>CAOKZL010000706.1:0-600000 GCA_948472985.1 Iguana delicatissima | reverse complement strand
AAAAAGTAACTTCTGTCAAGGCCTGGGTTATCCCTATCCTGTGCAAAGTTAACTCTTCCTTTCTTAAGCAGAGAATATGGAATTTCTCAAGAAGCACCTGTACTATTACATGTGGAAAACTTTGCATGTAATATAGATAACGCCTGCCAACTGTGGTCCAAATGAAACAAGTTTAACCTTTGTTGGAGGTAAAAAACTCAAAGAGTTTAGTCCCAGCCCATTTTAGTTGGCCAATAAAGGTGTTGCTGTTTTGTGGATTTTGTTGCATTTGACGATCAGGTAGATTTAAATCAGTTAAAAAGTCTGCCTTAGCACCAACTCAGCTGAGGTGCCAAAGATCTGTCTGCATAAATAGGTCTTTTTGGTTGCCATATTCTCCCCAACACCATCAGAATTCATAGGAAGCTTAGGTTTCTGGGAATGATAGCACAGGGGTGGGCAAAGCACCGCCTTGCCAATTACATGTGGCCCCCCCAAGGCTCCATGGACTGCCCTTTTTCTAGTCACAAGAGAGAGGTAACTGCCTCTTTGGAAGCAGCCAGAACACTAATCCACCTTTCAAATAGATGCAGGGATTGTTTTCCATTGTTTAAGATTTAAAAATATTTCTCTTTTTGAAAATAACAAATCTACTGCCTTTTTGTGGCTTTTCTCCCTTTGTTTGGGGGACGTCTGTGGGATTCCTGGAGGGTTCCAGAAGCAGAAAATTCACCCACCACTCCAATCACAGTTACTCACCCACCTCTCTTCTAGGGGGAGACTGGAAACCTTGACAAGTAGGTATACATACATACACATAGGTATGTATATACATTTTCACACATACATACGTACACAGACACATATATGTATTTGTGTGTGTATGTAGTACATTTACATATCACAAACTATCCATAGAAATGCTATTGCCCATAAGCCTTTGTTTTCAGTGGAGATGGTTTCTGCTGACACAGATTTTTCAGTGGTCAAACACATGTTTTTAAAAAATAACATCATTAAATAGGTAAGGAAATATAGTAGATCTGTTTGGACCTAGATTGCCTCTCCTTTTCAATATTTCTGGTTAGATTGCTATTCCTAGTATTCTGAGGCTGTGCAGTTGCGCTGTCTTTGGTTGATTCCTCACTACAAATATTGTGTGGGATAAGGGACAAGCACATACATTTTAAAATGCAATTTAGTTGTCATGCAATGCAGGTTTTATTCCCCATTCTTCTGTATGGTTTAGTATTTAAATTGCCCCCAAACATCTTAATTACTCTTAACTGTAAAACTCTGTAAGAATCAAAATGTACAGAAGGAATGATTTTTCAAGGAGTAGTGGTGAAGAATTAATGGAAATTTCCCTGTGCTAATGCCTTTGTTTAAGCTGAGCATCTTGCGGAGTAAATGGTTCCCTGACTGCGAATCAATGGCCTACATTTTTGTTCAGCCACGTGTGGAGCATTGTTAAATAAAGACCTCAGATGTTTATCAGGAAAAAGGCATGCTTGTGCGGAGATGTGTATTAACATAGTGAGACAGAGAGAGAAAGCAAGAGAGAGAGAGAGACTAACATCGCTGCAAAGGTATACTGTTTCTAGTTGTGGTGTGATAGGAAAAGCTCAGAAGGGGTGGATATACAATAGGCCATTCACAACCTAGGTAGTACTCAATGCCTGGATCAGGCCCAGAGCTTGGAGAAGTTCCTTTTTTGGACTGCAACTTCCAGAATTCCCCAGCATGGGGTCAGTAGTCATACTGCCTAGGGAATATGGGAGCTGATGTCTTAAAAAGCAAACTTTCCAAGTTCTGGACTCAACCAAAAAAAAAAAATCTACAAGAGGCAGCATGGGAAAAATGTCCAATTTTGAACACATCCAAAATTTTGGGGAGCTACAAGTCAAAACATTATTTGATTTATAAATAAATGTAAGAAATGCTCTGCTGGTCCATTTATTGCTGCAATTGATTTCCTACGAAGGTCAAGCAGATTCCTCCAGGAATCCAGCATCACCTCATACTCTCCATCTGAGAGATACAGGAAATATAAGGATCAGCAAATTTGTGACTTAATGCTTTGGGCCTCTTGAAAAATAGTTGTATATTTTGCTTCATTAATAGAGGGCATTTTAACAATGCTGAGATAGCAGAAAACTAACCCCTATCAAATGCAGAGATAAAGCATGATTTAATGCACACACGCCCCTGCAAAAAAAAAAAAAAAAAAAAGCAAGGGGAAAATAAGAAAGTGAATAATTTTTACCCTTCCTCTATGCCTACCATAATATCCATAACTTGCTTCCGTTATTCCTAGGAAGGAAGAGCTGTAGCAAGCAACAGAAAACATCCTTTGCACTGAAAGGCCTAAATCCAATGTCAAGCACCGTGGTGTTGCCGTGTCAATATGATAGAATTCCCTTCCCACCCTCTGACCCAGGATAGAGCTTAGAACTGCTTAAAAACTGATTCTGAAAGGTTTCTCAGCCCTTTGGAACAAGTTTTCGGAATGGACAGAAGATGGGGAGATATCCCATCCTCCACTCCCATTGAATCCACTGATTTCACCAGCAAAAGTCCAACACTGGATTCCATCCTAAAGGTCTCAGATTCAGTCCTTGGCATCTCCAGGTAGGACTGTAAAAGACTTGTGGAAATGAATTATTATTCAATATAAATAGTACTGAGAGCCAGTGTGATGTAGTGGTTTGAGTACTGGACTACAATTCTGGACACCAGGATTCAATTCCCTGCTCAGCCATGGAATCCCACTGGGTGACCTTGGGTACATCACACACTCTCATCAGCCCCAGAAAACCCTGTGATAGGTTTGCCTTAGGGTCGCCAGAAATTGGAAACAACTTGAAGGCACACAACATATGCCCTTTCCACGTGGTATTTGCCATGCAAAAGGGCGCCTGGGGCGTCGCGTGATTGTGAGGAGCAATCTGCATGACGCGCTCACAATCGGCGGCGCTCCAGGGGCTGGCAGGCACCGATTGCACACCTTTTCATTTTCAGCTGGAAGCTGAAAATGGTGTGCGATTGTGCATTGCTCCGGGGCCTCACACGCACTTACCTGGCATGCGGAGCCTCTGGAGCCACACTGGTTGCGCTTCTTGCCCCAGGCTGCACTGCGGAAGGAAGAGGCAGGGCTCTCATGCAAGCAGGCAGCTCGTGCAGAGCTGAAGCAGCAGGGACATGAGAGCCTCTCAGCGGAGGCTGCTCGCGCGATCCTTGCACTCTAGCGCCGGAAAAAGGTAAGGTGCGGAAAGGGCCATAGATAATACTGAACTGAATAGATCAATGATCTGGCTTGAAATAAGTAAGGTCCTTGTAAGATTTGCTTCCACAGGGGCAGGACCTATTCCTGCATAAATCATGAATATTCTTTTTTTTTTTCCAAACAGTTGTGAGGAGGCACCTTGTTTAACCATGGAATAGTCAGTTACACCAGCCCAGCTGTGGTAAAAAAACAAGACACCTTGCAAAGGAGCAGTGCTTTCTGACTCTGAAGAAACCTACCCTGGATGTAGGGCATACTTACATAAGCAAACCCTATCTTATCCATCTACATCTTAGAGGATAGGGATCTTTATCTACTTAGATCATGGGTCAAGATCCAGAGTTTAAAGCCTCCTAACAATCTTGATTGAAAGTGTTGTTTCTCTACTGCCATTAGCTCTAGGGAAAGTTGTCTTGTCAGTGATCTGGTTTTTGGTTAGAGTTACATGGAAGCCGCATGAACCCCATGGGGTTACAGCTGGGACTATTGTTTCCCTACTGTTATGAGGAGTGGGAAAATACTGGTATTGGTTGTAGCAAGACTGCTGCAGTGGGGGTAAGGTTAAAGTCCCCCACCCAGTGATTCCAACTAAGATTATGGTTCCAACTCTGCTAATACCAGTAGTGGAACAGTGTTTTTTTTCCCCCCTCAATGATCAGCGAATGGATGGTCTGCTGGACTGCAGAGAAAAGTAGGTGGGGCTTCAAGGAGCACCAACTGGCCACATGGAGCATGGGGCCATGTGGAGCTCTGGTGAGCCTCACTGAGCCATAGGATGCCCATATTTGTCAGCAATGCAATTGAATGGGTCATATTTCAAAGAATGTTAGTCTTTATCCTCTATTCAGGTAGCATTGGCTATTTCCACACTAGCCCGTTATAGTGCTATTATTCCACTTTCAACAGCCTATGGAATCCTGGGCTTTGCAGTTTAGGAAGGGGCATTTAGAATTCTCATCCAGAGAGCCCTTTGGCCTCAGTAAACTACAAACCTCAGAATTCCACAGGATGTTGCAAGTGGAAAAATGGCACTATAACAGGCTAGTGCAGAAATGGCCATTGTAGGGTTAAGGCTACTATGCTAGCCCCAAATGGTAGAAGCTGCTCAACTGTGCTTTTCTTTGGGTTCTTGTTTAGCTGTGTAAGTTTGTAATCTGAGTGTGAATTTAAATGAAGTCACTGTGCCACTTCTGACATAAAGCTGCAGAGTCTTGGCCATATTGCATTGTCAACATATTTAGGGCTATTTGAAAGCTAGATGTTCCCAATGCATCTGCTGTCATTCCTGGTGATTTTCTTTTCTCCACCACAAATGGTTGGCAGTGACACTTTTTGTGAGTTGCTGAAAAATATCTCAGACAAAGGCTCTAGAGGCAGCAGGAAGGAACATGCTATGCAGCCTGACAGGCAAAGCAATTTTCTTCTCTCCTTTTCCTCCTTGAATTGCTATGGTAGGAGGCCAAAGAATCATACCTCCAAGGGAGCAGGATGCCAGAACAGGTTTTGCAAAGCAAGCAGGAATTCCCATTCTGCTACTAAGCTATGCTTTGTCCATTTACAGGGATTTTGCCAAGGCTGGCAGGCCCTAAAAAGACATCCTACCCTCATAAGTCAATCTTCCCAATGCTGGTGATATTGGGATGTATGAGAACAACCTCCCATCATCCTCAGCCAGAGCTACATCCTGGAGCAATAATCTCCAAATGTCTTTGCTCACGACCCATCTCTTTGTCTTACCAAAATCCTTCTCTTTCTTATATTTGCCTGATCTGCATTATACCCACCAGCAACGACAATAAAAACAACGATGATTGATGTCCCATCCTTCTCTCAGTTTGGGACTCAAAGCAGCTTACACCAGTTAAATCAGACATAGGCCATTTCCGCACCAGACTGTTATAGCGCTATGATTCCACTTTCAACATCTCATGGAATCCTGGGGTTTGCAGTTTCGGGAGGGGCTGGCTGGCTGCTCCCGAAACTGCAAACCCCAGGATTCCATAAGAAGTTGAAAGTGGAATCATAGCACTATAACAGTCTAGTGCGAAAATAGCCTTAGCTACGTAAGACATACATAAGTTCAAAATGTAATTAAAGTATCAAAATTAAAACCATTAACCATAAAAATGGTTAAAACATAACCACTAAAAAGAAAACAACACATAGAGAATACAGCACATTTTGCAAGGCTCATTGTCCCCTAAGCAATCAGTCTTCAAAGGCTTGTGGAAAGACAGCTAGGAGTGTGGAAGTCTAACCTCTCTGGGAAGTGAGTGCGAGGGCCTAGGAGCAGCCACTAAGGAGGACTTCACGCTTGCGCTACTGGAAAGCTCTAAGTGATCTCTGAATCCTTTCTATATTCAGATCTAACAGGATAGCTCAGGTTGCCAACACATTTTTAACTCCCTCTCACCATGGACCAAAAGTGTGTCCATGCTACTACTGCACCAGGTCATAAACAAATGCCTTCTAAAATTGAATGGAACTGGTACATTATGATCCAGGATACACATTACACAGTTCACCAGACTGACTTCCAAATCCACAGGAAGATGTCAACTTGTGTTTTCTTCAACTCATCAAAAAGATCTATCTTTTCAACAACAAGCATCCAGGATTTCACTACTTTAGGAGCTGGTCACTGCTTCAATGTGGCCACAAGGCCTTCAGTGTAGGAAAAAGTTCATAAGAACACAGAAAGAGCCATATTGCATCAGACCAAAGGCATATCTAGTCCAGTACTCTGTTCACACAGTAGCACCAAAGAAATGCTTCTGGGAAGCCCTCAGACAAAACATGAGAGCAAAAGCGCCCTTCTTGCCAATTCAGCCTTCTGGTTCTGGTATTCACAGGTATGCTGTCTTTGATACTGAACATATAGCCATTGGGAGGAGTAGCTGTGGATAGCCTTCTCATTCAAAATTTTTCCTTAGTCATCATCAAAATACGCCTGCCAACAGTTTTTTTCAGAAATACATAAAATTCCAATTTTGATTCATTGCAGCATAGTTTTTCTTTCTTTCTGTTTCCCTACCCTCCTTAAAAAACAATTTAAACACATTCTATTTTGAATGTATTTGTAAAAACCATATTGTTTTTATGCCCATTAAATTCATTCTGAGAATCAATTGGAGGCATGTGATGCTGTATACTTATTCTTACTACAGTTAGTACCTGGTAATACACTCATAAAATCCACTGAAGTGTGAATTTATCAAGTACGACCTTAACTATATTTTACACATTTGAGAAGGATGAAATGTTGAGTTATAGGAAGGAAGCTTCTTTTTGAACACACTTGGGTTGACGGAACTTATCTTTCTTTTAAAAAGTCTTTCATGAAATTTGGCTTTGGACAAGCAGTGTAAGGAAAGGCAGTGCACAAAGTTCAAAAACGACCTTGAAGACATATCTAAAAATAGAGAGCTTCACCAGAACTGTACATAACTGGAAACAAATGATTTATTCATCCTGTGAGTCTGCTTACAACTACTTGCACGCATACACCATAATCATCCATGAGTCTGTGAAACATTTTGTGTTTTGGTGTATGTCTCTGACAGAGATAAACAGGGTCCCCATCCCCTTTAACAGCCACATTACCCCATACCTTTTTATGCAGTAAAAACAACAACAACAACAACAACAACAGTATTAATAGGTTTGGAGGAAAGAGTGAATTACAGTCTCCTCTGATGCTTGTCAATATAAGTAAGTTGGAATCCATTGAATATTTCCTCATTAATTTTTTGTTGTTGTTTTTTTTAATTAAGTGTGAATGGAACTCTCTATTGGCACTTGGTATACATGCTACTGTCTATTTTATTTAAGATAGGACTGAAGAAGACTCCAAACACTCATGGTAACAAGCACCATTTCTGTTTTTTCCTTTTAAACCTGTGAGTCGCTCATTCAAAAGAGATCCAGCATGGCGTAGTGGTGTGAGGGTTGGATTAGGAATCCTGAACACTAGGGTCCCCACTCAGCCATAAAAACTCAGTAGATGCCCTTGAGTAAGTCACATTGGCCATTTCCACTTGGGTTTTTTTAAACGGGGCAGAGCGTCCTCCAGGGAGGACGTCTGCACCTGGGACCGGACTGGGTCGGACCTACTGAACGTAGTGTTATCACCGTGATCTGGCCTGGCTTCGGAAGATACTAGATATCGTTTGGATATCACAATTCGGCCACATTTTGCCACCTTAGGCCAAGTGTTTGTGAGGCCCCTGAACAAGCACAGAACTAGGCATGACCAGTAATTGCTGAACATTCCTTTCTCCACCCAGGCAAGCCCAACTCAGCCAGATCTTGCTTTAGGAGACCTCCCTAGACAAACACCTCATTAAAGATGCACGCTAATACAAGGAGCCCCCTGCCCCGAGCAGGTAACTTGACGAGCTAGACGCTTCAATGTCAAAGCGCACTGCATCTGCGTACTGGCCATTCCATTGTCAATTCGGAGCTAACTCAATCATGCTAAATTCTGACCTTTCGGAGACATTGTCTCAAGCCCAAACCTCATTGTTCTCTCCCAAGTACAGACTAGCCTACGGTCATATTTTCCCTATAAAACCCCCCAATTCCGAGACGTTCCTCGGATTGCTCTGAACTTCCATCCCGCCTTGCGGCCGCTTCATCCACCAAACTTTCCTCTCAGTCTCCATCCAAGACTGCGCAATTACGGACCTTCGCTGTGATCTTCCCCGGGCTTCGGACAGGTGTAGTATCAGCCAATTCAACAAACCCTCAAACTCCTCTATACCGCTAACACCTTTATTTTCTATAGTTACTTGTGTGAATGTGGTACATACACTGTTAGCCTGTGTTTAATAAAATCACAGTTAATTTCATATCTTGGTGTGCTTCTTGACTTAGCCTGACCCTGTAGACATTGAGTTGCAAGATCCTGCAAAGTTACCCTGCCTCTTGCTAGCTTAAGTGAGCGCTCCAGCTAATTTCCCCCAAAATTGTGTGTTGTTGTTTGGTTATTTAGGTGTCCCTCCCAGGACCCCCAGTAAACAGGGTAACAGTAGATCCACAGTCCAGCCTGCTCCCGAATGACCCCAAGTGGTCGTCAGTGTGCTTTTGAAAGATCGCTAAAAACAGGTCTTTCAAAAGCATGGAGTATGCCACTGTGAGCCTGCTCCCATACGCAGAGTCGCAGGCTCACATTGGTGCGAGCCTGTAATCTGCCGGGGGCAGGCTTTAGGCTGGCGAGCTTCAGCGGTTGGTTGAGACGCTCGACCAAATGGAAGCCTCCATTTTCATCCCCGGAGCAGTGCGGAGCGGCGGCCACAGAATGCTCTGGAGAAGCGTGGACTGGATCGGAGAGCCCAAAAGTCTGGTGAGTAGCGTCACGGGGCGATTCCCTCGCCCCGTGCGGAAATGGCCATTGTCTCAGAGAAAGAACACTGGTGAGGACAACTTAGTGGGTGGGCAGAAACATGGGAATCCTGAATCCTTTGCAAGTCAAGCAAAAAGGGAATTCTAGGAGATTCTAGGAGCAACTATTCCAAGTGGGATTGTCAGTTCAGTTCAGACTCATCCCAAGCCCTTTAGTTTCCAAGCCAAAATCTGAGATCTAGGGATTGCCCCAGTAATGCCATTAAATATTGTACATTAACTAACAACCACAATTGCTCACAGCTTGTCATTAAGACACACACACAGAACACATATTTTCCTGTTTAAAACTTAAGACAGAAATCCTCACTAAAGGAGCTGTTCCCAGATCAAGGTAAAATAAGAGAATTATTCCTTCTCACCTACTTAGAAATGGGACAAGAAACCTTTAATCTAGCCTACTTGCTTCTAGCCAGAATGGAGAGTGGAGGGTGAACCCTGGAACCTAGGAGACAAGGAAGACACTAAGTAAATACTATGCCCCCCCCGAGAATCTATGCAAGTTTCAGAAACCAAACAAGCCTGGAAAATTATAGCAAGCTGTTGATTTACCAAATGAGCTGGAGAGTTGTGCACGCCCTCTTTTCTTGCCTGGAGCTGAGCCCAGCAGATCTGGAGAATTTGCACTCTTGTCTCTCACCTAGAGATGATCCATGAAAGCAGGGCCAAGCCCTGAGATCTAGCAACCTTAATTTCATGTATTTAACCAAACCCAATAGCACCACATACTCAGCATATTCTAAGCATTCTTCTTGTAGCAAAGTAAGGTAAATGTACAACAGAACTTTCCAAACTTTTCATGTTGGTGACACACTTTTTTGGACATGCATCATTTCGTGACACAGTAATTCAGTTTTACTAGCAAACCAGAGGGTAAACAGTGGGAAAGGCAGCCCCCCACTGGATCCTGGCTCACCCGCTGTTGCCCTCGCCAAGGAAAGACCTCGGCGAGATGGCAGCAGCCAGAAAGGTAGCCCCCCTACCTGACCCTGGCTCACTTCTACTGCCCTCACTGAGGTAGGACCCCAGTGAGGGCAGCAGCAGTGGGAAAGGCAGCCCCCCACCTAATCCTGGCTCACTGCCATTGTCCTCACTGAGGAAAGACTCCGGTGAGGGCAGTGGTGGTGGGAAAGGCAGCCTCCATTCCTGATCTTGGCTTGCTATCATTACCCTCACCAAGGAAAGACCCCCTAAAAAGATGCCCTTGGCAAGGAAAGACCCTGGTGAGGGTGGCAGCAGTGGGAAAGGCAGCTCCCCTACCTGATCTTGGCCTGCTGCTGCAGCAGCAGTAGAAGAGGCTCGGGTGGGGGGGTCTTTCTCAGCCTAGGAAGGTGACACACCTACACATTTCAGGTGATACACTAATGTGTCATGACACACCCTTTGGAAAGCCCTGATGTATAGCAATTAATGTATCTTGTATCCATAAGGGTAAAGAATTGCATACAATATTGTTTTTCATATTTCCATACCCTCCAACAATTCACAGATTAAAAACTGGTACATAAAGCCAAGCAACATCAGAATATGGTCAAGATGGCAAAAATTACTTAGGAGGAAGACCACACAAGCTAGGAGAGGCTGCAGCAGTTTGCTCTTAACTGAGCTTACTAGAAAGGGCAAGTTTCTGCCCCCTTTCTGCACTGAGTTAACTGAATACAAACAACTTTTGCACTTTGAACTCAGTTTCTGGTGAGTTAAGTAAGTTGAGGGCAAAGGAAGGAGAGAGAGAAACTGTGACCTTTTACTATCAGCTGAAAACGTGGGACAGCAGAGGATTAATCAGGACTGTCCCTGCCAAATTGGGACCGTAGGAACCTTTAGAACATTTCCCCTCTGAATCAGTGGTGGTCATTGGAAATGGTGGCATTGACATGTCACAGCTGTGTCAAAATCATTTGCAGGAGCAAGAAGCCAAGAGAAAAATGTTATGATTACCACAGTTTTTCTATCAGAAAAGTGCTAAATAAGGTATACATCACTGGAGTTTCCATTTTTAGTGCAGGAGAATTACGTTATGAAATCAAGGAATGGATGCCTTAAAAACAGAATCTTCTCTATTCTTGCAGTTACACCTCTTGAACAGCTGAAAGGTTGTGAAGCCGCAGTGGGGGAACTTCAGCCTTCCAGGTACTTTTGGACTACAGTTCCCAGCACTCCTCACCACTCATTATGCTGGCTGGGGCAGATGGGAGTTGTCATCCAAATTGATCTGGAGGGCTGCAGTTTAACAACTGCAGTTGGTAATGGTTCTTGGCTGTGCCACCACAAAGATGATGAAGTCAATTACATGGCAGGAGGTGTGTTAATAATATATGGCAGTCCTTGTGAAATCTATTGACAAAGAAGTGACCGCTGCAGAACTCTGTATAGTGATATCTTGCTGAGAAGATATTAGAATTTCATTTTACAAACTACTGTGATGTAGTTACTGAACAGCTCAGTCTCTTGTGCTTTCATTATTGGTTTTGAAATACACTTAAAAGGAAGGTGAAGAAAACTCTGATGAAAGCTGAATAAAGTATCTTTTTTTTTCTTTTTTAAATGGAGCAGGTCTGCTTTTCATATCTTGACTGATTGTAGTGTCTGATCTTTTTCCATCTGTCCTTTAACATTGTCAAGCTAGGGGGGCTGAAATCACCTGGGAAAAAGGGAAGCATATGGTGCCCTTCAAATTTAGTAACTCTTCTGTGTTCCAATTCACTGAATGTCCTGGCCTTTTGAGTTAGCTTCCTCGTCTTTCCTTCCCCTCAGGGATACCGCCATTTTCAAATTCTCTTCCTGTGCCCTTAAACAGGACCCAAAGAAACAGAAATTAAGTAGATGAAGCCTTCACTGACATGGAGAAAAATGGTGACTGATGAACTTACATCACTTGGTGTGCTGGTGCAGAAAAGTACCCCTGCACCATTATATATATTTAGTTTTTAAAAACATAAAATGCCAAGAAGATGAAACAGCCAACACAAAGCTAGCTAGGCTGAAGCATTTAAAAGTGTAAGACTGGTAATTCACATAATCAGCCCTCCTGCTGATCAGCAGCATTTTCTGGACCATGGTTTTTGGTGATCCAGCTCAAGTGTCAGATTTTCCTTCTAAAGCATGGAGACTTGAATTCAGAAGGTAGGTGAGGTCAAAAGTGCCAGCCTGTGTAAGCAGCCTGTCCATTGATTCACAGATTCAGCTTTATTTAATTATTTAAAAGCTACATAGGTCAACCTAAAACATATTCTCAGAGTAGCTTAAAACAATAGCAGGGGGAAAAGCCTCAGAAAGAGTAAATAGAGAATTTTTAAAAAGTGTAGCTATTCTTACAAAAATGGTAATAAAAATGACATCAAAAGAGGAGATAGGTAGGATTCCTTGAGAAGACCATTCCATAGCTCAGGGATCACCGCTGGAAAAACTTTTTCCCTATTAGCCACTAATAACACCTTAGATGTGGTATGTATGTTACACCTAGAGAATGGATTCAGAGTAGAATCTTAAGAACCAGGTAGGTGCATATGGCAATGAAATCCATTGTACTGTGTTAGTCAGAGAATACAGGCAGTCAGGCCTTCACTTCTGGACAGCTTAAAGGAAATGACCTTGCAAAAATAAAACCTGGAACCACCGTTTTGGATTTGAAAGGCAAATGAATTGACCATATATAACCGTGGAGACAGAGCCCAGCACCTGGCTGTTACCTCTAACTACAGAAGGTTACCTCTACCTACAGATGTGGCCCTCCAGATGGGAATTCCAAGTCCCAGCAGTCTTACTAAGCATAATTAAGGGTGAGGAATGCTGAGGGTTGCAGTCAAACAACATGTGAAAGGATGCATGATCCCCTCTCTGAATCTAAAGCAGTTGTTCCCCACTGACCATTAAGAGGGCACATGTTATAACAAGCTAATCAGTAGGCCTAGCTTCTGCTTGGGTGCTAGTATGTGCACCTTTCAAGACTGAGAATCTGAAAAAAGATCTAGATAAATCCATATTGTGAGATTTTGAGATATGTATGAGATCCTAACTACAAATGGCTTCTTTAATTATTTTTTGTAATTAAACATTTTACATTTTATACCTGTGCCTACATCAATAAACATTTCATTGTATTGTTGTTTTTTTAAAAAAATGTTTTCAATGGCCTATATCTTCAAGCAATAAATATTCTGGAAGGTACAAGTCTTATTCTCGTGTAAAAACATTTTGGTAGGTTGTTACAGTGTATGTCTTAGAAAAAAAACTTTGACTAAAATTTTAACTGTTTATCAAACATTAAGATTCTGTTTGGCAAATTTAAGACATATTCCATTTTGGGAGGTCCCTAATTTGCAGTGGAAGATTCAGGCTAGCTTGGTTTCACTTGAAATAAGAGAGGCATAAATGATAAAGCATTGGGAAGTGGCAGACACCAAACATCTTACTCCAATTCATGTATCTTCACAACTGTTTCTCTTCAGTCAAGGCAATACCAATAGCATCTGTCAAGGGTTCTAAATCTTTTTTAACTGAAACACAGTCAATAACTTTCTGTCATTTCTTAAACAGCTGCAATACACATTTCTCGGTTCAATTATGCTATCATAATTCTAGAATAATACTAGGCACTGACAGTCAAAATACCACTAACTGTGCCTAAAGACTGAGGGCTAGTTCAGACGTTATGAAAAGCCATGGTTTATTGTGTTGGAAATGCGATACAATGAGCCTCAAATTACTGAATTCTCCTCTTCCCCAGATCTCCCTCACTTTGGCATGGCTATAATGAAAATATGGGAAGATTTTGTTTCTCCTTTTGGTTAGTCATGGCTTGCTGTTTCATCCAAATCCAAAAATAGGTGGCTTGTTTTAAAGAAGGCAACTTGAAACCATGCTAAACTTTAGTTAATCAGAAACAGAAGGCGATTTCTAGTTCTCCTTCATGTCCATGGCAGAGGGGAAGAACGGAGGGAGAAAAGTGTGCAAGGGCAAAGCTTTTTGCTGCTTGTTTCTGCCATGGTAAACAATGAACTGATGGGCAACACATCAACTGCAGGTCACATGTGGCTTCTGTCCATTTTTGTGCTCCCTGAGGGTCCTCTAAATTGCCAATGAACCATTGTTTCATGTAGTTCTAGTTACTGGTAAGACTCAAGCAGGAGTTATACAACAAAACCCAAGGAACTTTATTTTAAAAAGTCTGCAGTCAACGCTTAACAGTCTCTTTCCCTCCTACTCCATCTCTCTACTGGTGTATGTGCAAGTGCACTGACTCACTTTAATATACCTATTCCCTTACTCTGTGTCTTCCCTCTGTCTTAGCTGATTATTCTTCCTGCCTGCTATTTTAACCTTCCTTCCTTAATTCCTCATACATTGATTCAACAGTGGCAATGGTTTCAGCCATGAAACCCACTAGGTGTCCTCTTTTTCCAAAAGAAGAAGGCAGTGCTGAACCTCCTCTGAATAAACTTTGTCAAGAAAACTAGGGTCACCATGTCCTGCACATTACCAAAGGCAAATAATAATACCTCCAGAATCCTCCTAATATGTGAAAAATGCAACCTTTTGCTTCTGAACAATTCTTTGGGGTTTGCTGTTAAATTTTGCTCTTAATATTAAGTCATCCTGCAGACATGTAGGAATCTCAAATACATTTTTAAATAAAAATGGCACCTTAAATGTTGTATAATGGAGAACAGAGAGCTGGCACTGCCCCCTGTTCTGTTTGTGGCGCTATAACCTCTTCTTCAGCAGATCCTGGCATGTCCCCTATTTTTGCTACCTTGTCTCAGGCCATTTCCACATGAGGCGAGGGAATCGCTCCATGTCGTTACTTACTGGATCTTCTGGGCACGGGCCAATGCGGACTGTCCTTTAAGCCCTTCCACAGGGCTCCTCTGTCTTGTCCAGGGTGAATCGGAGCAGTGCGAGGTCTTAGATCCACTCTGCTCCGGCTTCCAAAATGGCGGCTTCCAATTGTTCGTGGGTCCCGACCAACTGCTGAAGCTCGCCATGCCTAAAGCTTGCCCTCCACAGATCGCAGGCTCGCAAGTGGGCAGGAATGCAATGGCACGCTCAGAAAAATTAAGAACGGTTTTCTACCATTTTTTAAAAAAGCGCGCTGGCTGGAGGACCAGTTGGGGGCGTTTCGGAGTGGACTGAGGTGCAGATCTCAGCTAAGTAGTCCGAACTCTAGTCTGCTCCAAGGTGCAGACGACCTCCGTGAGAGGACACACTGGGCCGTTTTAATCCCCTTATGAGGAAATGGCCTCCGACTCTGAGTCAGAGTCCGTGTTCTGGAAGCAGGGCATGAGTACATGCCTGTGATTTTCAGAGCCAAACTGTAGACAATATTTCTTTTTACATGTTTGCGTTGGCAGAATCACCAGTCTAAATAAGAATAATTAGGCATTAGTGGCCTTAATTACAAAAGTCAGTTACAGTTTTGTGGTTCTCAGTGCTAAGGAGGACACTGAAGAAAGAGATCCAGGTGGATGTTTGTTTGTGCCATTAGAAGTTAATTTGATTAGGGGATGGATAGAGTTGATTTAAAATTTACACTTTTCTAGGCATTCTTTACACTTCATTCAGATCATAAAGATGCCATCAGTGCATTGCCATTGTATAAGAGATTTGTGACTGGCTTCTTTAAGGATGCTATTTTCTTGTTTGCCCATAAAATAGTTTTGCATGAGAAGGAACCACTACGTGGCCATTCCTGTGCGTCACAGTTATAAACAATGCTGTCTGCAAAATGCAAATGTATTGCAAGTGAGGTTTAGGTGTGATGAAATGATAATAACCGTTTTTGGGGAATCATTCAAGCTCTTGGGTTTAAGGAATTTATACCTTGAATCCCATCATTATGTGGTATGTTCTGGTAACATCCAGTGCAACAAGGACAAGCATCGTTATCAAACCAATGCTGTTTAAAGATTCAGTTCCCAGCAAATAAATAAGTGGTGTCTATGATGGGAGGTTTCTTTTTTAAATCAAATTCTGTAACTCTAAGCCAATCTGAAAGGAGAGATCCTTTCTGTGACTGTGTTATTCCATGAAACAATAGGTCATCCTGGGTTTAGCTCTGGAGATCAATCTAGGCTGGTAGCTTGATTATTTTTACACAAAAATAAAATTAGTAGCAGCATCACTGATACTGAAAACAAGACAAGGAAGGATCGTGACTGTAGCATCCAAGAAACAACTTCCCTAGAGAATTCATCATGCTGCTTAGGAAAAGCATTATTATACAGCTTCAGAGTACAAAGACTTTACCACAGTGAGAGGTTATGGCTACGTTTAATTAGAATTGCAAGTATTAAAAGATACATTTGCATGTCTGGCTCTTCCTGGAGTAGCTCAGCCTCAGCTCTGTAATTCTAACAGGCAGGGGAAATTTATTTTTATTCTCTCCCTCAAAGGTCCAAGGCAAATATTAGTTCCACAGCATGACAAGCATTGAATGTGTAGATAACACGGTGCCAAGGCAGAGTGAACCATAAAAGAAGGAAGTGCCTGAGGCTGAGTGCAATGTACTCATCAGCATCAAATGTTAAGAGATAAGTGTCACTGGATGAGCAGATCCAGGGAACCTAAGCCTCTATTTTTCTTTCTTTCTGCAGTTTTTTTCTTCCTCCTGCCAAAGTCTTTACTTTTAATTCTGCTTCTAATACTTTGTTTGTTTTTCATTTGCCATTAAATCATATACAGGAACCAGTTTCTCAAAGTGGCCAGCCAAATGTCTGGTGGAAACCCAGAAGTGGCACTTTAGCTAGCTCAGTGGTTCCCAGACTGCGGCGTGAGACTCTAAAGGGGAGCACAATAGTTGCTCAAAGGGGTGGGTGTGTGTGCAAGAAAAGTCAGCCTGCAAATACAGCAGATGTGAAAAAGAAAGAGAAGCCTATGTGTGCATGTGTGTGAGCTGTTGAATATTGATCGGTCTCTGCAGAAGACCAACACAATCGTCTTCCACTATTATACCTTCCTCCAACTCAGACATAGCAAAAATTGTCTTCCCTTTTTAAAATGATTTTCCCACTCAGCTTCTTTGAGCATTCTGTTGGTGCAGCAGGCACATGCCCGTTAGCTACCATGAGATAGTTTTTTGGATGTAGGGAAGGGAAGTGAAGAGGGAATACAGAGAGTGTGAGAACTCAAGAGTTAAGACAGAGGCCTCGTGCAACATGGGGGGTCTCTGATAAAGAGAGAGGGCGAGGGGCATAGGGTAGGACGGGGGGGCAACAAGGAGCAGGAGACACTGTCTTCATGTAAATGTAAAAGGGGCCACAGGAATTAAAAGTCTGAGAATCATTGGCCTAGCACATAAAAAGGAATATGACTTCATATGGGTACCTATGAAACCAAGTGAATCCCCATGCTAAAACTATTGTTCCATAACAATTAATGGGTTGGGCACTCTCACTGGCTAATGAAATTTGTTATGAATTAGATTTCCTCCAAATCTTAGGAGTTACTAGTTTGCTGTACCCTTTTTGCCACCTGACCATGCTTCTACTTCATTAATTTAGAGACTGCAATGCTAATGATATAGTACAGCCTGAGGCAGAGCAGAAAATGCTGCCCTGCCTTGCTCCCAAAATTAAGATGCATAATACCCTAGGGCAGTGGTTCTCAAATTCTGGTCCTCCAGATGTTCTGAACTTTAACTCCTGGAATTCCTAATCATTGTTCTGTAAGACTGGGCCTCCGGGGGTTGAAGACTAGCATTTGAAAATGAGAACCAGCATGGTTTGAACATTGGACTACAACCCTGGAGACCGGGGTTCAGTTCCCTGATCAGCCATGGAAACCCAGTGGGTAACCTTGGGCACATCACACACTCTCAGCCCCAGAAAACACCATGGCCATTTCCACATGAGGCTGTTATAGCGCTATGATTCCACTTTCAACATCCTATGGAATCCTGGGGTTTGCAGTTTTGGGAGGGGCCAGGTGGCCCCTCCCGAAACTGCAAACCCCAGGATTCCATAGGAAGTTGAAAGTGGAATCATAGCGCTATAACAGCCTCGTGTGGAAATGGCTCATGATAGGTTCACTTTAGGGTTGCCATAAGTCATAAAAGACTTGAAGGCACACACCAACATAACAGCATTTGAAAACTATTGCCCTAGACTAGCTGGATTATTTTGGAAACAAAGGCAGGCAATCCCATAGGTGCTTGTTTTGCTTGATGGCCGTAGGTAGGGCTGGTACATGCTTGTCTTCACTATTGTGTAGAGGAAGTAAGGTGTGAAACCAGAGATACTACAATATCTAGTAGACAGGACTGCAGTTACAATTTTTGATGTGACTACAATGCTAATTTAGAACTGATTTGATTGGACTTTAACCCTATGGATTTAGATGTACTACTTATTCTTCAGATGTCATTTTCTCTAAATGAACATGAGAGTGTTTATGTGTATGTGTGCAGCTACACCCTCATACACAAATACGCTGATAGAGGTATCAAATATGTACCTTGAGTCTTACATAAATAGTGGTACTACCAAATATTTTGGTAGTAGGTCCTAGCTGACAACCATTCTTTGCTGTTCCTTTGCCCAATGGTGGCCCAAGTCATCTAGCTGCTTGAGGCAGAATAAGAATCAGCACTGCAGCTTTGGCATGCCATGCTTGCTCTCATCAGTCATCACCTAATCTCCCTCCCTGGGTGGCCAGTCCATGAGGGATTCCTCTTCAGAGCTAGGTGTGGATGATGAGTGGTTGCTGTTATTCCCCAGGGTGTCTTTAGGGTCAGGTGTTTGGGGCTTGACCAGCTTTAGAGACCAAGACTCTTCAGAGAGATGCCAGCTCTTGAGGCTGTGTTATGTGTGGGAAGTAGCCTAATTAATTGCTCCTGGCACTCTGCCACCTGAGGCGGGAACATGAGGGCCTTTAAGAACACAACAAGAGCTGTGACGACCTGGATTATAGCATTTTGTTTTCATGGCAGACAACCAGCTGCTCATGGGAAAACCTACATGCAGGACACAAGTGCACCAGATCTTATCCCTTTTATGATTGCCTCTTTTTTTATCCCTCCAGAAGGCTCTCTTTTGTGCAACACAGAGATGGTCTATGAAGTAGAGTCCTTAATAACATAAGGAAACAATAGATGGCCACTGTTATTAGCCCTATAAGTTTGCAGACTCCTGTTTTTAGAATCTGATGCAATATGGAGGAATGTTCTTGTGCTGATAAGTATTGAAAGTGTTATAGCTTGTGGGCTTTTGTAGGTATCTGGGCTGGCACTGTGGAGACAGAGACCTTTTCCACACGGGGTAAATAAAATGGGACAGCGTGAGCTCTGACGGACATCGCCCACACGTTCGAGTGCGCTAGCTCGTACATAATTGGCAAGCTCCACACCTTAATCCACCCGGTTAAGTCGGCAACAGTCAGCGCGCGGGATTTTAAAAAACGGGGAAAGGTGTTTTTTCCCCTCATACCGTGCTGATTCGTGCATGATGTAATCGGAGGGCGGGTTGTGGGTGTGGACAGCTTCAGCGGTTGGAACGTGCCGCGAGAAGCCTCCAAGCAGCAGCACAGAAAAGCTTAAATTCTCTGCAGCATTACCAATAAAAGGCCAATTGCCGGCGCCTCCTCGCGTGGTCTTAAACCCATAGATGTTCCAGTTCAGCCAGCACAACTCCAAGAAGCCAGAATACAGCTAAAATGGGCCGTTCAACTTCAGGAAACACCTCTTCCTCCATCGCTCACAGGGAAAGATAAAAGCAGAAAACGGGCCCGAGAACCCACCAGAGATTGGGAGAAAAACTGCACTCCACCCAGCTATGGTGCGGAAAACCATTTCCCCGAGATAGGGCGCGAAAATAAAAAATTGACACGGTTTATTTTACGGCTAGCAGGAGGAATGGGAGGAGGGAGTCATCGTGGGAGGAACTGCGGGGCATGACGTGAGCACGCACGTCATGACGCACAGGGCTATTTTAAAAAAAAGAACTGCCAATCACATCCGCTGCGCGAATTCCACAGAACGTGTGGAAATGGCAATAGACCGTTGTACAATATGTCCGCGGTAGCACGGACAAAAAAATACCACCCAGAAACGTTGCAGCGCAAATTCCACAGAACATGTGGAAAGGGCCAGAATGCTAGACAAGATAGGCCTTTGGCTGATCCATTCAAGGCTCTTCTTACAATCTCAGAGTCAAGTTAGCAGAAAAGAGTGCTCAATGAGAAGTGTTCTGGATACAGTGGCTTCCTTGTTTTCTTGTAGACATGTACTGCCGTTGTAGCTGTACGGCTGAGACTCACATAGTACATTATACTTTAAGGACTTACTCTACAAGCTTGAAAAAGTGAAAGAAAGCTACATTCCTTCAGCTAATATGAGCTGCATGAGAGCACTCAATTTCTATAAGGCTACAGTGATAGCAACTATTTACTTTGGGGAAAGGTAAGTAACAGTTTTGTTACAGTGATTCAATTATGTCACTGATGTATTATTAATGTACTTGAATATTCAGTTATAAAACTTTCCACTAAAAATCTACAAATCAACTCATTAAAAAATAAATAAGACGACTATAAGGACAAAAGACTTGCAGCCATCATTGATAAATAAAACAACAGTTTGTACAAAGATAAAAATAAAACAGCCAGTAAAGCCAATAAACAATAAAATCATTTTTTAAAAAACCCACTATCAAGCTAATTTAAGTTACAGCCCAAAACAACAGCTTCTGATCGTTAGAAACTATACCCTTTTTCTCACTAGACAGACTGGACAATTTAGATGCTGTATTTCCATTACAAGCACTGTACGTGTGGCTGCATTCCATATAAATTTAACCCCCAAACCAGAAAATGGGTTTGTTAGGCAGGATGCTAACTACACCCAAAAGGCTGATAGGAAAAACAGTAAACTTCAAATGTTTATTCTCAGATTAACAAGCAAATCTTTTATCTGCAATTAATTAAAAAAAACCCTTTCCATCCCAAAATACACAATCCTAAAATCACAATAATATTTCAAGAGGAACTCTGAGTATCTTTGAGGAAAACAGAACAGAGGCTTAAATCACATTACTGCATGCTCCCCCCTCCATTTTGTCCTGTTCTGGATTCATATGTTTTCCTTGTTATGTCTTGGCCAGCCTTAAATTATTCATACCTTCCTTGCATTTTATGGGAAGCATTATTAATAAATCATTAACAGAATCAAGATGAATGAAAACTAGTAATTAGGGCCAAAACTATAACCTGCATCACAGACATCAAAATCACAAAAATTCAATGCTAAGTACTAGGAGTTGGTTTTAGCTCACATTTTGTGTATCTTTGGCGACATACATCAATATTACATATACATAATGACATATACTACTTTTATGTTTGCTTCTTTGTCATGGCATTACCCAAGGAATGCTGACATTTGTGTGTTGGGGAGGGAAGGCATAATTCAATAATAGATTAGAGGTTGGAAATTGCTTTTTAAAACTATCTCCTTATGTGGCTCAAAATGCATTGCTGTTAGCCAAATTCTATGATAACTTGTTACATCACTCTTTACTTTTTAAAGCCCTTTAAAAAAACATAGAAATAAGAGAATGTCCTAATTAGATGGTAGTGCACGCCTTGGTAACCTCAACATTGGACTTCTGCAATGCGCTCTACATAGGGCTACCTTTGTACCAAATTTGGAAACTAACTGGTCCAAAATATGGCAGCCAGACTGATTATGGGTACATCAAGGAATGAATATATTACACCAATATTAAAATCACTCCACTGGCTACCAATTAGTTCCTGGGAAAAGTACAAAGTGTTGGTTATTACTTTTAAAGACCTACATAGTTTGGGTCCAAGTTACCTGCAGAATCACCACCTCCCATATAATCCGCCCCTTACATTCAGGTCCTCTGGGGATCATTTGCTTAAACTGCCTATAACAAAACTGGCAATGATCATCCAGAGGACCTTCTCATCAGCTGCTCTTAGACTGTTGAACGGCCTGCTGGAACAGATCTGACAGCAAAATATGTTGTCTGAAATTAAAAAACTGCTAAAGACTTATCTCTTCCGGCAGGCCTACCCAGTCTATTTTTAATTACGATGTATTTTTAATTATGATCTTAATTATGATATATTTGTATTTGAATGGTTCTATGTTTTTAATGTATTTTAATCATAACACATTTTAATCGGTATGTTGGTTTTAACTGTGTTTTAACCTCTGTTGTACCCTGCCTCGTGCTTTGAGGAGAGGCAGGTAACAAATTATTATTATTATTATTATTATTATTATTATTATTAAAAACATTTCAGTGGATATAACAAGGTTACTATCTGACTGGGGCAGATGTGCCTCAGCAGAAGAGGACCTGCTTTGCTTGCAAAAATATCCCAAGTTCAATTTCTGGCATCTCCAGATAGAGTTGAAAAAGATTCCTTTCTGGAACCCTGAAGAACTATTGTTTGTTTAGATGGTGTAGTTGTTTGATCAGTGGCGGAGCTTGGAGTGTGGGGAGGGGTGTGTGAGAGGCTATGGTGAGGCTATGGTGTGAGGGGCATGGCCACTGTGTGGGAGGCGTAGACAGAGCATGTGGGCACATGGCTACAGGCCGGGACACCCCAAAAAACTTTGCTGCCCAGGGCAAACCACCTTCCCACCCACCTCATCCCTACATGACTGGATTTGATTCATATAAAACAACTTTTTTCAGAAGCACAAGAAACTCATCTTTTCCTTAACATTCTTTTCCCCCTTCATTTCTCTTTCCTACTTGTCAGGAATTAGGAATCCCCATGAATTCATGGATCTTTACCTGAATACACTCAGTTATTTCCTAAATCAATTATACTATCAGCGTCATAGTATTCTACAGCAAAAAAATTCTGTATTCTACAGGATTTAGTAAAAGTCCATGTTTGAGCAGCAGAAACTACTATTGTAAACTAATTTAACCTTTGTTTGTTTGTGTGTGTGGGATTTGGGAATGGAGGCCATGATATCATTAAGTTACCTCTTCAAGTTACAAGGTTAAAGAATATGAATTTTTTTTACTAGAATGTTTGTTCAACAAAAAGCATTTTATGTGTAATGACTTCTCATCATAAAAACTGAACTGAATGTCTTTTAGCATGTCATGCTCCATGATTTGAATTTTTTGTGCTATACAAAATGCTTACTGCACGAAATCTGACTTTTCATGGTGCATCATTGATATATTTACAGTGCAATCCTATACATGTGCTAGATCTGCCTTTTAAATGTTGCATAGTTGATTTATTTATAGCACAGTCTATACCTGCTCACTCTGTGGGGAGCTGAACAGGGCTTGTTAAGCGTGTATAGGTTTGCAACTTTACAAGAGATTCATTTATTTTAGAACCAATTTTCAGTCAATAAACATTGGGCCAGGAATAGCACAGGTAAAATTGCTGACCAGGTAGAGCAAAAGAAAAAAGTTGAGCTCATTTCATAGTTCATTTCTAAGCTGGAAAATGATAGGAACCACTTCAGACAAAACTGTGAAAGTTTCCATAAAGAAATGTTGTGTGTTTGTACAAAATCAGATGAATCAATCAGGGTAAGTCAAGTGGAACATAAATAATGTGAAAGCATGTGACAAACAGATGTAGATGTGAAATGTAGATACAGCAGCTCTGGGCATCACACAAGGATTTGTTATTATTTGCGAATCCTTTTATATGAGCCACCCTTTGCCTTAATGTAAGATAGTAAGTGCTAAGTGATGCTGAAGGTAAAATTTATTTATTAGTATCACTTATATCCTGCCTTTCCTCCAACAAGGTCAAAGTAGAAGACTCTGCTGTCTTCTTGCTAAGTATCTCAAGTATCTTCTCTCCCTAAATTCCTTAATATCTTCAAAAGAAACCTGTGAGGTAGATCAGACTGAGAGACAGCTCAAACCAAGAAAGCTACATTGCCAATAGTTAATTTTACTTCTCACACAGGGACAGACAGATTAAAAGAAAGGGGAGGGCTCAAGTGTCCAGGCTGTATGGAGTAGTCAAACAAATGCGTCACAAAAAATTGTCTGTCAGAGTTGACAATCAGTTCACCAGGAGGAGCACAACCTATTTGGCACAGAAATTCACATAAAGTTCCGGTTTGAAGGCACCTGATACCAGCAACCAGACTGAAACTAACTACCTCAAAGTCCAGTAAACATCTGGATAGGAAAACATCTTGGAACTCTGGAGCTGGGGGGAGTGGTACATAGGAAGCAGGATGTAAATAAAGCCAGTAAAATTATATTTACAAACACCTGATAATCTGATATGTCAATAGCCTATAGCTAGCATGCTACATATGTATATATATGTATCTGTACTATAAGTAGATAGATACAGATGTACTGATCTATGATCTACAACTATAGCACAGCTATAGTTCTCCAGATGTTGATGGCCTGCAACTCCAATTAGGCCTAGCCAGCATACCAAATAGTGGGGGAGAAACAGGAGCTGCAGTCTGACAATATCTGCATATGGCCACAGTTCCCTTGCTCTGGTTTATAGACTACTAGTGTATGTACGCAGCATTGCCCGGGATTTTATTTTCTCTTAGGTAATACTTGTTAGAAGGATTTGAGATCCTGTGTCTCTAATTCCCCAAACTGTCTCGTCCAGTACCTGCAATTGTTTCCCATATTCCCCAATCCAATCTGTATTCAGAGTTATTGACAGAGAGAGGTTGGGTTCTTGAGGGAATACACTGCCCTCCCCCTTCTTGCTGCTAGTCCTTGTCTCCATAGCAACCAGTCTATTCAAGATAGACAGAGTTGACTGAGGCTCAAGAGCTCTATTGCTGAGAATTCTAAAAGCCCCTCTCTAAGCTGCAAATCCCAGGATTCCATAGAATCTTCTTAGGCAGCCAATTATATGAAGTCTTTGCCTGACATAGGCCCTTTTCAAAAGGGCCTCCAGAGTGTCGCACAATTGCGAGGAGCGTTTCAGACGACGTCCTTGCAATTGCATGGCGCTGCCAGGGCCAGCAGGCGCCAATCACGCACTATTTCATTTTCGGCTTGTAGCCGAAAATGGTGCATGATCGCATATCGCTCCAGGGCCCTGCGCGCACTTACCATGCATCGGAGCCTCCGGAGCTGCGGTACTCACGCTTCGTCCCTCAGCGCAGCCTGGGAAAATGCCCGGCTGCACTGAGGAAGGAAGAGGCAGAGCCCTCATGCTGCCCGGCAGGCAACAGCTCCAGAACTGAAGCAGTGGGGATGCGAAAGCCTCTCGCAAGAGGCTGCTCGCATGATCCCCACGCCCCAGTGCTGAGAAAAGGTAAGTTGTGGAAAGGGCCATAGCCAATCATATGAGATCTTTGCCTGACACAAACAAACTTTGACTTTTATATACTAGATATAGCACGGCATACGTATCTCTAATCTAACTCTCAGAGAGTGCCCAGTGGAATTACTGAAGAGTAAGGATGAGCAAGTCTATCAGTTACATAATCTCCTGTATTCCAGATTTTTGAATCTGTTTGTCTTAATATATGGGGATTCAATACCAGGTTTCTAAGAGCCCAAGTGCTCACAGCACTTGGTCAGTTTCTCAGTTTCACTTTTTCCCATATTTTAATGTCAGTTATTTTCCATTTCATTTATGAAAAGAATTGGTATTTTTGCTAAATTTTTTTCCACAGATGAACTGAAACTCTCACTCATACTTCCCAGTGAGTGTTATTAAAAACTAGCATATTTACCTGGCATTGCCTGGAATTTTATTTTCTCATACGTAACACTTGTTAGAAATACCTTTGGAATTACCTTACTTTACCTTAGGAATTAGATGTGGTTGAAATACACAGATTTGTGTGTATTGTGTGTCTCTAATTCCCCAAACTGCCTTGTCCAGTACCTGTTACTTTCCCCCATATTTCCTAATCCAATCTGTATTCAGAGTTATTAAAATACAGAGTTTGGTTTCTTGAGGGAATACGCTGCCCTCCTTCTTGCTGGTAGGCCTCGTCTCTATAGCAATCAGCCTGAGCTCTCTGGCTGAGAATTTTAAAGGCCTCTCCACTGGGCTATTAAAATGATGCAGAGTGACCTCTGACGCAGGTCTTCTGCACCGTGGAGTGGACTGGGGCGGGCTACTTTTCATAGTTCTGCACCTCAGTCCAGCTCAGAGCGACCAGAACTGGTCACGCAGCATGCTTTTTAAAAACCTCTTTTAAGACGTTTTTAAAAAGCATGGAGCATGCGATCCTGTGTTGCTCAGTCGCCGCGCTCCAGTGCAGATATGCAGGCGTGCTCTAGTGCATGCCTGCAGATCTGCTGGGGGTGGGCTTTAGGCTGGCAAGCTTCTCAGGTTGGTGGAGAGCCATTTTGGATGCCGGAGCAGTGCGGAGCGACAAACTCACACTGCTCCTTGTCCCGACAGACTCAACCGGACACTGAAGAAATCCGGTGAGTCCCGTTTTTGTGTGGTTCCTTCCCCACATGCGGAAAGGGCCCAACACTCAAACCACTCTAGACAGCAGCGTACTTAGATTTTCAGACAGCTGTTTCCCGAATCCCTTAGTAACAGATCCTATTTTTTTACATTCATGGTGTTGAAAACTGATCTTGTTGTGGACTGGTAACTACTTATAATAATTAAAAGAGGAATAATTGACCAGTGTTTACAACATAGGCAAATGAAGACTGTATACTCCCTATGGATCTATTTGGGGAATGCTTATAATCTTTTGATAAAGAAGCTGCAGCTGGGGTATGTGAAGAATAAGAAAGCAGATTACTATGTTAAAATGACTCTTCATAGTGTTGCCGTCTTCTCTTTGGAAATGGCTTTAGCTATTTCCTTTCATGATTAAGAACAGCAGTGAAGCATTGTTTCATTATGTGTGTGTTTGCAGTTTTCACATGTCTTGTAATGAGCATCATTCTGAATGGAATAAAATATGAGGAAAAGTTTTTACAGATACACTGCCTTGGATCACATTTGGGAAAAAGGTGGGATATAAATTCAATCAATCAATCAGTTATGGGGTGTGAGGACTCCATTCAGGTATACTCACATAAATATCATTGCAGTTGAGCTCTAACTGTAGTTGATTTCACATGAAAAGTCTATTTAAGGTGATTATTTGAAGGACAGGATATCTACAATGGTGCAAGAGCTACTCTCTTGGCAGTGTAGTATGGATATTTAATTACCTTAAAATATGCATATGTGTCATCTCCTGCTATTTAAAACAGTTTAAGATGTGCCAAGAGAGTATCTCCTACATAGGTTTAAATATAAGCATCAGAATCTGGGAAATCTATGTGTAGACACTTTTCTTCTTCTGCAGTCATTGTTGTACAGTTATTTTAGGGTTGATCACAATTTTCTTGGGAAGCCAGCTAAAATTGGTGCTATGCTGACCTGTTCTATGATCTTTGCATCTGTTATATGCATGCCTGCATTGGGTTTTTCCAAACAATAGTTTTAATCTCTGAGAGTGCAGATTGAATTGTCTGTAATGGAACTTGGCATACTTGCTTTGCTCTAAGACTAAGGATGTAATCCTAGGCTCATTTACTCGGAATAAAGTTCCACTGAATCATAGAGGACCATGGGGAGCGGTTAAATACATACAACCCTAACTTGTATCAGATAATTCAGATTCAGACCTAAGTTGTCAGCTTCCTGTCCATCCAGCCCCAAAGTGTGAAAGCTTCTTGCCTTAGACTGCTGAGGTTAAGGGCTCTTCATACCCCCGAGCTTTGTAATCTCATGAGGGTATACTATAGAGAGATTTGAGACAGGTTGATCTTTTTCCTCCAAATTTCTTGTGAACCTCCAACTTCTATTAACATTATTTGTTATAGATTCTCAACTCTATTCTTGGTTAGGCTCTAACACAGGAGTGAGCAAAGTGTAATCCTTCAGATGTTGTATTCTAAATCCCAACATTCTCATTTGGAATAGTCAATAGAAAATTGGACTGTAGCTGCTGGGCTTTGCAGTTCAACAACAATTGTAGGGCTGTACTTTGCCCACCCTCTACATGTATATATCGCTCAACTAAGGCCCAATGACATTAAATCATTTCTGGGGCTGAAGCCTGTAAAAACCCAGCATGGAATTCTCCATTAACTCAATGATCTCCTGATTCTTGCCTAATTAAACAGCAGAGCAAAAACAGTTATTATACTTATGGAATCTGCACATATACACACGTACACACACAGACACTCACATAAAGTTCTTCTATATTTCAAAATATAGTTTCCAATATGAAGACAGTTAGAGCAGTACACTGATAAAGGACATCCAGAGATATTTTCGTGCCCAAAGTACAGCAGCAAAAGATTTCCCTCAGCAAAATGCACTAAGTTGGCCAAGATATTGTCTCACCTGAAGAAAGAAATCCCTGAAGCATTTGTTCCACTGCCTGTTACTAAAAACACAATAACAAGTACGATAACCATTTGCTGGCCCATCATGATACCCCAAATCAGCTTCTCATACCCTCCAATGTTTTACAGGTGAAAATTGGGATATGTGTGGCTCACCAACCCAAAAGTGTGGTCAAGATGGCAAAAGTTGTTCAGGAGGAAGAACACAACACACAAGCTAGGAGATACTGCATCACTTTGCTTTTTTTCTAAACAAAAGGGGAGTGTGAGAAGAGAGAAACTGGGACATTTTAAAAGTAGCATAAAAAAATGGGAAGACAGGATTACCTCAGACTGTCCTTGCCAAGTCTGGACCCCTGGATGATATATTGTCCAAGGCAGCCTTTGTTCAATGGTAAGGGTTGACAGTGTTACTAAAAAATATTTCCTGGTCTCTGTTTGATACGTTTCTATCCTTTCCTGTCCCAATTGTGTATTTCTTTTACAATGATTCCTTCCATTATTTCATACAATTTATTAACTATATTGTCAGCTCACCAAAACAAAGAATGATCCATTGGCACATATACTTTTTTCTGGAAAGATTACTTTCTTTTAAAAGCTCAAAAACTGGAGTCTTTCCCTACAGTGGAGAGTTCAATCTGTCAATAACAAAAGCGATACACAACATCAGCCAAGTGTAACGTCTGACAAAATTGAGATGTTAACTTTACCTGTTTGCTAGGCCTGTGGAAAATATACGGATAGAATAGGAAATATATGATTTCAAGATGGGAGTTAATGAACTGTAGCTCCTTTCAAATGACTATGTCAGTGAGTTTTGAAAATAAGGGAGCTTCACCTCTCCATTCTCTTTGCTTTCTGGAGGCATGTTCAAATGCCACTGTCTGAAATTTCTCCTTGATCATATGCTCTGTAATTAAGCTACTTATCGAAGGATCAGACATAGCAAAACAGGACTCTTCATTAAGATCACTAAGAGAGTAGTTTAGTTCCATCAATGCCCCACCCTCACCTTCCAGCAATTCCAGAGCAGGAATGATCATAGTTTCTCTGCTGCAATCAGCTATCATAATCATAATTGCTAAGGTAAAGAGAAAAGGGTCCCATTTACAGGTATACTTTAGTTAACAGATATGTTCCTGAGCATTACTTGTTCATCAGCAGAATAATTCACCATATTTCAGCAGACTTTTTGTTCATACCTAACAACAGGCACATGTGAAAGAAACAGCCAAGTCAGCCAAACCTTGCATTGGGAAAGAAAAACATTTCGTTACTAGTTCCATTTTTGTGACCAGACTTTTTAACATGTTGGAGGTAGCTGATGAAGCAGGTTTATCTGCTCTTGCCTTTTTTCTCCCCTGTTTTGTTATTCATTCACACTCAGGGAGGGATGAGAGTGCTGCTGTTTATCTTGCCTGTTGCAAGCAGGCACGCATGGTTATGGTAGGATTGGCTGGAATAGAATCCCACTCCTCCTCAGTTCAAACTTTGTTTAGCACACTGTCTACTGCAGCCAGGCTGCTGCAACCTGATACCCAAAGTTTGTGTTTTTCTAGCATGCTTCGGCATTCTTCCAGGGGGATAATGTCCAGCTAGACAGAGGATGAGGAGGAAAAGGGTGACTGAATGGGCATAGAAAGCCTGTATAGAAAAGGAGCTTTGTTGCCAGCAGTTTTATTAACTGAAGCATTCTTGTATATGTGTCTACCTTGACAGTAACGAAGACTATATTGGGGATGAGGGATTGTGTGAATAGCCTCTCCTCATAATCCATTCTCAGAATATTTCTGCTTCAGGTATGTTTGTGGTGGTGAAGAGACAGTCATTGAGGAGACTGATCCTATTAAATCCTCTCTTCCCCAGCACGATCCTAGCAGCGTGGAGAGTAGTCAATGGAAAGTGAGACAGGGCTCAGTGAAGAAGATTCAAGTGAGCGGTGGTAGCAGTCTAGGCATTTGTGAGGGTCCACACTGAACGTTTCTGCAGCTTTTGTGAATTCCACAAGCCGAGGGTTGCCCATCCATATTTTAGAGGATGTAGCTATGCTACTATACAAATAAACACATAACCTCATGGAAAGAACAATGCCCATGCAAACAGACCCACTAATTTGTCAATTTCTGTTATTTTTTTTAACCTTTGAAATAGACTTTCACATAAAGGAGTCTCTTTTGCCTTTGCTCACATGAAGGGAACAAACCACCTTTTGCCAATTATCTTTTAAACTTTGTGTTTTGCAAAACAGCAATTTGGGGGAATAAATTCCAAGTGTTATCTAGTGTTTTTATAAACGTATTGGAATGTTAGTGAAAAAGAGTAAACGCCTCAGCTGGCCCTTAGATGTCCTTCCTGGGCATTATTTCCAGAATAGATCAACATGCCACTGACAGGAAATGAATGGATGGCAAATAAATGTGCTCATGTTGAGTCTCCTCAAAAAGCTAATGGATTTTCTTTGGCAAGCAGCTTCTGAATGCTAGTAGAGCTAGAGGGTTTAGGGAACAGTTACTTCTGGATGCTGTGAGACTGAGGGCCTTTCCACACTGCACTGTTATAGTGCTATTATTCCACTTTCAACATCCTATGGAACCCTGGGGTTTGCAGTTTAGGGAGGGGCATCTAGAATTCTCAGCCAGAGGGCTCTTTGGCTTCAGAAAACTACAAACCCCAGAATTCCACAGGATGTTGAAAATGAAATAGTAACACTATAACAGTGTGATGTGGACGTGGCCCTCAGTATCTGAATCTCCTTTCAGTTTGAACTGCAAGGACACTGTTCCTTTGCACCTCTCAATCACTCAACAATGTCACCTCCCAAAGGCAGGAGACAGAGATTTCCAGTCATGAAACATGTGTTGTAACTGACTGCAGGTGAACAACTGTCATTAGGCAGCTATAATGTCATACCCTTTCTCAAAGATGGCACTATTCCCAGATAAGTTCCAGATAGCCTATGGCCATAGTATATTCTCTGACTGTCCTGGTCTGGGAGAAACACTCCTGATTAATCTTCTGTTTTTCCACTTGTTCTGCTGTTTTCCCACTTGTTCTGCTAAAATGTCCTAGTTTCTCTTTCATCCTCTCAATTTCTCCCTTTGTTGGCTTATTTCATTTGTTGCAAAATGCAGTAGTAGTGCATTCAGTTAATTCAGCAGGTGGGGAGACAAGCGGAGAGGTGGAATCTTGCCTCGTAGATACAGGCAAAATCAAACTACTGTAGCCTCTCCCAGCTTGTGGGATCTTCTTCATTAATAGTGTTTGCCATCATGACCAGACTCTGATGTTATCTCCTGGTTTTCATCCGTGAAATGCTGGAGGCTAGGCCATGGTTGGCATCCTCGTATCTTGAAACAATAAACCAAGGAAATTTCAGGAATCCTGGCTTACCTGATGCTTCTGCTTGCAATAGGAGCAGTTAAATAAACCATGGACCTTTGCTGTATAGTTTGCTTCTCACCTGACTGTGGCACTTTCCCCTTTATGATTTTGTTTGTTTCTTAACAAACTGTAGAAAGAATCAGAGTTTGTTTTTGGCCTCTCACCCTCTAATTAATTGGAAAATACAGAAACGAGTGAAAAGAAAGTACTAATGAATGGATAGGATTTTAAATCATGGGGATACTTTTGCCGCAAATGGGAGTGATTGGGTAGCATACTCCACGCGCACAATGCTTATGCATAGCTTGCCTTGTTTCCCGTGATTTCCTGCCTTATTTTGTCCTGTGAATTCACCATCTACTGTTCACTCAAGGCAAAAAGACAAATAGACAAGGCGACAAAAATTAAAAAACACATACACATATAATATGATTTGTGGTTAATGAAGTACATAGCTACAGCAGTTATCTCTCTTTCCTTGCAACAGCCAACCATAATTCTCATTACCAGTTGTAAAAACTGTGCAAGATCACTGGGGCCAGGCTATAGAAAAGGTTGGATCACAGGGAAGAGACTCAATTGATCCTGATACCCACAGGGCTTCCATTAGCCAATGTGAGGTGAGAAGGTGGAAAAGAGAAGGCTTCTGGTAGGAAGAAGAAGAAGAGGACGAAGAAGAAAAAGTGAGGCCATGTGGTGTTAGCAGGCAACTGACTGCTTCAGAGCAATGTAAGGGAAGGAATCCAAGGAAATTGTTTTAAGAAAACCAAGGACTGCCTAGCCAGACATGTTAGGTTTTCAGTTTTTTTGAAAGGGATTGGAAGGCTGGGAAAGGCAACACATGAAGCTGGAGAGTACCCCCTTTCTTAATTCCAGGGCCCATTGGGTTTGATTCTTCATCTTACAACCAGAGGGAAAGTACTCAGAGAGCCATTGCTTTAAGCTAGCTGAGATTGCTTGATATACCTTCTGTTACTCTTAGTATGCCATTTTCCTTTTTTTTAAAAAAAAAAAACAATTAAAGAATTATCCCTTATAAAAAGTCTGCTTTGTGCCTTAAGGAAGAATGGGAAGCTCTGGTCACATATCTCTTTGATAAGGTCTACCAGCAACTCATAAAATATTTTTTTCTCCTGGTAAACATAAGGGGGAGAGGAAGGGTATTGAGCCCTTACATTCTCCAGAACTCAGGGTAGGAGAGGAAGATTGGGTCTCCAAGGAAGGGCTTGGAAGCAGAGCTACTACTTGCAATCCACTGGGAAGACCCAGCCAGACACCAGCCTCTCTTTTTACCATGACAATATTATTCCCCTCTTCCAACAAAACTGTTCCCAGACAATAATCGGATACTGCCAGGCGTATGCCCAGCTCTTTCATTTCCTAGTGTTTTTCTTTCAGCTTTTTAATTAGCCTCTACATTGCGCAGCAGGCCCATTCTGCGTAAAAAGAAAATTCAGTATTAAAAGAATCAAATATTCATAGCCATTTCTGTTCTCCCTTCACTTCCCCTTTCCCTTCCTTCTACTCCTACTTAGTTTTAGGTAAGGCAGACTCTCACGGGGATATTGCAGGCGAGAAAGCCTCTTGATTCTGTGTATCTTACGTGATATTTCATAGTTCAAGTTGGCCAGTTGTTTATCTACCTAATTGGACTCTTCAGTCAGTCTCAGGGCCTGGCTGGGGTCTCTGCCATGGAGCTTCCAAGATAGGTTTGACTTCTTGCAGCTGCATATCAAACATGGCTTGCCTCCAGATTTGCAGCTTCCAGACTCTCCTTCATGGTTGCTTGAATGTTTTCTAAAAACCACAGCTGCAATGCTCTGATTACCAGAGATGCTCTTATTTGCTTCATCTCCTCTCATTCACCAGCTCTCAAGACTCAGCTTCTCTCTGAGGAAGCTGTAAATCCCACTCCTGGCATCCGTGGGAAGTGCTCCCCACTTCCCCAAGCAGTGAAGCATCCAGGATCACTATAAGGCTTAATTTCTTTGGGAGGAAAGCAAGCATTGGAGGCATACAGTGTCATGTCATTGTAATATCTGTTTGAGTTACAAACTGACAAGAGATGCATGGGAAATCAGGAGATGAAACCACCAGAAGAAGCTGCAATAGCCTTCCTGTATCTGTGGGGTTTTCAAAGGGATCCAACCAATGTAGTTCTTCCTTTTGTAATGTGTCTTCTTACTGCTTTTCCGAATTTTTTTTCTTACTAGAGAAAAAAAATGGGGAAAAACAGAAGCACACAATGCTTTTTGATTGGTAGGACTGTCTGGAAGCTTCCCCTGTTTGACTACCTCTCCTTTTTCCTGGGTGTTGTCACCTTCTCAAACGGTGGGATAGTGTGGGGGAGGCAGTCGTAGAGGAGTGAATTCTATGATCAGTGAAGCAATCTTCACTGAGGATGAGAAGATGATCCCAGCTGCCATGTCTTATGCATGGAAGACAATCAGGTTTCCGTTAGAACTTCTTTAGAAACCATCCTGACCCACTTCACAAATCACTCAGTGTCATGTAGCAGTGCAGAGGCTGAAGAAACAGAGCCCAGGCTTTCCTGTTACTCTTATGCGGAATCTGGAAACAGACATGTTTTCCAGAGTAAAACAATCACATACAGATTCTCTGTGACCTAAAGCAGTGTCATTCAAAGCACTGTTCCCTGGACTGGTGCTGGTCCCTGACATGTTGCCGGGAAAAATAATTGCCAGTACCCTGGGTCACATAGCCTGAGAAGCACTCCCTTAAAGAAGTCAGGCTGAAAAATGGAATACCCACTTTGTCAGTTATTACAAATAATACATGCGAGGTCATTTTCTGTCTCATTAATGCAAGAAGAAGTGGGGACAAGAACATGTCTTTTGATTTCTGGCATTTACAGGGCAGAAGGTGGTGGTGGGGGCTTATTGGAACCAATGTGAAAGAAGCTTAAAAGAAAGGAAAGGGGGAAAAAAACTAGTGAAGCATTTTGCCATAACCGATGCAAACCCCCACAGTTTAGCAAAAGGCAGTTCCTCTGCCATGGAGTCTTCTTGGCTACCACTGGATTGCTCTGCTCCAGGGCTTTTCAGGCTCCCTCCTGCTGTTGACATCTCTTTGGGAACAGATGAAATGCTCTTTCAAACATTATTTTATTAGATTTTAAAATTAATTGTACAATCCTTTTGTATCAGCTTTCTTCCTTCCTCCCTTCCTTCCGTCACCTGTTAACTGTTAGATTGCCAGGTGAAGAAGACGACAGGATTCTAGTACCTTCAATGGCTATTCAGAAGAGCAAATTTCAGCTGGTGGAGGTAGCATGACAAGCTATCAAACTCTCCAATGTGTTGTATTCAACTTGCATTTTAATTGTCCACCTCCATTTGTTTCCTATTTTTGGAACACTGTCTCCCTCACAGTTAAGACTGTTATCTTTGAACAGAAGTGGCCTTTCTGGTCATTGTTCCTGCTGCTGTTGTTAGCTACTATCCTCAGAGGGCAGCGTCTCACATACCAGAACATTTAAAATACATAATTCGAACCAAATATTAACAGCAGATCAAAAAATGAATTAAAAAATATAAATTATTTAGTGGCAGAACACAAGCATTTAAACATTTAAGAAGTTAAAAATATTTAATTTTGAAAAGAATGGATAACGTGTGAAAGAAATGTCTTTAATGTTAAGACTGGCTGCTATTAGAATGCAGAGAAAAGCAAGACAAAATTCTTATTTTAAAGCATGCTTTTAAAGTGTTCCAGGTTAAGATCATGCACATCTCAGCAAACTGAGAGTTCACAAGCCTAAGGGTCACCACTAAGGTTCTCCATACTCTCCAGTTGCCCCAGTTTGGTAAGGATAGTACTGATTAACCCTCTGTTGAACCTTTTCAGCTGTTTTTAAAATGTACCAGTTTCTCTCTCCTACTTCAACAGGTTATCTCTGTGCTACAAACTGAGTTCAAAGTACAAAATTAGAACCTTTCCGCACGAGGCAGTTAAAACGGGCCAAGGCATCCTGGCATGGACATCGTCTGCATCTTGGATCGGACTAGGTGCGGACTATTTAACTTAGTTCCGCACCTCAGCCCGATCCAACCCACCCCCAAGTGGTCCTCCCCTGCACTAAATAAAGACCGGAAAAATCAGGTCTTTACATTTTCTGGAACGCACCACTGCATTCCTACTTACCTGTGCAGATGCGCAGGCTCGCACCAATGCGAGCCTGCGAACAGTGGAGGGCGGGCTGTGGGCATGGCCAGCCTCAGCGGTTGGTCCACTTCCACGAAGACACCAGAAGCCGCCATTTTGAGCCAGAGCAGTGTGGATCTACAGACCTGGCACTGCTCTGGTTCGCCCTGCACCAATGGAGGAGCCCTGCAGAAGCGCTCAAGGGACAGTGTGTGTTACTTTGCACCCAAGAAGAGCCGGTAAGTAACGTCATGGAGCGATTCACTCACCTCATGCGGAAAGGGTCTTAGTTTGTACTCAGTTAACTCAGCAGGAAGGAAAGGAGAAGAGGGGGTGGAATCTTGCCCTTTCAAGGAGGCTGACAAAATCAAACTGCTGTTGGCTCTCCTAGTTTGTGTGTTCTTCCTCCTTAATAACTCCTGCCATCTAGCCCATACTCTAATGTTGCTTGGCCACACTTGCCCTGGCTTTCATCTGTGAACTGTTGGAGGGTATGGTTCTTAGCTTAACAGCCTCCCATACTCTGAGATTTCAGGGCCAAAATCTGAGCCCAGAAGGTGGACCCTCTGGAAGACACAGGGGCAGAATTTTGTAGAGTTGCACCAATAGCTCTTTATAATGTCATTGGTGGCACTTTTTGTAACAGTTGCAAAAATGTGTGTGAACATATGTAACAGATAATATGGATTTTCTGTACTGTCTCCTAAACTGATTTTATGGACAATATACACATGGCCAGGACAAGGGCATCACATATACAGATACCCTCATGTTATGAGCCCTGATGTGAGTTGGCAGTGGGGAGGAGTGGGTGCTACGCTTTACCTTTGCTGCATCTGGTCTCCGATGACATTATAATAACAAAGCAGGTAAAATCATTTCCTCACGAATGCACCACACTTTATGAGTGCTGACCCCAAGTAACTAAAGAAACACGCATCCGTAATGAGCACCAAATTATTTTTCACACATTAACACTCCAAATTCTAAAATGTTTTTTTTAAATAGAAAATGACGCAGATGTGTCATTGACTAGGAATTCTACAAATTGGTAAGATTTGTTAAAAGCAAAAAGGAGTGGCAATTGTGAAGGAAGTGGTTAAGGTACAAATGAAAGATTTGTTTTGTTTTGAGGAGATTGCTTTTGAGTGTAGACCAGCATCTAGGATAGGCAAGAGAGCTGCACTGGGGCAGGCAACCTCAGAAGGTCCAGGAGCTGATTTTGGGCCCACAAGGGCTACACGTAGTCAAAAATTTAAGTAAATTTAAACCATCAGTGGTTTCCACTCCACATGGAGTTTCTCCTCCTCCTCCTCTTCCTTCCTTGCATTTTGGGGGACCTTGGCGATGGGTAGGGCCTCTAATTCCCCAAATTACAAAACCAGCCATCACTCCTGAAAGCCTTGAAAGAATGTCAAAAACGCCTTTTTTTTTTTTTTTTTTTTTTACAGAAATCATCTTTCTGAGTGAGGGATGTTTGATGTGGTAATGAAAGCAATAAAAAAAAGGCCTAGGAGGGAAGTAGTATGTAGACCATGGGACATGCTTTGCCTGCTCCTTTGCTACATCAAATGGAAGATGTGTAGTAACATTTAGAATGGCAAAAACATGCTGTCTGAACATTGTGAATGTGTATTAACTGAAGTGAAGAATAAGGGGTGATTATTAAAGTCCTTGAAAATTAATGGCCAAAATCCTGTTACTAGTCCTGACTAGAGCAGTGCCACTGAATTATTTGAACCCATAGAATCATTGACTTAACCAAATTTCAGTTGATTCAGTGATTCTGCTCTGACTTGGACTAGCAATTGGATTTAGGCCTATGATTATGGTTTCAAGATGAAATGTGAGCCTACTTATTCTTTAGAGGCAATTGGTATTTAGTAACTTAATCCCAGGCTAGTACACAGTACCTTGATGGACTGTCATAATGATGGTAAAGCCAAGATAGAGAAAAAAAAAATGAGTTCAGAAGAAACCATTCATAGAAAGTCAAGGAAGAAAGCAAAGAGAGACTGGCCTTAGTTTCCCTCAAGAAGAAGTTATACAGAAGTTGTAGAGGCCATAATTTTACAGGTTTAGAATTGCAAGTTCAAAATCAACTGTGACCAGTTCAAAATCAGCAAGCGGATCAGATGTCTAAACTCAACAAGGGATAATGCTTACAATTTGATAGCTTACGCAGCAATGCAGTCTAGCCAACACTACTCTTTCTCTTTAATCACCTCTTAAATACTGGGAATTGACAAAACTGTCCTTACTATGGGCACTTGGAATCATTGAAATGAACTTCTGTAAACATTGTAATCTGTTAAATCATACATATGAAAGCAACAACACTTCAGATGTGATTCACTGCTAGCAAACTTATAATTTCTTGCCTTATTCACTGCTGTATGAAAAGCTGGTCATTAAAAAACGGATTTACCAAGCCACAGATATTTTGATTATTATTGGCTCCCTCTCTAAAATGTGGACAATGGCAGCACAAACCCCTCAGAGCTGGTTCTAGCACCATGGAAACTGTCAAAGCCAATAGGAGCATTATCATTAGCAAGAGCAACTTGGAGAAAGCAAACTTTCTTGAACTGTTATTCTACTATTCTTGTTCAGCTTAACACTCAAAGAAATGTCAGTTTCGTCTCTTGAGATATAATTTTACCTTTAGTTTCTTCAAATGTAGCATTCACACACCTGAATAGTTATTTAAAAGTATCTTGAGTAAAATTATCAGATAATTCACTAAAGACGGAGAACATTTGATGTCAACATCTCAGATTATGATTTGAAAATGAAAATAACAACAACAACAACAACAACAAGTTAAGTGTTATAGATTTACAGCCAGTCCTCATGATCAGTTGTAATGGAAATTATAAGACAATAACTAGGGGCCCTTTCACACTGCACAAGTACAGCACTGACTCTACTTTAATTGCCATGGCTGCATCCTATGGCATTCTGGGGCTTGTAGTTTGGTCAGAGACACTAGAGGAGACCTCTGGATGAGAATTCTAAAGGCCCCTCCTCCTAATCTGCCAATCCCAGGATTCTATAGGATGGAACCATGGCAGTTCAAGTAGAATCATAGCACTATAACTGTGTAGTATGAAAGAGCACCAAGTTTCAACTGTAGGTGGGAGACTTCAACAACTGGGAGCTGTTCTCCCTTCTTACAGATTTTCATCCATAGACAGGATAATTTTGGATATCTCCTTTAATGTTTAGACAAAAACCTGGAGCTGATTCACCACCCCATGACATGGAAGGCACCAGCTGCCACTGGGGTTAGTAGGAAGTGGCACAGTAGGCACTATGCCATCTTGTGAATGTTCTGGATAGAAATCTAGTCAAGGAGAATATTTCAAATGCATTGTTAAAAATGTGAATGCTAATTTTCAGAATTGCCACTGGTGTTTGCCTGTAGTCCTATATGATTACAAGAACTTGAATATTTAATTTATGTGTTTTCCATGTAGTACACGATCAATGCCTCATTGTAATAAAAAGTTGTTTTTCTGACAACTGAGTCAACCTTGTCATTCTTTTGATCATCTCTGTATTCTAGTTAGCAAAGTGGGAGGCTGAGGTTGAAAGAAGCTTGTCTAAATATGACAGAGCAAGTGTCTGGTTCAGGTCAGACCTTTACACAGGGGCCTTCAGGTTCATAGCTCAGCCTCTAGGTCTGAGATCCCATTTAAAGCAGGCAGACTATAGAATTCCACCAGCATATGTATGAGAGGTATGGGAGGGTGAAGGTGGCCAGCTGGGCGTTACTGTGAAGGAGCTGTCCTTGCACATCTATGGAGAAAATCAGTGGATGTTTGGGGGAGTGGGTGGGTTCCAAGCTGCACTTGGGCTCCATTTTGTAGCTGGTGCACAGCCTGGTAAAATTGTTACATAAGGAGATACTGCAACATCAGAAAAATAAGTTACCTTAGCATACTCCCCTCTTAAGCTAGTATAAAGCTCCAAGATGATTCTAGCCTATGTCTATATATTGTTTTGTCCAGGATCCATAGAACCCCATAAGTGAGTAAAAACCAATTCTGTATTGTTACAGAAATTTCTTCATGGCTTGGTTACCTTGTGGACATAATGCACCAACCTGGATGGTCTCTTTGTCCTTGGGACCAACTGTGGGGGCACAACATACTACAATGGACAGGGGAGGAGTGGATACACAATCATTGTCATCTACTGAGGAAATATAAAGGGGGCTAGGGCCATTAAGGATAAGAACTCTCGAGAACTCTCATTATAGGGTTGCTACAAGTCAAAGTGGATTTGATGGCAGTTAACAACTACAAGAATCCTAGTGAGGTCTACAGGACATTGCAGTAGGAGGACCTATTGTCTGTTACCAAAGAAATCACATCTAAGTAGTTGATTGTTATTCTTGCAAAGGCACCAAATCTTGGTCATATTCATTGATATAGTACACTCATTTGCATGGAGTGGGAGGTGGGGAACTTATTGACCTCCAGCTGTTATTGAAATCAAACCTCCATCAGTCCAGCCAATGTGGCTGGTGGTCAGGGGTGATGGGAAATGCAGCCCAACAACATCTGAAAGGCCACATGTTCTCTGTGCCTGCAATAGCCAAAATCTGGACAACGTAACAAGGCTGTAAAGCCTAACCTCTTTCCAGTCCAAAAGATGAAAAATAAAAACATTATTAAAATGAAATGATATAGCTTGAAAAATATTTGGAAGAGTCTGTCTAACTGTCTGTCTGTACAGAATCTTATTTAGATTGCTATAGAACTTGCAATCTACCCACTAGTGCATTGGCAACAGATGCTGATGGCTTGTATGAAGGGAGAAAAATCATATAGGTCAGGCTGTGACCTACAAAAATATATGAAGCAGTTCAAAAGCTCAGGCAGTGGCTTTTGTGCCTTGTGTGAGGATTATCTCTGGCTCAGTAGAACCACTAAGAAGCCTTCCTTAGTTACCAATTATTTCTGATTCAGGCATGCCTTGGGAAAATGCTTATTAAACACACTCCTGCCTTACAAAAGATTGTTGAAACACATTTTTTACTGATGTAAATTCCCTAGAATGTCATTTTAGTGTCCATTACTCTAATTTTTAATATCTCCTTTAGACAGCAATTGTGAAAGCATTTGTGCATTCATGCTTTTTTTTAGTAAAATTATCCCCACTTTTAGATTATAAATTTTAAAAGCTAGATAAATATAGCATTCTTCTCTGAGTGACTGTGCAAGAGACAAGAGTTGCTTCTGCTTTCACAATGGGGCTTTGGTAGTCTAGCCAATTATTTAACAGAAAAGGCAGATAGGCTGCAGAAAGAGGGAGATAAACTGGGCAGGCAATCAGAAGAGTAACACGGTCAATTTTGAGACTTTCCTCAGTGCAGGAATGGAGAAAACAAATAAATGAAACATAGCATGACAATGAAATTAACTGAATATTAATTCCCTGAATATTAGTAAAGACATTATGATGACAGAAATAACCATGATAACAAGCTACAAAAGAAAGAATGCACATGGCCAGTTTCCATCACGGATTTTGTTGGTGAAATGACAAGGTCCCTGAGTCTGACTGGAAAGCTGAAGGGAAGAGCATTCTTGTCTCTGCCACTAGTCAACTAGGCCAGCAGAGGTGCTGCAGCTCTGGCCTCCCAGGAAGAACATAACGGCAAGGTGAAAATTATTCCAGCCCCAGCCACTGGGCAGAGAAAAAAAAAAAAGGAAACTGCAGGGAACTTTCCTGCCAGAAAGAAAATGTGTCTGCAAGTTGAGTTAGAAACTTTTTATTCTGGCTGGAGGATTATGGGTGTGATAGTCCCAAAAGGTAACTTGTACAACTTATACTGTGATGGCCACAATTTTTCCCAAAACTGTCAAGCTGAAGGAAAGCATGCTCTGAAAGCCAAAATAAACACAGATCACTAGAACAGAAGTGTAGTAAAGGTCAGATGGTTAGGAGCCCTGGATTCAACCTGGATGAACACCTTCTGATGCACCAGCTGTTATTTTAATAGTTTTCATTCACGTAATGAATTTCTTACTCTGAGGTTTCGCAAGGGCTGCATGCCAGGCACAATGGCAGTCATTGAACAGTGCATGCAGTCTAATGAAGTAGTTCAAACAGGGGACTTCTTCAGATATTCTGGACCCCTATCTATTCAGCTCTTTTCAAGGGTACAATCCCAAGTAAGTGTAATGGAATGGTGGGATGGAGGTAGGGGGAGGAAGACACTAAAACCATTGGTTGCCATTAGTTTTTGGAAAAAAATACCTGTGCTCCATGAAATCTGGGCAATATGTGCCACTGTTATTTGACAATAAAAAGGAAACAGAAAGGAAAAGAGCCATTTTCAGATGATTAGAATTATTTTACGGACATCTGTACAGAACCACTGGGATATGTATGCATGTGTACTCTGTTCTAATCTGCTTTCAGAGACAGGCTCAAAAGCTCTCATCCCTAGCAGGCCTTGTGTGAAGAACAGGAATGGAACGCAGAGGGAGGTGGCCCTCAGGCCTGAATCCTGAATCTTTTCACATCCATAGGCTCCCAAAGTTTCACATCCATATAGGCTCCCAAAGTTAGAAACTCAGTTCTGGTTTAGGAAGGATAGTGGCTTCATGTCATTAGGGCCCTTTTTGCATGGCACTGCCATGTGGAAGGGCTCCTGGAGCATTGCGCGATTGTGAGGAGCAATCTGCATGACACACTCACAATCGCGCGACGCTCCAGGGGTTGGCAGGCACCGATTGCGCACCTTTTCATTTTTGGCTGGAAGCCGAAAATGGTGCATGATCGCGCATTGCTCCCAGGCCCCAAGCACAGTTATCTGGCGTGTGGAGCCTCTGGAGCTGCGCTGGTCACGCTTGCTGCACTGCGGAAGGAAGAGGTGGGGCTCTTGTGTGAGCAGGCAGCTCATGTGCAGCTGAAGCAGTAGGGCCGTGAGAGCCTCTTGCTGCTTGCGTGATCCCCGCACCCCAGCGTCGGAAAAAGGTAAGGTGTGGAAAGGGCCTATATCATCTACAGCAATGCTACTCAAAGTGGGGGGTCTGGGGACTAGTGTCAGTCTGTCATCTATTGGTGGCTGGTCTGTAATGGCTTTCCAGGAAAGAAAGAAATAGTTGCGGCCAATGGTACAAATATGATACTGTCACTCCCCTACAGTCTGAGAAGTACTGAGCTGCACAATCTGATTGCTACTATTCATGTAAGAGCTGACTTGGTACTGTGATCAGTTCCAAGGCTGTTCAGAGACAGTTTGCTGCCTGAGGCAAAGGACAAGACAGTGACCTCTGTTCTATCTACAAGATGACCGTTGAATCTTAGGGTCTTTCCACACTACACTGTTATAGTGCTGAATCTTAGGGTCTTTCCACACTACACTGTTATAGTGCTGTTATCCCTGTGGAATTCTGAGGTTTGTAGTTTACTGAGGCCAAAGGTGCTCCTCCCTAAACTGCAAACCCCACGATGCCATTGGGTGTTGAAAGTGGATAATAGCATTATAACAGTGTAGTGTGAAAATGGTCTTATTTCATACCACTTATGGGACATCCTCCTCCACTGGACTTCAGGGTGGCAGGCTAGCATAAGGGACACCAGCTAGGCAGCTTGGAAATATACTACTCTCTTTCCCAGAAGAGGGGAATTGCCAAATGCTCCTGCTATTGGCCTCTCCATGTTGCTTAGTATTTGTCATCTGAGGTAGCTCCCTCACTCGACCTTATGGTAAGGATGGCCATATCAGTTTAGAAAGAATAATTGTTTTGGATTAACATCAACATAGAATATCATGTACAGATTACAGACTAAACATTCTCTTTACATGAAATAGCCAAAATAAAGGAAAATAAAGGAGGTCAAAATCAAATATAAATATGTAAGATGTTATCTAAATTATTCTCTAAATGCTAAAACGAAAGTTTCTCCCCATTTCTCACCAAAATATGTGATTAGATCTTCCCACTGATTCTTAAAATTGTCTAGTGATTTATCCTTCACCAACATTGCCATTTTATCTATTTCTAATACTTCATAAATATCTATAAGCCATGAGTCTATGGTGGGAGGGTAAACTGATTTTTTTTTTTTTTTTTTTTTTTTTACCATTGTACAAACTTTTAATTAAACTTCTTGAGCTGTTTTGCATTTGGCTGTAATCAATACTGGAGAAAGCGTGTGAGGATGAGCATACTAGTTTCATCCCCACCGCCTCTGTCATCCTTGTCATTCTCCATGCCATAGTGATGAATATCTGCCATGGAGAGACTCCTGTCTTTGTGGAGTGAGCATCAGCACAGATGTAAAACACTTCCTGCTGCAGAATTTTGCCCACAGAGCAACAAAGTCAGTAACGGAGGAGAGGAATTAGCATGCTCATTCTCAACTCAACCTCTTTCCCGTGTGTTTATTGAACATTAGAGTAGAACATCAAATTGCATTATTACAGCACTGCTAAAGTTCAATGAAAACAAGTAATGTGTCTGTTGGATTTTCTTAAGCAAGAACTACAGAGATAGGAAGCAAAACCCACACATTTTCATGAGGTATTTTTATTGCTAATTAACAAAGCAGCTGCATACTCCCTCTTTCTCCGTAGGGAATCTGGAAAATTATAGCTTAAATATGCAAGTTGTACAGCCATTTCATATATACATTAGGAAAATTATAATCAATTTTAGAGTTGCAAGGTGCTTTGAAGATAAGAGTCCAGTGCAAGGCTGAGGCTGGGACCACAGCTCAGTGAAAAGCACAAGTTCTGTATATGAGATCTGCCAGATTTGGTCTGCATTGCTGCAGAAATTTAGGTTTGGATGTAGAATCCTGAGAAGATAAGCCCTTTTTAGAAGCAAGATGATTCTTCTTGCTACTAGGGGAAACTCAGACCTTTGTGAATCATAAGCAAGTTTCTTTTTCAGTATTGATATTGATGAACATACTTGACAGGAAAATAGGTGATGATTACAAAAAAAAAATTATATACAGCTCACATATATGGATTAGGAATGCCAGGTTATCAGCATTTCATTTCCTGAGACTTTGGGTTCAAAACCTGAAACTAGGAGGTAAGCCTTTGTAATGTCACATGAGGGTGTCCATATGATGTCACAGAGGTAGGACAGGCAAGGGTTGTCAGGGAGGCAAGATCTGTTTCTGGGCCAGCTGATTCTGGAAATGGGCATTGGGGCAAAATGGGTGAATGAGTCCCACATATGGGCAAAACCAGCTAACCAGGTAGTATGGCAACTCAGAACCATAACCACATGAAAGCGTTTTGGGCAAACAGGCAGTCAACAAAATGTGTCCAGTTGCTGTGGCAGTTCCCTCCTTTCCTACTGGGTCTTATACCCTGTGTGGCCTTACCTCCAGCACTTATGACATATGGAGAGTTTTAACAGGCCCTGTACTGCTTCAGGGCTTATGGAAGTTTCCTTATCAGCCTAGAGGGAGTTCTGTACCAAGCCTTGCACCACATGTGTTGCAAAGTTATGCTCTGTTCCCTACTTAGCTCCAAATGGCACCAGGGCATGAAGCATTCTTTCTAATCCTTTCCCCTTTCTCTTGGCTTTCTGGTGCATCAATCATTGCACAAGTCTCACACATATACAAACATCCTGGTGCTTAGCTGGAGAGCCCTGGCGCTAACTGGAAATGGGTAAAGATGGGTGCCCAGGCTTTAAAGCCACCTCACACTCAAAAACCAGACTTTCTCTTCCTCTAATGCTGCTTGCTCTGAGACTGGTCTCTGCTGGGAAAAGCCCAGCAATCCCATGAGACTATCACCATCACTCCGAAACCTGGGAAGCCTAATATGGATAGATTCATAGCTCCCATTTCCTTTTCCCCAAACTGCTCCCCCCAGTATCCTCCAGTCATATCTTTCAATACTACTGAGACAAAATTTAATGGAGGAAGAAGTAGATACTGACTGTGCAATGTAATATTGTAAAAATCCCCTCAGAATTGCCACTGAAAGACAACTTATTTCCAAGTAAGTTTTACAGGATCATTGCCTTACTCTGTCCTGTACCTTAATGCTATCTAGGATGGGAAGTCAAGGAAAGAAATCTAGGCCATTTCCACACTACAGTCTTATAGCGCTATTATTCCACTTTCAACATCCTGTGGAATCCTGGGATTTGCAGTTTAGGGAGGGGCCGGATTCCGTAGGATGTTGAAAGTGGAATAATAGCGCTATAACAGTCTAGTGCGAAAATAGCCCTAGTTGGAGAAGAGAAAATAATTAAGTAAAAAACAATTTAAAATCTGTATAAATCTGTTTTGTTGTTTGATCTTGTATCTTTCCAGGGGCCTTTCTTGATGCTAAAAGGCACAGTATAGATACTGGATATGAATACATTCATGAATATGAATATAAATATAAACAAAGCCAAGAAAGTATATTCCATTTTGATTATTCAATGCGGCTATCCTTTCTGCACTTTCTTCTTATGGCTGTGATGCTTAATCTCAACAGTAAGAGAGGGTAAAGAGGAAAAGTGTCAAGAAGTGGTAGATCAGGGTTTATGAGCGTATTTTTGACAGTAGTGGCCTGAGATTGGCAGGCTGCAAGAGACCTGAAAGGAATGACTATAAAATCAGATGGATTCTGATTTTCAAGTGGTCCCTGCAGAATGGAGTTCAATGTCTTTGCAACAAATGTAACAGCAGTAAACCTGTTTTAGGCTTATCCCTTGGGTTCCCATATCTGCACATCTTGTGCAGCTAAAGATGAGGAAGGCTGTTTAAAATGAGAATGAAACTCCACTGGTTCACATCATCCACTCATGATAGGACAGTTTGGAAACACCTGCAGGATTTTGAGATTTTGAAACAACACCTGCCAGGAACAACCATGGAAAGTACCACACTATTATATTTACTCACAAAAGAAACCTAGATGATTTTATCTAGATTTGAAGCCAAAGTGTAAAACAGTAAGGAGTAACAAACAAGTGACTGGAATACTTAACACTTAAACTGAGTGCTTTCCTCCATTCAGTAGCATCTCACAAATGTTAGGTTATTTAGGCTGCAATCTTACATGGAAATACAATGCAATGAAGCTTATTTCTGGCTTTGCATATACAAGAATGTATATCTCATAACTCTGAAACAGGTTGGGGTTGGGCAGAGTGCAATAATGCTGGACTGCAGCTTCCATCAGCCAATGAATGCTGGGAATAGCAGTCCTGGTGAACTCAACAGAAGTAGGCATTTATAAATTGCAGCACTGTTAATTTTGTTAGCAGGATACTTCTAGTAAACAAGAAGTCATTATCCTCTTAATTTTACAGGAGCAAGAGAGTTAGAGGCCATTTCTGCAGAACGATGTCCTCGCACGTCATCCCGCGGCAGTCCTGGCAGGGCATGGAGCGCAGCAAGAACACTCCCCTCTGGACCTCACTGGCTCCCTGTGAAAGGGAGCAAAGTGGACCTGCCTCTTCCTTCCATAGCACAGCCAGGCACTTTCCCATGCTACACCATGGAAGGAGGTATCACCATCGTACTTCCCTGCCCTTCCACATGATGGTAAGTATAGAAGCACCATGCAATCATAGGTGCAAAACGGATTTTTTCCATTTTGTGAATACTGCACAAGCGTGACACTTGGGGATGGGATGGCAGCAGTGACAACACCATGTGGAGTCATGACCAGCCAACCACTGCCATCCTGTCCCCAAAGTGACATAGCCCCATCGTGCAGAAATGGTGTAAGAGAGATTTTAAGGAAATGTAGGAGGCTTTTAGTGCTAGAACTTTTTCTTTTATCTCTATATTTTTAAATCTTAAATTACTAATGTATGTGCCTCTGTGACAGGCCGTATCTGGCAAATTGCTACAGTTGAAGGCTTACGAGTGGGGAGAGAGAAAAAATCAAATGTGGAAGTGCTTAGGTATCTTCTTCTCTGTTCCAGAGGACTTTAAGGGCCAATCTTTACTCTTTCTTCTAATTGCTCTGTCTTCCTCCAAAGCCCTCCTTTCCTTATAGTTATCCTTTCTGTAAGTATTAGCCAGGGGATGGAGAATCTGGTTGTAGCATGTAGCACCTTGTTCCCCTTCTGCAGCTCAGAGAGCAAGAGAGAGCAAGAAAGAAACTGTCATCAGATTGTTTGGCACCTGATATGGGTGAAAGTAGTGTATCTCCATATGCTCCATTCATGCAGATGCATTATCTCCCTATCAGATCTCTTGGGCCATTTCCACACTAGACTGTTATGGTGCTATTATTCCTTTGAGGACCCTCCCTAAACTGTAAACCCCAGGATTCCATAGGATGTTGAAGTTGGAATAATAGCACTATAACAGTCTAGTGTGGAAATGGCCTTGTTCAGGTTGTGAATCTCTTCTTTTTGAGTGGAAACTTTAGAACAGCTTGGGATCTGACACTTGAAAGAATACACAGCTGCCCAAGAACTGAAACCTGCTGGAGGGTCCCTCCTCTGTCTCCTACCTGTGGCAGGATATGGAAGAGGGCATTGTTTGTCAGAGAACTGGTGTGATGTAGTTGTTTGAGTATTGAACCAGGACCCTGGAGACCAAGGTTTGAATCCCCACTTGCCCTTGGAAACCAACTGGATGACTTTTGGCAAATCATATTCCCTCAGCCTCAGAGGGAAATAAAGGCAAATCTAGCCATGAAAACCCTGTGATAGGTTCACCTTAGGGTTGCTATAAGTTGGAAACATCTTCAAGGGAAACAACAACAAGTTCCTTGTTGTGGCAAACTTATTATGAAATGCCCTCGCCTTGGAGGCCAGTTGGCACCAATCTTGTCTTCATTTCAGTGCCAAGTTAAAACATAGGTTTTTGTAAAAGCCTTGGAGATCTAACGATTTTATTCAACTTTTACATGTGCAAGGTTTTAAAATTGGTTTCAGTTTGTTATATGTTGTTCAATATGTACTTATCTTTTACTTTTCAATGTTAAATTGTTTTACATTACATTAAATCATTTAAATTGATTGTATGCTAACTTGAGATCTTCTGATAGAGGGTATAACAGCTGGATTTTAAAGAAACAAATCCAATATGAAAACCAGGAATGAACATATATCACTAAAAACAGGTATCATTATCCCCATTGGACAGGGAGATTCTTGTGTACATGTATACACACAAGGCTTCCTCCAAGATTTTATGGGTCCTTGGGGGCTATTTTGTTCCCACAGATCAAAGCCCATTGACTCCTTCTCTCTTTGCAAAAAGGAAAATGGCCTATTACTTCTATCCTGCTGTGTAACTGATGCTATAACCATTACCACTTCTCCTATCTCCAGGTCAGTGCCAGTTAAGAAACATCCCTGTGCAAATATGCAGTCATGAGCTGTGCTGCACACAAAGTGAGCCTGTTCTTAGTATTTCTCTTCTGGCAGAACCCCAAATGACCCAGAAAGTAATGACAATATATAGTCAGGTGATTAAAGTAGGAGGTAGAATTGGTGGTGGGTCCTTCGACTCCACCATGCCAGCCTTTAAAACCAATGCTGCATATGTCACACCCTCCAACTGTCTTGGTTTGGCAAGGATGGTCCCAGTTTATCCCCTGTTGTTCCCCTTTTTCAGGTCTGTTTTCCTACTTTTTTAGCTCAGGTTTTTCTCCCCTCCCTCCTTGGTGTTCAGCTTGCTTCAACTGATACAAACTGAGTTCAAAGTGAAAAAGTAGTTTGCACTCAATTAACTCAGGCCCTTTTCGCACACAGTTTCTTTTGTGAGAGGGCCCCTTGAGCATCACATAATTGGGAGCGGCGGTCCGTACGACGCACTCCCATTTATGCGATGCTCACGAGCTGAACGCGAACTGTGCACGCATTTTTTTATTTTTGGCTTCAAGGGGAAAATGCTGTGTGGTCACGCAAGGCTCCCGGGGCCTGCGCGCACTTACCTGCGCTGCGGTATGTCAGACGAGCGGGCCGGTCGCACTTTCTGCCTCAGCGCTAGCCTGCAATTCCCAGGTTGCGCTGTGGTAGGAAAGGGCGGGGCATTCGCACGGCGCTTGTGTGACCGGCAAGCCAGCTGCGGGACGAAGGAGCAGCGAAGTGAGCGCCTCGCGCAAGAGGCTGCTCGTGCAAATGCCACCCCGCACCTCTGCGAAAAAGTAAGATGCGGACAGGGTGTCAGTGAGGTTGGAGAGAAGAAAAGAGTGGGTAGAATTTTGTCCTTCCCATTAGACTCAGAGAAAAGCAAGCTGCTACAGCTTCTCCTAGCTTGTACAGTTGGCCCTCCACATTTGCAGGTATGACTTTCATGGATTTGGTTGTTTGCAAGTTTCTTAATTCAGCCTAATGTATTCTCTTCCTGCTGAAGAGAGATAGAGGGAGATCAGAGAGATTCATCCGCCCAGAGATGTTAGAAGAAGTAGATGCAGTAGTCAAAGGCGGATATTGCTTTTTATGTCTCAATTTTGAAAATATAAACAAGATAGATGTGTAATCTTGTGTATGAAATCAGGAGTAAAACCCAACAACGATCAAATCTTCTACCTCAGTGATATTTCTACTCTGATAGTAAATGTTGTTAAACTTCTCTATGACATTTGCTACTTCATTCATGAGGCAGGTGATCCTTTGCTCTACTAAAGCCATTGCTTTGGCAGACTTGATGAGTTCTCAGTTGGGGTTATAGAGGTTAGGTGAAAGAGGATACTGTGGGATTGTTTAAGGACTCCATCATATGTGTGGTTCTTACTTCTTACAGGCTTTGAGAGAATGTTCTCCAGCATAGTGTAGTGACTTGAGTGTTGGACTATGACCCTAGAGGCCAGGGTTCAATTCCCTGCTCGGCCATGGAAACTCACTGGCTGACCTTAGGTGCGTCACACACTCAGCCCCAGAAAACCGCATGATAGGTTCACCTGTTCTGATAGGCACACTAGAAGGCACACAATAACAAACTCCCTTTTCCTGGTTCCAGAACTATGGCTGTCAGCTGTCCTGCTTTACTGTGGAGTATTCTTTACTGAAGAGTTGTCAAAGGAAAGCCTGCAGCTTGAAACAGGCTTTATTTGAAAAGCTGTCCAGTCAAAGTCCTTTCTATAGGTTAAAAACAAAAGCAAAAAACTATAAAAAAGAAATGTAGCTGGGGCCTTGAAATCTCCCATCCACATTCAGAACATAAGGCCTGTTCACACTACTTTGTTATAGTGTTATGATTCCACTTCATCTGCCATGACTGTGTCCTATGGAATCTTGTGATTTTCAGTTTTGGGGTGACATTCAGGCTCTTTCCACAGCACCCTCCCATCCCACCATGGGGACCGGAGAAGGACAGGACTGCGACAACACTTCTGCATGACATCATTGTAGTCCCATCCTTCTCCCATCCCCAGGAGGTGCGATTGTGATTGTGCTACCATCTGGAAAAGTACCTGGCTGCACTGTGGAAGGAAGTATTGTGTTCATCGCACTCCCTTCCACAGGGAGCGGTCTTATGCAGACAGGGGCACTGCCGTCACACTCCCTTCCCATCAGAGCTGCTGGGATTGCCATTGGATGCCACTGCAAAAAGGTAAGCTGCAGAAAGCCAGAGAGCTCCTCTGGTACCTCCGACCAAACTACGAACCTCAGGATTCCATAGGATGCAGCCCTGGCAGTTAAAGTGGACTCACAGCACCAGAAGTGTATAGTGTGAAAGGACCTCAGCAGCGTGGTTAGCCACATGTGCAAGTTGTTCACCATCTTCCCCACTACTGTGAGCTATATTGCATTTCTTTTTAGATTATAGCTTGCACAAAGCAGTTAGCACGTAATTATTTTTATACAAATGGTTGCATTTTGCCTTTTTAAGCAATACATAAGAGGCACCTCTATGCAGCATGCCTATTCTATTCTTTCATAATTTTAAAGAAGTGAGTATCAATAGGAATGAATATTACCTTCACAAGACAGTAACAATGCACATACCCAAGCATGCACACCCAGCCCAATGAAAGGCACTCATCTATGAGAGTGACACATTTCACATATGAAAACTGTGGCACAGGTGGGCAAGCACCATCAGTGTGTGGGATGACTGAGAGATTAATCAAGACTGTTCCTGCCAAACCAGGACAGTTGAGGGTATGGTGGCATGGACTATAGAAGGAAGTGCTGCTACTGCTATGAGATGCCATTTTTGGATCCCCTCTCTGGGAACTTCAAAAATTGAGGAATATTTGCAAAGAGATGTCCATACTTTCCAAAGATTCAAGGCAACATTGCTTTCATGTCACCCAATCACATGTTTGCTTGTTTTTTCTCTGTACCTGGAAGTCTCATTTGATTTTTCTCAATACTATGCAATGGAAAATATTTTGGTCACCAGGTAATGACCAGAGCTTATTTCATTACAGCAACATCACTGATTAAACCCACTGGCTCAGAGGAAGTGAAGGCAGCTGGTAGTTGCTGCAGCATCATTATTCTGTACGTGTGTGTGTGTGTGTGTGTGTGTCTTGGGAAAGGCCACAGGGGTAGATTGCCCAGCCCTCTTCCCTCCAAATCCTGCAGCCAGCTGTGGCTAAATCCTTCCCTGATTTATCACCATTTACCCAAAAGGCAGTCACTGCTAGATGCTTCTTATATGCATATGAAATTATATTCCACACAACACTTGCTAGTAGTAATGCATGCAGCAGCTGGGACAAGAATAGTATTTTACAACAAACAAACAAACAGTTTCCCTGGATCCTTCCCATACTATACAGCAATTGCATGGATTTCCTGGGCTCACCATATAGAACCCCTATACTCAAGAGCCTTCATCCTCTCTCAGCATCAACATTTTTTAAAAAAATAATTAGCAGCATTAGAACTGACAAAAGCAAAGTCCCTGAGTTTAATTTCTCAGACAGTCTATTATTTTTATTTTTCTATGATATCATTGGCTTATGCTGATCTTGCTTCCTGTTCAGTGTTATCAGTTATGTACAATTTAGCTTAATACTGGAAATTTGATTGGGATCCATTGTATAAGATGAACACTTCTCTAGCACTCCTCCCCCAGTTAAAATTCCTGTAAAAAGACACTGGCAAAAAAACCCCTAGTTTGTTTATCAACTGCTTATGTCCTTTAGTCAATCCTGATTCTTTTCTAAATACATAACTGTATGCTATATACATATGGTCAAACATTTGATTGTCACATTCACACTCTCCATTTTTAAGAGTACTCCTTAAAAAAAACAATGCATTTGTGAGAAAATGCAGTAACTTGAGAGGCTATGTGCTATGAATGAGAAATACATGTGTATTTATTGTGCCATAAATTCCCTGGAAATGTCTTTATATTGCAAGCCCAGTGGACAAGAACCATATACTTGTTTGTCTGTATCTCACTTATCACATCATTGGCACTAAAGAAATACTAAATTTACCAAATCATAATCTCAAATAATTCTCCGATTCTTGTATTAAATGCTGCCCTCCTTGAAACCAATGCAGCAGTTATGGTACTGTTTGTAGAACTAGTTCTCCTGAAGTGAAAAGAGTGCCAAAGAAAAACAATTTATGATTTTATGGTTTATTTCCTCTGATTTTTAAAACTCACTTGTACTTCAGATTAAAGAAAGCAATGCTACTTAATTAACCAAACAAGAGTAGGCAATGTATTGTCTCCCAGGTGCTGGATTGTAACTTCCCTAAGACCTATCTAGCATACCCAATGGTGAGGGATTTTGGAAACTGCAGGCTAGCATCAGAAACACTACCAGTTGTCTACCTCTGAATGAAACAGAGACAAGAAATAAAAGGAGTGTTTGTTTCTTTAAGATAAGTAATAAATTTTTAAAAACCTGGAGTTTTGTGGGGGTATAACAATCACTGCAATCACTGTTGATGTCTGGTACTATATTTTGTTAGGAATCTTAGTGGCCTCCATAGGATATTAGATCTATTAAACAGACATTCATGTTCTGAATCCACTTCTAAAATTGGAGCTAGCTCAATACATGTTCTTTACATGGTATCGTATCATCCTGACATTTTTATTTATTTCTCTTGATAGAGTAAGAATGAGAAATAGGCCTAGCCTATATATCAGGGCAGTTCTGCACTGGCATGACTGAGAGGATCAACATGAGGCCCTTCAGGTTCTGTTGGACTAAATTTTCCATCAACCCTAGTCAGCATAGCCAATGATGTGTGATGATGGGAGGTGCAGTCCAACATCTGGAAGATGTTCCCCATTCTTAACGTAATACAATAGTAGATGTATCTATTTAAATTCTGTGGTTAAGCTAAGTATTACAAGTTTAAAGTGATGAATTTTAAAAGAATAACATACTTTCTAAAATTCAGGAAGATGACATGCCATCTAAGAAGGATGGAGAGGAGAATTTGCAGAAATGGTGACATTATTCTCTTATTTCTGAAATATCAAAATGGAGGGTTGCTAGATATGGGTTGTTATTCTTCTGGCTTCCCTTAACAAACTATATTCAATAAATCTTCAGTGTCTTAGTGTCTTTCATTTGAAAAGAATAGAGGAAGAGTCTCATTGGATCTGACCAAAGGCCTATCTAGTCTAGCATTGTGATTCCCACAGTGGTTATCCAGGTCATCTAAAAAGCATATAGGATAGGACATGAGGGCAGTAGAGTAGCCATGACAGTTAATGGAAAGAGGCTGTAAACTGGTGCCGTACAACATTCCAAATGAACAATATAGATCTGTCCTAAGTGGCTGAAATGAAACCGAGGGGCTATAAATCACTCAAAGCAGCTCAAGTAGAATGTGTGCTGTCGGTCACTCCCTGCCAGTGAAAATTACACATGTACCGTACACAGAAAGCTACAAAAAGCTTGAGATGCATGTTGAATATGTAAGCACACATACATGTCCACGTAGATGGCATCTGACCCAGATTTTTATCAGAACTGACAAAAATGATACAAGACAAACATTTAAACCTCAGCTCTTAAAGATACCCACTGCTCAGTCAGGGACAGGATCTGAGCTTGCCTATTTCTGGCTTTGCTTCAGCTGGTTACAGCAAATTGGAAGTTATTAAGGCCTAGCCCAGTATTTGGGAATTACAGGGTAGAAGTAATATCCTCCAGAAACAACAACTGCATTTCCCAGTTTGACAGCCATTTACAGCACACCCTGTTTTTGTTTTTTTCCAGTAGAAAAGACCATATATAAAAGCATCCCCATGCCCAAGGATAGTTACAATTAATCCTTGAGCCGCATTTCCTAAGACGGCTCCTAATCAACCTTCAATCCTGCTCCATCTTTGCTTTCCCCCTCACTCTCACACAACCCCCCTCCCCTCCACCCCCACCCTTTCCAGCGGCTCAGATGAAAGTCATTGTTTCACGGTTAGGATGCAAATACCAAGAGACAGAAAGGATAACAGCAAATGCCCATGGCCATTGGATCACTCTCCTTTCAGCCTGAGCCAAACTGCCACCCCAACCCCCACCCCAAAACAGCAGTGGAGCCCATGGTTCAGGATCATGTCATGCTCACCATGCTGAAGCTAAGGGAAGATGCTGAAAGGCAAGGAGGGATGGGCGAGCTGGATCCATTTTCTCTTCTCTGGAGGTGGCTTCAGAGCACAACATCAGCATCTGCTCACCCCTCCCTCCCTCCCTCCCACCCGTCTTCCCTCCCTCCCTCCTTCTCTCCTTCCCTCCCTCCCTCCTTTTGGCTTGGTGATGCTGAGGATGGAAATCACCCACCCACCAGCAAGAGACAGAGCTTCAGCCACCTCCCTCCTTGGAGGAGGAGGAGGAGGAGGAGGAGGAGGAGGAGGGAGGGAGGCTGATGAGCTCACTGAGACAGAGCCTGGAAATTGCAGCATGGACCGCCTCCTCCTCCCCCTTCCCTGCTGCGGTGCTTTGCTCTCCCTGGGCACCATGGCAACGGCCATAAAAGATGGAGGGGAAGCAAGGAGATGGGGATGGTGGAGGGGCACAGCTGAAAGAGAGATTCAAGCCCTTTCCAGTGAGGAAAAGCTGCTTTTGACAGGCAAGCAAATCACTTCAGAAGCGGCTGCTACCGATGGCAAGGAGTGAAGGGTGAATTTCCCACCCGAGGAGGTCAGAGCCAGGCTTGATATGCAATCCACCTTCCCATGAAGAGGAAACTCCCTCAGTCTCCCTTCCCACCCCACTCCAATATCCCAGCCCTTTTGCTCAGATGAGCAGCCCTTTCTACAATGAGATACAGGGGTTAAATTCAACTCTAAAAAAGTCGATCTGAAGGACATGATCAGTGAAGGATCTTGAAGGGTTTGTTTGGCCTGGCAATCCACTGTGATGTTTCTTGGCTGCTGAAAAAAAGTCAGTGATAATATGAAAATATGAGAGATGAGAGAAAAATGCTGTGTACCTTCGTGCTTATTGCAGCTCCCCACCCCCAGCTTCTCTCAATAATGGTAAGACTCCTACCCTTCCCCAGTCCACACAGCAAGTATGACATAAATATATAGTTCTGCAAGATAAGAGTGAGTGTTCTGTCTGTGGCCCCTTTCGTTTATTATTTTGAGCTTTTGTCCTCCCTTTCCACACAGTGCCCAAGGCAATGAAAGTCAATGATAAAGCAATGTCATTAAAATAAATAATATGAAAAGAAAGCAAATAACAGAGCAGCTAGAAAGTCCATAAAAAAGCACTGGACTAAAATTGTTGTAACTGAGCAGCAAGAAAATCAGATAAAACCTCAGGCCAAAGGTCCGTGTAAATGCCATCCTTACCTGCCAGCAGAGGTCATATGAGAGGGGGCTAGGTGCTTCTTTCTTGGAAAGTAGTCCCTGAACCTGGACACAGCCATGGAAAAGGCCTTCTCTCAAGTCCCAGCTGGATGAATTTCAGATATGTGCCGATAGACTCTCTAAAAGTTCTTAAGACTCCTTGTCAAAACTTGTACCATTAAAAAAAATATGCTTTACCAGAAACTTGCTGCCCAGCTGTTTTAGTAAGGATGATTGGTGGTCCACAAATTTTGGTGTGTATATGTGTTGTACAGTACTTGGCCCCTATTTTGTCACTGTATTTAATTATAAGTAATTATCTTTGGATGGGTTTTCACCCTCAGATTAAAACAACTATAACAATTAATTGGAGACTTGCTTATAAGTGCTTCTCTACAAAGGCAGTGGCGTTATTTTTACTTCATATTATTTTGTATTTGAATGATGGGTCTAATGGTTCAAGTATCCCTCCAAGTTCTCAGACTCTAACAACGCTGTCCTAACTGTACCATCTGTAGGGAGTTAGAAAGGGATGGGGATACCTTTTCATTGGGGAAGAAAATCTTCGACCTATCAGCAGGGGGACATATACCTCCATATGGCCCTTATACATCCAAGGAAAGCCCCCTACTGTGAGCGGTGCTTGTGCCTGCATCAGGCCCCCCAAAAAGTGTTGGTGGTGGGGAGATGGTAGAGGTAGCTGCAGAGCAACTGGAGCCCAAGCCCTTCTGCTACTCAAGAATGTTTCAGAATCTGATCCTCTGCCTATGCAAACATGAAGTCAGTTCCCCTACCTAATTACAATGGGTGGGTAGATTCTAGTAAGAGAAGACAGAGAAGACCCACTGGGTGGAGACCATTTCAAATCATCCTCCAATACTAACTTAAATTACCCAGACTAAAGAAGTGGGGCAGGACCTGCCACTTCATTCTTTTTCTCCTTGCTTAGGATTTCCTCTGTAAATTGCCAATTGATTGCTAAGACTCACATGATGTATGCATTGGTTATCATCATGTCTAACAGTATAATTGCAATCAGAGCTCCTTGGAAGAAAGGTGAGATATAAATGAAATATAATTTTAAAAATAAATTAAGAAAATGTTTCTAATTTGTGCAGTATATCTGATCATATATGATTTATGCTTTCTCAAAATTGGATATGAATTCCATTGTTGAATTTCAAATTCTGAGACCTAAATCCAGTTCCTTGTCCCAATTAGTCTAGACCCATTGAATCAACAGCTGAATGCTAAATCAAACCTTATGTGAATTACATTGATTCAAATGGATCTTATTCTAGTTGGTGTTAGCAATTGTATTAACCACAGCTCAGAGCTGTTTGTTTTGTGTGCCTTTAAGTCATTTCTGACTTATGGATACCCTAATGTGAACTTACAATGAGTTTCTCTTGGCAAGATTTATTCAAGGGAAGTTTGCCATTGCCTTCCTCTTAGGTTGAGAGAACAGTGTGACTTGGTCAAGGTTGCTTGGTCAGTTTCCAGGGCTGAATGAGGATTTGGATCCTAGTCTGCCACTCAGATCCTTATGCCATGCTGACTCTCATTTGACAGCTGAGCTGTTACCCAATAATAAGTAATGTCACAATTATTTATGCTAAAGTCCTCCTCCTCCTTCTCCTCCTCTGCTGAAAAAGTGCAAGTACATTTTGATAGAAGACCACCTGCTCCCTGGCTGCTGATTGGTCATAGAGGTGCAAATGTGGTTTGCCCTAACTTAGCAAAGTTGCACTATGCTGTTCTTGAACTGAATTTTTGCCAAAAATGTAAGCCTTCCAGTCTCTGAGTATTTGATACTGCAACATTTTCTGACAGGTCTTATTTGCTGCTCTCTGTTTCATGCACTTATGTCCATTGTTCTTCTTTGGTACAAAAGCTCCATAATGCTTGTTTTCATTTCTTTTAAGACCACACCTTGATGTGCTACTTTCCCACAAGAATTTAGGAATGATTTACTAACCTTTTCTATAGGCTAGCTTTTGTTAAGTAGGCTATGCCCTCTAGGATGGTGGATTGACCTGAGCAACCCCAGCATATAAAAGCTTTGTGTGCCTCATTAAAATTACAAAACAAGGGAGAGGATTCTATTAGTGGTTGCATTGTGCCACTTGAATGACTTCTCACAGAGAATAGCTGTGAAAAAAGAAAAGAAAAGAAAGAAAATTCCCTTCAAGAGACAAATGTTTTCCCCACTTATGACAAAGGTCAATGTTGGCTTTTACCTGGATGATGCTGTTGCCAGAAATGAAATTATTTAATATTTACCCTTGGATAGGCTGATCCCCACTCCCTGAACCAGGGGCTGAAAGATGACACCTCTGTACAGTAATTACCATGGATAGGACTGCTTATTGACATTTAGTAATACCATCTTCTTCATCTTTGACCAAGTTGCAGCTTTCACTAGGGTCTCAAAAAATTTTTTAAAAAAATTATGCATGTTATAGCCCTTTCAGAACAGTACCATTTCCAGATGTAGAGGCAGGTACCCTGAATGTTCCTGAAAGGTTTCCTTGATACTGGGAAACATGATGATGATGTGGGAAACACAACATTCTCAATGTTATGATATATATATAGAGAGGATAGTGGGTATACAAGACGATATATAAGGGTATATAAGTGGATATGTAAGAGCATGATGACTAAGGCTAACAAAGGCTATTAGTCCATGATGGATTTATGTTACCTCTAGTTTCAGTAGCAATAAAGCTGGGTGCTGCTGCTGTCATTCCCTGACTGTGGTTAGCTGATATAGGAAGAGAATGCTAGACTTGATGGGCCTTTTGGTCTAGTCCAGTAGTGCTCTTTTGTTCCTAAGTAACAATTACTGTGTGGAAATGATTCAGAGCAGTGGTTCTCAACCTGTGGGTCCCCAGATGTTTGTAGACTTCAGCTCCCAGAAGCCCCAGCCAATATGGTCAATGCTCAGGGCTTCTGGGAGCTGAAGTGCAAAAACATCTGGGGATCCACAGGTTGAGAACCACTGATTCAGAGGGACAAACAGATTCTCACAGAGCTTTCACACTGTACAATTAATAACACTTTGATTTCACTTTAACTTCCTTGGATTCATCCTATGGAATCCTGAAGTTCATGTTTGGTCAGAGATAGTACAACACTCTGACATAGAGTTGCAAATGCCCCTCCCTACATTCCAAATACAAACATTCCATAGGACAGTGGTTCTCAGCCTGTGGGTCCCCAGATGTTTGTGGACTTCAACTCCCAGAAGCCCCAGCCACTATGGTCAATGCTCAGGGCTTCTGGGAGCTGAAGTCCAAAAACATCTGGGGACCCACAGGTTGAGAACCACTGCCATAGGACATTGCCATGGCAATTAAAGTGATTCATAGTGTTACAGTTGTGTAGTGTGAAAGGGCCCTGAATGCTAGCTGGGTTTATGCAAATTAGTGCTTCACGTTTAGAATAGATTACCAGCTGACTTGGTGATTGAATATATATTGTACTAAGACAGTTTTTTAAAATGTTTTTCTGCATATATTTTTTTTATTATCTTTATTTTACTAAAAAAGAAAACAAACATATAAATAAAACACTCGTTATTTCTTGTTGTTACATAAATTCCATCATCACAATAAATCTTACATACATTTAAAAAAGAAAAATTACAGATATAAACATAATCTAATTAAATCATTATACAATTTAATACTATCTTTTATTAATACTAACACTTACTTTATTTTTTTATACCTACTTACCCTCCTTCCCTTATTCCTCTACATACTGTATATTTTTCTAACACCAGCTGGTGATAAGTGTGTTAATTTTCACACTGGAGAAGTGGACATTATATTCACATTTTCCTTCTTCTGTTTGTATTCCTAGCACTGATAATGTGGGTCTTTTGTTTATACTCCTGCGCAAGATTTCTGCTGCAGAGTCGGCATGGCTTGAGTGTGGGACTACAACTCTGGAGCCCAGAGTTCTAATCTCCACTCAGCCATGGAAACCCACTGAGTGACCTTGAACAAGTCACATAGTCTCTGCTCAGAGGAAGGCAAAGGCAACCCCCTCTGAACAAATCTTGCCAAGAAAACCCCATGATAGGTCTTCCTTAGGGTCTCCATAAGTGGAAAACTGCAGTTAGCCCTCCACATTTGCAGGCTTCACTTTTACAGACTTGATTATTTGTGAATTTCTCCAACTCCTGCCCCCACACCTCAAGCATTTCTTTTCTGGGGGAACTTTGTTTCTCAGTGGCTCCAATCAGGCTGTGCAGCCCTTTAAAAAACCTGCCTCTGGCCCTCCTCTTCCCCCAATGCCCATTGCCTGGCCAGCTAAGGATGGACAGCAGCCTGATTTCTCAGTACCACAAACTCTGTCTCAATGCCTCCCACACACCCAAGGAAGGAGATGGGCAAGAGAGAAAAACCATAGGTGCTGACCTCCACCTCCTTTCCCTCTCCTTTCACTGACCTGTTTTGGACCCTGTGTGCCCTCCCCCCATTCCTTGGCCCCCTTCCCACAGAAACACACACACTTTGATATTTGAAGTTTTTCCACTTTTCCTGTGCCCTGTGCCCCTGACCCTGGTGAATGTGGAGGACCAATTGTACTTCAAGGCTCACAACAACAACAACAACAACAACAACAACAGTTTTCCATTCTTCTCTTTCAGTGGAGGTAGGATAATTAGTTTTACAGGGTCTATTTACAGTTCAAACTGTGAAGGCTTTCATTCATGTGGAGATGAGGTTGAGGGCAGCTGGAAGAATGACTCTTCTTAAATCAGTGGGCCTTTTTGCATCCTTCATGAGGTTACACAAAATCCCTAGTGCCCTGCTGAAATAGGGTGATCTTTGACTTCAAAGTTTAGGTAGGAAATTAATCATGGGGTCACCAGAGGTCATTATTTAATACCTTACTTTTTGGGGCACGAGAGTATGAGCAGGGGTCTGTATTTTGGAAAATTTCAGTAACACCAAGAGTTTCTAGGTTGCTGTGCACACAATCTGCACTTTGACTGTATGTCTTTATATCCCACCTTCCTGCCCTAATCAGTGCTCAAGGCTGTCTACACATAGCAAAGCCCTGCCCCTATTTTGCCAGTAAAATCTTGCAATACAGTAATTTACAGTATCACAGTGAATTACTATGAATACAGCAATTTGCAGTAGCAACTATGTCCATATTGAAAAATGCAGAGTTGTGAATTGTCTCTAAGGGAACTGTTCTAGGCTCCAGGGGGAGGGAGTGTTGAAAGACCACTGGTCACATTTACTTGTTTGTTTGTTTGGATTTAGGCTGCATTTGGTTTATTATCTTTATGAGAAGCCATTTTTTAAAAGAACTCACTGGGCACTTATGAGTAGCTAAGGAAGCAAGAGAAGGAACAAGCCACATGTTCCACAGTATTAAGCTACTTTTACTTTGTCTGCAACTTCCCACTCTGTTTTCAGAGTCAAAATCTGAGCATGGGGTGTTGACCCCTTCTACAACAAATGAAATATAATCTGCACATGTGTATAGTTGTGTGTGTATGCATGCATTAGGGAACAGGGCAGAAAAAGTGGATTTTCTGCATTACCTTCTAAAAAAAACCTTGGGTGAAACATTAAGACAGTCAGAAGACTGTAGGCTAATATTACTAATGCTAAGACAAATGCATGCTACTTTTAGTTTGCTCAAAGAGCCATGACTATAACAGCTATACTCATTTCTTATGTATTGTTACCTGAAAATAGTTAAATACTACTTAGGAACTCCCTGTTTTATCTCATATTGCATCTTTTCATATGTGCTGTTACCTGGCTTCTAGGGGTCTCTGGGGGGACACCTGAATGTTATAAAAATTGGGGAAATTAGCAGAGCACAACTTGGCAAAATGGAGGGCAGGGCAACGCAGCGAGATCTTTTATCCTATGTTTACAGGGTCAGACTGCATGAGAAAGAGAGAAGTCAAATGTCCATTTAAATGGTCTTTTATTTGGTAAAATTGGCAAAATTCCTCACTCTCACACACAAAGCATTCACTCACACAAGCACACAAGGGCTACCGAGGTTGAGAGTCTTAAGAAGAAGAAAGATTGAGAGGACACAGTGAATATACTGCACCTGATCCTGAAGGCTGCTGTTTCGGGAAAACACAGGACAGCTTGTCAAGCAAAGAGACAGATCAATAGAATGGATAAACATATGAACAAGCCCCAGAAAGAAAATGAGACTAAAGTCTGCCAAAGCTCAAAAACAGAGCCTAATTATAGAGCAAAACATCCCGGGCCGGTGGGGGCAGACCCTTTTCTTGGGAAAGGATAGAAACTGGATTATGCAGATGGACCTCAGCTTTGTAGTTCCCATGATTTGTGATCGCTAACTTCAGTCAGAAGACCCATAGTCTCTCAAGGTGTCAAAGTTGCAGACAGCCCATTTGAAATGTATACATGCCGTTTCCGAGGTCTTCCTCTGGATATGTGACTGGGGCTACTTAGTCCGACCTATACCAAGGGAGATTTCAGTTCTTTGGACCTGAATATCTACATTTCCATCTGGCTAACCTCTGGCTCAACGGACATCAAAAGATTATCTTTCCTGAGATAGGGTCTGTTATTAATCAATAGATATTTGCCTCCTGCTGTCAAAGGATTGGGAGCATCCATCATGGGTTACAGTGCTATTAATACAAGATGGATGCCCGTGTTTCAAAATCACCTCACACAATAAAACCAAATTCTTTTCCTTCAGCGTCAGTCACCCTGAGATTTTATCTCCCTGCCTGGTAACTAGGGGTCCCTTCATGCTACACAGTTACAGCACTATTACTCTGCATTATTGCCATGGTTCCATCCTGTGGAGTCCTGGGCTTTGTAGCTTGTTGATCCACTGGAGTACTCTGGCTGAGAATTCTAAATGCCTCTTCCTTTAAACTTCCAGTCCCGTGATTTTGTAGGATGGGACCAAGGCAGTTTAGTGAAATAACAGTGTCTTAATTGTGTAGTGTGAATGGGCCTTTGGAAAGTTCCTGATACTTCAGCTAGTACCCTAAGATCTTACTACTCTAGTTCAATTCATATCCTGCCTTGTCCTGAGGTCATAGGAATCAATTCTCAGTTTTCCATGAACCAGCCTTGGACTTAGAGTTACCAGAGGGGAAACTACAGGGGGCTTCTGTAGCTTTAATGGTCGTGTAGAGAAGAAATTACACCAGGTTTTGCTTGTTACCTGGTTGTGTGCCATGCAACTCACAGAATTTTCATCTTCTACACAACCATTAATGGCATAGGAACCCTCTCCAATTTTCAGTCTGACAACCCTACTTAGACTGGGCAATTTAGCTGGGGTTGAGGTGGGGAAGAACACATGACAGAGGAATCACCATTTCCTAGGCCCTGCCAGTGGAGAGTAGCTATTGGATTTAGTCCATAGTAAACACAGAGGTTCAGTAACTGGAAAATAACGACAGCAATAACAACGAAGTTTTAAAGTCATTTGTCTTGCTTCATCATACGCTGTGGGGTTTGCTGAACTTGAAAAAAGAAGCAAAAGAAAAAAGAAAAAAGAAAAAAAGACTAGAATGTGTGTGTGTGTATGTGTGTCTTTTAACTGATGAAGTGATATTTTGATTGTGCACTATAAAGAATATTATAGGTATACATCAGTGTACCTCTAAAAGTGTTTATATACCATCTTACCCTATATATAGGACTTTATTAGGTCTGCTTTACATATTATGTCCTTATATGTACACCTGAGTTATTCTAAACTATTAATATTATAAAATATATGTTTATAAATGAACATAATATGGGTCCACTGGCTTTGCCTCTGCCCAACGTGTGAAATAGATTCTCTCCTTTTACGGTTAACACTTATGCTTCTTGGCAATATATATCTTGGTGGATAACCTCTTCCTTTTTTTCCACTTCTGTTCAGAACACAGTCTTGTTTTGCAACAAAGCACCAGTTGGTACAATTGTTTGTGGTTTACAAACAAGCAAACATTCAGTTAAGTGGAAAAGGCTATTTACATAGATTCTCCAATATGTGACCAGACTGTGAATAGGCTCCTCAAATACTGTGAAGAGAGTGGAAGGGTGTTGTTAAGATGTGTTTTGCCAAGTATACCTGGCCTTCCTCACAGTTCCCTTTAGTTCTGATTGCCTACCTACATGCACAATAACTCAGTCAGACTCTCAAGAATACCAAGCCTAAATCCTGACTCTGAGCTAGTGGGTGGTAGTGGGCTCCTTCTCCATCCCAAAATCTGGAACTCACACATTCAAAATTAATAAAAACATATTTTTCCCTACCCACTGTCTCTCATCCACATTCTCATTCCTTCAGTATCAGTGTAGGAAAGTTTTAAAACACCTGATAGAACTTAAGGCTTTGTGGAATAATGGCATAGGAGGCTCTTCTGTCTGAGCTGTCTCATTGCTCCCATCATGCTTGAAAGAAACTATGTCCATATTCCCTTGAGAGATTTGCAGCTGCTATTCAACACACCTGCCTTAGCCACCTGTAGAAAGTCTGTGGCTGAACACCTGAGACTGGCTGAACATGAAAATCATTCTGTTGCAACTTCTAGTAAACTGAGAGATTGCAACAGATATGCTGTCTGCTTAACTCTTGGGACATTCTCTAGTTGTCATGAAAAAGTCAGTTCTGAGCTCCTCAGTGTATATGTGGATTCCCAAGGGGAAAAGTTAGACTGAAGATAGGGGAGCTAAACGATCATACTACTGCCGCCTGATCACTTCCACTAGCACAATGTATAGGCTTGATGTTATCTCCCAGTGATGCAGACACTGAGTTGATTGACTCAGGCTCAAGTCACATTTAAGTCATTTCAACGACTCTACCTCGTCTTGAATCAGCAATAAATGATGCGTTGACTCAATTAGACTCATGATTTGAGTGTATTTAGTGACCAACTTGCTGCCTTTGGTTCAGTAACATAACACATTCATCCAGAAACCTTACAGTTTAGAACAATGCCTCCATCTGTGTTTGCCTATTGGTCAAATGATGATCTGCCTGAAGTCCAAAAATGTGGCTGAATTTGTCAGAGGGGAAGAGCAAACAGGTTAGACAAGGGGCTTGAGATGGGGTTGAAGTTTGCTCAGCAGCTTGTCCTTGCTGCACATAGGAAGAGCTTTCTAAAACTTTCCCTAAGAACAGAAGGCAAGATTTGCCCCCAGAGCACGGGGCGTGTTCCTCAGAAGGGAACAGAAAATGTGTTGAGCTGTGGGTTTGAGGAGGAAGGATCTTTCCTTTTTGGAGCTTCAGTAATGGGGAGTAAGAAGGATCCTGTTCCCCAGTTCTGAAGCTGCAGATGGCAAAATCACAAATGTGGCGGGCCAATTCTACTTAAATTGTTAAAACTGACTTTATTCTACTCCATCCAGAAATTCTGGAATATAATTTGGGGTATAAAGTTAGCTTCCAGACTTGAGACTTGACTTGGAGGTATCTTGTAAAGACTTGAAACTCAACTTGAGACTTCAAGGTAGAGACTTGGAGTGAAAGACTTAAATACATCACAGCTATCTCCTAACTATGAGAAGCACCACAGCTCAGCAGTAGTGTATCCTTCAAATGCTAAATGCAAAAAGTTCAGTATCTAGCATCTTCCATTAAAGAATCAAATAGCAGGTGATGCTAAAAAGGCCAATCAGAACAGACAAGATTGGGCTAGATGGGCTGATAGTCTTGCCCTCCATAGAAGCTTCCTTGTTCCTTCTACAGCTGGCTAAGGTGTGGAATACCAGCCAACTATCTGTCCGATGATTTAAGATGGTTTTTCTGTCAGGCACAATAGAAATAGGCAGTCTTCAGACAGGACAGCTTTTTACAATCTTACTCCAAGGAAAATTTAAGCCCACTTTAGGTATTCTAAAACTTTAATCCACAGACTAGGAGGCAAAGTATTTCTCTGTTAGTGTCCAGACAGTATTAATGAGACATTTCAGTTTTGCTCTTTATCTTTTTACTGCAGCTTTTCTCTTGTCAGGCAACAAGACCTGGATTCTGATACCTGTATCACATGTATGGCAGAAGAGAAAATTAGGGCTGTTAAAACTGGTGTGAAACTTGCAACTGGATTAGAATCTCAAGTGAATGCCAAGAGCAAAGATAACAGTGTTAGGAACACTCAGGCTGGACTAATACTGTATATTATATATTATATATTATATATTGCAGCAGAATCTCTTTTTATACAGGAAAATCAAATGCTAGGTAGAAATGTTGGCCAGAATCCTCTAACACAGCATGCGTTGTATAACCTTACCTATATAGCAGAGGTGCTAAGAAAATATGTTAGAGAATTGCAAAAATGCATAACGGTACAGGGACAAGATTGTTCCAAGGCACATCAGCACTTCCTAGCTGATGTCCAGATGAACAATGGGACCAATGCACAATGGGATCAATATGAATCAATTCTTTTGTACATTGGACACTTTGCTGACTTCCCTACATACTTTGTGGGCTCCCCAAAACAGCAGTCCTTTAGTGGATATGGACATTACAGAACTGCTCAGTTCTAATTCCCATGGACATAAGTCCAGTTATGAAAATGTTAAGTTCCAAACAGGATTCTGGTCTCAGTGTTTTATTCCAGTGTTTTATTCCTGGTTCTGTAGTGCTATTATGGAAAATAAGGCCATCAAGAGTTACTCTTCTTGGCGGCTGTTTGTTACCTCCACTATCAGAGTCAGCATGCTGGAGAACGTGAGCAGAGGGATGCTGTTGCCCTCATGTGTGGCTCGTGGGCTTCCCATCAGCATTTGGTTCACTCTGTGGGTACAAAATACTGAACTAGGTAGGCTTTTGGTCTGATAACACATGGCACTTTAATTCTTACTTACTGAACAAAGCAGAAGCCAGAACATTTCATTAAATGGTTTTAGATGTATATCCCTTTTATCTTTTGCCTGTTTTGAATACATAATAGCTCAATGTTTGACAGTCTCACTTGCATTTTAATCCCTATTGTTTTATAATTCCACCTTTACATTAATTACATGAATTCTAACATGAAGCAAAAGCATGGGCAAGTTGGGGTGGGGGCAGTCGTTGCAATTAGGTACCACAGCAATGGGGCAATCAATCTATTTGTTGTTTTAAAGGTGCTACCCAAGGTACTGGTGCTATTTCGGGGACAAGGTTCAGCACTTTGGATAGCTCCTTTAAGTTTTCAACTAACACCTGGAGTGAATTCATCACTCCACTGACTCAGAAACCACCAGTTTACTGCTGCTGTTGGCTGGAGGGGTGAGGGAAGTATGATTTCTACCTTGCCAGTCCCTTTTACAGTGAACAGTATAGGAATCCTGTGCCTTTCATGGACTGCCTATCTACAACTAAACATTTAAGTCATTTATATGAATACAATTTGACTTTTTCAGCAATCTGGAAGAAAGCAACACATATCAGCTTGGATCACAAGGGAAGTTTTTCTTTTGCTGATAGAGTTGATATTTTATTGCCTGGATTTTAATGACTCTTTGTCTCCCAGTGCCAACATGGCCAAAAAGGGATTGACTTTTTTTCTTTGTTGATATCCCTTCAGTCTATCTTAACTGACAACAACAAAAACATATTGACAAATGTAGGCCTATGACACTAACATTGTTGTTTTTTCCTTTTTCAGTATAATTTTTAACTTTTAACTTTGTCTGATGAAGAAGCCAGTGAAAGCTTGCATAATGCATTTTGTACGTTTTAGGTTGGCCCAATAAAGGTACTGCTGTTTTGTGGATTTTTGGATATTGTTGTATTTTGCTGTATGGTCAACATAGCTGCTCCTGGATATGTTTTCTGGATTTGAGGATACCATATATCATACTTTAGCTGCAACAGGGCAATCCTAAGGAAGAAGAAGCCAAGGGACTGGGATTTAACTCTCTGCAGTTTCTGCTTCCAACAAAGTTAAAACTTTTTCATTAGCACTGCATTTGGCAGGTTTTACCTATGTAGCACCTAAAAGATTTTTCCAGATGCTGCAGAACAGGCTTCTTGAGAAATTCAATATTTTCAATATATTTTCAATATAGCTCCACTCAGGACAGAAACAGCCTGGATCTCAAGGGAAGTTACTTTTTCTGTTGCAAAGGGAGTTGACATTTTATTGCCTAGATTTTACAATTCTTTGTCTCCCAGCGCCCACATAGCCAAAGAGGGGAGTGGTCTTTGTCTGCACTGCTATCCCTTCAGACCATCTTAACTGACAGCAACAAAAATGTTTTGACAAAATGTAGACCTGTGACTCTAACATCCTATTTTTGTTTTCTCCTGTATGACTTTTAACAACTCTGCCTGATGAAAACGCTAGTGGAGCTTCGGAAACTTGCATGATGTATTTTGAGCATTTTTGGTTAACCCAATAAGAGCATTGCTATTTTGTGGATTTTGGATGTTGTTGGATAATATACAACCTTGTTCCTAACGGTATACTAGATTAATGTGATCTTCTGTGTGGCTAAGAAAAGGGCCCTTAAAACTATCTTACATGAGCAAGCTGTATGTTTATGCCTTCGATTCATTTTCATTTCTCTAGGCCAACTTTGTTAGTTTCTCCTGTGAAATTAGTTTCTCCTGTGAAATTCTGCTGTGGACAAGATGGCACTATAAATGAAGTGCAAAGCCAAATTGTTTTTATCTGAAGTATGCACTTGCAATGAATAATTCAAGAGCTCAGATGCCTTGGAAAGCTGAAAAGTGGCTAGCTAGAGGTACTTAATTAATTTTTTTCCTCTTTTTGTACTTTCCCATGCTGTTGTAACCTAGACCCTTAGCTGCATCAGAACCTCTACAGTGCAGCAAGGAGGGAATTTGGAGATGCCTAAAATAACTATCTAGTAAATATTAAAGCAGCAGCTATGTTCTGTAATAGAGGCTTGTAGTCCCTTTTAACTAAAGGCATCTGGAACACACCACACTGCAGTGACAAAAGCCTTTCAATCTTTATGTGTTTGGAACATGTGAGAAACAGACAGTTGTGATGACATTTGTCTTCTGGGAAGTTCTGTAGTATAAAATTATCTCTTTGATCAGGTTATTCATAAAAAATAAGTGTTATGGGATCATAGGTTAGGAAGGAACAATCTAATATAGTCAAGGAACCAATCTCAAAATGCCTGCTGAGAAAATATCAAAGAAGTATCCATGTTATTTTCTTGCAACATAAAAAAAAAGGAAGATAGAGGGAGGGAAAAAATGGAATGTAGCAATCCCTTTAAGATTAACTGGTTTTCATTTTAGCATGAGCTTTTGTGGATATAAACCTACTTCTTCAGATGCAGTATAGAGTACCAGAAATATGACTCTGTAATGCATCTAAAAAGGTGGGTTTATATCCACAAAAGCTTGTGTTAAAATAAAAACCAATTAATCTTAAAGGTGCCGCTGTAATTCCTTCCCCCTTCTATCTGTGGTGAAAAATAGTTTGGGATGACCCTGTTGAGAGAGCGACTGAACCAAGGTAGGAAGATCCACTTCCAATGCATCCATAGGGCTGACAACTGGAAGACAGCTAGCTAAATAATTATGTTGGTGAATGTGATCAAATCCAGGTTAGAAACTGGATAAATGCTTCCTGTCTGAATTAAATATGCCTAATTAGTCTTAATTGTCTTAGTATGTGAAGAAGCACATCTCCTTATATGTACCTGCTTGCCCACTGAAATCTGTTGGAGAGATGTTTCTCTGTGTCCCACCAGTGGGAGCAACACACTATGAGGAGATAGCGGAGTGGGGGAGGGAATACCCTTCTCTGCTGTGGCAGGTCACTTGGGGGATGGCCTTCCTGGGGAGATGAGTTTGTCAGGACGCTGGCTGCATTTTGGCATCAAGTGAAAACTTGGCTTTATATCATATTTGGGGCCTAGGGATCATGACCCGACTAGGCTGCAGAGCTCTGATATACTGTACAGTGTGTCCATTGTTTAAATTATTTTAAATTGTTGTAGACTATTTTAAATTGTTGCTTTCATTGCCTGTACCCCACCTTGAAGTCTTTTGATATAACACAGAATGTACATTTTAATAATACTAACCAATCCATTTTATATCGTCTACTCTGTGGCTATGATAGTGTAAAAAAAAATATCCCTGCCATTTTTGTGCCCATGCAGTATTGACCAGTGAAGCAGTTTAAGTCCTTCTTCATCAAGGCTGGGGTGGGGATAAATGAATCATCAGAGCCCATAGAAACATATTACATGTTGCAGATACAATTGCCTGCGTCCTTTCTAAGTTGGATGTAATAACTTGGTACAGAGTCAAGGATGGATTTAGCTAGGATGAAGGGTGGTCATGTTGTTATGGATACTTTTCAGTTTTTTACAGTCAGAGCATGTGGACAAACTACTTGGAGAACTAACATCAACAACTTCTTCTTCTTCTTAGGATCCTTGTCTGTCTTGGCGTTTGATATTGGCCGGGACTGGACTTGCAATGTGGAGGCAATTAATATCTCCTTGATGGAGATGACAGTTCCTAATGCCTTTAACAAGACAGTCGTTAAGAGGCTTACTGGCAGAAAGAACCAAACTTGAGCCAAGAATTCTGGACAATTTCTGGTCAGAGTCTAACTTAACTATTCTTAGGTAAGCTGTTGCAGAAAGAGGTAGCTTTTCACTTCCAGGCAATCTTGGGATGATGCTGTTGTGGCTATGGAAACTCTGAACAGATGTCTGGAGACAATTTTGGGATTGATGAGGACAAGCAAGAGGAAATATAATCCAGTCAAGAAGAAGATACTTATAGGTGCAGAGGCCTGCTGATCTGGAGGTCTGCAACTTGTTCTAGATGAGGCCATACGCCCTTGAAAGACCACATTAACTGTGGATTCCCCTGGATCCAGTGCTATCTGTGAAGGCACTTAGTAGTATCAGGAAAGACTTTGAACAACTTGGCTGGTTTGCCAGCTGTGGTTCTATCCAGAAGCACCAGACTTTGCCTTGATTACACATGTCCTTCTTACACCAGACTAGATGATTACAGTGCACTGTATGTGAGGCTACCTCTGAAGTCATTTTGGAAACTGTGGTTGTTGCAGAATGCAGAAACTCAGAGGCTTGTTGAGGCATCTTTAGGAAGCATTTGTAGGAACAGAGAACACCCATCCTGTATCAGATGCACTGGTTGCCTGTTTGTTTTGGCTGGTTGTTGTGTTTCAAGTGCTAGTGATCTTTAAAGCAGTAATTGGGTGTAGAGAATTATTTGTGCCCATGTAGAAACCTGCCAAGGCCTTAAGAATGGCTTCAAGAGATCTACCATCAACATCAATTTTATTGACAGGCACTAGAGACAGGGCTTTTCTTTTCTTTCTTTCTTTTTTTTTGATGGCCCAATATATTTAGAATTCTCTCCAAAGGGGCAGATGGCCCCTATTTTGTGTATGTGTGTTCAAGCTGCTTGCTGAGTTATAGCAGCTCTGTGAATTTCATAGGGTTTTCTTAAGCAAGAAATACCTAGAGGTGGGTCTTCCAGTTCCTTATCCTGTAATATAGACTACAGCTACTTTACTAGTTTCTAAATAGACATGACGGTCTTTCCTTATGCTGAGCTATTTTAAATTAATGTGTGTAGTGCTCTATATTGTTTTAAATTGTTATTTTAATTTCTGTTTAGTTTGGGTTGTGACTTTTCAAGTAATATGGTAAAACCTTTTGATAGTTTTCTTTTATGTTATTATTTTGCCAATATTGGAGATTGCAGTGAGGGAGAGGTTTTCCCTTGAAAATTAGTGTATAAACCCTGAAATAAACTAAATAAATTCAAGTTCCTATACGGAAATTTTCAGTTTAATACTAGGAAATCTTGCTGGAGAGATTGGAATGCTGTTGCCAGACTAGACAAGTCTCTCTGCGAAGAATTGAAGTTACCATCTGCCTCAGAATAAGGCATCTTTGTATGGTCTAAATTGCTTGCTTGCTGTATACTTGCAACTTACAGGTCTGTATACATGAATATACCTATGTTTTCAAATGTGCAGATTTCCATCTCTACAGAAGTACATAACCAAATGCCTCTAGGTAATAGAATGAACTTCAGCATCATTTTACTACAGAGCAAAACAGACCCTTTGTCTGCCCTGAATAAAAAAAATTATAACTTAATAAGATGGAGGATTTTAAATTCTCAGATATATTGTTAACAGCAGTGAAGTCTTTGTTAAGAAAAGACAAACTGTCTGTGCTAACTGGGCTGGCTCAATTACAGTGGCCCCTCAGTTTTCACAAGGGTTCAGGATGCAAAAAACTGCGAATAACTCCCCCTGCCTGAGTGAATGCTCCCCCTCTTGTTCCCTTGCTTTTTGCATGGTGTGCTTTCCTTCTCCGCACCCAGGCAAAAGGCAAGGAAATGGGAGGGGGCAGTCCTGTGGGCGAAGGAGGAGCAGGTGAGCCTTTCCCCCTCCATTTGTGCCTTGTTCTGGGGTGTAGCAAAGTAAGACAGCATGCCTGGGCAAAGGAATGGGATAGAGTAAATGGGGATGGGGCAAGCGGGAATCTCATAGATAATCAAATTTGTGAAGATCAAACCTGCAAATGTGGAGGGAGGACTGTATGAGGCAAATTAAAGCAGTTCCTTCTGATAACAGATTCAGAGCAGCAGTGGAAGGTTGGACGGGAAGGCTGTTGTTGCACCCAGGCTGCCCTGTATCTCCTAAGCCAACTTAGTACCTTCAGGGGTAATAGTAGACCAGAGGCTACTATTCCATCAGCCCGAAGAAAGTTTCTAGTACCATCCTAGGCAGCTTTTGTACACAGAATGGGAGGAGATGCCATCGTTGTTGTTGTTGTTGTTGTTGTTGTTGTTGCTGCTGCTGCTGTTGTTGTTGTGTGCCTTCAAGACATTTCCAGCTTGTGGCAACCCTAAGGCAACCCTATCATGGGAGTTCCTAGGGCTGAGAGTGTGTGACATGCCCAAGGTCACCCAGTAGGTCTCCATGGCTGAGCAGGGAATTGAACTCTAGTCTCCAGAGTTGTAGTTTAATGCTCAAACCACTACACCATACTGGCTCTCTCTTGATACTTACCTGAGACAAAAAGAGTCTTGGCTTAGCACTGTATCCTAAACAGTGAACCTAAGCCTCCAGATTTCTAGGCCATCTGACTTAACATAAGACCTAACCTTTATACACCCACCTTTATTTTCATGTCAGAGCTGTTTCTGGTCAGGTGAGGAATCACTGAGAAGGAACCTTTAGCATCAGATATTCTTCAGTCTACAAACTCAACATACACTTGCTGAAACTACTAGAAGTACTAATAGTTTATATTTACGTGTTTCCCTTCATTGGAGTTTTGTGCAGTGACAAATACATGATGTATCAAGTGATTCTCTATTTATGATCCTTTATTTTTAAAAAGGATGCTCTCTGTTTCTTTATGACAGACTCATCACTATATTTAATACTCCTAATATTTCTGTCTGACCAAATACAATTTATTGTGTAGATGTCTTATTTGCCTTGGTTTCGGATGCACAAATAAATAAGGCAGTGGGTTCTTGCTCCTTGTACTGATGACTTGCAACTAATTGATAACTTGGTCTTTGTCAAGTCAGAAATCAGGCTGCATGGCTGTAGAATATATGTCTTCTTTGGCATTCTCCATTCTTAAAATGTATTGTTTCAGAATGGCATCTTGATTTTTGTTAAGTAATGCAATTGCCAAATGGCTGTCCTTCATATGTACAGTCAAAAAAGTAATTCTGTCATCTGGTGAACATCAAACACAGGCTTAGGCTAATGGCTACACTTGAAACTGTTGTCAAAACTGTTTTAGTAATAGTATTTGCTCTTTGTAGAAATGGTTGGATAGCACTTATTATCATTTTGGATGTGGTGATTTAGAAAATCAGAGTTCTTATTCAGGAAACTGGAAATGACTGCCTGGAAAAATACTTTTAGTTGTTTGGTCTGTGTAACATGGGGAAAGGAAGTGTGAGCACCTGTGCCTGTGGAGCATTTGGCAGCCTGATATTAGGATCTCAAAAAGTAAGCATCTCTGGAATGGGGTGGTGGCTTTGGGCTAAGTGGGAAAGGGGGTCCTGGCTGTGCATGAAGAAGAGGGATAAAAGGAAGGGGTTCTTTGCTTCCCTTTCTCCTTGACTTCCTGTGGACCAGGAAGAGACTCCAGAGATCTGCTGCCCTGGGGGCCTCCTAAAGATGTGCCCATGGTGTTCCTGGTAGAAAGGAAGGCGAGTGGGTGGGTAAGCAGACCAGGGGAGAACAAGACATTGCTTTGATGTGGTGGGAAGGGGGAAAGGTGTCCAGCCTTGTCACTGTCACACTGCTTCATTTTGTGGCTGTGGGAATGACTCTCAAAGAGTGTGGTTTCCCTTCCTGGCCCAGCCAGTGGCACTTTGGAGGCCCCAGTGGGTCTGCTAAAAGTCTTTACATACAGCTGCCATTGTTGACTGCAGGGAAGTACTGTCTGTCCACTTGCTTGGCTTCTAAAGTTTCACTTCTTGCAAGTTGGGCAGCAATGAAATTGGAGGAGCGCAGGGTCCCATGACACCTCCAAGGAGGGACATGCTAGAGATCCACAGAGCCAGTGTGCCATAATCAAACCATTACAGGATTAAGTGTCTTTCTATAGGGACTTGTGTGGGCAGCTTCCCAAACAGATAAACCATTAAAAATATGAAGCAAGCTACTAGGAATGAGAACAGAAAAAAAAGTCTTTACATGGGGTTTTAAGTTTTGTAACTTTTTTCTTCCTTTTTTCTTCTTCTTCACTATAATTATACCACTGAGAAACACAAAGGATAAGCAATCCAGTGGGACTCTAGGCCCACCTCTGGACTGCCAAGACCCATAATTTGTACCAGCTTCCCCTGCCCCCTCATCAGCCCTGTTTATATTAAAGCAACAGTGTAACTAAATAGACAAATTTACTTAGTTCAAACACAGAAATGCTGACGTTCTTGGCATTTTCAATAAGGATGCTGTTTAGACATTATTTAGCAAAATGGCCATCATGGCCAGCTGAAGCAAAGTCTGCCATTCGGACATGGAAGTACCATTTGTGTAATAGCACTAAGATACAGTTACATTTTTATCAGAGCACTAATTAATCATACCTCTAAACTTCTGAGCACAGCCTTAGACAGGAATCTAAAACGCACGAAGAAACAGGCACAGCCAGTCTCCTTGCTTCCCACTTTTAATATGTGTGTAGATCGATTTACACAATCCACCCATCTCAAATAACTATAGGGCATGACCTGGGCTCATATCTGTGAGATTGTGCTTACATATCACTTGCTCCCTGAAGAGGCGGGCAAGTGTAAGAATGGTTATTAGCAATAATGAAACATTCAGAATTATTTCCCTAAAGGTCTGGGGAAACCAGAAAATACCACCACCATGCAGGCCCATAAGAGGAACATTAGTTTTGAGGCGAGGCTGCCACCTAGTGCTCTTGAGGAAGAAGCGCATCCCGTCCAAAGGGTTCTCCAAGGAGGGTACATTGTGTGACATTATAGGAAAAACAGAAATGGTAGAATTTCACCAAAAATGTGAGAAATATCCTGGAAATTTATATTAGCTGCTCAGTGGTGAAAAGCTGCAGGAGCACAGGGAAAAGCAACTTTAAAATCAGCTTTTACTAAAGCGCCTGATATAGATTGGTTTTTACATGTTATATTCTCTTCCCCTCACATCCACAGTGGTGCAATTTTCTCTAATGTTTATTTCTTCCTTCTCAAACCCAAGAGATATCAGCACTTGAAGCTAATGAAGACAAACTGATGAACAGTCCCAAGACCCATTATCTTAATTCATTTTATGTAAACATGTGTGTTTATGATGTTCAGTGGAACTATAAAATGTTCATGATGTTCAGTGGGACCATAAAAAGAAGGGGAAAAAAACCCAGACATGAGAAAAGGAAGCCATTGTCTTCAGAAATTCTTGGATCTTGAAAATGGGTTGAACAGACAGGATGCCAAAGTCAAAATATATTCCATTCTCAAGGGGATTAGGTATAAGTACATGCATTCATATGTTTGTAATATGTATCATATAACAGACAACAGCATACATTAATTGCCTCATTTCTGTTTGAAACAGAGAGTTGATTCTTCTCCGCTCAGGTGATTGAGAGAAAAACTGTTTACTCTCATCTGTCCCACCCATAATCAACACCATATCTGTGTTTTTCCCTACTTGAGTGTATGTATTATATCCACAATCAAAATGCCTGATGGGCAGTGCTATATCTACTGCTTCCTACACATAGTCCCATGAATGTAGACACTATTTTCCAAAGTTTGGTTCACACAGAGAGACCACCACATTAATTTCAATCACCAATTTTAATATTTCATCTGATTCACTTTAAATAGTACATTTAATGCCATTAGGTATGGCAAAACATTGTGCTAATACTTACATTAAAAGTGTACTTAAGTCACAATATAATCCAGAATCATTTTCCAAAAATGGAAATATAACTGCTCAGTTTACTAGTTATGTAAGTTTATTGCACTTTATTGGAACTCTTTTTAAAACATTCTGTTTCAATCAGATCAGATTGGCTGATCTTAATATTTTTTTGTTCTCACTACCCACCAGGTTATTTCTTCTGGTAAAAAAAAATTAATAGACTGGTGTGGTTGAAAAACAAAAACTGTACATGTATCGCAACGGGCCTGAAGAATCCTCTTTTATCTTGATAAAATCTATCATTAAAGCTCTTTGTGCTTTGTTCCGCAGTTTTCCAAGCATGCCAGTTGCAAGCACTAAAGTTCTGCAAGCATACTGAGGCCAGATTAAATGTATCCAGTTTATATCAACCAAAAAACCAAAAGCCACTGGGAAAGATACAATTTTTTTTTTAAAAAAAATCCTGAGTCCTTTAAACAAAAGATTGAAACCATCCCATTCTTTCCTGTGCTTCTGCAGCTGTGAAATACATGCATTTTTAATCTACCGAAGTTCTTAATTCCCATTGTCTCTTCTCCTACAGAAATATTGATTGTCATCATTTTGTCAGAATTTTCTAGGGAAACCAGCCAGAGGTGTATCTAGGGTGGGGCAAGTAGGGTATGTGCCCTGGGTGCCAATGCGAAAGGGGCACAAAAAAAGCTATGCCAGAAGAATAAGTGGTGGTGGTGGTGGTGGTGGTGGAGGAGGAGGAGGAGGAGGAAACAGCAGCCCTGGAGCTAGGGGCGCAACCTCCACGCTTGCCCCACGTGCTGTTTACACTAGATAACCCTCTGAAACCAGAAGACTCCTGCGCAATCTTAAAGACCTATGCTGTTCTTCTACTAGGAGAAAATTCACTGGGGTCTTACTTCTGAGTAGATATATTCTGATCAGGTTATTAAGAACATTTGTAAAAGTCTGTGTCTACACTCGTAGAAATCTGCAGGTCCAAGGCACATCCAATGTACAATGATCCTCTGACCATTCATTCTGCGGAATTGGTCCCTCAGTCCCAAATGTACTAAGATCAATGCAGATCACTATGCCTGCATGGACACAGGAGTAATCTGTCTCTTGCCACATCATTCCTATTTAAAGGCAAACAACATGAAAAAACTGTCATTCTCCACCCTAGTACTAAAGGAGAAGTGCAGTACTGAAGGTAAAATGAAGGACACTCTGGGGAATTGCTGACCCTATCTAACTTACCCTCAGGCGCCATTCTGGTCTTTCAGGTAGGGGGGAAAAAAAGACTCTTTAACCTTCAATCAGTGATCTGAGATATTTCCTCTGCTTTCTCCCAACCTTTCCTCTGTTGTATTTAGCCATTTAAAAGCTGATACCAATGAAGGCTTTTTAAAAGCCCAATTGCAGCTCAAAGACGTGCCTCTGCTGGGGTGGGAAGGAGCAGCCTTTCCCCCTCAGCGCTGTGATGGCCCTTTGAATCAGGGATTTCTGCAGTCAGGCTTTTAAATGTTTAATTTCTCCATGTGTGTGTGTATGTGTGTGTGTGTGAGACCGTGTGCTTGTGCACATGTCTATGAGTGTATGTCTGAGACTCTGTATGTGAATGTCTGGGCAAAAATGTTGGAGGTGGCACAGGCTAGCAGTGCAGCAGACCTGTCTGCTTTGGGATGTGGATCCACCCACTGCTAGCATTCAGCCTCTACTGGGCTTGGTCCTTTGTCTAACAAAGATTCCCTACCTTTGCTCTAGATGCCGCTTTAGAAAACAACATGAATTCTGGCAGTATTGGAAGAAACTGAGATATAAAGTTGAAAGAAAGAAAGAAAGAAACCACTAAAAAGCTCACAACACAAAAACCAGTGGTTTGAACTTCCACTGTACAAAGATTTAGGGACATACTCTTTGACCCTGCCACATCCTTTGACCTACAAGTCCCATCAGTTTCAAATAAGTGTTGCTATGTTTTCAAAATAGCAATAAGAGAGAGTCAAAATTCACGATATACAGAAATGACAATTGGGAAGCAGCTATTAACAAGTTCGTGTTCTATCTAAATATCAAATGATAGTCTTGATTTCAATTAACCTAGCTATGTATTTCTCTGTCAAATTAACACATTTTCCACATTCATAAATTACATGGTGGACACATTTCTGTCTTTATTGAAGACCTCACACCCCAAAGTAAGGGATTTTTTGGCAACTCATTCAGTCTAGATAAAAGGAAAAACTTTCCATATCTCAAATATGGGTCAAGCCATATAATAAGGGATAGATCCCAGTTTTCTGGCTCTCAAATAAAAGTCATACCGTACAATAAGGGACATAACTTACAACAAGGATCACCTGGCAATATTAGCTTCTCCCCAAAGTTAAATCTAGATCACAGGAATCACAATCCAAAACATCAAAAGAACCAAATGATTCTCACTTTTATTCTAAGGCATACATTGTGGTTTTGGGGTAGTCTGGCCAGGCATACTGGGCCTCATTATTGACAGTAAAACAAAAGAACAGACTCAGTATTCTCCCCAGTGGCTGCACATGGCATGTTAAGACAAACAATGCTTGGTAAGCAGTCTTTCAAAAAACTGGAAACTGCCTTCCAGTGGCCTGCCTAGGATGCAATTCACTAATGGTTAAAACAAATGTTGAGCTCCAGCATTAGATCTTCTTTTCATTCCAGTTCCAAGTTGAGCATTGCCTGCTACCAAGCAAGCTGCTGCTGTATGGGACATTTTAGTCCAGCATTGCAATCACATTTTTTTTTGGGGGGGGAGGGCGGAGGACTTCTATATTGTGTCTAACTCATCTGGACAGAAGATACACTATAAATTTGCTACCATACTGGTAATACAAGGCTCACTGACTGTGTATATTATTTTAGACCTGTCCAGATGTTCAAATTTTATACTTGATACTGATGTCATTGAATACAGACTAGATCTATTCATATCAGTAAAAAGGGGTGGATCCATTGTGACTATATATTTGGAATACTGTACCGTAAACAATAATTATCAAGAGTGCATGTGGATCAGATAAATTGAAATTAGAGTGGAATATTCATAGAAATAATTCTCTAATTTGGGGGACTGAATGCACCAGCATAATTCACTGCACAGAGTATTGGCGGTTAGCTTCCAATCACGAACTAGCTTTTTCTGAGCAGGTCACTATTCTGTGGTCTTGTTTCACACATCTGTAAAATGGGAAATAACAGCACCCTACTTCACAGGACAACTGTATGGCAGAACGTATTAAAAAGTGTTAAATCAATAAGCAACTGATTAAAAGTGCCATGAGCAGATGCTTTGCCTGTGCTTGTTAGCATATGAAACCACTGACTAACAACTATCAGTATGTTTTTAAAAATATGTACCATCTCAGTTGGAAAAAAAATACCAAACTGGGCACTTATACAATAGTGCTGAGCAGCAAGGCATTTCCATACAATTGGATCTTTAAAAAGCTGTCTCAAGAATAGCAACGAAACCCATAGATGGGCAACTACCCTTATTAGTATCACAAAAGTGTGCAACCTTTCAACTTTTCCAGAATTCTTAATCAAGCAATAACCATTTTATCTCTCCATATTCATTGCTAGATGCAATCAGATGCCAATGATTCTTTCAGTGTGCACTCGCCATCCTGAGACAAGAGTCTCACTTCAGGCATCATGCTACCCTACCTGGCCCTAGTTTTGGACCTGCACCCCATCTCTTACTTTTTACTATTAGGATTTCTGAAAATGTCTGTGATAAAGCTGCACACCTTTCTGTCATTTGGTTGGTCCTAATAAAAGTATTACCCAACTGGGGTTTTTGTTTTTTTGCAAGAAGTTTGATTATTGTCTGATACGTGAAAATAAGACCAGAATAGAAAACAAGTATTTTCCTATTTCTAGGCAAGGCAACTGAAACTCATTAATAAAATGTTTGATCTTGGCATTCTGCATTTTTGCAGGATTTGGCCACCACCTGCAAACAGGCAGCACAAAAATAAGATTTGGCACTCATTAAAAATTTTCTATAGGATGCTATCCATTGCTGTTGAACATTAAGCACCATAACTGAGAGCTAACTCAAAATACTGAACACAGGAATATTTTCTTGCCTTTGCAGAGTTAGCATTGTGGCTAGCTTCACACTTGCCGGGAAATTTTAACACGAGGATCCACTCAAAAATGCACAATTCCTCATGTGCAGCATACATGAAGAGGTATTATAATACTCCTGAGACAATTATACCATATACCCTGCTCAACATGTAAATAGGCTCCATAGCTGATCTATGATGATCACTTCCAAGGGTTAGCTCTAATTACAATGGTCAAGGGATAAATAAGTGATGGGAAGTCACCCCAGAAGCAGTTTGGGAAAATGTCTTTCCTTTGCTCCATAGCATTCAGATTCTCTCACACAGAGATAAGGCAACCCATGAAACCAGTTCCCAAGCAGACACAACATCATACTTGGACTGTCCCAGAAAATAATCCAATAGAGAATAAAAAATATCTAAACTGCAGATGCAAATATAATAGTAAATATGTAGTTGCATTTTCTTCTCTGGCATGGGAAAATTTAAAATAAAATAGGCATCAAAGGTAAGACAACACTGTGTGATTTCATTGTCTGTAACTTTTTCGGGGAAGAAATTTAGGGCTACTTCCAACGTTGATCCTACCTTGAATAGACTCTTTGGAATGAATGGGATTTTGAGTCACAATTAACTTGTACTGTGCTATTAATTGCAACAGGGAAGTTTGTGTATATATGTCTTCAAATCACCTGTCAACTCATGGCAACCCCATGATTTCATATGGTTTTCTTAGACAAGGAATACTCAGAGGTGGTTTTGCCAGTTCCTTCCTCTGAAATATAGCCTACAGCACCTGGTATTCATTGGCAGTATTCCCATCAAAGGACTAACTAGGGGAGGACTAATGTTGAATTTAGCTTTCAAGCAACTTTAAAGTTATTGGAAACTATTTAGAATAACTGCAGCTGAAGAAATATGACATCTACAAAGTGGACAATGTGGATAATGGCACTGACAGCAATCTGAAACAATAATTATGAGAATTCTCTTGTGATATTAAATAATCACTGTCATAAAATGTGTAAAATATGTCAGGACTGAGTTATCTTCACCAACGAGGTTGCAATCAAAAAGAGATTCACCCAACTGTTGTTGAGAGATATTTTGATGTTTTCTACAATCCTTTCTATAATCCTTTGTTGAAATACACACACTCCAATTCAGGTTTGGTCTCTTGGATCTTGGCTTGTAATTCAGGCTCCAGACGTGTTACAGACATGGAACTGAGCAAAAGAAAAATAGTGAAAATCCATAATCAAGCCTCATATGTATAAAAAACAAAGATTTATGATCTGTTAAACACAAAAATGTTTTAAGTCCAATAGACTGAATATCTCATATTGTCATGCCCTGCTTTTAGGACCTAGATATAGACTATGACTCAGAGACTGAAACAACAGGACCTGCTGAACAGGAGAAGATAGTACCACCACCCACCCCAGAGACAGAACAGGGGGCAGTGCCAGCCCCAGCAGAAAGCCCTGCTCCTTCTGACATGGAAGATAACTTAATGATACCCATCTTTACTGAATGTAGGCACTAAAAGGAACACCTATGCAGATCTTGGTGAATTTATAACAGACAGCAGTTAATTAAGAACCAGCTGCACCAATCTCTGAGCTATAAAAGCTGAGCCATTCCCCTCCAGAACTTGTCAGTGATTAACTGACTGCTTCTTCTGTGGTGTCTCTGACCTCTGCCTTGGGATTGTATTGACTATGCTTTGATTTATGAATATTGCTGGGACTGTTATACTTCATATTTGTTTTGAGTCTGTTTCCCTACTAGATTAAAATACAGAATTGCATTGTGAGATTGTGGCTTGCAGGTGCTGCTGGCTCTTATCAGCTGTTTTTTTTTTTTTGGCTGACTGCCCGACTGTGCTATGGGGAGTTTATCATAAGTCCTCCCATTCTCTTTAACATGGTTTACTATGTTCCTCTATTCCAAGCAGTGTCTGTTCTACATTAGAAGCTATAAATGGCCCACAAAAGAGTGCTGTTCTGCAGACTAATGTTATCTGGAATGACAGGTGAATATGTCAGCCAGGTAAATGTACACCATTAAGTTTTAGCATATATATTAAATTGAATTAAAAGACCATGAATCATGAACAGGTATTAAAATATATTGTTATCATTTTAATTGTATTAACTTCTAATAATTAAAAAAACAGTTCAACATGCATAAAACAAAGGTATTAAAATTGGAAACATTATAGTACAATGACATACCAGCACTAAAAAAATACCCACTTCAGTGGGATGAATGCTGATGTACTTTTCTAAGCCAAGAAGGCAAGAAACATTAACAACTATATTGCTTTGAGTTAAAACAGAATCTTACCAGAGAAGAAGCAGGGGGACTTTTGCTTCCACTGAAGAAGTCTGATCATTTCAGGAAATGAAGTCTTCCTTATTCATTCCAGAATGTGGGAGTCACAGTTGCCCTATTATAGTACCTTGTACAACTTATTGGGGAAGCAAAAGTATCCCTTATTTTAGGCAACTTCCTGTCACCCATCTGTTTTAACTGGCTGTCTACCACAGCTCTGAAATGTCAGTCATTGTCCAGAGAAAGGTTCATTCCCTTTCCAGTTCTTTTAGGCAGAATCTCCACATTACAATAGATAGTGACAGTGAACATTCATGATTGGGAACCATTTGCAGGCTGGATTTGGGCAAATGCCCACAATACACTTTATGATTTTTCTCCCTCCAAAGTGTCAGCTAAGTGACTTGTGCCTGAACTGGAAAGCAGGGTAGCCGCTTTCTCACATTTCTGCAGTGTGTCTAAAATAATCTTAGCAGTCACCTAATACAAGAACAGGATTCCAAAAATCAAAGTATTATAAGAATCAAAGACACAGTAATGTTAGAATCAAACAATACCTTTTTTGTGGAAATAGGGCACAGCACAATGGGGTTGCGAAAACCAAACTGAAAAAGACAAACAGAAAGGTTATTTGGGGGCAACTCTTCTTAAAGTTCAAGCTGAGCCTCTTTTAATAGGTGTGGATAATTTCAGAAGAACTATTTGGATCTGATGGCAGTACCTACTTCAGTACCATCTAACAATTACTGCAATACCAAAGGGCCCTACTCCTTCCTTTTTTGTTTGATATGTTAGTTCTTAACCAAGACAAGGTCAACTGTATATTTGAGATGCCTTATTCCAGAAGCTCAAGATTTGCTTTGTTTGCTTTGTTCCTAGTTAGGTGGTCTGGTGAAGGCTTATCACACCACTTTCACTTTGTTATTTGCTCTAGTTTTAGAGTGGTTGGAACTGCCTCACTGTGATAAAGCAGAAGATTATAAATGAACATCTGTCACAACAGTGAAGATTGTTACAATAAGGGCTAACTTAATTTTTGGAATTTTTACTCACCAGAAGCCAACTAAACCCACTTGAATGGGGGCGCTCATCCATGGGAACCTCTGTGTTAAAAAGAAAAGTGACATGATTAAGGACCATGTTCCTTCAAAAGATGTTAGGCCCTACTGAAGTACTTGGGTACTGAACTATTGAAAAAGCATATGGATACTAAACAGTGAAGGTATGTTTAAGTATTGAGCAGTGTAAACATTCCAAAATGTAGAGTCTGCTGAAATAGCCTCTTAAGTCAACAAAGTCATTGTTTGTTGATTTGCTTATGTGTTCTTAACAGCAGAATGATTTTCTGATGCCTACGGTAGGTTTGTAATATCAGACTTGTACGTTTCCATGATAGCCAGGGATCAAAACAAGCATTCACTAAAAGAACAATCTTTTTGTAAAATTCCACTGAAAACACTACAGTGGCTAAGAAAAATAGCTACCAGCTGTTTTTCGGTAGATGTGTGTTAAAAATGCACAGTCAAAAGGTTTAGGGAAATAAACACAAACAAAACTAGTATGACTCAGTACTGCATTTATTAAAATAATGAGGGAGTATGACCATGTTACAAGGTGAACTTTTTTTTTTTAAATGTGTACTTTTAAAAAGAAATAGAGGCATTTGATGCAACTGCAATTTAGAGAAAAAATCAGGGGATACAGGATCACAGAATTCTGGTTCAATTTGTCCTTAAACTAAGGTTGTACAGTTCTACATGTCACTCACACCATCAAAACCTGCTTTTAAATTTTCAGCTCTTAACTTCTTTCCATTATTAGCTTTTCCTTTGTGTTAGTAAAGAATAGCTATCGAACTTTGGAAATGTTAGCACCTTTTTAAAAAATCTAATGCAACATCTCTACTTTTACAAATCCTATTTGCCATCTAATTTCATCTCACCTTGGAAAACTAATTTAGGAAAAAAACAAGATTTGAAAAATATTGTGATAAATCAAATTAAAAATAAATGCTAATGAAATTAGATATAGTGAGGGCCTTCTATGCTGGATTTTCTTGGTTATTAAAAAAGCATTCCTTTCAAAACATACGTATATATACATATACGTATATATATACATATATGCACACACACACACATATATTTTATACAGTTTTCTGATATGGCAAAGATTAGAAGTAATTTAGTTGTTAGTTAGAATTACAGTAGATATGTGAAATTATGAACACACTTGGTAAACAGCTGTACTTTTGGGGAGCAAAATGAAGTAAAAAGCATTCTTTAAGCGCCTGTAGTTGCTGGATGCAAAATGGAATATTAAGCACATATAAAGGAACAATGTAAAGAAGCAACAATCATGGAACTATAGACTTTGTACATCAGGAGTCAGAGATCAGGCAAAGAGACAGGAGAAGATACAAGCTTTTCTACCCAGAAATCTCTGGAGAGGAAAAAGAGCAGATGTTGCCTCTCTTCCTTCTAGAGTAGTCAATAAGTCCATAAATGGCTGCATAAGAAAAAAATCTGAATTATCTCTGAAAATAAAGAATGTAACAAACAACAGTATTAAAACAGCAAAAACATAAAATCATAGAATCCAGAGAAACACTTTGTAAAGGAAAAGACTGTTACTTTTTTTTTAAAAAAAAGAAAAGAATCATCCTGAAGGGCTGAAAAGCTATCAAATGTAGTTTGTATACCAGCAGGGAAGCTGAAGTACAGAACAGTAAATCTATAGCTGGGATGCAGCGAACATCCAAAACAAGGGTGACAACAGAGAGGACTTGGGTTCCAAATGTGTAAGTACATTAAGTACATTTGCTAAAGTGAGTGTCTATGGTAATCCTAAAACCAATGGAACAGTACTATTCAGCTGTTGTGACTACTGTACATAGTGGGAATTTTAAGGAATATGGTGTGGTAGGACACAGTGGTGGAGATCAGATGCACACTGTTCTTTACGGTGCAATCCTATGCACGCTTACTCATAAGTAAACCCCACTGTGTTCAATGATACTCCTATCTACACTTGTACAGGATTCCAGCCTAAGAACTTGATCTTTCACAATCCCTGAGCATACTGCACATATTTATTTATATTTGTATCCTGTCCTTCCTCACAGGAGGCCCAGTTCAGCTACAGCTTAACTAATTAAGGCACTGTCTGTACCTCTGGAACCCAGAGTTCTGGGAGCTGTCAGTTAAACCAGTAGTTAAAAGAAGTTATTTTCAAAAGGAATCTGTACAATTACTAGAATTTTAAAAGTAACTTGTTATACTTTTCAAAGGGTAACTTATTAATTGACTCATTGTTATTTGCTGTCATTAATAAGATACCTCCAAGAGCCCGTGTCATCAACTGCAGGTTTTGCAAATTGAGGGCTGTGGCTTCTGTGGTTGAATCAGTTCACCTGTAATGCGGCCTTCCTCTTTCCCAACGTCCTCCTACCTTACCAAGCATTATTGTCTTTTCTCCAGAGTCGTGTCTTCTCATGATATGGCCAAAGTACAAGAGCCTCAGTCCAATCATCTTGGTTTCTAGTAAAAGCTGAGGCTTGATTTGCTCTTGGACCCATTCATTTGTTTTTTTTAGCAGTCTATGGTATATGTAGAACTCTCCTCCAGAATTGTATTTCAAATGTGTGGATTTTCTTCTTGTCAACTTTTTTCACTGTCCAGCTTTCACACCCATACATAGAAATCAGAAATACTGTGTCCTAGATGATTCTGATTTCAGTATTTACTTATATATCTTTAAACTTGAGGATTCTATTAAGTTCCTTTATAGTTTTGCTTCCAAGTTCTAGTATTCCTATTTCTTGCTTGCAGTCCCCATTTTGATTAATGATGGTCTAGTTATACAGAATCTTTGACTATGTCAGTTTTCATTACCCACTTTAAGTTTATGTAAATCGTCTGTGATCATTATTGCTGTTTTCTTAATGTTTATCTGTAACCCTGCTTTTTCATTTTCTTCCTTAACTTTCAACATAGTTTTTCCAAGTCCTTGCTGTTTTCTACAAGAAGTATGGTGTCAGCTGTGTATCTTAAATTGTTCCTTAAATTCTTGAAGTTGTGGCTGAGACAATCCAAAATTACTCCTTTTATTAAAAATATCCATCAGAAACATAAACCTTGAGGGTAAATAACATCAAAGTGTCTGCAAAAGCACTTTTGCCTCCCTAATAAATAAGCAAAAGTAGCAACTGAATTCTGCTTTTTATGAGAAATAGCAATCTTTCCAGTTGTTATGCAAGATCACTGGTTCTTCATTATGTACAAAAAATAACATTACTTAGCTCTGCAAGGAACATGCTGTCACTTTAGACATCATGGGAGGCCTGGTTATGTAACAATGCAGCATTTCTGTCTCTCCAAAAGGAGACTGAGCAGGTCACGCAATTATTGTTCCAGTGGAGCTTAGGACCAACCAACAGCTCTATGATGCAGACTGTGAAAGTCCACTGCATGTTGAAAATGAAAATATGGATCTGCCTCAGTGCAAACACAATTGAAGCTGCATGCCAACAACATAAAATTTGTTGTCATTTGCTCATGTACTTTATTCTTCTATATTACGTAGGCATTTATTTCTGAATGTATATTCTTTTAATAAAGTATACAATAGTGTATATTCTTGACTGGGATATTTTAACTGAATGTGTTTTCTACAAAGAGTTCTAAACAGCCTCGTTGTTTTTTTTTTAAAAGCCTGTATTCAAACTACATAAGATAAAACTTTAGTCCTCAAATTGTTTAATATCACAGATGAAACAATGCTGACATTGTGGACGTTTTGGTTAACAATACATAATTTGTGGAAGATTGTGCCATGAGACTGCAGTCATACAAAGAAAGGTGTAGAAGGCTACGGTTACATGAACTGTAATGAGCAGCATTTGAGAATTATACAGTAACTTATTAAAAACAAGTCAGAACAGGAATGTGCCAGAACAATGTCTGGACTAAGGGGGAAAAGAGAACACAAACAAGCACAAAAGCTTAGAATTGGAAGGAGCCACAAGGGCCCTCTAGTCCAACCTCCTGTTACATAGGAAAAAATAACTTAAGGGCCCTTTCTACACGTGGAGGGAGAAATGGGCAAAGCACACAGAAACAGAGCTTACCTGAAACTGGGTAAGTCTGTTGCTGCAAGGAGCAGCATGCGTTCGCTGCTCCACACTTCTGCGGTGTCCAGCAGCGTCCAAAATGGCGGCTTACGACTGCTGGAGGCTCTCCACCAATCGGGGAAGCTCACCAGCCGGAAGCCCACCCCCTGGCAGATCTGCAGGCACGCACTTGCACGTGCCTGCAAATCTACACCGGGGCGCTGCGACGGGGTGGTACAGGGCTGCATGCTTGTGTTTAATAAAAACCACTTGGAAAATGGTTTTTTAAAAACACGCGGCGCCACCACCCCCGGTTGCTTCAGGGCAGTTTGAGGTACAGAACCTCAAAATTAAAACTGACCCTGCGCACTCCAAGGTGTGGACGACCTCCGGTCGAGGTTGCCCTACACCGTTTTATTAACCCCGTGTGAAAAGGGCCAAGGACTCCTGAGAGATGGCCATCTAACCTCTATTTAAAGATCCCCACAGAAAGAGAGTCCACCATATCCTTTGGCAGTTTAGCTAGTCTTAACATAAAGGGCACAAATTGATCTTATTCTGCCTTTTCCACAAATCCCACACAAAATGCCTGTTTTCCCCTTCCTGTTTCCCAAGCTCCCAGCAGAATAAGAGCGCCATGTAATTTAGTTGTTAGAAATGCCACTATTCAAACTAAGAAGACATTCCTGAATGAATTAAAAACTATTACTTTAAATGGTTTCCGTGTCAACCTTATTTTAAAGCTTCAGTTGTACAGAAAAATGTCAAAATCATACTAGTGGTAAGCTGACTGGGAAGGGCACTATTAGCTTAACGAAGCAATCCTTCATACCAACTACTTCTGGAATTATGTTTCGGAAAAAAGATGCCAGTATGCTAGTGCAACATCCTATTGTCTCCTAGCTTGTGTATTTGAGTACAGGATTCTACCCTTAGAATATGCAGCTATTCAAAAGCAAGTCACAATGCGTTCAATAAGGCTTATTCTCCAGTATAGGGTTGCAGCCTAAATGGCTTAATTAGAAAAGTTAATTTACCAGTGGCCTGCAGTAAGAGAAGAGCCCACCTTGTACTGTTGAGATGAAATTCAGATTCCAAGCTACCTCTGTGTCCACTGAGAACTGGTCTGTCAATGGCTTCCATTAATACATAAAAATGGAAGCTCCAAGAGATAGAATGTCTCTGAGATGCTAGAGGAAAACAAAGCAGGACGGCCATCACTCTCATATACTGCTTATGAGCTCCTCCTTGAAGCATCTTCTTGTCAGAGACAGACTGCTCCAGAAAAGAGACTTTTGGTCTGACCTACCATGAGGCTCCATTGCTTTTTCCATTCTAAAGGATGGAGTACATTTTGGCAGTAACTGCGTTCTTTCCAATGCTAGAGGATTCACACAGAATATTTCAGAGATACAAGACTTTTGCATTCAGAAAAAAAAAGTCTAAATAAAAGCAGACACAAGAAACAAAAGACTGACATGGTACACCAAACTTTCCAAGGAAAATGAGAACACAATGATTGTAACTTTAGAATGATAGATCAGGGTGCTGTAGTGAAAGAAAGTAATGGATGTGTACATGCACACATTTCCGTGCATTTGGAGTACACATAAGAATGCAAGAGAGGAAAGACAAATTATTTAATGTAATAATTGTTAAAACAAGATTTGGCTCATGGAAGGAACAAGGCAATTTAAATACATAATTATATATGAGGAATACAGGACACCCAGCACTGGCTACTAACTCAGCAATTTTTTCATTACTGTAGTACATTTCATAGAATATGCCACTTGTAGTATGAAGAAGAATTTTCTGTAGGAAAGCCTTTTGGACACAATGGGAAATGACAAATCTAAATCTTTAGGCTGGGATGGGTAACTGTGGAAGGCTATGGGGCACACTGGTACCCCAACAGGCCTTGGAAGGCCACACACTCTGTCATACCTCCCTCAGAAAAAAAGGGCCCAAGCTCCCTCTAGAGGGTATGGATGCATATTGACCATGTTTAGGAGGGCCTCTTCTTTTTAATAGGAGGAAGTGAGTGGAAGAAGTTGCTCCCTGTTCTTTTTTAAGGATCTAAATTGGCTCAAGGTCCCCCAAAATGTTGTGGAAATACCCATTATGCCCCTTCTAGAGGGCATTTTGTGGCAATATTTTGAAAACATTCACAGAATGATTTTTGACCCCACTGGAGGGGACGAGGGCCTCCCTCCACACACCCCAAAGGCCAATTTAGGCCATTTTCAAATAAAATAATTTTTTTGACTCCGGGAGGTTCGCGTGCAGCCTTTGCCCATTCCTGCTTTACACTAATGAGCATCACATTGTTCCAATGAGCTACAATTTGTGGACACATACATGTACATTCTCGTATGTGGGAACAATAGGAACCACTCAAAGAATGCTCTAAACTAATGGGTCAGTGGTATTATCAGTTCTTTTATTCTTACAGGGCTAGTTCACATTAGCAGAAAACTTTCACAAAAACACTCTGTGAAACTGGCATATAGTCTAGCATTCATACTGGATAGCATTCATTGTTCTTGACCTCACTCCCATTGTGTCATTTCATTATATTAACCTGCATGATTAAAACATAGCTGGCTTTTTTTTTTTTAGTTGTCATGTCTCTGTCCCCTAATATGCTGTAGCCCAAGGGTTCACAAACTTGGATCCATAGATACTGTTGGATTCCAGCTCCCAGAATTCTTAGCCAGCATGGCCAATGATCAAAGACTCTGAGAGCTGTAGACCAAAGGTTGGATATCATTGCTGTTGTCTGCTGTTCCTATCTATTTCCACTGCTACTGTGAGGTGAAAGGCATTTTTTGCCACAAGTCACACTTGGGAAGTTTCCACAGCTCTTATGACTCACCAAAGGTTCTGTGATTAAACTGATGAAGTAGATTTTAAAGAAGTATTACTAAGATTGCCTTCCAGAGTAGTCTTAAATTGTGAAAAGGAAGACAGTACTTCTCTGATAGGCTTCAAAGAAAGACAGACATGAAACACAGTCACCATCCCCTTCTTAGTCTTTAATATTTTTAAATAGATTAAAGTAAGACAAGAATTGTTGTTAGCTGGAATGATGGAGAAAGGATTAAATGAATACATTAATAAAGCAGATTGCAGATGGTGTCACAGCTTTGGCAAGTGATGAGCTTCAAGATGACATGCACAGGCTGCTTGTTAAGAAAGTGTAGTCCATTGCTCAATGGAGTCAGGGCTGATCAATACCAAGTCTTATGATTAACTAACTGTAGAGCAATGATTCACCTGAACTCACAGTCCATGAGGCAGAGAGGGGGCAGGGAGCAGCAGGAAAACATAAAGAGAATCATGACGGTGTCAAAGAACACTGAGCAGTCGCTGAAGGGCTTTGTCAGATGTGCTGATCTGAAAAATTTACAACATCCTCAGGTTGATTGAGCTGCACAAAAATCAATGGAGACTTAGCCTGACATACAGAATTCTCATATTATTTCTTGTAACAGCCATCACTGCATTGACAGAAATGCTTATTCTGTAACTGTAAATGTCAAATGCAGATAGTGTTTACTCCATAATGCAGTGTGATTAGGCAGATATTGGAAACTCACCAGTGGCTATCTCTGGGCCAGTTCAGATTTATATCAGCCATGGGCCAGGTCCACACAAAAAATGTGGATTTTTCCTCTCCAGTCAGAAGCAACTAAAAATTCCTTTCTAGACTTTTTTTTTTTATCCGCTGGAAATATATCCTTTAGCAAACCATCATTCTTGGAAGCTTTCACAAATGGTGATCTAGCTTGCAACTCAACATCCCCTCCCTTAGTAGTGGTGAGGTGTGTAGGGCTGCATGTACACTCTGAGCTGTTGCTCACCCCTGATTCAAACAATCTTCTCACTTTATGCAGTAGGAATAATAAGGACCTATGGCATATGACTGGTATCTGAAAATCTATGCCCATGGAATATTTCATGTATCATTTATCTGGCTCTTAAAGTAAGTACTTCCAGATGTGATCCTGGAAAAAAGAATTATGTTCTTGCCTAAAACCTTTATTTACAGGGCATAGATGAGGAAGAGTAAGCAGTTCCAGTGTAAAAAAAAAAAAAGGAAAAAAAAAGAATGCACTGACTTTCTCTGTTGGGATGTTTAGCTCCACACTGACTTTAATGAATCAGCTGTTCTATATATTTTTGTTCTTTATTAGAAACTTTGAAGCAGTTAATAATAGGTCCAGAGTTGTTCCTTGCACTTAAGATGCTTCTTAAGACTTTGATCAATCTGATTTAAAAAGCTGGTATTCAATCAGCAGTTTGAATGTCTGGTCAAATTCCAGTTTGGGGAGTGAAACAGACAAGAAATAGTTGCACATTCCCATTATAAACTGGCTCAGATGTTAATCTTATGGTTGATGCAGATAAAAATAATATCAGAAAAAAAATAATGGCCAAGATCCTTCCTCCAACATGTTGCCATGATGTTGATGCTATCGTGTAACTCGCCAATCAGCCAATTAAAAACCACTTTAAAAGCCAGTCAGCTGTCCAGAGTAATGAAGGTCTGTTGTGTTGGTGAATGGGGCACTGCAGAATGATGTTTGCCCCCTGCCACCAGTAAGAGAGGCTGCAAGGAGTGAAACCAGGACACCTGTGGAGACCTGATGCAACTCTTCATCAATACTTTGCTTGCTGGCAGGAGAGGGCTGGTTACATCATCTTGCGATGCTAGCTTGCAAGTAGATGCATCGCTCCAGATGGCTGACTGAATTTTAAGGTGGGTTTCAGGGTCATTTCCAGTGATGGCAATAACACCACAATCACAAATAAAAATACTTGCAGAAGTATTTTTGTGATGTCGTAAGTCTAACTTATGACATCACAAACTAACTAACAAAATGACAGCCAAAATCTATACAGCACCTTTTGAGTTTTTACAGGTAGCAAGACTCAAAATAACTGCTTTTAAAAAACAAGTTGCAGTTGTTAAGTACTACCTAATTTGAAGTGAAGGAAATTATCTTGCTCCAGGCCAGATTATGACATTACAGTATTGAAATCTTCAGTCTTTGCTGGAAATTATTTAAAAATGACTACTGCTTGTGAAACTGGATACTGTGGTGTGGTGCTGGTAGTCATACTATTCTGAAGAACAAGAGATGTACTAGCTGGGAAAAGCAAACTTAGAGCTGGTACATAAGAGACTGGGGCAATGCAGGGTCAACTCTAATCATGGCTCCCTATGAGAGCATCAAGCCCCTCGGCTACAGTAGCTCACCATGCATTTCAAGCAGCTTTTCCTCCTCCCCTCTCTCACAGGCACCCTGCCTGGCAACAGAGAAACTGGCAGGGGTGGGAAGAAAGGCATCTGACTGTGCTGGCAAAGCGTGATACATAGACTGATTTCTCCACAGACCCAGCTGTCAGTTGAAACCTAAAGCAGCTTCTGTGTTGCAGTTCTGCCTCTGAGAAAAAATATCTCGACTTACCATAAACATTTTAACTAACAGATAATCCATTATTACTATTCATGAAAACAGTGGAGCAGATCTCATTTGCAAAGATTAAAGACTAGAGCTTTCACATTTTTCTAGTCCTGTTTCCAAACAAAATGTTCCATAGAAATGGACAGGGAACAATGATAGATTTGACCATACACATTTGAGTCTATTTCAATAAAATGGACATACCAATTGCAATGAAGAAATGAACTTCTCTTTAGGAGCATATATTTACCTTTAAAAATGCTTTCTTTTCCAAAGAATTCATTATAAAGGGGGGAATAGCTAAAGAGAGAAATAGAAAGAGAAAAATAAAAACAGCATGCTTTAAAGCCTTATTATAATATGTTACATTACATCAGAATATGAACATAGAGGGGAAGGGAGGGAGAAGGATTAGAATTGTTTTATATAAAGAAGTATAATAAAAGTAAAAGATTGCATATACTATAATCTACATCTATACTATAACTACATCTTGGGATCTTATACCTCACAATCAGTTTGATCAATACATTAGAAATAAATAACAACTACCATTTATTGACATAGTGCCATGAATGGACATGACACTTCATAAATATATAAATAAGAGGATTATTTAGAAATGGTGAGAAATGTCCACATGAAGTGCAGATGGCATGTTGAATCCTGCTTCCTATAGTTTACCACATGAGAGAATCATTCAAATTTCACCTGGGGCCCTTTCACACAGCATAGTTATAGAATTATGATTCCACTTTAGTGTTTATGGCTGTATCCTGTGCAATTCTAGAGTAAGAGGCACCAGAGAAGCTCCCTGGCTGAAAATTCTAAATACCCTTCCATAAACTACAAATCCCAGGCTCTCATAGGATGTTACCATGGCAGATAAAGCAGAATCACAGTGCTAAAATTGCATAGTGTGAAAGAGCCCCTGAAAGGTATGTAGGTGGCTAAAGGGAGGAGAGGAAGGGAAACCGCTATTATGTTTTGTGGTAGTCATCTTGCAAAATGAAGGAAACCCCTACCACCCTCATATACATACATGTATATATATGGGAGGTTCTAAAGTATATTGGACTATAAGCTAGAAGTCTGGCCACAAGAATACAGACAGTGTGTGTACACTGGATTAATAAAGAAGAGCTATAAGGTCTCTCTAGAGCCAGTCTGGCTTAGTAATTTGAACACTGGACTACAATCCTGGAAACCAGTTTGATTCCCCACTCAGCCATGGAAATCCACTGGGTGACCTTGGATGCATCATACCCACTCAGTCCCAGAAAATCTTGTGATAGGTTTACCTTAGGGTCACTATCAGCTGGAAATGGCTTGAAGGCACACAACAACAACAATAAGATCTCTCTATACCTTCTTGGGTAGGTCAAACTGGTAGTAAAGGCAGGGTAGCAACCAGCTGGCAGTCTATTCAAGAAAAATGCAGAACTGCAAGCAAATTCCTTTGAAGAGCATGACTTCATCATCACTCCTAGAAGCATTAGGCTTAAGTTGAACTAACCCATGCCTGGAGCAGCCATAAGGATCCTTGAGATAACCACCTGCACTATGGCCTGTTGAGCAGCTTTGGATGATTCACCCAGTCGGTTTCCATTTTCGTCTGTAATGGGAATACCATACTTTAGTTCCCTGTTGAGTTTAAAACAAAAATAAAAACAAACAAACAAACAAAAGCTGAACAATTACCAATTTTATTCTTAAAGAATTATATATATCTTCATATTCATGCTGTTCAGTTACATCTTTTCTAGAATTATGGCCAGGAAGTATTAGCTAATAATTTCTGAACATTCATTATAGTCAAACATTGTTTTCTATTATATTCATAGCCTTGTCCTTTGAAAGTCTGAATGCAAATCTGGATTTACTATTTATGCCACATTCCCCCCCTTGCCTCCGCTTTTAAGCTGCACAATCACTGAGAACAGTGTGTGCAGCCTATGTGATGAATTCCTGGGATTTTTAGTGGCTATAACCTATCCTTGGTTCCTCCAGTGCTGTGCACCACTTCTGTTCCACATGTAAAAATTAATCTGCATAGTTTCCAGCCACACTGTAAAGTACATTCATGTGTGTTCCACAAGAAGAAAAGCACCCTGTTGTAGACCTTTCCTCTAGATTAAGGCTTAACAGACAGGGCACTCCTCCAATTTTTTACACAGCACTGAGCCAGGAAACCCACTAGGAGACCATGGGTCAGTCACATCATCCCACAGAACTGTTGTGAGGACAATGTGGAGCAGGGGAGAGCCAAGCCTTCTGTCTTGAGCCCACAGAAGGACAGACAGAATACACATGTATATAACAATAGTGAATACTCACAGAATAAAAATAAAAGTTCAAATCATAGAGAAGCTTTTCTATTGACTTTCAACTTTAAAGTGAAACTCCCCCCCACTAAATCTCAGGAGGACAAAGCATCAGCTTTTTTCTCTGGAGAAAAAAGGCTTATCTGTCACAGCATCCTGTCCCTCCCTGGAACTGCATTTTTCATTCTGCTCCATTGTTTGAAAACTTAGCAGGTAAGGGATGAATGCCCAGATATAGGGTGTTTCTCCACTGGCACTTATTTATCTGTTTTAATGAAAAGATATTGAACTGGTCAGACCATACTTCTAAGGGGTCAAATTTTAAAATCTGTTTGAGAGCAGTTCCAGAAGTCAATGATTTCTCTAGAGTTTGCAAAGTGTGAGAGTCCTACATCCTCTGGGATCATGAATAAGGGAAGCAGAGAATACCAGAAGGGAAAGGGACCTATGACAAGTAAAGCCTTTATCTTAAAGTTTTATCCTAATATTTCCACATGGGTAGATTAGGAAGGCATGTGCTGCTTTTCTCCCCCCCAAATTGAATCTTACAGAAGCTGCAGAATTCCCCCCACCCTTAGAAACCCAACTGGCACTAAGCTTTTTACAAAAAAGCTTTTTACAAAACAAGCAAACAAAAAAAAACCTTTCTACTAAAGCCTTTGGGCTCATTCTGTTCCACAACTGAGTGTAGCTCCAGGCCTCCCCAAAAGTTTGTCTGGGACCCAACACTGACACATGTAATTGCTGTAAGATTAGATTTACTGGTGGTAGATGATACAGCAGATGGTATACAGCAGAAAAGCATTCCAAGCATGACCCACGTCCTCCTATAGCTATGAGACCTGTGGAAACAGCTTACAGAAAAATTCACTCTCCCAGTCCATTCTCAACTTTCATATCTTTTCCCAACCTTAAACGGAGGCAAAAAGTATCAAACTAGGTCACTAACACAATTAAATCTTTCTTTCCACTGGACAACTATTAACTTTTTGGTCATAAGACTAAATTTCGCAATTTTCCTGCAGCTCAACTTTCAAACCAAGCTAAGAAAGAATTCTAGAGCACTTTGACAGAACTTCAGCTCAGCCCACAGGTAATAGCCATTTCCAAGAGGCTCTGTAAGGAGTTACAAACTATATTTTTATTTTACCTTTGTCTCATTAAGGGGATATTAATGCAGTTAGCAGCAGCAACAGCAGCAAAAGGAACAAAACGTCCTATAAGAGGTGAGACATGCTGTGAAAAAGGAGAAGACAGTTACCCAAAGATGGAAAAGGCTTGTATTTTTCTTTTCTCCTTGATTCTTATCTTAAACGTAAATGAAGTACCACTGAGCAATCTCATCTTAGCAGTTCTTTTGTGATTGGAAGAATATACACCAAGACATCAGAGAATGTATGAAACTGGTGCAGGTGTGCCTTGATAACACTGGTACAAACCAGAGATAGGAAACGTGTGGCCATCCAGATGTTGGATCTACAACCTCCTGGTTCAGCTAATCTGGTCAATAATGAGCAGCACTAACATCTGGAAGGTCATGAGTTCCTTCTCCCTGGTAAAGAATTTTTTAGAAGTAGTTTTCAAAAGGTAAGTTTTCTGATACAATTTATACTAAGCCAAAAAATAAGAATAGAAATCCTGTGTTATCCTAGCCCAGTACATACATTTGGGTTTTAAAAAAATGAGATTCTATTTAAAAAACATATGTGATTCTTTTAAAAAGGAGTAGATTTTCTTTCAACAATAGCTCATTCATTCTCTGAAACCTTTTAGAAACATGTTTATCTCAGTCTGTTATAGGAAAGACAATAGGGTGTCTCCGGGTTCAACTCAAGCCTTTGCAAACCAAACCATACATCATCAGAGGCATGAAATGAACAGTGACTATATATATATCTCAAGCATTTTGGGGAAGAGGAGTTCAAGGAACATCACTTGAAATGTAGAGGTTAGGAATATTAGTCATCACTATTTCAGAGAATCAATTTTCCTAGAGAATGGTGTGATGTTCTCATTGATGTGGTAAGCAGTACATGATTAAATCCTCCTCCTTCTCAAACTATAACAGCACTACTTCCCAAGCTAAACCCAGTACATGGCAAGCAGTTGTAGCAAGGAAGAGCTACATGCCTGATCCCTTCCCCGCAACATTTACTGTAGTGTGTATGGATATACTCCGACAGCTGTCTGCGTGGAGGTACACGAGTCACTACTGAACTGAAGCAAAGAAGATTAAATCACACGGAATCAATAATACACCTACAGAAATGCAGACTTTTGGATACGCAAGGTCATAATAGTCATGTTAGTTTATAAGCTGTCACAAGACCTTTTCTTAATCTTTTGATGCCTATACAAATCATTAACTAATAAGTTTTCACAACAATCAAAACCGGTTATGTCCCAAAACAAAAGAGAGGGAAGAATGGAAATACCTTTGTTAGTGCATTTAGTCCTAGAGCAGTTGCAACAGCACCTGTGGTGGCAGAAACATAGGCTGTTCCCAGCTGGCTAAAACAAAAATAAGAATGTTTGCACATGCACAATAACTGTGGGTGCTACATCTCACACATGTTCAAATCTTTAAACAGTAATTCTGTAATCATCATCATCCCATTTACAAACCTGGGATCCCTTCCCTGTGGCCTCAAGAACTGATGCGTGGTAGACATTTGAAGTTGGATAAAACTTCCTTTCTCTTAAAATGATGCCATGGAAGCATTGTGCTTAAGACTGAGGGGTGTCCTCCCACACCTTAGTGGCAAAAAGCAGATGGTGCAAATGCACAAGGTTGTAGGCTCAGTCCCTTTCATGTCCAGTTTAAGTGACTGAGGTTGGAGAGCCACTGCCAGTCAGAGCATTCAGTAGTTGTCTGCTGGTATAAAGCTACATATGATGGCTCAACTGTTTGCCTTATTTAGAAGTAAGGCAATTGCAGTATCCTCATCTGCCAATTCTACTGCTAGCATCCTCTGTAAAAATATTGGTTAGGTTTGTTTCTTCAGTCCTTTAGCATTGTTTGCTCTCCCAGCATTGTCACATGGTGAACCAGGTATTTTGACTAAGTGACTTTCTCCACCTCTTCTTTTAATCTTTTTTATTATGTTTTAAATGTGTTTTAAACTTTGTGTGTTTTTAATAGAATTGTTTGCTTTTTTTTTAAACGTAGCATTTTAATTTGTTTTAAGCCACCTTGGGTTCTATGTTGGATAAAAAACTGAATACAAATTAAATATGCATGTGTACATACCAGAGGGGATGCTGACCTCGCATACATTCTAACTTTTTACCCAAGAAAGCCAGGACATGTGTGCACAACCAACATCAAAGTGTGGTCAACACGGCAAAAAATCTTAATCAGGAAAAACACACAAGCTACAATTAGGTGCAGCAGTTTGCTTTTGTCTGACCCTACAGGAAAGGGGAAGGTCTCACCCACTCCTATCCGATCCCTCCTGCAGCTATTGACGTAAGCTGAGGACAAAGGGGGAAAGTGGGAGGAGAAGTGAGAAACTGAGACATTTCAGTAGGACAGGGCTTTCCAAATGGTGTGTCGTGACACATTAGCGTGTCATTTGAAGTGTGTAGGTGTGTCACCTACAATCTTGGAAATGTATGTTATTATTTATAAATCATATATTTTTAAAAATATATGAAAGGTTTTCATGAGATATGTTGTATCCCCATACATTTTGTTATTACAATTTATGTCTGTATCTCTTACAACGTGTTAGTTTAACCTCTGGTGTGCTAGTAAAACCGAATTACTGTGTCACGAAATGATGCATGTCTAAAAAGTGTGTCACCAACATCAAAAGTTTGGAAAGCTCTGCAGTACGAGCAGAAAATGTAGGATGACAGATGATTAATTTGCACTGTCCCTGTCTAATGGGGACAGTTGGACCAGTGGTTCTCAACCTGTGGGTCCCCAGATGTTTGTGGACTTCAGCTCCCAGAAGCCCTGAGCATTGACCGTAGTGGCTGGGGCTTCTGGGAGCTGAAGTCCACAAACATCTGGGGACCCACAGGTTGAGAACCACTGGTAGACACAGAATGGCTTAGTGGCCGTGCAACTAAAATATGTGCATTTGTTACTTTTAATGCAAGCTATTGAAGTTTGTTCCACAAGATATTATAAGACACTTTATCCACAGAAAATTTGTTTTTTCCACCTTTAATAACAACAGGTTTTTTTAGTCCACAGTTTTGACTTAGAGAATGTCTGCAGCAACATCATTAACCTTCAGTGACTGAATGGGTTGCAAGGGAGACTCAGTAATCTCCAACCACTTCCCTTAGAGGCAAAGAGATCAGCTTGGGAAATAAGTCTGTTTTATTCATTACATTTAGGTCCTGTTTTCCTCCCAAGAAGTTCAAGGCCACACATCCCCAGATGCTCTCCTACCCAGGCACTGACTAGACGTAGAGGTGTAAAATTTCAAGAAAGTTTGAAGCCATGGGGAAAAAACTATTTCTTCCCTTTTTTTTCTTCATAAAATGGAAATTTTCAGGAAAAAATATTATATTAGCACTTGCTGTTGTGTGCCTTCAAGTCATTTTCAGCTTATGGCAACCCTAATGTGAACCTGTCATGGGGTTTTCTGGGGGCTGAGAGTCTGTGACACACCAAAGGTCAAAGGGATTTCATTGGCCAAGTGAGGTCTCCAGGGTCAGAGTGGAACACTCAAACCACTACACCACACTGGCTCTCCTTATAGACTGAAAATCAATTTGTTACTTTAGAAGTAAGTACGTATCATATACATAATACGATACAATTATACAATTCTGTATGACATACAGCTATCATGTTTGGCATATAAATCAGCCAGATAATAGTACAAACTGAATTCCCTTTTAAAGATTTCTATATTTTGTTATATGGAGCTATGAACTCATGAACTATAAGGAACCTCTTTGGTTTTGCCATTTTATCAGAAGCACACAAAAAACAGCAAAAACAGAAGAAACCAACCCAAAGTACTAAAGCAGAGAAAATTTTCTTTCTCTAGTCTTCCACAGTGTCGAGCACACAAAGACCAGATACAAAGACTGGGAATTGCAGCGTACTGAACACTGTCTTACAGAAAACTCTTATTGTTACATAGTTTTTAGAAATAATTTGGGGGAAATACAGATACGAATACCTTGTCTTAAACATTTTATTCATCATTATAAAATAAAATATTCCAAAACTCATTGTTTAATTTTTGTTTAATGCCCATTTTTTTTTCTGGTTTCAGAGAAAAGTGGAAGAAATTGTGTTTTTTCCCTCTTGAATTTTGTTGTTCTTTCTTCCTCTTAGGACTTTCCATTTCTAAGCAATTCTAATCTACTTATCTTCAGCTAGATTGTTTCAATTCTGTTTTCAGACACAAAGACTTTTCACAGACATCGATTCTACCAAGGATAGCTGGAAAAATGAAGACATTCTGAAGATTTCCTAGCACGCAGCCACAATGACTCCTACCTCTACACCAGATATGCAGCATTAGGGTGCTTAGCAGAATTGAGTGGCTCTGCTGTGACCACCTGTAGAATACTAGAAATTCTGCCCTTCCTTTTTTTTAAAGGAAAAAAACAGATCTTACACCAAAGCTGGGAAACCTCTGGATAATATGGGATTCTGGTTCCCATCTGCCCTTGGCATCGTGGCCAATAGTGACAGATGATGGGAGTAGCAGTTCAACAACATGTTGTTGTTGTTGTTATTGTTGTTGTGTTCCTTCAAGTCGCTTCCCATTTATGGCAACTCTGAGGTAAACCTGTCTTGGGGTTGTATTGGCAGGATTGATTCAGCAGGGTTTGTCCTTGCCTTCCTCTGAGGCTGAGAGAATGTAACTTTCCCAAGGACACCCAGTGGGTTTCCATGGCTGAGCAGAGATTCAAACCCCAGTCCAGGGATTCAAACCATGGTCCAGTACTCAAACCACTACACTGTTCTGGCTCCTTCAATAACATTTAGGGGTCCACATGTTTCCTTAACCCTGTCAAATACTGTTCTGATACTTTTAGGCAGAATCCTTTCATCCTGTTACCTCTTACACCTGTATTTTTCTTGGTGGCTGGCCAGTTGATTAATCCACATGACATTAGAAGTCACCCACTAAAGTTCAGAGAACCAAAATGAGAAAGGTCAAGTTGATAGAACTCTAATTCTCACCAGCTACAATCCACACCTAAACTAGACTGTGTTAGTGGCCTAAGTGGTCATTTAAACTATTAAAATATGTAATTACCAACATGCAAATAAATTGTTTTAGTACCAAACAGAAATCACACAACAGTAGTGAAAATTGCACGTACAGTATTGAATGCTTGAAAACATTACAGTATAATCATTTTTTTTAAAAAAATATGCACTATTTCTGTTTCTCCACTACATTTCACCCTGTGATTACATGTTGTCACATCAAGCCATTCTATGAAAGACCACTTTGGCAACATAATAACTCTAGCTGAGCAATCTGGGTTCTATTACTACAACAGGCATGAGAGGCCATTCAAAAGCAGCAGAGGAGAAGACTATTTCAAATCTGTAGCGGCTTTGCCCCCGCTCAAAAACTTAACGAGGCTGGTTCTACAGGCAATGTTCGTGTTCATTCTAGTCTTCCATTTCAGAGGGAGATCACTCAGCATGTGATCCCTCTACTGATTCAATGCACCAACCTGGCATTTGTCAACACCATGCTGCCTCTATGATATTGCAGTGATTGGAGCATTTAAAAACAAACCCCAAATGTTCATGGGTTAAATCTGATATCATGTGTCCTGAAAACCTGCTTCAGAAGATACATATGACTACTGAGGAGGGGCAATGCAGGAAAGAGGAGTCACCACTTCCTGGTTCTGCTGATGGAGGTAATTTCATCAGATGAAAATCATCATTGCATATAACTACATGTTTGCAAAATATTTAAGCCAGTTGCTGCAGCCGGTCAAATCTAGACTCTGCTTTAGATCTAGATCATAAAGGGACAACAAGGGCCATCTAATCCAATCCCCTGCCATACAGGAATACACAATGAAAGTACCCCTGAAAGATGCCCATCCAGCCTCTGTTTAGTAGTCTGATTACTTTACCTGACAGTAATTGGAGCATCTCCACTTCTGTTGGTATAGTTTACAATGGCATTGAATGACTGGTTAATCCATTGCCAGAAGACCACAGCTGGTGTAGTTCTTAAGAGAAGAAAGATACAATTAAATATTGTCAAAGTTGGAAGATAAATATAATCAACTGCCAACTGCAGACCATTCTTCATCCCCTCTCCAAAAGTTTGTTTTGTAGTGACACAGCAATTCAGATGGTTTCAAAGAGAAAGCCTTGTTGGTCTGTTGCAGAATAAAAAGGGAGGAGGAAAGAGGGGAATCCAGCAGCACCATTAAAACTAGTTGATCTCTTTTAGTATGAGGTATTTTAGCATAAATATTATGAAATATTCAGGGATTCACGGAACATTTTCAATCAGAGTCACACAATACAATTACGAGTCACACAATACAATTACGAATATTTCAGGACGGAATCAAATTCTTTATATAGGTTGAATATTCCTCATCCAAAGTGCCTGGGACCAGAAGCATTCTGTATTTTAGACATTTTTTGGGGGGAGGGATTTTGGAATACTGTACAGGTATCTCTATATAAAACAGTGCGGGAGAGCAGCAGAGGCAGGGGTAAGCCCTATCTGCCAGGCATGCATTCTTCAGTGCCCCCCCCGAACCCTCTGAAGAGAGGAGAAAAACAAGAGGGAGGGAAATGGCACGATTGAGTTTACAGCCAAACTTTGCACAAGCAGCAGCTGTGATGGCGGTGGTTGCTGCTGCTGCTCCACCACCACCCTCCAGCTGAAGTGAACTCTACAGCAGGACACAGAAGCAGCAGCAGTGGAGAACCCCACATCAAAAAATCAGCTCCCCTCCTCTCCCTGCACTTCCACTGCCAGAGCCTGGATCCTAGTCTATGCCTTTCCTACCCAAGTCTTCTGTGGATGGGAACCCACTAATCAGAGCCAACTCCAACAGCAGTGGCATCAACAGGGCTGTCAGCCATCTGCTTCTGCCTTTGAGGCAAAAGCTATGATGCTCTTGCTCATTTGTTTGGCTGAAGAGAGACATGAAGATCTGTGAAATGGTGGAAAGCATGGATTCCCATCATTTCACAGATCCCTATGTCTCTCTCCAGTTGCATCTCTCTCCAACCTTGCAAATATATGTGTGTTGTACTTCCAAAAGTTTCAGATTTTGGAGCATTTCATGTTTTGGAATTCTGGATAAGAGATAGTCAATCTGTAGCATATAAGGTGCAATCTCATTTTCAGATATCAAAACAACATAAGGATTGCTTCACAAAACGACAGTTTTGCTACCTGGAGCAAATGCTATATATAAATGCCATGATTTGAATGTGGGCCTAGCACTCCTATGGCTGGTAAAGATGTAGCTTCCACTCCAACTCACTGAAGCCAGGGTGGCAGGTGGCAATGCTGTAATGGTGAATTATTTACCTCATGTAATAAAGCCCTATGTCAGCAGTTCTAAGACCTCCCTCCAGCTACTCCAACATGTCCCTTCCTACATATATGCACTACAACTGATGGTGGGGCAACATAATAGAAGTTTCTGCCTTCTCAATGACAAGGCCTTTAATATGTGGACAAAATTTCTGCATGTGGAAAGAGAGCCCAGCAGTATTCTAAAGAATCTGAAAAAAACCTTCCTGAGACCATAGGCTCATTGTATATTTTTGATGATTTTTTTCACTTCAGGGTTGTTGTTGTTCTTTTGGGGGGCGGGGGTTCTTTAAACATAAGCAAATTTTCCAAAACAAAACAAAACACATCCTGCCAAAATTTGAGTAATCTAATGACTGTTGACCATTTTTCCTATTAATTATCTCAGTATGTTATAAAACACTTTCTTAAGAAAGAAAACTTGTGAATGTTCTTTACATTCCTGTGGACTGCAAGCTTATTCCATACTACTGTTAGTCATTAGTAATTTATTACTTACCTATAAAAAGTCATCATGCAGCCAGTAATAGTCATGTTCATAGGCACCTGAGCAGACATGCGACCAATCAAAACCATCTTTTCACCAGTATCCGGATGGAAGGCTGAATCATAGATATATTTTGCCCTCCATAGATCATCTTCTGTCAATCCGGAGGCCACAATACCTTGCCTTGGGATAAATGGAAATATGTGCAAGTATTCAGTTATAAATAGGACTCTGTATGTCTTTCATGTCCAAAAATTAATAGAATTAATAGAATAAATTTGTCTCCACCTTAGGAATTGCCCAAATACAAGCAAGACACTCTTCTGTACACCACACAATGAGGATGGATGATGGGGAAGGTAGTACAAGAATGTAGGTACAATTTTCTGCTTCTTCTGTCTACGGGGTTACTCCAGTCTTATTACTGATGACAACACTAACTTTAAGCCTTTGAGCTGAAGCGGGGTTAAAAATGAAAATCATACCTGTAGTCATGAACAATTTTCCTTGCCTTTTCCAGCTGTTCATTGGATAACAAAATATTCCTAGGATCAGTCACAGTGAAGAAATGGCTTGCTCGTCCAATAAATGTGCTTTGATCCCAGCGAGGCTCTTTGATGTTGATGTTTAATGATATGTCAGATGACATCTTTCCCCCAAGAATACTGAATGGAAAACAGAGGTAGATGCAGATTTCAATTTCAGGGTTCCTTCTCGGGATAATTATAGGATAATAAAGTTGGAAGAGGCCACAGGGGCCATCCAGTCTAACCCCCAGCTATGTAGCAGCACACATCAAAACACTCCCAATAGATGGCCATCCAGCCTCTGTTTCCCTATATTTACAAACTCTGGTTTTCTGACAATGATCTCTGAATTACTGTTAAGAGAAGGAAAAACAACTCAATCGGCCTTAAGGATCCATTGCTGAAGCAATGCTCACACTTCAAGCTCCATCAGTTTTCACAGGGTTTTCAGTCAACAACAACAACACATAACTGTATCATCTGCAGAAATCCATGTGCAGCAATATTCATGGGAATAGGGAAATGGGGGTTATGGCTGCTGGTCCTGTTTCTAAACTTTTAGAGTCTGCTGATTCTGGCAAAAACCCTGCTCTCATCTTCCTTCCACAACATCTGAGGAGACTGAGTGTATACATTTGCAGAATCAATGGACGCACAGAGACAGTGAGGCCAGCAGCTAAAACTCCCAGGGATGGACCAAGATATTTTGTAGCCTGAGAAAGAGCAGCAAATGGTAGACACCACCTTCTCTTAGACAAAACAACACAGTACCCAAAGCCAGCAAGAAATCCCTAACAGGAAAATATGGCAGCATACTAAACAACTAGCATTTTGCTTCCTTTTCATGAAACCCCTAAAATGCTGCTTGAGTTCCTCCCACCTAAGGGCAAAGCCATCCCTGGCAACTCTGTTTTCCTTCCTTCCATTGACTCTGGTTCTCTGGACAGAGTGTGAGGTGATGATACTCATCAGAAAACATTAGTGGCAACTTTGAAACTGCCCAGATCCATTGAAAGTGTATCCGCTGATTACACTGTTATATGATTTTATGAAACAATACATTTTTAACAATGGGAGGTAGCAGAACACTTTGAAGGAGCAGAAATCCAATATCAAGAACAACCAATCAAATTCACTCACTGTGTGAATTTATGAGCTAGATCAGTGGTTCTCAACCTGTGGGTCCCCAGATGTTTGTGGACTTCAGCTCCCAGAAGCCCCAGCCACTATGGTCAATGCTCAGGGCTTCTGGGAGCTGAAGTCCACAAACATCTGGGGACCCACAGGTTGAGAACCACTGAGCTAGATGGTTCTGAACTGAATGTGATGCATTTCTGTTTCTTTAAAGAGGAACTTTTCTCTTGACTGCCTGTGCAAGCATTCTGATTTGTGAAGGTCAGGCTTTGCCCAATTAACATTCAGAAATTAGTTTTTTTTAAAACTTTCAAGTTAATGACTTGTTATGGCACAATGACAACAAAGTAAAGCTGACATTCATTTTCGCCAAGTTTTGGAGCAGTACTAATTTATACAATATGACAACCTCCACTCACATAGGTTACTGGATTGTAATCAGTTTATACAAATAGTTATTTACAGTAATGATTAAGACAGAGAATGCAAGCTTACTTTGTTGTCAGTAAAGTCACATTTTGGTTGTAACGTCTTAAAGAAAAATACTGGACATTGCGGCAGGTGCTTTACTATGTTACTGCTTCAAATCTCCAACTTTTTCATTTTTTTTCCAGTTTTGAGGAATATGACTAATATGAGTGGGATTTCTTACAAAACAACCAAGAAGTATTTGCAGAGAAATGGAAACAATAATCTTCTTTTTAATTTAGATGTTTTTTATTTGCCAAGTTCAGCTTGTTAATCAGAAATTGTTCTGTCTAAGCTTCAAAAGTCATGCTACTGGCAGAGAGAGAGAGAGTGCAAGCACTGTACACGTGAGGATGTGCATTCCAGCATTCCTCTGAACTTTTGTTGCTAAGCACAGACCCATCAGGTAGAATAATGACATACAGTCCAAGGGCTAAGTAGCCAGAATGTAAGTAACAGGCTCACATAATCTATGATCAGGATTTCAATACAGTTGTTACCAGAAATCTGTTTCATGTGCTTGTCTTCCATTGCTTCTGTGCTATCAAAGACAGTGATAATTATTTTCTAGTAAAAACTTGGAGACCATTTAATTTGTTGAGCTAGGAAGCAGATTGTTCTGCCAGAATTCTTTTTACCATGAGTTCTTCCCCAATCCGTTATCCCCCAGGCATTGTTCAACTTCAACTCCCAATAGCTCTGGTTAATATAGCCAATGGTTAAGAATGAATCAGGAGACATGGGCTAGCACAAAATGCATTTACCTACTCTCAACAGAAAGACCTGCTCATATGCAACAACACAGCTGTGCTCATGCTAAAAGTAGTGCAAGATGTCACAAGGCATCCAGTGAATGGCCTTCTCAGACTTATAAGTTTCCTACTCCTTCTCATTTTCTATTTACAATTGTTGCAGCTCACTTGTGGGTATATCCATTTATGAAACACTTTGTTAGAATACCTTATGGATGTTTCCTTCTCTTAAACATTTTAAAGATGCAGTTAAGGGATAGGAGAAAAAAAGCAGGTCTATGTGGTCCACAGGATCAAAAACAAATCTGACACACAGACCTTGCAATCTTCTCATGATCTTTTACCCACTGTTTCTTTTGGGATGAAGTGTTCTCTCAAGCAGCATATGGGACAATTTCTGTGTGTGTGTAATTACTTCACATCTCTACAACAGGAATGTCAATTTACTTTACTCTTCCTATTCTCACCTGGCTCAATGGTATAACAATATGCCAAGGTTTCATTCCATTGTTGTAGCGGCAAAGGGCTTATCAAAAAATTGTAATAGATATTAGAAATGCCAAGTCCATATCAGCAAATTCAATTAAAAATCCCAACATGTTTATCTTGATGGGTATCCATGTGCTATGTTTTCCCCCGTGCCCATTTGAGACAGTGAATCAGAACATTAAAACATGTATGTACTCATACATGTGCATAAGACGCTGGTTTCAAAAGAATTCACAAAGAAACACTGCATGAATGTTACAGTGCAGTGTCTATTTGAACTCAAGGAACAAAACCATGCATTTGCAGCTGCATATTACATATGTACTATGCATGAATATGGAAGTTTGGAAATAATTTTGGAGATGCTCTCATGAAGAGTCCAGCGGATAAAGGCAAAACTCACCAAAGTTAAAGGGACTATTCATAAGTACATTTATATAGTTGCATCTTTGCAGTAAAGGCCTGTATGAGAGTGCCCCTTAGGTATTCCCAAGCTTCTATTTGGAAACAATTTGCACTTGTAAGACACCAATTGTGCCTCAAAAGTCATGGTTTTCAACAATTAACACAATGCATGATTAGAGTTGAAGACATTCAAACTCTGCTTCTTTCAGCTCCCAGTTTCAGGCTGTAGTGGTGTTGCAGAAGAAAATCAGGTAAGCACATTGAGGTTTTAAATACCACTGCTAACCTGAAATGAGATTTGCTTACAAATGCCTATTCAGTTGCCTACAGATATTAGAGATTACATATTTAGGTTGACCAAATTGTCCACAAAGCAGGAATCTATCAATAATAAATATTAGCACTGATATCACTATCTGTTCAAAGTGTTTCACAGACTCTACAGGACTGTAAGGATCACTGTACCTAGGACAATGTAAACTATTATGATTCTTATTGCTCACAATTAAAAAGGCTGAGGGTGGATTGCATAAAAGTATTGCTCTAAAAATGTGGTGCAGTTACAGCAACTAAAAGAAAGTGATTTGTTTCTGCCTTGTCTGCCAAACAATTTTAACATTGGCTTCCCTTTAAGCAGTTTCATTGGAGAGTAACCATGGACTGGAATGACCTGGTTTGTATGCTTCTGTTTCAAGGGAAAAATACAACTACACAACTCGTATGCAGAAATACATGCAGTTCCTATTCACACAACTCCTCCTCTTGTAGATGAAAGATGGACCAAGGCCAAAATTTAATTACAGCCATAAACTCCATTGTAAAATAATCCAATATTTGATAATATTTTAGATACCAGTGGCAAAATTATCGATGCTTGTGTTATAAATTAAAAGATGGCATTATTTTCTGACATGACCACATTTAAACGCAGCCTTTGGGCTAATAACAGGATGATCCCTTACGGGACTCCACTATGTGTTATGTTAATCATGATTTACTCATCTGAATCATTACATCAGAAATGAGGAACATGCAACCTCTAGATGTTGTTGGACTGCAACTCCCATCACCCCTGCCAGCAAGGCTAGTGCTTGAGAATGATAGGATTTGGAATCCTACAATATCTGGAGGGCTTTAGGTTCCCCATCCTGGCTTTATAAGCAATCATCCATACTTCTTCTATTTCATTTCCACCTGGTCCCTATGTCCTTATGCCATACTCACAAGAAACCTGTTAGCTTTTAAGGTGCTACAGCATCCTTACCATTTGTCAATAGCTTTGTCTTATATACACACGTTTATTCTACCTGCTGCTCCCTCCATCTTTAGCATTGCCCTTGTGAAGGTGCCACCTTATGCTGAGAGCACAGAAATCCTGCCTGCCCTATTAATAATTAAAATGTTGCATTATGGATCCTGTTACTGGATTACCAAACTTCCCATACACAGACTGTCAAACATATTTTAGATTAACCAGCTGCAGTGTGCAGCAAGAAACCGCCACGGTGTAAGAATGGAATACTGGCCCTTTAATGTTTCTAGACTTGATAAGACATTTCTCAGTACAAAGGCACATCTTTGTAACTGTAAATAAAACTGTTCCAACTGTGCCATCCAAAGGTCAAAACCTTGAAGTTATTATTGATAACTGGCATGAAGTTATTATCACAGTATTCCAGAACTACACTGATTATCAGTGTGAATCAGGAGGAAGAAAATATAAGTGGCTAAGCACACCACTAATATGAAATGCACTCACAGCTTCCTACTGTGGGCTGTTCTGGCCTAAACAATGGAATAAGTGACACTGGAAAGTTGCATGCAACAACTCCAAGAATAATGAGGGTCATGAAACAGCTTCCACAAGAAACATGGGACAACTACTCTTGCTTTTTGCGTGAGCTCCCCATCACTTCCACCACCATGAAACTCTCTCTATGACAATTTTGGAAATAGTACCATCCAGAACTTCAAAGACAACCATGCTGTGTATGTACAGACTCTGCCCTAAGTCCCTGTCTGAGCGAGTCAGAGGCACATCTGACGGCTGAAAGCTAGGACTGATGCAACACATCAATCAAACTAGAGGACATGCTTTTCTCCTGCTTCTTGTACTGGCATTTATCTGCACTGTCAGGTTTGTCTGCAATATCAACCTTCCCACAATGCACCAGGAGAAGCACATCCACCAGTGTGGAAGTGGCGGGGGAGGGTCCGAAACATCAACACAGCAAGAAACATTTCTCTGTGTATGTGTTTGGGCAGGGGAATAAGTCCTGAAGTAACCTAGCAACAACAACAACAAAAAAATGCAGCGGGTGGATAAGGCTTTTTGTTGAGAGAGCTTCCTCATCTAAGCAGCCATCTTTGACGTGCAACTTAGCCAGCGATTTCATCATTCCACGCTGAAGCCACTTCCAGATGTTAAAAAGAGAGATACAGCCGCGGCGGCCAGCGCAGCAGCCTCCAGCCCTCTCGGTCCCAGACTTGGCCGCTGCAATGCTCCCTTCTCTTATCATAGCTCCGTTTCCTGCCACTAAACAGGGCGAGAGCCCACCGTATCGCCCTATCTATGGGTTTCATTCCCCGAGCAACTGCAGCAAACTGTAGGCTTCTGAGAGAACCGCGCTGTCCCCGCTCTTTCTAAGAGGGGAAGATTCATTCCTCTTTAAAAGCCAAAGCCCAGGCGCCCGAACCCTGCGTACTTTTACGAAGGTCCTCATTTCAACCATGCCATCTCCACCATGGGTTAAAGGTGGAGATGATTTTGCACAAAAATCTGGGGGACCCGAAATGAACACCACCCCTCCTCCCCACATTCTTAGAAGCCATTTCAAGCAAGCCCAAACCTCCTCTAGCCTCCTCAGGAGCTCAGCGTGTCCTTGAAAGTGACCACCTTACGGGAAGGCAGGCGTCCAAAGGCGCGCTCGGGGCTTCCCCCGCACGCAGAAGCGCCGGGCAAACAGGGCACAACGCAGTGGACTGCCTGGGCTCTTGGGAGGAAAGCCGCGCCGCGCCGCTCCTGTAGTCTAATTAGAATGACCAGAGATGCGGCCCACACGCGGCACCGGTGATGTTTTTTTTTGGGGGGGAGAATATCCCCTGTAGGCGAGACACGAGTCTCACAGGGATGGAAAAGGAAGGTGGAGGGAGACGGGATGCCTCATTCGCCCGCCTCAAGAAACACCGCGGTGATTCCCCATCCACGGAGGGAGACGGCAAAGGGCAGACTTCGCCGCCTGCAATGCCCTATCCTCTTTTCATGGGCCGCCCCATCCCATGTGCCCGCTGAAGAAGGCTCAGGGGAGAGGAAGCAGACCCCCTCCAGCCCGCCCGCCCGCCCGCCGGCTCCCTTTGGAGCCCGGCGGAGGGCAGAGCCGGCGCGGTTTAAAACCCCGCGTGGAAGCAGCGCCTCGCTTTCTCGAGGGCGGGAACGGGGACCGGGGAGGCGGGCGAGGGGCTACTCACAGCGCTCGGCAATCCCTCCTGGCTGCCGCCGCCGCCGCCGCTGCCTCCTGCACGTCAGCGCCGGCGCCCTGGCCGACCCGCTCGTCGAAGCACGCAGAGCCCGGCCGCGGCGGAGGGGGGAGAGTCGGAGCGGAGCCGCCGGAAGAAATTCAGTCAGCAGCCAGGCACCGCGAGCCGGCAACGTGGGCAAGGCAAGAAAAGGCCCGGGTGGGAGGGGCGGAAGCGCCCGGACCGCCCCCACGGGCGAGAAGTCGAAGGAAGAGGACGGCGCCAAGAGGGGAGAAGGGGCCTCGGGAGCGGCCGCCCGGCCCGCGTTCAACAGGTGAAGCGGGTGCAAGCGGTCGAAGGAAGAGCAAGCCGGGGAGAGGCTGGAGGGAAACCGAAGACCCACCCCCCGGTTCCTCCCTCCCGCTGTGGCTGCTGAAGCGCGACCCCGCTCCTCCTCCGGCTTTCTCAAAGACCTTGCTCTGCCGTGGAGGGAAACCTTCAGGAGTCCGGCTTGTGTTAACACGGCCTTAGGACCTGCAGGAGGCTTGGCGGGGAAAGGTTGCAGTTAAAAAAAGAAATAACGTTTTTATAATGAGCACGAATCCAACTAGTCGTGTTTTTTTTAAAAAAATATATTTTTCAATGGTTTTGGCCCGTGACAACCTGGAAAGGAGTTACCTCGTTGCGTGTAGCATGGGAGCTGAAGTGAGAAAAATAGTGCTTGTATAATGCCTCTCTTTTTTTCCTTTTTTTTTCCAGAGTGAAGTGCAATATATGTATAGGCTGCTTGAAGGAATCAGAAAGCATTTTCTTGTGTGTGGACAGTGGCGCAATAAGAACAGAAGAGTAACGCTCAGTCTGCACTAGACTGTTACAGCACTATTGTTCCACTTTAAACATCTTGTGAAATCCTAGGATTGCAAGGCCCCTCTCTAAACTGCAAACCCCAGGATTCCATAGGATGTTGAAAGGGGAATAATAGCGCTATAACAGTCTAGTGCAGAAATGGCCTACTTTGTTAGTATGAGGTAACTCGGTTCCTTTCTGGACTGCAGGAAAATGACCTATTGAGGGGTCAGGGTAATAAGCAAAGTAACTAACTGCTTTTAAAAAGTAACATTCTGAGTGATGCCTATGCCGAGAATGGAACACTGTTTAGGATGGCCGTGTGCCAACTTTTGCAAAGCAGAGTCCTTGGTTTGAAAGTGGTCTCTGTATGAAGGACTGAGGTTCAAAGCTGATTGACAATTAAAAGAACTATGAAGGACCTCAGAGCTTCAGTAGTTACACAAGTCATCTAGTCACAGACCTTCCCCAGGGGCAAGATGTATTTTAGATGAACATTTTTTTTAAATACACAAGGTTTGAAGTCTTTCTGTCTGCCTGCAATTTCTCCCTTATGGACTCGCGTCAATCTGCTACATCTTGGGCATGGAGCAGTGGTGGTAACAGAACTCTGGGTTAGAACTTGAACCCTGCAGAACACAGAGTTTTCTGGAGTGATTAGGAAGGGCACTATCCCTACTGGTGAGGGGGGGTGTCTCTGTTTCCCCTCTGGGAGGGGGATCCAGTATATCCTGTGGTCACACATATGTCCTAGGAGCATCAGAATACAGACCTAGGATATGCCAACATATGGCTCCTGTCTCGGCTGAACAGTGCTATACCAAAATGTGTCACTTTAGGTGGGTTACCTCAAATTATGACAGAGCCAGCAATGGCCTACATTCTGCATTGGCAGGATCTTTCCTTGTTCATTTCAGTGTCGGCAGAGTTTACCTCTTGGGCACTGTAACAAGCATTGTAACAAGTGGGAAGGCCTCTGTTCGCATGCATGGGAGCCTTTAGATAACAAGCTTTGGTCCAGGGCCAAGACATTTAAATGTCTGTTTGTGGTTTAGTGTAATGATCCAGTTTTCAGGCCTGGATGTCTCAGAAATGTTAAGCATAGAGGTTAGAATGCAAAGTAACCGTATATGATGCAGAAATGGCAGCAAATTAGGACTTATTTGGGCAGCAATTTTGTGCTCTCTTCTTCTTTGAGGCTGCAGTACATACGTATGCCCAGCAACTTCTTCAGACCCACAACATCTCATGTGTGAGGCAAAAGACGTGTCTCGCTTGCAGTGAAAACGTAAACTGTATTGTCAAGGATTATAACCTCAAAACTTGGGAAAATAGAAAACAATACACAGAGTAGGAGAAAAATATGTTGAACAAAGAACTGTGCAATCTTTATTATCTTTTTTATTTTTAAATAAAACCAAACCCTTTGGTTTGGCTTATTCCAAACTGATAATCTACAATAGACTTCTGTGGTCTGGTACCCTCTATATGTGTTGGACTATAGTCTCCACTGTCCCCAGCCAAAATGATGTTTGGTAATGCTGGGTTTGGAAGATGGATGGTGTAGTCCAACACATCTGGAAACTCTCCGTTGGGGAAGCTGATTGACAATGGGCATAATTTTAACAAATGTCTTTACTAGTCCAAAGAAATCCAGCCCTGCCAGTGAATCCAGTTACTGTGAACATCACACTGAAGGACTTGTGTTAGTTGTTTGAGATGACAGATGAGTCCCCCCGTATAAAAAATGCCAAGAGCCAACATAGTGTAGTAATTTCAGTGCTGAGCTATGACTGAAGACCAGGGTTTGAATCCTTGCTAGGCCATGGAAACCCACTGGGTGACCTTGGGTAGGTCACACTCTTTCAAGCATCCTTCTCTGAACCAAAAATTGTCAAGAAAACCTTGTGATAGGTTCACCTTAGGATCACCATAAGTCAGAAAAAACTTGAAGGCACAAAACAACAAATAAAATGCAATTTTTTTTATAGCCTTTGCATTCTTTTTTGATTTTTAAGGCTTTCATTCAAGGAGTATGTTCTTTTCAAAGCAGGTACATATGAAAGAATTAAGTAGATTTTTATCCTTATCCCAAATGAAATTATTAGTTTCTAAAAGTAAGGATTGATCATTGGTTTGCTTGCTGACAGCATGACGTCACCTGTGTGAAAAGGTTAAAAGGAAAAGTCAGGCCAAACTAATATGTCACAGTCTTGCATAAGCTCAACTTTGTTTTGTAACTGGTTTAAAAAAGGTGATGGCCCCTTAAAATAAATTAGTATGTGCAGTACCAGCAGGTTTCAGTTTTATTTTGCTTGAATCTGCTGAACTGCTGCAAGTCAGAAAACCAGGGCCATTGCTGCAAACTAGACAGGAATTCTACTCAAGATTGCAGTGGAATCTAATTGTAAGTGCTGAGGTGTAAAGCTGGAGTGGTGAGGGTGATGGGGGGGGGGAGATACTGGGCTTCTGATTTTTTTTTTAAATACAAGTGTTAAAGGCCACAGTGACAGAGGCAGACTGCTCATTAAGGAGTCACTGCAAAGTGTAACCTGCATCTGGTGATAAGTGAATATGCAGAAAACCCACCCTACATATATCTCAGCATGGGTAGTAACTGATTATAAGGGTTGCAGTGCTGGATAGAGTCATAAATTGCAGTAGGAAAAACAAAGAATCTGATGACACCTTGAAAACTAGCAAATATATGGGGAGGCAGGACCGGAGCTTATTCCTGAATGTATATACATAGAATTGTGTTTTGTGTTCTTAGTTGGATGTCAGAGCTGATAAGAATTAAATTTGGACCTGCCTCATGTCCTTTGCCACACCTGCAGCTGGAATGTGCCCATGTGGGATGTCGCCCAATTTGAATTTCGCCCCCATGTGTAAACTACCATATGCCACAAGTGAACTGGTATGCGTGACTAAGAAGGTAAAGTGGTCTGGAAACCAATCCCTATGAAGAACAACTTAGGGAGCTGGGTATGTTTAACTTGCAGAAGAGGCTGAGAGGTAACATGGTGATTATCCATATCCTTATCCTTCTGAACTTCTGGAGGAAAGTCACACTGAAGGGGGAGGAAGATCCCCTCTCCTTCAAGGACTAGGACCCTTTCCTGCACCATACCTCAATAGTGTGTTCTTCCGTTACATTCCCAGCATTGTCATTCACATGATGGTAGCAGGTTAGGAATGGTCTTTTCTGTACTGTTCTACCTTAAGCGGATGAGGAGCAGTATTGCCACTGGTGTTCCTTACACACTACAATGTCCTCGGCCACTCCCTTCCTCTGACTTCACTCTGCCCCACCGCCCTGATTGGTTATTTGTTTTTTGTTTTTGTTCTTTTTGCAAGCCATACTAGTGCCAGCCATGTTGTAACCTCATGACATGCCACTACACTCTTGCATTTGTGCACTATAATGCAAAAAAAGTATTAATTTTTTTAAAAAAATTCAAAGGGGAAATGTAAAATAAACAGAGAGAGGCAGTAGATTCCAAACTTGCGATGCCATGGGAGTAGCTGAGGGAGGGACAAGCTGGGCACGCCCACACCCCGCCTACTCCTATGTTCACAGGAAGCACTATCAAGTGCTATTACGGTTCTGCAGTGAGCTAGCTGACAGGATTGAAGTGCTACAGAAGGTTCTTAATGGATTTTTCCTAGATATAGGATAAGGCGATTTTGCGACATTTGGGAACAGGATAGCAGCTGGATAGTGATGACGTTGTGTGGTAGCACTACTCCTAGACCAGAAACAAACTGCTGCTGTTGCAGGATAGCAACATCATGTGGAAATGGCCTGGAACCTGAACCAAAGGATTCAAGGTGCAAGAGAAGAGATTCCATTTAAAACCTTAGGAAGAACTTCTTTGCATTAAGAGCTGTTCCATAGTGGAATGAAGAGCCTCAGAGGATGGTGAACTTCCCCTCTTTGGAGGTCTTCCAATAGAGGCTGGGTGGCCATATTTAGGAGTATTTTAGTTGTGAATTTCCACATGGCAGAAGGTTTGGACTAGATATCCCTTGTGGTTCCTCCCAACATTCTGATTAGGCTTCAGATCTTGAAATTCATATATCTCTGCCCTTTTCAGTATTTTTCTGTCTCCTTGAGACTATTCCATTTTTCAGCTATCACTTCTTTATGGATGCCCCATAAACCAGTACCAATGCATCATTTTAGAAGGCTCATTTGCAGAAATAAGACTATTTATTTTATTATTTTTATTATTATTTCATTTTTTTAAAAATAAGAAATAAGACTATTTAAATACACAAACATCAACTGGAGCCAAATGAATTGCCCCAAATAGCAAGTTATTCTGTTGTTGTTTCACACAAGGAAATATCACTGCAATAAACATTCCAATACATTTGTTCTCAGTTAATAAGATTATCCTGTAAGTAGCACTACAGGATTAGGTTTTCAGAGCAGCTATAGAAACTCAACAGGATTGATGAAAGCACCCGGCTTTTTGGAGTACCTGCATTAATTTGGGATGAAAGCTGGTTGAGATTTACAGTTGTGGTCTTTGGAAGTGTTTTGTCCTTTTTGTTTGGAATCATCAAAGATTTAAAAGGGAATATTTGAAAAGTGATTCAGGTTTGTATTAATTACCCTGCAAATTTTATCTAGCTTCTTTAGGAAATAAAAGAGATACCAACAAGTCCTTCCAGTGGTTCTCAACCTGTGGGTCCCCAGATGTTTGTGGACTTCAGCTCCCAGAAGCCCTGAGCATTGACCATAGTGATCATTGACACACACACGCACAAGTTTTAAAGTGTTCTAGCACAAACCCTTCTGTACTTCATTGTCTGTAGTTAATTAGTCTTAATCTGGTCATTAATCTGATCATAATAGAGACTATTATGTCTCTAGTGTCTGTCCAGTTCTAACAAATAGCAAGAAGCTGTAGCTGTTTGTTTATTTCCAATGATAGTAGAAGACCAAAAGATTTGGATTTCTGAATTCAAATTTGGATTCAGAATACTTTGTGGAATCTGAATTAGTCCAAACTGAGATAGGTTGTCTTCTTAATTTCCAAACTGGAGTTCAAATTAATGTGGTTGGCACACACCATTACTAACAGAGCTGTCAGTGTATTCATCCTAGCTAGAGAACAACTTTGCTAAATATTTATGTCAGTTTGGGTTTATCTGTGACTAAAATTGTCTTGGTTTGGTCATTTAAGCCAACAGAAGTTTGGTTCTCATACAAATGCTTTTTATCCTTTTTAATTAAAAGATTTTTTTTACATATTGTTAATAGTCTAGTTCTGTTCTAATGTTGACCTTTTCTATGTTTTAACTATTTTGTAATCATTTTAATTTGCAAGCCACTATGAGACTCTTTATAGATAAAGTTAATAATCATAACAACATGTGAAGACACGTCATTAAATACCAAAGTCAAAATCACTGATGCCATAATATTTCTGACTTATGTGTATGGTTGTGAAAGTTGGACAGTGAAGAAAGCTGACAGAAAGAAGATCAACTCATTTGAAATGTGGTGGGGGTGGGGGGAATTCTGCAGATACCCTGCACTGTCAAAAAGATAAATGGGTCCTTGAGCAATTCAGGCTTGAACTCTCACTCGGAACTAAGATGATTAAATGGGAGATGTTGTATTTTAGGCATATTGTTAAATGACATAACCCACTGGAAAAGATGATAATGCTCAACAAAGTGGAAGGCAGTAGGAAAACAAGCAGCTGGCACTACAGGTAGATTGGTTTGATCAAGGAAGCTATAGCCCTGAGTTTGCAAGATTGGAGCAGGGCAGCTGACAACTGAGGGTCTGAATATCTCATTCATAGAGTTGGCATATTTCAAAGTTGACAGCAAATGATAACAAAAAAGTAGTGTGTGTGTAGTATACTGTATCTATAAAACATACAAAAAAAGAATAATATGAATAACAAAACATTCATTACAAATCTAAGAGAGTGCACAGGAGCACAGGAAGAGCACAGGAAGTTTCCCTATACTGATTTTGGATCAATGATCTATTTACTTACCCGTGGTGTGTTTTACCAGTACCACCCAGAATAGGCAATAATTGGAGCAAACTCATTATCTGTTGCAGGACTGGAACCAATGAGTAGGAACTCCAGAAAAGCAGATTTGGTTAAATGAGAAAAATGTCATAACAGTATTGTTTCTAGCAGGACATATTATACTGGGAGATAATAGCCTTTTATTCAAGGAAAGGATAGAAAGTCATTTGTCAGAGCCATTGTAGTTACCTCCTACATCTTAGAACCTGCACTGAGTAGGAGGCTGGACTGCATGACCTTAAAGGACGTTTTCAGCTGTTTGATTTGAATGTTGTGGGTTCATTGGTGAAGAGACTTCTTTGAAATAGGAATGAAATGTTTATAGTGAATTCTCATTTTATATGACAGACCTAAATTTCAGGTTATTTAATTTAGTTAGATTTCCCGTTTTAACTAAGAGATATATGACAATCCTAAATTTCAGATCATTTGACTTAGTTCAAGTACATATCTTTATAAGAATTTTTGCACCGTGGAAGCATGTTAGAAGAATCTTAAAAGTGCAATCTTAATAAAGTGTTTACTTAAAAATAAGCCCCACTGTGTTCAACGAAACTTTCTCTCAGGTAAATGTGTATTGGGGTGAAGCCTCAATTATGTAAATGATGGAAAATATGAGACAAGCCATTTAAAATCATTTTGCAGTGTTTATTCTGCTGAGAAATTGACAATCTTTGTCGTTATTGCTTTCTGCCTGACTGGCCACCCTACTTTCCTTTATGGAATTTTAAAGAGAAACTGATTTTGTACCTTGGACCACTCATTATCAGTCGAGGATGAGATGCCAAAACATCAAGATCCTCACAGAGATTGCCATTAATTTAGCCTTGTATGCCATGCAACTTTCAGAATTACTTTGTGGGTCTACAGTTTGAGGTAACACCTCAGTTCATTGGGGGATGACTGAGAATTTTGAGGAAGCTTTTGCAACAAAACCAGGGCCATTTCTGCACTACACTGTTATGGTGCTATTATTCCACTTTCAACATCCAATGGAATCCTAGGGTTTGCAGCTTAGGGAAGAGCACTTTGGCTTCAGTAAACTAAAAACCCCAGAATTCCACAGGATTATGAAAGTGGAATGGTAGCACTATAACGGTGTAGTGAGGAAATGGCCCAAAATCTGGTGGCACTTTAAGGTAACAATTGTACCTTTTTTTTTTTTTGGTGCAAAGATTTTTCTGCACTGAAGTCTACTTCAATTCATGCGTGATGTTTTCTTCAGCTGGCAAGCTTATACATTCATAGAAATAGGAAAAAACAGTGAGATCAGGTGGTAATCAGATGTAGTCATTAAGTGGATTCCCATTAGTGACTTATGTGTGTGTAAGTGTGTCTTGTGTGTACATATGGAGTGCAGGAGGCAGTTCCTTTGTGTCCTGTCCCAAACCTCTTCCTCCCACAACTGTGAAACCCTGTTAAGGGCTACAACCTTTTCCACTGCTGCGTACTGGTAGGGAGGTAGGGAGGGAGAGGAGGCAATTCAGGCAGTGAAGGTATAGCTAGTTTGGGCTCCAAGGGAGGAGAATGAAAATGCATTCCATCTGTGATTGCCCCTTCATCTCTTTCCACACTGAGCTGAGACCAGCTTCCCTTTTCTCATTGCCTCCCTTCCTTCCTTCACAACAGCTGCTGTGACCCCTCTTAGAGGGTGACACGTAGCAGGGTAGATAGAAGACACAAATGTGTGCAGATGGAGCTTGGAATAGCATCTTGGACATTACCTTAAGTTTCTGAAATATTTCCTGGGGACTGAAAAGGATCTGAAAAAAAGTAGCAATAATTTCATATAGCACAACAGAAGCATTAACTTTAAAACTGTATGTTCAGAAGCTCTTTGTTATACTTCAGTGCTTATGAGATCCTGCATGTGTATAGCATGTCATATGAATGTAAGAATGGGCCCAAATGCTGATTTAACTATACAAGGGGCACATTCCTGTCAGTATTTGTTCCAAGTTCCTAAAGCTGCCTCTCCCATTCCTATTGATGACGTTGGTGTTTCTCGGTTTTCTAAATCTACAATGTTATTGATTCTGGCAAGCAATGATGTTCACAGGTATCAATATGTAAGGAGGTGGATCTGAGGGTAGGATTGGGCTTATGCAGCCAAGCACCTTCCAAGCAGAAGTTCAGTGGCTGTGTGAAGCAGCCCTTTTTAAAGTGATACAGACTTATACCAACAGCACTTACTATTCTAGCAAGCAAAGAAAGATAGTTCTTTGATTATGGGAGAGACTGGGTTGGATCCAGTCCTTAAGATCCAGTTATCCTTACAATAGGTTTACTGAAATCAAAACAAATATAAGTGTGACAGCATGTGGTGCCAGGCCACTTTCTATGCACTTTGTGAATCAGCTGTTGCTATCTGTAAAATGAAAGAGAGCCGCAGAATGTTTTCAGCCTTGGGAAGTTGAACCTAAAGGTGATGCTCATGAGACAGCAAATAATTCATATACTGGGACAGAGTGGAAATCTCAGTCCTGTTAGTGGTGGCTGGGTAGATTTCATTAGGATCAAAATGAAATAAAACAGGTAATACAGAAGCTGTCCAAAGTATCAAACCCAGAAAACAGACTGCTTGTAACAACAGATTGTAATTTTCACTGTAAAGGAAAGCAAAACCTAGTTTTCTTTTTCTATATACAGGTGCTTCTGTAATATTCTCCTGGCAAAGAAAGGTATGTACCCTGATTATGTTCTGACACTGCTCTCACATCTCCTGACAGAGAATAATGACACAGTAGGACATCCTGCTCAGGAATATTCACTGTGAAATAAAATAGACTTTAACAGTGTTTTACCTAATCTTGTTCACAGAATGCAAAGTGAAATCAACAATGGCTTCATTGCTAATGAGTCATGCCAACAACAACAACAAAAAATCAATAACAATTTTCATAAAATGCATAAACTTTAAATAATCCAAACATTTCAAAATGAGAGAGAGCTCTCAGCTCTCAAAATAGGTAACTTCTTTTGTAGAAAATCCTGTTCTTTTCAGTAAAATGTTTCTGGGTTATAGTTTCAGAGTTCAGACAGTGCAAAGAAAACTATTGTATTCACTACGAATCTTTGGCATTTAAGAACAGCTCTGTTTTAGGATTTACTGACTTTATGCCACTGGACTTAATTCCTGATAGCCTCATATAAAAATAGGTAATAAGCATAGGTATCCTGCCTCTGTTGCAAGAGAAATACAGAATCTCCTTTTTGTATGAAAGGACTAAAGTTATTACTGAAATTGTCTACAGAAAGTGATAACTAGAGGTTCTCCTGCATTTCCTGCCCATTTAAACTCTCCTTTGGGTAGTTCTTTGACAATTTAAGGCTCAGAACCACTGTGAAAAATAGGAACTTTGCATAGAAGAATAGTTTGAAGTATTGATATATTGATTTCTAGTCTTAAAATAAAGTTAGCAACCTAATTCTAGCATGGAATTAAATTCAGTGGATTCAGTGTCACTCCAGTGCCGGTTTCCCATCCAGCAGGAGATCTTTCTGCATTTAGCTAAGATTAGTGATCAGAGATGAGATTCTGTCTAAAGCCAAGGATGACTTTGTGTGCAACACGAGCAACGATTTGCAGCTCTCGTGGTTGCTTCAGGAAACAAGATCTTTGGTTTGCAAACTGGGAAGACTTTGCAAACAGATATTTAGCATATCAGTAGGTTCAAAGAGTTTAAATTTGTAAAAGGAAATTCACACAGCTGAAGAATAAACTTATCACTATTACACATCCAACCAGAAAAGATGATGTATTGGTGTTGCTTCAGACACCAGAATTTTTACAATGTTAAGTTTGTTCAAGCATTATTTATTGACAGGAAAATCTCACCCGCTGAGTCAAAGTACTGTCACATCAGAGGCTCCACAATATTGCAACCTCAGTCAGCACGAGCATGGCAGGGAAGAAGAGAGAACAAAATAGTATTTTGTAGGCTTTTTTTTTTTTAAAGTTCCTCAACTGGAGTGCTGCTACACAAAAGGCACTATCTTGAATCGAATCACCAACTTCAACCTAGGTATTAAGTCTTAAGCCAGAGGCTGCATAAATTGTTGAGGATACTTAAAGTGTAGATGAAAGTATAGTGGCCTACATATAACATGAGGGATCCATTCCAGGAGCCTTCACATTATATGATTTTTGCATATAATATGGAACCTTTTTTTTCTTCCCTGAAATTAAAGAGGAAGGTTTTACAGCTGCTAAAAACTGTCAGCATTGACCTTCTGATGTATAGGTATCACCAGAAGAGGAAACTTCATCAGAAGGACGGTCATCAGAAAGTGTTCCTCAGTTGTACCACCAGGATGGTGTAGATAGTTCAAGGTTGATATCAGGTCCACAACTTTCACCTTCTCATTTAAAGAAAGCACTTTTCAGATTTCTTTAGCTCGTCTGGATAGCCAGCAGCACCACTCTTTAGGGCCATTCTTCAAGAGCAAGACCATTTCACTAGCACAATCATTTTTCCAACTGCAACAGAGCAGCTGAAGATGAGGTAGTGCAAGCAGCATCAGTGGCGTAGCCAGCCCTTTTGCCACCCACGGCCGACCAACCCACTGCTCACCCCCCAGCTACACCACAGAAGGAGATGGAAAGGCAGAAACCACCATCACTCAATGTTCCTGGCAGATGGTTGCTAGTCTTGGGCTTTCAGGAGTTGGGATGGGGAAGAGGGGAAGACAAAGTGCATATTTATATATTTATTTATTTATTTATAATGGAGCATATATATTCTATTTCTTTTTTTACCCCAACAACCTCTCTAGCTTGGCACCCTTTGTCTCTCAGTTTCTCTCTTGCTGTCCTGCACATGCAAACATATCTACAATGGCTGCATTGCAAAAAGCCAAAATGTGCAACAGAGCCAGCAGTTTTCAGTGTTTAAAGTTGGGTTTGTTTGGGCTCTGATTTTTTTTCTCTTTCTCCTCTTGTTTTCCATCTGTCGCCACCCATTCCTTAAAACAAAACTACCCAGGTTTTTTTTTAAATGTTGGAGAGAGGGTACCCATACCTTTGACAAATTAATTAAATCATCATCAAATAAGAAAAAAAGTAAATAAAAGGGTTACAGAGCAAAGCAGAACTGCAGCAGTGGATCTTCAGAAGTGTTGGATTTATTCCTGCTTTTCAGTGTGAAGATGGCAAAGAAGGAGGGGGTGAAAAAATAGAAATAAAAAAGATGGTTTGATTTGAATGAACAGAGGAGGTGGTTCTGCAAAGAAGAACTCCTACCGAGTCAAGCTGACAACTCCCCATTCCTTGGATGGTGAGTCCCCAGGACTTTTACCTGATCGAGTGCTTGATCTGAGCTCCCCCCACACACAGACACACTCCCCTCTTGCGTAGGAGCACCTCGTTCCAGGTATCTCTGTCCACCACCTTTGTCTATATACCACCGGGAACTATTTCTGGGTGCAATAGGTTCTCATTACTATGACCTCGCTTTTGCAAAAGTGGTGCCTTTTGCAGGACTTCTGCAGGGCTTTTGAAAACTGTGAGGTAGTGAGGTAGCACCATTTTGCAAATATGGCACTACCTTATTTCTCCAGGTTTCTTCTTTTCCTCAACCCCACTCACTGCCGCCACTGCCAATTTCCCACACTCGTCTTCCCCTCCTCTCCCAGCTCACACATATGCCTGCCCTCTTCTTGTTTTGGAAAAAGGAAACTTGATGGACACATGCTTGCTCTCTCTCTCTCTATATATATATTATGTATAATGTGCATACACAAAGGTGCCCTACATTTTGGGCAGGACACTTGGAGCTCACCAGAGGAGAAGTCAAGCTATAGGTGGTATAAGCTATAAGCACCCAGCTTCCCCAATTACCTGTCCACTGACATAGCCACTGCCTCCCACACACTTTGCTGCTGCCATCCGCAGCAGGCAGAGGGCTTCCTTCCACTGCCACCTTGCCTTTTTCCAGCACACCTCCTCCTCCTCCTCCCCCTCTCCTGCTTTCTCTTGAGATCCCCACTCCATCGCTTGCCTGCCAGGCCCAGGCAGCATCTCTTCCCATTAAGCCCTCAACCAGCACTGCTGCTGCCGCTGCTCCCACTAGCCAACTTTTAACTGGGCTTTTTCTCCCTACATGGCTTCTTCCTCTCCAGCAGTGCCCCCCCAAAATGCGCCAGGGGCGGAATGATCTCCCAGTCCCCCACTAGCTACATGACGGAGCAGCATGAGGTAGCACTAGCCAGCAGCAGCTGATACAACAGCATGGGGAACCAGGAGCAGATATTGTGAGCAGCATCAACAATGTGAGCAGGCAGGCCAATAGCACCAGTTACCATGAGGAGACTGAGCAACACTGGGAGCCAACAACAGATGCCATGAGCAGGAGGAGATACTGTGAGCAGTGTGAGCTTCATGAGGGGGATCTTTGCATAGAACTGAAACCATGTAAAATGAACTTGTGTTAAACATGGGACTACTGTAATGACAACAATAATCACCATCATTGTTGCAAAATGACTTGAAGACAAATACGATTAACATTTTGGTTTTGGTAATTCCCAGTTTCTAGATTTTAAGACAACCTAGTAAGAAAGTTCTATGAAACGGCTGAGCTTTAGCCTCAATTGGAAACATTTTGTTAAAGTGAGCCTAGTTGCTGTCGTCATCGTCGTCATCATCATCATCATCATCATCATCATCATCATCATCATCATCATCATTTTGGCTGAGTGTATATATTACTGTGTGGCTCTGTGCATTCCATAATTGCCTTGCTCGTTCAGTCTTTACTTTTTGCTCTTGTAAATAAACCTGTTTCCAGATAATTCAATGTATGTGTGCACACATACTCTTAGGAATGGCCCTAGTATGAAATCCACGACTTTCTACTGAATTCTAAATCTTGTGTTGGCATGGGTATCTTGAAAACAGAGAATTCAGGGCTTTGTGAAGAAAGCTCAAGGACATTCTGTAACATTTGGATTACCTTGAGGTCAGACAGAAGAGTGGTACTAGTGCCACCTTGCCCTAATCCTGGCTAGATTGGGCTGGTTATTGACTTGCAAACTTGAAAATGGCAAACTTGAAAATGTACATGCCCATTTGTGGTGGCTCCTGGAAGTGTGTGCTTTGGGGCCTGTTGTATTGATCAGTGTCCTAGAAATGAAAATCTCTGGGACATCTTGAGAGATAGCGATGAGGTAACAGCAGATAGCTAACTCAGGCCAGTAACAAACAAGCATTGTCACCACCAGCCACTTGTGGAGAAGGAGAAAAGACACCATTGATCTGTCAGCATTTGCTACCTGAAATAGTAGCCTCACTCTACCTAATTGTCTTAGTTGAATGTAAAGGTGGGTGGGAACAAGGTATGCTTGCATTGTCTTTGCTGGGAATCTCCATGCATACACAGAACTTAGAGAAATTCCAGAAATTAGGGGCTCTCAACTCTTCAGGAAGAAGGATATATGGAGGCTCACCATATATTCTTCATCTCCCTGTGTGGCGGGTGGGAGTGGGGATCTGTATTATAGTCCTACTGCCGATCCCTGCATTCTGTGTATTCTCTAAAAAGCGCTAAAACTGCTGTGTTTCGAGTCATTCCAAGTTATCTACAGAAAACATAACCTATCTTCATGTTTCATCTACAAATAAAAACAGTCAATAAGACACAATCATAATCAATGAAGTTTTTTTTCTGAAACAATGTGTGATTTGTACATTGTATAATCTTTCTGTACCTATCAACAGGAGATGAATTATCTTTCAGAACAGCTGAACACACTGTTCCTACTCCTTTGCCTTTATGATTTCATCTCATTCTTGCTAATTAACCTGCTGGAATCTACATAGTTTTTTAGCACTTTACTGAGTACTTCATTTTAATTCATGCCTTCACCAGTGAAAGCTTATGAGTGCTTTCACTTTGACAGAGTGAAAATGAAATTAACCCCCTTGAGCAATCTGTATAAATATTCATATTATTACTTGTGGTGATGAACAGAGAGCATCTATAGTAAGTAAATACTGCACCTAAATGAAGAAAAGATAAGCTGCTTGCCCTCAGGCTTCCCAACAAAAGGGGGAAATGCCATACTCTCCATTATTTCAGAGCTGAAAGCCAGGACGTAAGTGACATTGCAATGTGGCCAAGATGGCAAAAGTTATTAATGAGGAAGAAAAGTCAAGTGTAGGAGACACTGCAGCAGTTTGCTTTTGCCTGAGGCTACTGGGAAGGGCAATATTTTGCCTGCTCCTCTCCTGTCCCCCCACTGAATTAATTTGCTCCATCACTCTTAAAATGCTCCATCTCCCTATCAACAACAGCACTTGCAAATTAGGCTGCTGAAAGCAACCTAAATGTGACAGAAAAAAAATTACAGGAACGGAAACAGATTTCCATTTTTCAAGTGAATTTTTACTTTGTAACCCTCTCCTCAACAAACAGTTGCTTCTGATTGAGATGACATCTCCTGATTTGTGGACCTTGGGACTGAGTGTTTTCTTGTCTTTCTTTTTTTCTGGTATAGGGGAAAGAAATTCCTGGAAAATATTGAACTGATGGTATTATGTTCTTTGGGAACACATGTAATCTCATGATATTTCCAGCCAAAGTTCACCATGTGAACCACTAGGCTGCCCTTTGCTAGCTCGCTATTTTACAACTGTCAGCTGATTCTAATAAATTCAGTGTTATACTTTCAAAATGTATACACATGCACACATCCCCCTCACCAGAACTGTCATGACAGTCATGATGAGTGCCTGGATTTTCAGAATTTATTGATATAACACTGGCTGACAAATAGACTCCTACAGGTTAAAACAGATCAAAGGACTGATATTGTTATGTATGCCCTCTTCTTTATCAAAGGGTTGGTGTTATCATGTGTGCCTTGTTCTTCAGTACCTATTAAGTTTAACATATCCATAAAATGTAATGAGAAATAATAATACCATTTGTCAGAAGAGCTCTAAAAGAAAAATGTGAAATGTGGAGACAGAATGAAATCTAAATGAACAAAAATGCTTTTTGCTTAGGTATGCACTAAGGTACGTCTCTGTAGGGAATTAGCAGGGGGAAAAATAGTTCTGGAGCTTTGGGGTGAAGACCAATGGAAATTTGACATTCACTGAATGAATACAATTAATCTAACAGTTTTAAAATAGGTAAACAGCAGCAGTGCCTTGGGACAGTAGAGGTTGGAGAAGGGAAGGTTAGCTCTTTCTCTTCTTGTCAGAATACCAATAAAAGAAAAGAAAAAGAAAAGAAAAGAAAAAAAGAACCCTCCCCCTCAAAAAAACAACAACCCCGAAACAAAGCAAAACAAAAACCCTTCCTGAAGCTGACTGTTCATTTTAAGGGAAGCCTGTGTGATGCAGGACTGGGACCTGCTAGATTCAGATTCAAGTTGCCACTGAGCCATGAAACTCACAGGGTGGTCTTGGGCCAACTTCTTTCTCTTAGCTTGATCTACTTAACAAGGTAGCTGGGAGGATAAACATGACTGAGAGGAAGAATTCCATATATGTTTCCTTAAGCTCATTGTAGGAAAGATGGCACATCAATGTAATAACTAAGGCATACATTAATAAAATTTGCAAATGGCAACTTTAGAGGGGACACATTAATTTCAGCCACTCTATTAACATCATGTTTTATTCAGTCCTCAGTGTGGTTTTGTATAAGTTGATGTAAATGGTGGCATCTCTAAGGGTCCTATCACACCACACTGTTATATCATTATGATTCCTCTTTAACTGCTATGGAAACGTTTTGTGGAATTCTGGGCTTTGTAGTTTAGTAAGGTCCAAGAACTCTCTGGCTGAGAATTCTAAATGTCCCTCCCTAAACAGCAAATCCGTCTAAACATTTGGAATAACTTCCTGATGGTAAAACAGTGGCGTAGCTAGAGCTTTTGCCACCTGGATGGTCCCTGAGTTTGTTGCCCCCTCAATACACACCAAAAATACTACAAAAAGTCAAAAGGATGTATAGGGAAATAAAATGCTGTGTTTATTTTTGAAGTAAAACTTTAATCCCAACCTTCTAAAATGAGCAGCTCTCCACAACTTGAGAAGATCCTATAGACTTTTCCTAGTTCATTCTAAGGCAATATAGAAAAATATCAGTAAATGCTTTGAATCTTTCTCAAATTATAAAGAATATACTCAAAGAAATTACAAGAACGCCCCTTAGGAGCAATGGGAGCTCTTTGAAGGCCTAGTGTCACTCCAATCTTTGACTGCGGTTGTCTGTCATACCTCCTCACCAAGGTGGTTAAGACACACATGCATACACACAGACTCCTAAGCTATCTTTCAAAATACAGTACAATTATCTTCCAGATGATACAAATGAAAGAAGATTTAAAATAGTAAAATAAAGAACAGGACCCATTTCCTTCTTTTTTTAGCCCTGTGATCCTTATCATTCTCTCCCCAACCCCCCACCCCAATTCTTTGTTTTATTTGCATCTACCCTAGATTGCAAACTGAGCCCAGATGTGTGAACTGACACTTGCATCTCCCATTATTCCCTGTGGACATTCAGAGAACTTGCATTGCCCCCTGCGGGCATTCTTGCCATATGTTCTAGTCCATCTCCAACAAAAATCTTTTATCTCAGCTGCCTTTGCTCATCCCTACCTACTGCATGCCTAGCCCTGGACAGTGCCTGTGGCAACATCCCCCTTCCCCTGCAACAGGATTTACAGGAGGAAGAAACACAGAGCTCTTGGAAGGCGTGGTTTCCCACCTTATGACCAGTGCGGCCCCATTCTCCCAGCTACTGCAGCTTGCACTCATCTTCTGGTGATGGCTGCCACCTGGCCAACAGCTGCTGCCCAGCACTGCTTGCTCATTCCACTCAGGAGCCAAATGTGGCAAAGCAGCATTGTTTATACCACCTTCGCCGGCCTTAATTTTAAAGTTTTAGGCCTCAGTGACCCTGTCCTTACCCAGCCCCACAGCAGGAGAGCATTGCCTTTCCCAGGTCAGGTTAGGCAGGAGCCATCCTTAGTCAGAAATGGTGGCCCAGCTTAGCAGCAGGAGTGGGCAGGTGGCTGTGTCTCCAACTGCCCGGCAGCAAAAGAGAAACCTCCACTAAAGGTGGGGCAAGGCATGTTGCAGCTGGCAATATCGACCTCTGCTTCCCACCACATCTGAGCAAAAGGGTTTCTCTGGCCATGTGACAAACAAAGGCAGAAGTCCCACCATGGTGATGCCTCTGAAATATTGCTGCTAGGGGCGCACTGCTCCCCGTCCCCCTTGCTACACCACTACAGTAAAAGCAGTTTGACAGTGGAATATACTACCTTGGAGTGTAGTGAAGTCTCTTTCTTTAGAAGTTTTTAAACAGGCTGGATGGCCATATGTTGGATATGCTTTGATGGTGTGTTCCTGCATGGCAAGTGATTGGACTTGATGGCCCTTGTGGTGTCTTCCAATTCTTTGATTCTGTAAAATCCCAGAATTCCATACAATGTTCCCATGGTCATTAAAATGGAATTAGCAATGCTACAACACTGTGGCACGATAGAGCCCTTAGCCTGTTCTGACATCTCATGCAACAGCCTCAGTAGTTCATACGATCAGTATGAAAGTTGGGTGCATTAATGTAGAGGAGCAGAGAGACAGTTTCTTGTACTGGCACATGCTGAGGCACATCAGAGGGAAACACTATATGCAAAGTTCTGTCACAAGCTGTTGCTAAACAATTTCCAGGGTCCCATCAATCTGACATGGTTTCCTTGCTCTGATGTCACTCACATAACAACAATGGGGGTTTTAACAGCTTCTGTTTTATTACTCACATGGGATAAATCAGTACCAAATCACAGAGGTTCTTTAGATTGGCAAATGAGTTGCAGTGTTTTATTAACATCATAGGGCTCACAAGGTATAAAATGCTAGGATTTAAAACCTGTTGAGAGGTTTACATAAGTTTTACAGATGTTTTCCAGTCTTCTTGAGTGCTGTAGCAAATCCAAGTAAATGTGCAGTGTATATTAGCTGCTGACAGCAAACCAGTGGGTCCCTCACCAGAATGAAAAAGAAACAGCCGACAATTCAGCTTGCAAATTAAATCCCTGACAGCCTTTTTGAGGCGATCAGCAACTGTCCCATCATCATGACACACAGCACTAAAGAGATATATTTTATCTGAACCAAAACATTTGAAAAATCTCATTTTAAATTTATGTCTGGCTCTATTTGCTTTTGCTCACTGACTCATCTGGAAAGAATGAATCCTAATGGCATCATAACTCTGGTTAAATGTCCTTGCACTGTTACCATACAAAAAGCAGCAGTTATGATGAATCCAGGATTGACGCCACAGTCTTGGAGAACCTTCTGGCAAAAATGAACTGAGCATTCTGGGTCTTAACCAGCCAGACCTCAGGGCTGCTAAGCAAGGGAGGCAACTGGGACAACTTGCCTTGGGCCCCCCCACAGAGCAAGGGCTCTTTTTGTTGGTTTGCATTGGTCCCTGTCCCCACCATATGGCTTACTTGAGGCTGTCACAGGCATGTGCCTCTCTAGGGGCAGTGGCAGAGCTCCTGGAATTGCCCCAAGGACTACATAACCCCTTTGGTAGCCCTGCCAGAGCCTAACCTAGCCTTCCTGATCAAGTTGTGGCTGTTGTCTTCTCTGGATCCCTAAGAAAAAGAAACTAGTTATTAATTATTCCCAGTTATGGTTTTTGACAGCAGATCTCAGAGAGGTAAATGATAAACTGATGGTGTAATGATTGAACATATACAGGATTCTTCCAGAATAGTCTAACAGTCAATCAGGTATCTAATACCTGTACTGATGAAAGACTGACTTACAAAACACATCTACCTGCCGCCAAAATTTCCACTGCTAAGACTATAGGCCAGCTTCAGGGTTTTTTTTCAATATTAAAAGAGAGCAGTTGGTGATGGTGTTGTGTGCCTTCAACCCTAAGGTGAGCCTATCATAGAGTTTTCTGGGAGTTGAAATACATGGAAACCCACTGGATGACCTTGGATGTTTGATACATCCAAGGTCATCCAGTGGGTTTCCATGGCCAAGCCAGGAATTGAAGCCTGGTCGGCATGTTGCGTAGTCCCTCCTACCTTATTTTTTTTTTTAACTACTGAACGTTGATCCTAATTGTTGTATGGAACTGTGATATGGGGGCTAGGGGACAATTTTTTTTAGAGATTTCACAATCTAGCTTCCAAGGAGTATTTTAGTCTTCCTCCTCAGTGACTCACTCCCTCTGCTTTCCTCTCCTCAGAGTTTGCTCTCCTTCCATTGCAGGAAGAGTAGATCTGCTGTGTTTGGGACAATGGCAGGAGAAGACATAAGGCAGTGGCCTATTCGCCCTTCCCCATTCTTGCTTCCCAGCAAGCTTTTAGCATCATCCAACTTGAAACAGCATGATTCATAGAAAAGGTACTAAACTGTTTGTCCTTGGTGGAATCTTCAGTAGCTGCTGTTGCCTTTACAACCTAAATGTGCCTCAAATTTAGGCTTTTGACTACAGTTCCTAGAACCACTGACCATGCTGGCTGAAGAGTTCTGGGAACTGTGGTCCAAAAATGTAATTTATCCACACTCTCAAGCATGAGAAGTTTAACAGTCAAAATTTTTGTTCTGTTTAGTCTGGAAAATGAATGCCATTTAAACTGTTCTTGGGGGAAATGGTTTAATATCTATTTATTTAATTTATTGTTCTTTTTTTTTTTTTAAAATCTCCTAAGCCTCAGGCTCTCATGGAAGAGAATAATGATTTTTTCTCACTTCTTCATTCCCCATTCTTTCCCCAAGGATTATATGAATAATGTTGAGAGGACAGGGTGAATAGTAAACTTTGGGAAGAGAAACACGCTGTGGTACAATTCTTTCTCAGTTTCTGTGCTGCTGCTGCTGCTGCAGCATTTTCAAAACAAAGCAAAACAAAATGAGACCGACTGTTAGCTACTCCATGTTAGCTATACATTATCTGTTGAAACTGACAGAAAGAAAAATTATAGGTGGCATGTAAGCAGTCCTACAAATGATACCCCTAGGAAATTAACCTTTGATTGTGCATGACAGCTCGGTGAGTCTATTTGTTCCTTCGTGACAGTTAACCCGTCCTCCTACACCCTGTCTGTGTTGTGATTTCTTAAATCTTCAGTTCCAAGCACACTGGCTTTCAAATGACATTTTTGCTGGCCCTTCATTACCTGTACATCATGGTTATAAATCTGAAGGGCAGAGAAGGAAGGGATATTTGTAGTTCCTAATTTCAAAATATTTCTGAATGTATTTATGGAAATTTTATCCTGTTGTGTTTTCCAGCACAGAACCCATACAGAATCCCAATTCAAAGTTTTTTTTTTAAATGAATGTGTTGGTTGGACCTCAAATTGTTTCCTTGTTCATGTTAGCTCATTCCTCCATATGCACTTCCACTCCACACTATAAACCTCCATACCATTCCTAAGTCTCCCTAGCCTCCTGAACTGATGTGAAGAGGGACAAAGGATGTGCAAGCAGAAAACCCTATTCTGTGAACACGAACTCTGTTCAGAAATATGAACTTTTCTGGAAGAGAGGAAAAATAGGATCTAAGCCACTGTGGCTAGTTCAGCACTACACTGTTATAGTGCTATTTTTCCACTTCCAACATCCTGTGGAATTCTGGGGTTTGTAATTTACTGAGGCCAAAGAGCCTCAGAGAATTCTAAGTGTCCCTCCCTAAACTGCAAAGCTCATGATTCCTTAGGATGTTGAAAGTGGAATAATAGCACTATAACAGTGTAGTGCAGAAATGACCTGTGATTTAACACACATCACCATTCACACAAATAATTGACACACTTGTATATGACATCTTCAATCTTTAGGACACTCACTGTTCCATTTTCCTTACTATGGCTTCCTTAGTCATTTTGAAGAATGGAAGCAGTCCCATCCCTAATACCCCCAAGGAAGGAAGGAAGGAAGGAAGGAAGGAAGGAAAGAGAGAAAGATAATTGTAAATTTATTATAAATTTCCCTGTCAGGAAACCTTAACCTAGGCAAAAACTTTTTATTCACTTGTCAGAATCTCTGTGTGTACAGGTTTCTTTAAATTGATTTTTGTAGATTTAAAAACTGAAAGAAGAGAAGAAAGCCCAAACTTTGAAATTTCTTCAGCATTTAAGTATTTTGAACGAAATGGGAAATAAAAGAGAAAACTGCAATTGAAAGAAGTGTGCTGCAGCCTGTTCCAACCTGATCCGTCCCAGATATTTCAGATCATAAATTACATCATCTCCAGCCAGCATGAATGATAAGCACTGTGGTTTAAAACATTTTGAGGACACCTGGTTGGAGAAGGCTGCATTGATTGAGATTTATTTAATATCAGAGGGAGGTGGGGTTTTTTTTGATAAGGAGATACTTACTCTCTCTAAAGTACTTTTTTACCTTTTTGTTTTGTTTTGTTTAATGTAGCATTTTGAAATGATACTATTTGGGCCTGGAGCTTTTCCCCTCCAAATCTAGGTATATTTTTGCAAGTATAAAAAGGATGAAAAGAGAGAAAAAGAAAGAAAGAAAAGGGATAGATAGGAATTTTAAAAAGACCTCAAATCCAGTTCACAATGATATTAATAATGGTAACACAATAATCAGTTCAGCATATTGGCTGATGATGACATTCCGTACATTGCAAAAGACAGCTGGTCAGGAATGATGACTATTGTGGGATGTATATCCAAACATAGACTGATGGACAGGGCCTGTCTGTCCAAAATAACAGCTTATAGGGGTGTAGTTAAGGGAGTGGATGGGTCAAAATGAGAGTATGGCTCTGTAATAAGAATTCTGTCCCTGGAGTGAGATTTTTCTTCTGTCCTCAAATTTCTAGCCTCCTGCTGAAAGTAGGACATCTTCCTCCTTCCAAATCCTACAGATCTTCCAGTTAAATACTGTTGTTGTTGTTGTTGTTGTTGCATACCTTCTGATTAATAGTTACCCTAGAGTGAACCCTGGAGTTTTCTGGCAAAATTTCTTCAGAGAGGACTTACCTTTGCCTTCCTTTGAGGCTGAGTGTGAGTTGTCCAAGGTCACCCAGTGGGTTTCCATGGCTGAATGAGTATTCGAACCTTGATCTCCAGAGTTGTAACGCAACACTCAAACCATTATATCAGACCGGGTTTGCAGTTAAGTGTGTTGAGCATGGTAGTATTAGAAGCAGTTTGACACATTAAGCCATTTCAAAGAAGAGCAAAACAATTCATACAGGATCAAGCAAGTGACAAAGATCCCAAGAGACAGACAGACTATTGGTCTACCATCTATCATATCATATTGCTTTTACTGGGTGTTATAAGTGCACAGGCAATGATTTTTCCACAAGATTAATCTTGCTAGACTCAATTAGTATAACAAAAATTACAGTATAAAAAGAATTTCAACAGATATTTGAAAGGGAAGGTCAAAGAACAACAGCAAGAACACACACACACAAGGATTAAAAAATTTCACATGCTTGAGATTTATTTAAAAAAAAGGTTTTATAGAACCATGGATCATGACATAAAATATTGTAATACAAAAAATATATGAAAGTTGAGAAGTTCATCCATAGACGTTTGGAAGAGGAGTCCTGGAACTTGCTTTATCTTTTATCTGTCTTTAGCTTTATTTTATCTTTATCACTAACCTTTATCTTTAACCTTTCCTTTCCCCCAAAATCAGGAGTCAAAGTGACATTACTGTTTAAATACAGCCCTCCCCAGCTTTCTTTGGGATTTCTGTACCTTTTCCTAGGCCTCCTGATTGTGGCTAAATAGAGATTTTCTACAGCAGGTTGTATTACAGCACTGGGGTTTGGTCCAAGGCTGTGGTAGAAATAGTAACGTTATCCCACAGAGGATCCTCTGATATTTGTGTTTGTTTATTTGTTTGCTGCTGGGTGAACTACCACACCTTTTAGATGACTTAACTCTGGCAGTAAGAAAGCCAAAACACAGGCTTAAGAACCTGTAGCCTTTTGTAGGCAACATTTTCTGTGCTTAGTGACAGAGTTTTCCTGATGACCTTTTAAAAAGCTATCTACCTCCATGATATGAGGCCTCTCTTACTAGCATTGAATGTATTTCCTTTGTTCTGCAAAAGAATTGAAGGTAGGCATTTTGAGGCAGCCTTGATATACAAGAGTGTGCACATCTGCATGCAGAGGTTGGGTGCAGAGAAAGGGCAAAGTCTCACGAATGATCTTGACCCTCTTGTGCCGTGTTGAAAACGTCCATTACATCATGTCTTAAGATGCATGTCATTTGCTAGTGACAAACATCTTAAGACATTGGTCAGTAAATGTAACATCAGAAGCAGGCCTGAGGGAAAGGCATTGGGAGAGATGTGGCCGAATCTAACAAAGCTGTGCCTGTTTTCTCTTTTGAATCCATCAATACACAGAGTTAAAGTTATACAAGTTTTGCTTCTAGAAGGATTTGCCTTTATTTCTTTTCAAATGGGGCTTTTATTGCCCTGCCTTAGGGGTCCAAAGGCTAACATCTTCAATCTTGTGTCTAATTTATAGCCCTCTACTGCATCTCCCGTCTTTTTTCTTTCCACAAAAATAATCTAGGAGGGAAAAGTGGAATTGCTTCACAGTGACTTTTCATTGATTGGGCTCACTGTCCTCCTACAGGAAGCACCCTTGTTCTACCCCCTTTCCTGAAATACACAGTTGCACACACAGGAGGACTCAAAATAAATAATGCTTGCTGTTAATCTGGAGGAAGCATATCTTGTATCTGTCAGAAGAGGGAGCCAGGCCCACGCTGAAATCTGCGCTGTTAGAAGTTAGTGAGTACAATGAATGGCAACGAGAGAAAGTGGTTATGTGTGTAGTTGGGGGGGGGGTGAGAAAGGAGCCAGAAATAATCCAGCCACAAAAAGATGAGGTGAGTGTCGTTCTTTCAGCTGGAAGCCTGTAACATCAGCACCCTGCAACAACCACACTGTGGGACGAATGACTTCTCTGTGTTGGTAAGTTCATGCTCGAGGGCAAAGACTAATTTCATACCTTGGTGTCAGCTTGAATTATGTGTGTTTTGTTTGTGGGTGTTGGGGTTCATGGTTGGGGAGGGGAGTCCCTTTGCGCTAACTGTGTGTCATTTCGATAGCCTTCTTTCGTTTTTCTTTTTACAAACAGTAACCTAGCAGAGTTGACATATTGATCGTTTACTTCTAAGTGGGTCTATTCTAGGTTATCTTTGAAATGCACGTATGTGGTTCTGCAGGTTTGTGCATAGATTGAATATATGTATGTTCAACAAGATCTCAAATGGAGTACCTCCTGGGTCTCCTGGGTCTTGTCTGGCAACCACTTTTAGAGACAATTCTAAAATAACTTATTTTGTGACCATGTCCATTTACTATTGGGATTAGTCAATACATCTTTACTATTTGGAAAGGCGGGATTTTCCCCCAAGACCAAAAAAGCCATGCAGAGTTTAAAGGAATATTGCATGCTCAGAATCAGAACATCTGAGTAATTCATTTCATAGCATTTCCATTTGTTTATGCCCAAATGTGCTATGAAAAAGAGTATTTGTTTATAGAGGAGTAAGGAAGAGGCTGTGCTCTTCATAGAGAAAGCTTCTTGGATTTTAAAAGCAGGATATTTGAAGGGTACTGCTTATCATTTTCACTCATGTTTGGATTTCACTCCTCTGTGATTTAGGAAGGAGAATTCACACAAACAGACCTTTTCTAGAAAGGCGATGTGGCTATCTACCACTTCAGGTGAGAAGAAACCTGCGATGTCAGGCTCCTGGGCTCGGCAAAATAGAGAGAGACCACGTAGCGTCATCCCAGATGTAAATCCAAGGTCAGACACAGCAGGAAATCCAGAAGAAACTGCTGTACTACCTGGATACTTATAAAGGAAAAAAAAAAGAGAGAGGCTATGATTGTGACCTAATCCTGGGGCTGTGATAATTACGAGCCGTAGCTGGAAAGTGGATACTTAGAAAAATATGGAAAGGTTTCTCAATAGCTAAAGACTGAAGTTATATTTTATACAGTAGCCAGCAGGCTGGAAATCTACATCAAGGGCCAAAAGAACTGCTCTTAGGACTTTTCTTTCTTTCCTTCTGCCAAGGAAGACTGAAGGGTAACCTAAGGATCTCAAAGATGTTTGCCAGAGAATTGGAAAGATCATGCCTTAGCCTAGGATGATTTCATCCTGATGGCCCACTTCAACAGGATATACAAAGCGTGACTTGGGTGATGAGAATCCAGACAGGACTGCCTTGATGCACCAAGTTTGCACATGAATCAGAAAGGTTGGCTAGAATTGAAGGAACCATGCCTGTCCCCTCAGAAGACTAATTAAGAAGAGGTATTGAAAGTTGCATTGGAGAGTTTTGCTGAAAAGAAATCACACCTCACTGGTCTGTGGACCTGACCTCCCATTTGCGCTTTTGGAGGATTAACTATATGCAGAGCAGCCTACCTGCTTTGATTGTGCTCCCTATTTCTCTTGATCCCTCTGCTATGCAATTCAAATTCTAAATAAAGTAGAAAGAAAAATGTTTTGCCCTGGACTAGACTAGAGCAACAGAAGTCGAACAGGTAGGAGATTTCTTCTCATGAAAAGCTGCAATGCTGTAATTATATCTATATATCTTTCTATAAGGTATTTACTGTCTTAAAATATAAATATATTTTCTTTGCCTCTAGGACTATGAATCTTTAACAGTGTGGAACAATATGAGGAGTTGATTCCTGAGGCTACCTATAAAAGAGAGAACTGGTGTTTTAATTTCATAGCAGAAAGGTACGGAAGCTGAAAGGGTATTAAAATGTTCCACCAATTAGAGGGATGGAAAATAAAATCAGAAACAAAAGCACCTAATGTGTTATGCTTCAGTAGAGCTGAAGGGCTAGTTAAATGGACACTAGATAAACTGAATCAATAGTCTATTTAAGTGAGAATATATCTAAGCTGGAAGGTGATTGTGCCCCTCGTCTGTTGCATTTATATCTATGGAACTCTCTGAGGATTCTTCTGCTGGCCTGCTCTTGCTAGAGTAATCTCTTTCAGGTTGAAATTCAGAAAGGATTGCCCAGAAACAACAGTAGTGACAGACAGGGCAGCAGCATCAACACCAACAAAATGACTGTGACGGTCAGTTTCAGATACTTGCCTGACGTTTCTTAATGAGATTCCTAAAGGATGATGGGCTCCCTCCCCAGAGCGAAGAGACTTTAGCATCAGCTTTTGGGGAGGTCTGCTTGGCCACTGGTGAGTAATTAATGGACACCTGATGTCTCTTTTGTAAGGACATGAGCTGATGTCATCATCACAAGCCCCATGATATGAGATTGCCTCAGGAGAAAAGATGATTTGGAACAACACCACTATGGACGGGAAAGGGTTGCTTGTGAAAAGAGATTCTTGCTTTCGAATCCTCACCGGCTGCTTCCTCTCTTTGCTGATTCTTTCCACCCTCTTAGGCAACACGCTGGTCTGTGCGGCCGTCATCAGGTTTCGCCACCTGAGGTCCAAAGTCACCAACTTCTTTGTGATATCTTTGGCAGTTTCAGACCTTTTAGTAGCAGTCTTGGTCATGCCCTGGAAAGCTGTTGCTGAAATAGCTGGATTCTGGCCTTTTGGATCCTTCTGTAACATCTGGGTAGCCTTTGACATCATGTGTTCCACAGCCTCAATCTTAAATCTGTGTGTCATTAGCGTGGACAGGTACTGGGCCATCTCCAGTCCATTCAGGTATGAGAGGAAAATGACCCCCAGAGCAGCCTTCATCATGATCAGTGTGGCATGGACCTTATCTGTGTTGATTTCATTCATCCCAGTGCAACTGAACTGGCACAAGGCAAAAACCACTAGCTTTCGAGATCTCAATGCCAGTTTCCAAGGTGTAGCCATGGACAACTGTGATTCCAGTTTGAACAGGATGTATGCCATCTCTTCCTCTCTTATTAGTTTTTATATCCCAGTGGCCATCATGATAGTCACCTATACGAGGATATACAGGATTGCTCAAAAACAGATAAGACGCATTTCAGCCTTGGAACGGGCAGCCGTGCATGCCAAGAACTGCCAAACCCCTGCTGGAAATGGAAGCAGTTTGATCTGCCAGCAGCCAGAAAGTTCCTTCAAAATGTCCTTCAAGAGAGAAACAAAAGTCTTAAAGACTTTGTCAGTAATCATGGGGGTATTTGTTTGCTGCTGGTTACCCTTTTTCATACTGAACTGCATGGTGCCCTTCTGTGAGCCCACTGTACCATCCAGGGGAACAGAACCATTTTGTATTAGTTCCGCCACTTTTGATGTTTTTGTTTGGTTTGGATGGGCAAATTCTTCACTCAATCCCATCATCTATGCCTTCAATGCTGATTTCCGCAAGGCATTTTCCACTCTCTTGGGATGCTACAGACTCTGCCCTGCTTCCATTAATGCTATAGAGACTGTTAGTATCAACAACAATGGAGGCATAGCCTTTTCCAGTCAGCTTGAGCCCAGAGGGTCCAGCCCCAAAGAGTGTAATCTGGTATATCTCATCCCCCATTCCGTTATATGCCCAGAAGAAGATGATCTTGTGAAAAAAGAAGAGGAAAAGGGATTTCCTAAAACAATGGAGAAAACATCTCCAGCCCTATCAGGGATCTTGGATTTTGAGGCTGATGTGTCTTTGGAAAAGATTAACCCCATCACGCAAAATGGCCAACATAAAACCTGAGGTGTAAAGTTAATCCTTCAAAATGTAATAGTGGAAGAAAGATTTTCAAGCTGTTTTTGTTTTGTGGGAGGGGGTGTTGGGAGGGAGGGGTGAAGAAAGTATGCTAATATGAGAGTCAGAGCCATCACACAAAAATCCAAGGGTCCATTGAGCTGCTGTTTGTCAGAACCATACAATCCAAACAAATAATTCCAACTTAACATACCCTGTATTTAGAATCTGTTCTATGTTGTTTGTTCCGAAAGGAAATGAAATCAAAGACGTTGATACAGTGCAGCTGCAAAAAAAGACAGGGAAATGTACTTGACCAATGTTTGCAGTAAAGGAACTGGGGTGGGGGAAGTAAATAAACTTTACTATAGGAATACAATGTATTAAACTAAATATGAAGTTCCGTTTGACTTGCATAGTTGTTCATGGTTGTTTATAGGTTGCAAGTAAAGTTTGGTGAATTGTCAGGTCAGATGGATGCCTTTATAAATGATTTCTGAACATCAATAGAGCCTTATAACAAGAGTGGAATATTTTTAATAGTAGGAAGAGAACATGTCAATACTGGCATTATTTATTTATTATTTAAATGGCTATTTTTTCATATGTTTAAATAAATCTAGCTTTATTTATCTTGTTTTAACATACGTCTAAAGAATGGGATATTTCTGAGGTTGACCAGTTTACTAGTCAGCACTTTATTTAAAAAAGAAAGAAAAGAATGAGCATTTTTCTAAGCTTTGCTTAGGTAACTATGGAACTTAAACTAATTGTTTAAAACACAGCTAAAAAGAAAGAATCAACAGCCCTGTGTAACAAAAGTAAGAAATCTTATGGATTCTCTCATCCCATACTGCCCAAACGTAGAACCTGAGATAACGAAATGACAAGTTGTAAAAGCTGTGTTTGTTTAGGAATGGGGGAGAAAACGACTGCAGTTGATTCTGAAGCATCATTTTATGTTGACTTTACTTGATTGTCAGCATGTGAAGCTGTATATACTTAACCTTATATAAATATATAACTTTAAAGATGAATCGATCTAAGGAGAAAGCCATCTTTAGTTAACCCACCATGATATGTGCCATTTGATAAGATAAATCTCTCCTTCTTAGATGTAGACTTTTCTTATTTCAGAGTTTGGATATATTTTTGTTGTTGTCATTGATGGTGGGGAAATGACTCTCCTTCCCATACCTTCAAAGAAATGTAGGATAGGTCTATCAATGGATATTGTCAGTGACAGATAGACAGAGCCTTTAGTTAAAGAAGCTATATACCTCTAAAATGCCAGATTTTGGAGGAAAGCCATGGAGAAAGGCTAATTGTCCTTGCTTTCTGGTTGTCTGCATCTGGTTGGCCACTGTGGGAGAGAGGATGCTGGACTCTGGATCTCTAATCTGAGCCTGCATGGTCTTCCATATTCCTATGAAATCGATTAAAAAGCCAACAAACAACAAAACGCCAGAAGTAAATATAGATGTATAACTTGTCTGAAATAATGTTGTGCAAAATTTTAATTTTCCTTTTGCTTGGCTGCCCATTGCATAGCAAATAGTGCCTCATTCCTAATCTGGATCTCCCGCATTCTGAATGGAGCAGTGAAACGCTGGGAAAATTACTTTCCCCACCACCTTTTTTTTTCCAAACTCTGCCACATCCCTCTTGAGTTGCCAAGATTTTTTTTTTTACAAGCTTGAAATCAAATTCTTTACTATGGTCCCTTAGTAATATAAACTAACAATACTAAAATCACTACTGCTATCAACAGTCACCAGCATTATTATACAAAACATTCCAAGATAATTTTTTTTTTTGGAGCGGGGGGGTGTTAACAAAACAAGCAGACAACTTTGGAAGAAACAGCATTCATCAAGAAATGTAGTCAGCAAAAGAGATCTGGGAAAGGCAAGTTAGAAGCCTAATGAAAACATACATCCTGCAATCAGGTCTGTGTTATTTATGTATTGTGAATGTTTTCATAATTCTAATGCCTGTAAGCTGCTTTCATACATATAATAAAAATATTTTGTGAACATAAGGTCAAATAAAGCAATTTACATTATGTTTATTAAATAAATATTGTTTTTTGTCATATTGTTTTGAATCCTCGTAACAATTTCTTCCCTTCCCCTCCTCCCAATTTGCTTTGGAATGTCTTCTTGGAACGGCTTTTCTGATGGTGAATAGATGTCATCTAGGAATGGTGCCCCATTCGAAGGTCTGTTTGGCATCCTCCAAACTTGAATGGAGATTGGGTTGATTTCTGTCTTTGCTGAAAGTAGGAGAGAAGAGGGTTATAGCTCAGTAGTGAGGCATGGGCTTTGCATGCAGGAGGTCAGAGGTTCAATCCCCAGCAGCAGTCTTAATAAGACTGGGAAAGACTATACTCTGAAACCTTGGAGAGATACATGCTGTCAGTCAGCACAAACAGCAGTGAGCTAGAGTGATCAGTGGTCTGATTGGCCTTCCGTGTAAGACAAATGCAGGACTGGGGTCCTAAAGTACATTGTAAGCCCTTTTATACCTGCATTGCAGAACAAAGAGTTATGGTACAGAAAACCATGAAGAACTCCTTGTATTATATCTAAAGAAGTGTTTGTGTTTCTCTGTGCTACATCTCTTTGTTTTGCAAGTTGATCTATAATAATCAATAACGGACAAGAAACTTTATTTTTGTTATTAAAGATGTGCATATCTTTATGCCATTGTACTGAGCAAATAATGGCTAATAGTAATTTTCATAAGAGAGGCACTGCGTTATCCCGCTATGTAAATTCTGTATTTTTTTTTAAAAAACCCAAATCTTAGAGGTGAAAAATAATCATGTTTGATTCGTTTTCCAAAATTAATTGAACAAACCATTCAGATGGAATCCAAACTTCCATTCCACTGCGTCAAATGGCACTGGGTTTTGCTTTTGCATTTGCATTTTCAAAGTTCGCAACACTAGTATGTAACTAAAGGTATATTTTCGTTGGACAAATCTGAGATTCTACTGAATGTTTGTTGTGGCAGGATTGAGAAGTGTTGTGCTATCTGCTGACTTGTATTAGTATTTTATTGATGTATATTGGAGTTGTCTGAAGCATTGTTTTGATTTCAGTAGAGATGGGGCATGGGAGATTTAGTAGATTATAATGAATTGAAATTTGCAAATGAAATAAAAGCGACTGTGGTCTTATTTCATGAGAGATGGTAATACCCATTAGCTTAGATGCCTTTCAAAGGGAATTATACAAATCGATGGAAAAATAAAAGCCTACAAACAATGGCTACTTTTGTCCTCCACATTCAGAGACAAAGTTATGACTGGATGTGACCTATGGAAGACTTATGACGGAGAGGACTTTCAAGACCTGCTGTGGGCTTCCCAGAGGGACATGGCTGTTCACTCTAGGGCCATTTCCACACTATGCTGTTATAGTGCTATTATTCAAGTTTCAACATCTGGTGGAATTCTGGGGTTTGCAGTTTCCTGAGGCCAAAGAGCCTCAGGAAATTCTAAGAATTCTAAAGGTCCCTCCCTAAACTGCAAATCCCAGGATTCCACAGGATGTTGAAAGTGGAATAATAGCACTGTAACAGTGTAGTGCAGAAATGGCCTATGTACTTATGACTGCAATTAAAACATGGGGCTCAGTCCTTATGTCTTCTATGCCATCCACCAAAATTTATAGGAGTCTACACATCCGTGTGGATAAGAGGGTGAGGCCACTGAGAGAAGAGAAATCTTATATTCACCTGAATCCTAACAGAGCAGTTTGTCTCTCGTTATTGTAGCCACACATAACCTCAAAATACAAATATTTTGTGGTGTGGCTTTTTACATGGACATTGATACATACAAGGCATACATACAAGGCAAAACTTAACCCTAGTCCCATCCAGGGATGTTAAATATATACAGAGGGTGGCAAAGATTGTATTAGAGTTCCTATTACCAGCTACCTATTCGAGACTCCTATATATTTATTCTTTGTGAACTGAACTTACCTATGTACAAGTTGTATAAATGCAGAGTTTGTGATTGAACAGAGACAGCCTAGGCATGTTCAGAAAAAATACAAGAAGTGCCCACAGTCCTACTGGTCTAGCATTCTGTTTCCACATTGGCCAATCAGCCAGGATCATGTCTTAGAGAAGCTTTTTTTGGGGGGGGGACAAGGGGGACTACAACATCCAGAATCAACATTGTAAGCAGCATAACTTTTTTTCCCAGTAACAAACTGAGACATATTCTGGTTATGCATGTAATACGTAGCCATCATAACTCATAGTCATTGACAGGCTTTATCTTCCATGAATTTATCTATTCCTACTGGAAAGACATCTAAATTGGTGGCTGTCGCACATCCCATGGCAGCAAATTCTCTTGTTTAACTATGTGCTCAATCTCTCTCTCCCTCCCCCTCCCTCCCCCGTGTGTGTGTGTGTGTGTGTGTGTGTGAGCAAAGGCATTTCCTTTTATCTGTTTTGAATCACGTGCCATTCAGCATCAGTGGATGAACCTCGATTCTAGATTTGTGAGGGAAAGAAGAAAAAAAATTCTATTCATTTTCTCCCTCTTACTTGCCTCCCTGCCATCTTTATGTGCAAAAGTATTTTTCTTTTAAATACGTGAACACATGGAAGTTGGAAGCAAAGAGTGCCACCTCCCTCTCATTACATGCATCCACTATGCCTGGATTTCAGTGGTATGAGCAGGGCTTTTAATACCTATCATAATGCAAAAAAATCTGTGGGGGAAAAAACAAAAGGCATATTTGTAACAAGTTACTTGCTGCATTTTTTTTCTGTGTTAAGTGTCCTGGCATAATAGAAATACTGCAGGAATCTTAATGTTTCCTTTGTCTGTCTTCTTCCTGATAATTCTAGTCTGAAAACACATATGAATTATGCATATGCCTGTTCTCCCTTCCTCTCTTCCCACTGCCTTTTACAGAGCTTGGGCATGTTAAGTTTTGGACTACAACTTCCAGAATCCCCCAGCCAGCATGTCCCTTGGCTATACATTTATTTATTTATGTTTTTGATTATATATTGAGTTCTGAAATAGGGTCCCTCCACTGTATCCCTCCTGTGGAAAGCAATACAGAGTGGAGCCATTTCTGCACTACACTGTTCTAGTGCTATTATTCCACTTTCAACATCCTATGGAATTGTGGGGTTTGTAGTTGACTGAGGCCAAAGGGCTCTCTGGCTGAGAATTCTGAATGCCCCTCCCTAAACTGCAAATCCCAGGATTCCACAGGATGTTGAAAGGGGAATAATAGTGCTATAACAGTGTAGTATGGAAATGGCTTGGGAGGATGTGAGAGAAGGCCTTTTTTGTTTGGACACCCTAACTGTGGAATGCTCTCTCTGTGCAGGTTGGACTGTTGAAAACATTGATTTCTTTCTGGTGCCAAGTTCAACACATGTCTTTTTGTTACAGCCTTCAGCCTAATTTACTTCAATGTGTAGATGTACGGGGCTTGAAATGGCTGTAGCTCCCAAAGTGGTTTTCACTGTTGCTTTGTGCAATACGTTTCTGTTTTGTTTAAATTATTTATGGTTTTAATCTGGAAATGTTTTGAATTGTTTATATTGTATGCTGCCCTGAGGTCTTACAATAAATGTCAGGACAGAAGCATTTGAACAGACTAAATTAATACCAATACCAATACCACCTTTCTCCCAAAATGAGACTCAAAGTGGTGTACACTATACATTAAAGCAAAATAGCTGAGATTATGTGCAGTACAAATGTTTAAAAAAGCATTAAATAATACATCCATTAAAATGTTACTCTTTTATTATCATCTGTAACACTACTGCTAATGTGATTAAATCTTGATGTGACCAGGTTCGTGGTTGATAGTGGTAAAAAAGAACTCCTTATCCCTTCTGTAACTAGTCCAGGGGTGTAGTTATTGAGGGAGGGGGGAAATGGAGGCATTGTCCCCATAAAAACTCTGTACTTCCAAAGGAAATGATCGTTCAATGCCCGCATTTCTCACATCACAGAGAACGAGACACTGAAAATCATTCACACCTAAAAATACTTGTTTTTGTTTGCATTTCCTTGTTAACTTCTCTTTGGTTGGCTAAACTGTATTTCTAAAAGCTCAGTTATGGTTTTAAGTTAGTGCAATGCTAGAAGTTAGGGGAGTAAAGGAAAATTTCACTGGGAAGGAGAAAGAATTCTTATTTGTTGTGGGCAATGTCCTCATTTGCTTCCTTCTCTGTAGCTACCCCTAGTAAGCACTAATAGTAAAAGGAAAATGAAGAAGACAAAGTCCAGTTTTAATTAGTTATGCATTCTCTTTTTATCCCCATTGTTCCTCTGAAAAGCTCAAGGAACATTCTTGCTTTTTCCCTATTTTGTCCTCATAACAATCCTGTGTGGTAGGATAATCCAAGGGACAGCGATTGGTTGTGACAGTGAGCTGGGTCTGATTTGAACCTGGGACTCCTCAGTCCCAAAATATTTTCTGCCTGAAGTGGAGCAGCAAATTATTCACCACAGTAGTTTCCAGCCACACAAAACAAGATGTATACTATCCAAGGCCAGTGGATATTTTCGCACAAAATTCCACAAACACCTCTCCCTTCCCTTCCTGTAAAAATACAATAGCTGATTACATAATTACTCTTTCATGACACTTAAAATCTGCCTGAGGTTATATTTATATTTATTATATTTATATTTATGTTTATTTATATCCTACCATTTTCCCAGCTGGGGAGTCAAGGTATCTTACAATAATTAAAAATAATCATAGATGAAAATCTACAGTATACAAAAACTCAAAAAAATAACTATCAAACAATTAATGTTATAATCTCTCCATCTCTAATGGCACGGCCAACACTTTCAACCTTAGTCTAAGGCCATTTTTACACTACACTGTTATGGTGCTGTTATTCTATTTTCAACATCCTATGGAATCCTAGGTTGAAAATGGAATCATAGCACTATGAACAATTCAGGGAAGAAATGGCCTAAGTATTGCAGCATTTCCAGTGGTTGACATAATTATGAAAGTTTGAGATTTGGGGGTTGGAAAGGGAACAATTGTTTTTAAAGTCACATGCACAAGTCTTTTCTGGTGAGAATAGTAGGAGCAGTGCTATATAGAGGCAAATCCAGTCTTGCTATTCCTTCTGTATTCAACAGGGACTTGTTTGTGAAGACATAATAGTTGTGTTTCACACTTCCTCTATTTTTAGGTATGCCTAAAGGGATCCAGTTTAATGCTAGCAGAGCATAAAGCTCTACCAGCAGGCTTACACAGAGGCCCTGGAAAGTGACAGTTGCCAGCAGAGTGACAGGGCAATAAAACTTTCCCAGGGGATCTCTCAGCCAATGAATGACCACGCGGATCAGGGGCAAAGCAGTGTCCAGAGGCAACTAGTTGCCCTTGCACAGGTGAAACTCTTGCACAAGGAAATATGAGACCACCTTGTATCCTGCAAAGGAAGAAGAGTGAGAAATCAATCAATCAATCAATCAATCAATCAATCAATCAATCAATCATCTGCAAAGTACTTATGCAGGCATAACTGGGGGCTTAAACCAGTGTTAGGTCAGTACAAGGTCTCAATTTGTGAAGCAGTCCACAACGAAAGGCCATTAAAGAGAGGTATGGGATATTGTAAGATAGACGGTGAAATGTAAAAAGATCCATTGAACTATTTCATACTGAACAACTTCCAAACATATCAGTTGAATAGTAAGGAGATATCAGCTGGAACCTGTTGTTTATGAGTGCTTAGGTTTGATGCCTGCTCTGGTCTTTGCATGATTAACTATTTCCTTCAGCCCCATTTTTGCTGGTGTCATGCTGAAACACAGAATAAATAGAGGACTGTGGGAACACCCTCCCCCCACTGTGGTTATTGGACATGTGCTGAGGAAAGGACAAGCCCTAGCCTTTCCTATGTGTATACTGCGTAACTTTAGAATAGTGCTTATATATTTGCCCTTTGTTCTGGTTATAGCTGGTGTGCTTGTGGAGGACCCTGGCTTTGCAGAGTTGCCGGTCAAACAGAGTCTATACACAGGGAGTTGATACACCAACTGGCTCTGTTCAGAATAAACATAGTGTGTGAGAGAGTGGGATGTCCTGTTCCTTCTACAGCCATTCAGCAACTAGGATTGTTAATTTCTGCATATCAGTATAGTTGCTAAGAGAGAGGGAGGCAGAAAGATTTCCTAGATATGAGGAAGAAGTTGTTTCCATGGCATGGTATAGTGGTCTGAGTGTTGGACTATGGCCATTCTCGCACGAAACCGTTATAGTGCTATTATTCCACTTTCAAAATCCTATGGAATCCTGGGGTTTGCAGTTTTGGGAGGGGCCAGCGCTGTAATTGTCTTGTGCGGAAATGGCCTATGACTTTGGAAAACAGGGTGCAAATTCTGTCTTGGTCATGGAAATGCCCTTGGTGACCATGGGCATGTCACACACTCTCAGCCTCAGAAGAAGGCAAAGACAAACTGCCTCTGAACAAATCCTGCCAAAAAAGTCCTGTGACAGGTCTGCTTTAGGGTCACCATAAATTGGAATCAACTTGAGATATCTGAAGTGGATACTCTCACTGATTAGTTTTCTGACTATTGGATAGGATGTCTATTGAGCATGATTCAAATTAGCATTAGCCTGCAGAAAGAATGATACTGAGGAACAGTTTCCTTATGTCCTTTAAGAACTTGCCTTTCTTGAGTGGATAGCTAATATTTTGCCTTTGTTATGTTTCCTACCATTGCGGATGGAAAGGGTCATATTGGGTGGATCCCGTCCAAAAGCCCCTCTAGAAAAAGAAAAAGAAAAAGAAAAAAAAGAAAAAAAAAGAAAAAGAAAAAGAAAGGGATTAAAGAGATCCTAGTTTGTACAAAATTCTTATAACAAAGTTAGTAAATCATGATTGTAGTTTAAAGAGATCTTCTCATAGTGGGAACCAACATGGCCAGGTGACCAGCATGTCTGCTGCTCACTCTGTACTCCAGATAATAACCATGGGTGGTTAACATTCAGGCCCCTGCTCCCAGCTTCCTCTCCTTCTCCTTCTTTTGGCTTTTTATCTTTGAACTGGACTTGGACTGGATAGCCCTTCAAAGATGTTCTCCAGTGGAGTACTCTCCTCTGTAAGATATACATGGCTACCATGTGGCAGGGGAATCTTGGGAAAGCTCAGTTGGGGTCGTAGAACTGTAGGCCTTGGGATTACTCTCCGGCATGGAAGGCAAGTTATACTCCTTGAGATATTTTTAAGCTGTAGCTGCCATCAGCCCCAATCAGCATAACTGACTGTGAAGAATTATGGGAGCTGCAGTGTGAAGACCTCATGTTGCCCATCTTGTTTTTTGGCAGAGGGAAAGGGATTCAAATGCACTTGGCTTTCTTTTTCTATCCTTCTCTGTCTCTGGTTCAGTTTCAAAGTCCAAGAGCCCTCCTAGTCTGGCTGCTTCTGGCCTTCAAATCAGTGGTGGGCAGCTGTGTGGGAGCCAGGGGCCAACTTCTTCCATGGGTAAGCCCAAATACATCTGTTTTCTTCTGCATTACCTCTCAAAATGGTAATGGGAAATGATGATGCACCATGTGCTGTTACTATTTTTTGAGAAGACAGCAGAGGAAAATGGAGGTGTTTGGGGGATTGTACAAGGTTCTGGGAAGTGTGTTGAGTATTTTTGCATTTTCATGTGTCTGGGCAGGACTTCTGTGTGATTATGGTACAAAAATAACCTGGAAATTATGCCATTTTTTAAAAAATATGGGAGCTTGAAAGTTCTATAGGACTAGTGGAATGCTTTCAGAGTCAGAAAAGTGGGTTCTAGGGGCCAAAGACTTTAAATGCTACTGCCCTCAATCAACTCCAACTTGTGAATTTCTCCAGAAACAGCAGTTTGGTCACTTAGCCTGTGATTGGGTATGTCAGAGGACCATCTGAGTGTCCTCCTGGCCCAGCATGGGTGGCCTGCTGCCATTAACTGAAAACAGCTGCTATGTCATGGTCACTTCCAGTCGTTTTTTCTTAGATCTTTCTCTCTTTGGGGAATGACACCCCTAAAATAACATTTAGGGGCAAAGTCACACTCCTAGGCAATTATTCAGCCAAAATAGTATTTTTTCCCCAGGATTTTAAACAATTCTTAGGGCCTGGGGGGCAGAAGTCCAGGGGGCCCAAAGGCTGCACAATTCCCACCTATTTTAGGCTGATGAAAACATGCAAAGCTGGAAATTAAAGGCAAGCATAGATGATTCAAGTCATCTAATTCATTAGGCTTATGAAAACCATTGTAGAATATTTTTCTGACAGTGATATGTTTGCAGTATTGCTTCACTTATTAAAAAAAGTGCTTCATTTGCATGTGGTTCACAATTAGAAAAACAGCAAGAGTCAGTTTGTTGACTAGTGCTAATTTCATGACTTGCAGCAATATTGCACCCAAGAAGCAGAAAATTGAATGCTCCTTAGCTGTGTCATGTTGCTTTAAAAGCCACAGACGATTTCCTCCTCCCCACCACCTTCTCCTCTTTTGTAATCTGGCCCTCAATCACAATGTTACTCTTCTGACAAAACCCCTTGTGATTATAGAGAATTGATGTCATTAGTGGGAGGTGATGCTATGTTAAGCATAGGCTATTCCCAGTGAAAGTGGGAAATGACAACAAACCTTGTATTCAACCTTCACTGTGCAAATATATGTCCTTGAGGTCATATGTGGTGTTTTTCTTCCACTTCTTTTGAGAAGCAGGGCCAAACAGTTGTAACAGAAAGATTACATGCAAGGCTGATAACCTAATTTATGTAGAAAAGCAGTACTCTGAGGGAAAGACAAATATAATGCAGGAATGATATGCTCTAGAGCAGAGACGTAGCCATGGGGGTGGGGGACAAAATGAAGGCATGCCACTACCAATAAGAATTCTGCGTCCTTCACATTAAATTTCTCTTCATTCTCCAAATATCTGCCATTGCAGAGAGCAAGACACTGCAAGCTGTTCACACCTAGAATATTTATATTTTCTATGCTCATATTCCCTTGGTAACTTTGCCTGCCTGATTTCTTTGGATGCATACTATATTTTTCTAAATGGTCAACTGAAGTTTTTCTACCATGTTAAAAATGTGTGGACTGAAGGGAAATTTCACTAGGGGTGCAGAATTCCTGTTTGCAGCTCACTCCACAGCTAAACCTCTGTTGTAGAGCCAAGAAAGGTGCAGCAAAGGACAAATATATAGGACAAGGGTCTAGGGCAATTCGTCTATGTGGAAAAGTTTCCATGTTTGTTGCTTTTTAATCTTAAAAATAAAGTAAATAACATGGACAAAGGATAGACTGCCCTGAAGAGTGATGGATTCGCCTTCTTTGAAGGTCTTTAAACAGAGGTTGAATGACTGTCTCTCGGGACTACAGGTTTTCCCCAGATCATGGGACATGAAAAGGTGGTGGTTTCTTGTACTTTGATTGGGTGCCTGTATGAAAAGAATTGGACTAGATGGCCCTTGTGGTCCTTTTCAACTCTTATGAGTATAATTCCATGATATGACAAAGGTTTATAGAATTATGCACAATATGGAAATAGTGAAAATAGATATTTTTCCTCCTCTCTCATCCTACTGGAATCAATGAAGCTGAATAATGGCAAATTTAGTGCATGTTGAAGAAAGTGCTTGTTCACACAGTCAAGATTTAAACTGTGGAATTCAGTCCTATTGAGATGTCATGACGCCCACCAAAGAAGACTTTAAAAGGGAATTGGTCAAATATGTGTAGGATGGGGCAAGTATTACTATTCAGACCAGAGGTAGTAGGCTTCTGTTGCTGGGGAAGGCTACATGGGAGATACCGCTGCCTTGTGGGGCTTCCCACAGGCCACTATTTGGTTACAGTACTGGGCTAGATGGCCTTTTGTTCTGATCTAGCATGTTTCTTCTCATATTCTCTTACCTTGGACCTAACTAGATAAGTTTACACAATTAGTAACCTGGTATTGCTGTCTATGTTGTGAGATGGTTTGGGTACATCTATGTAGAAAAATGACATTTAAATTTCCATGGTGGTAATCAGTGCCACTCAGCAAGTTCACCATCATCATCACAATGGTATTTTACATGCCACTTTCCCACATAGATGTACCTGAACCATCTCACAGTGTAAACAACAATATCAGATAGCTAATTGTGTAAACTCATTTAGTTCAGCCCAAAGTATTCTGGGAATTGTAGTAATTTTTAAGTAACTTTTCCAAGCTCCTGGTCAATGTAGAAAAATACTAGAGATCTAAAACTCCTTTGAAGTTAACCAGGTGAAGTGAACAAGCTCATCCTGAACTTTACTTCAGAGTTTCTTGATGTTTCTGAAGAACTCGGGCGCTGGCAGTTTTTCTTAAATCATTACATTTCCCCCAACAACAACTGAGGGGAGGGAGAGGAGGAGGAGTGAAGCATCATACTTGGCACTGCCAAGCTATAGCTTAAAAAAAGAACTTCCCCGCTCCTCCAGTAACAATGTTGTGGATAAGGATACAGATGTGATTCAGTGGAAAACAAAAAGAAAAGCCTTAAATCAATTTTATATTCTGCATTACCCTTAACTCCTGCATCTACTTATCTGAAATGTTGCAGATTTTTGCCTAGGAATACTCTAAGATTTGTGCTATAGTTATACAAATGGATTCCAAACCATTTCCTCAAGAAGGTAAAGAATCTCATTCCTCAATTTTTTTTTGTAAAAGCAGCTTTCCCATGCACTTGGAGAATCTTCCATGTACTCCATGTACCTTTTAAAATCTGACAGTTAGGGAAACTTCTATGATATATATTTTCAGACAAGCTGCTCCTAAAAGGAATCAGTGAATCTCTTTTTACAAACTTTAAATACACCTTCCATGCACACACAAAGATCGTGTCTGTACCTATGGATTAAGTTTGTAAGATTTCATCTCCTCAGAAGAGGCAAAAATGGCTGCAATTTTCTCTCTAATTTTGTAAAGAAATAAAAGTCCTGCCTTTCTCCTTGGGCTGGAACTCAAGGTGTCCTACAGAAGATTAAGAAGATGGAAGAACAGGTACTGATAAAAACAAACAGAAAGTTATAATATGCAAACAATCAAACAATCATAGCATTAAAATAGTGTTGTTAAAAATGCTTTAAAAATACATTAAGAAAAAAATGTGCTGCGCTAATCTGTTAAAAGCCCTTTCTCCACAAGCAGTCTGTTGCTGAAAGCCCAGATGACAAAGGATCCTCAGTAGATGTAATGGGTCTACTCTATCTGGGACTAAGATTTGTATTTATTGTTCATATTCATAAAATAATCAATGAAGCTGTAGAGAGTGTCAGATCTTCCAAAGCGAGATGTGATTTTAAATGGAAACTAAAGCAAATCATGTTTAATCATGACTGGGCCAACATGTCATTGGTCTACAAAAGTATGATTCAAAACAAAATTTATTTTGAGTGCCCCTCCCCCAAACCCCACAACCAAGGTGCATGGGAATGGGGAGAAAACACATGATAGAGTTTTATAAATGTATGTACGATGCAGCTAGAGAATGTGTAAAACTTCTATTTTCACTTGCTGAACTTTTGCCTTCCTGCTCCCCTTGCAGATTTCTGGCAGGTGAGACCATTTTTCTGAATAAGCAGGGCTTTGTTCATGTTATATGTGTGTGTGTGTGTGTGTGTGTGTGTGTGTGTGTGTAGAGAGAGAGAGAGATATGCAGGTTAAAATGCAAAATGCAGCACACTGCTGTCTCTCCCTTGAACGAAAGATGTCAGACTAAAAATTGATAGCTATGTTGAGGACAGTGAAGCATTTAGACTGTGTCCTCTCACCTACAGTTAAACTCTGTTGAGTTGGGAGGGGAATTGCGAGCCTTCCAGAAGTTGATGGGCTGCCCCTCCTAGTATTCCTTACAATTGGCTCTGCTGGTTAGGGCTGATGGGAATTGCAGGTCAGTAATATCTGGAGGGCCAGATGATTCCCAGTCCTGGCACAGAAAGGCTTACTTCTGGATTGAGTGCTGTAGGCTTCTATGAAGATGCTAGATGCTTTATAGGAGTGCTTTTCAAGCTCCTTGATGGGCAATCACTTTCCCCCCAATATGACAGGGACTGGTACCATATTTGTGCTTATTGGCTACAATTGCTTCATTCCTTTCTGGAAACTCTCCAGGGACTGGCAGCTGATTGCTCACGGACTGGCACTGGTCCATGGATCATCACTTTGAGTAGCACTGCTCTGTAGTACAGTAGGAATCACTTTGGTTAAACTAGGATGATACCAATAATTAATCTGTTAACCACTGAGGCCATTTCTGCACTAGACTGTTATAGCGCTATCATTCCACTTTCAACATCCTATGGAATCCTGGGGCTTGCAGTTTAGAGAGGGGCCTCAGAGGCCCCTCCCTAAACTGAAAAACCCAGGATTCAAAGGATGTTAGAAGTGGAATAATAGTGCTGTAACAGTCTCGTGCGGAAATGCCCTGAGAGTATTGTTTAATAATTGTTACACATAGTGATCTTTATGTTTTTACTGCCATCGATTTTTTGAGAAGTGCAAGTGTACCACATGTTTCTTTCACATTTTCATCTTTGGGGTGGAGAGAACTATTTTTCTGCATCTCCAGAAGACAAGAGGTGAGTCAATTAAAGCAAACAGTCTGACTTTTTCCCTTAAACACAAATTTTGTATGCAGTTTCCAATCCACCCACTTCTGTCTGGAATTTTTCTGCATTTTGTATGCAGTTTTTGAGCCAAGAACTGCAATCACAACATTTGGTGAAGTGCACGGTTTAAAGGATTACCGTGTTTGAAAGCACATATTTTTCCAGAAAGTACAAACCACGTGAATTTGCTTATGAATGTAAAGCAAATGAAATTCTCTCCCTTGACTACTTTCCAAGTCAAAAGTTGTAGTCCTACCTCATATTTCCGTAATACAATGTCAACGAAGAGTGGTACCAATTCCTGCTCTAAAGTTCCAGCATGTGCTGGGGTTGTTAAATAGCAGAGAAATCACATGAGCACTGCCCCATCTCATAAATCACATCCCAGGTGAGACATGCCAGTCATATGTTTTGAATGGAACCTATTGCTGCTGTCCAGCTGCCACAAGTGAGGGTTATTTTTATGCATTTTAATTGCTGTGAGGTGCCTTGAGTCTTTCTTAGAAAAATGGAGTGTGAGAAATGATGACAATGATGGTGGTGATGATCTATTTTTTCCCCTAGTTTGAATCTTAAAGCCTCTTAAGGTTATTACTTCATCATTTTGGGCAACGTTTCATGCTTATGTTCCCTCCTGCTATTTGGAGATGGTAAATCATACATTTTTTATAGATTTGGTGATCTCGCTGCATGAACTAATAATGTGGTCAGCGGTTTAATGTTTCTCTTTACACAGATGACATTTACTATCCATCGTTATTTTTTCAGTATTTTTCTTGATGCTAAGCCAGACAAAACTATGATCGAGAAAAAGAAAGCTTAGATTATAGATGTGGCAGTCTCTAGGGAGAGTGCAATCACAGGTATGAGAGGGGAAAGACTATGAAACATTAATATTCGGTCCTCAGAGAAAAGAAAACAACTGTGGTCCCAAGTGGTGATATGTGGCTTTATCAAGTGGTGAAGCACTTCCAAATGTACTGGCAAAATATTGGACTGAAATTGCCATAGATAGGACCTCAAAAGCACAGTTACAAAAAGTGACACTGCTTAGAATGTGAAGCATTGTCTGATGATATAGTAGAGTCTCAGTTATCCGACCCAAACGGGCGGCTGCAGAGTCGGATAACCGAAAGGTCGGATTACCCAGACACCTGTGGCTGCCGCCATTTGGGGGCGTGTCGGGGCATGTCTGGGGGCGCGGAAATGCCCACAGCCACGCCCCCAGGCCGCCGTGACGTCGGTTAATCCGGATGGTCAGATAACCGAGCGTCGGACAACCGGGACTCTACTGTATTTCATTAATTCCTAGGTGTTTGGACAGAATCTGAATAACTGATGATCCAAAACATTAGTCAATAATAACTGGTATTCAGTCCTGGTTAGTACTTGGATGGGAGACTGCCAATGAATACCAGGTGCTGTAGGCTATATTTCAGAGAAAGGAACTGACAAAACCACCTCTGTGTCTTCCTTGCCAAAGAAAACCCTATGAAACTCATGGAATCACCATAAGTGGACAGGTGACTTGAAGGCATATACATAGACAGTGACACCAGCATCCTATCACTATCATCATCATCATCATCATCATCATCATCATCATCATCATCATCATCGCTGTTTTTATTCATATGTTCCTACTGCTGCGGAATGTTGTTGTTGTGTGTGCTTTCAAGTCATTTATGACTTATGGTGACCCTAAAATGAACCTATCACAGGGTTTTCTTGGCAAGATTTATTGGGAGGGGGAATTGCCTTTGCCTCCCTCTGAAGCTGAGAGAGTGTGACTTGCTTAAAGTCACCCAATGGGTTTCCATGATTGAGTTGTAGTCCAGTCCAGTTCAAACCATTGAACTATGGCATCCCCTGCATAAAGAGTTAAAGGGCTGTACATAGATGTCAGAGTTGTTGGTTGAGGCAGAGGAGTGATTGTGGTGGGAAAGGATTCCCCTCTATAGAATGTCTTTGGGTGGGGAGAGGAGAGGTTTTGCTTACTGTGGCATAGAGAGGCATTTTGGTTTGGTTCAGTGTGGCACCTACAATATGGAATTATCTGCCCAGTGAGATCACTATAGTTCCCACTATTGGGTCTTTCTACCATTAGCTAAACATCTATTTGCTTTTACAGGTATCATCATCATCATCATTGTCGTCGTCTTTGTTTCACACCATAATAAATTCTTTTAAATCGATTTTGAGGTTCCCATTGTAGCAGTTTTCACTGTAAATCACTCTGAGAATTTTTTTTAAATGAAAAGCAATATAAACGTATCAATCAATCAATCAATCAATCAATCAAATGGGACAGGACTCGAAGGGCAATTTTGTGGACATCCTTTAACCTCAGTCCTCCCCTCCCCTCCAAGCTATGAATGTTTTAGCAGCAGAGACAGGTTGCTCTTTCCCTGGCAGAGCAACTGAGAGGGAAGAGAAGCTGGTCTCTGGCATATCTTGTTTGAGTCATGATTCCCTGCTCTCATGATAATTCAGAACCAAAGTGGTCATCATCAAAAGGAGCATGGGGACTGTTTATGGTTCCCTACTTGTAGAGCCATGGGTATTCAAAGAGGTGCAGAACCTTAATCATGGGGCTTCTAAGAACATCATCCGTTTTGAAGCCACTAACTATGCTAAGGCATAGTTAGCCACAGAAACCACAGAAATGGAACTGAATTACTAGGCATTTTGATACCATTTTTGGGAGCTTGAATCTGCTGCTAAGCAGTGCAATAATATTGCTATGCACAAGGTTGTCAACAGTACCTTAATGACAGAGGAAGAAGCATAATTGTTGATACAAGGCCTTGAGAATGCCTTGGCTTATTTAATTAAATCTGTGTTAGTACATGAGTATCCTGCCTTTCTTCCAGTAAGGAACCCAAGGCAATTCCAGGCTAGTTCTCAAGTGGCCTTCCATCTGTCTGTGGCCAGACCCAGCTCTGCCTTGCCTTTTAATGAGGTTGCTAGCACATGTGTCCTGAGGCAGAGTGAGGCTGCCACCACCTCAGATGGCAGATGCTAGGGAAAAAAGAGTGGCAGTGAAGTGCAAGGGCAGAGCTCCCTTTGCTGTGTGGCCTGCCCATCACCTGCTACCATAGTCAGCTGTCCTCAGGTGAGAATATAAGCCCCATTGCCAGTGTCAAATTATGGTTCAACTCCCATTCTGGCCAGCTTCTGTATCTACAGAGGAAATGCTATTTTGTCCTTCATCTCAGGCAGCAAAATGCCTTGGGCTTCCCCTGCCTCAGATCATGTGCTGGAATATAGGATTTAAATCAGTATGCTCCCCTGATCTTCTGTTTAAATGTATAATAAATTTTATCACTTTGCTCTAACCCTGCTTGCCTTGATGCCATAAAATAGATTTATTGCTTGATATATTCCCCAAACATGCACAGATTAAAGAGACTGTAACATATTTATACAAACACCCACACTGTTTCTTTTCAAAATGACCCTTAAAAGTCATTTTGATGTACTGTCTGGTTCTTCAGGTCTTTATTTAAACCAGAGTAGAAATACTGCTGATTTCCCTTATAGATTTTTCAGAGAAGAAGGTTAATAATACATGCAGTGCAGCTTTCAATGAACCTAGAGGTTTTTGTTTTTGTTTTGTTTTTTAAAAAGGACCATGGCATTGTATGAGTTGGGTAAGAACTGCAGTTCTTCACTGCAGAGAATTTGGGAGATGCCAAAATAGTGTCTAATGTCTAATAGGGCCAGAACTGAAAACATTTTGCCTAACCATTGCCCAAATTGTCAGGTTAAACATCAATAGAAAGCTCTTTTCCTTGGGTTATGAAGCAGGGCAAGTATTATATTTTTACTATAAATCCCCCAATGTTATTAATACCTATATGGCAAGTTACTGCAAACTCTGTAAATGAAATCTCTCAGTCAGGGAAAGGCAGAGAGGGTAAACAGGGAACCCATAACTATTTTTATGGGGGTGTGTCAGGGCCCCAGGTGCGGCTGCGCCGGTGGGCGCCGTGGAGGCCGATGCCGGTCTTACCTCCGAGGAGGAGGACGCGGATCCGGGCCCGTCGGGGGCCGCGATCGGCGGCGGCGGCCCCGCGGCCGTCGCGGAGGGCTCCGCTGCGGGGGGGCCCGCTGGGACGCCGCGGCGGACGACGATCCCGGCGAGGGCCCATCCCGCCGGACGGAGACTGCTGCGGATGACGCGGGAGGGCCCGCCGCTGCGGAGGCTGCCGGCCTAGCTCCCGGGCCGCGGGGCGTGGCGGACGCGGCGCCGCGGGAGGAGGCGGGTCCCGGGCCCGATTCCGGGGCTCCGCCTACTTGCGAGGAGGCCGAGGCCGAGGCCGAGGCCACCGCCCCGCCGTCGACGTTCCTGCAGCGGTGGCGAGCCAAGGAGGCCAGCCGCCGCTCCCGGCGTCTCCAGGAGAAACACCTGGAGGCGGGGAGCTCCCAGCTGTAGCTCAGCTGCGAGCCCAGCCACGCGCTCCGCCCGGATTGGCTGCGGGCCGAGCTGCTGGCCTTTTTAGGCAGGCGCGGGGATGGGCAAGGCACGGAGCAACAACCGTCGGCTACCCGTGCGTCTGTCGCCCGTGCCTTGGCCCCGTCCGGTCCGTGCCTGTGAGCTACTGTGTGGTTTCCCCGCAACTCTTCCCTGCGTTCTGGTGCTGCAACCGCTTTGTGTTTAGGGTGAGGCAACCCGTCGTTCTTTTCTGTTGTGTGCCTGCTGTTAAGGCGATCCTTAGTTACTGGCCGCTTGCTTGTGGCCGCCCTCCCGAAGGTCTGCTTTGGACACGGCCGCCGGCTGCCTTGGCCCGGCCCCTGCTTGACCTCAGCCCGCGCTGACAGGGTGTGTGTGTGTGTGTGTGCGCTTCAGCGTGACAGGTAGCTTGTTCTTAATTTTGCCTCCTTGGAGGTACTTGCAAGCGAAAGGGAAATTACCTTTTTTATCCATTATCCTTAAAAGTCTTAAATATAAAGATTTAAGATTTAAACATGATTGACAGATCCTTAAATACGAAGACTTTTACAAGCACAATGTGTACTTAGAAATGTTTCCCATGTATTCACTGTAGCCTACTCACAAGTAAATGTGCACAGGATGGATTGTACTTAGCTGTTAATATTCCCGTGAGAGGTTAATTAGAATTGCTGTCTTCATATGTCTTAATGCTTGATCACTTAGTACCCTTCTTATTGATAGTGGTTGAGAAGGTACAATTACATAGGAGTGTTGGGGTCCAGTTTCTCCAGATCTTTACAAGGGGGGTATCAGACCTATCAGCGCAGTCTTGTCGAGGGATTGACCCCTGTTCCAGGGTCTGTGATGAAAACCCCACATAAAAAACTTAAGATTTGCAACAATGGCCATGTTAAAAATACCTGAAAAGGGAACTTATTGGAAGAACTGCATAACTTGATACTTTTTATGAATAGTAAAGAAATCCTTTAAAAAGATTATGTTTAATTGAATTCCTTATTAAGAACAAGGAGAAAACTGAAGGAAGAAGCTAAATGTGCAAGGCTTAGATCTCCCTGCTACAGAAAGAGAAATGTCCTTAAAAGCTTGTGGTAACAGAGGACTTAGGCCCTTTCCACACGGGGGACGGGGAAACGGGGCAGCGCACGCAGGGATGGATCTTACCTGAAAACGGGTTGCTCTGTCTCTGCGGGGAGCGCGCGTTCGCCGCTCCACACGCTGGCGAATTTCGGCGGCGTTCGGCAGTGCCCAAAATGGCAGCCGGCGACTTCTGGCGGCGCTCCGCCAATCAGGGCAGCGCGCCAGCTGGAAGCCCGCCCCGGGCAGCTCTGCAGGGACACGTTAGCGCGTCCCTGCAATTTCAAACGGGCGCTGCAACGGGTTAGCGCGCTCGCGTTTTTTAGAAACCACATAAAATGTGGTTTTTAAAAAACGCGCGGCCACCCCTTGCAGCCGTGCCAGGGCGGTTTGAGGTGTGGAACCTCCACTTTTCAAACTGCTCTAGCGCACCCCACGTTGTGGATGACCTCCGGATGAGGTCGCCCTAAGCCGTTTTTTTTACCCTGTGTGGAAAGGGCCTAAATCCAACTAGTCCATCTGAACTAAAGCAGACTGATTGAATCAATGGCCCTTTCCTCACGGGGGGGGGGCGAAACGGGGCCACGCACGCAGGGGCAGAACTTACCCGCGAGCGGGTTGCTCCGTCCCTGCGGAGAGCGCGGATCCACTGTTCTAAACGCCGCCGAATTTCGGCGGCGCTTGGCGGCGCCCAAAATGGTGGCCGCTGTCTTCTGGCAGCGCTCCGCCAATCAGGACAGCGCGCCAGCTGGAAGCCCGCCCCCGGGCAGATCTGCAGCGGCGCGCTACTGCGTCTCTGCAGTTCTTCACCGGGGGCTGCCACGGGGCAGCGCGGGTGAGTTTTATAAAAACCACTTGCGAAGGTGGTTTTTATAAAACTCACAGCGCCACCCCTGCGGCTGTGCTAGAGCAGTTTGAGGTCTAGAACCTCACTTTTTTAAACTGCTCTAGCACACACCCCGGTGAAGAAGACCTCCAAGAGAGGTCGCTCTAGCGTGGGCAGTATGCCCATGTGGAAATGGCCAATACAAACTTCATGCGTTAGCCCCTGCATAAATCCCATTGATTGAATTTAGCCTAGTTTTTTTTAAAAGGAGGTCCTACCCAAAATTCTGTGTAAAAGGAAATGGCAAAGGGAGATCAGTAGTCACATAAAGGATCAGAATGATTCTTTGTTAAGGACCAAGGGCCCCTTCTCATGTTAACTTTGCAGTCCCTGAACAATTGCTGAAAGACCTTTCCATGCTGATGATGGCTGCAGAGTTCCCTGGATGTGTGTGAGGAGCCCACTAGGTGACTCTGCCTTGGTCTCTACAGCCATATCAGTTTTCCTGGAAACAGGGATGATACTGGTATGTGGAGGAACTACAGTGTGGCTGGCTGTTCTCTTGTAGCCAGAGTCTTCTTCAATATTATGTTCTTAGCACAAGAAGGAGTCACGCTGGTGAGATTTCTGGGCTTCAGAAAGAGCATGGGAAAAGTCCCTGAAGCAGGAATATAAAGATGCATGGTAAGAATGGAGAGGACAAAACACTGAAAAGCTCTTTCCCTTGTAAGTGTCAGTGCAGTGTGTTGGCTCAGCTGCAGTTTGAAGCAGAACATCACATGAGTACAACTACCACCACCTCTGCTACCCCAATACACACAAGACACCTCCTGCCCTGATGCTATCAAAGCGTAATAGAGGTGATTTTTTACTGTTGCATTTATTCATTCAGCAAGCTGAAATCAGACCACTGATCTTGCCAGAAGTCAGCCAGAGTTTCCTCTCATGTAAGTACGCAGAGAATGTATTTTTAATGATGCTTTCCTCCTCTGCCCTTGCACTTCCTATGTGATTGGGGAACTGTGATCCCAAGTTTCTAGCAATGCATTTCCAACTCAGATCCAGGAGAGAAAAAGAATAATTAGCAAGAAATTAAGCAACCAAGAAAGGCAACAGCAACAACAACAACAACAACAACAACAACAACAACAACAACAACAACAACAACACACACATTTGCTTATTTACTTCATGAGGTTCTTTCAAGCAGTTTTGCTGTAAACACAAACCATAGAATAAATACAGCTGGGTAGTGAATGAGTTGAAAGGGAACAACAGGGGTCAGTGACTATTTTACATTGCAAGCATACCTCAAGTTAACAAAGCTCCTGACAAAGAAGCTTCTTTTTACAAGGTCTTTTTATGCCTGTCCAGCCTCTCTCTACCGCTCCATATCTGTCTAGCTGCAAGGTTTTTAGCAGCATCAGCACTGGGAAGGTGGTGAAGGAGGGCTAGAGAAACAGTCTTTTGGTGTTGGGTTTCAGCAGCATGTCCGCAGTAGTCAATGCAATAAAGCTTGAACAGGGAAAGGATGCCATTATATCGTAGCTGATGCTACTGTAGCTGTGGGTACCTGCCTTACAGCAGGCAAGGTAACCAGCAGCTGCCCCTGGTTCCCTTGCTGGCTATGTGTTAACAGCAATTCAGAGATGAAAGAACAGGTCAGATAAGCCTGCTTCACCAGTAACTACCCACATGTTAAAAATAGCATAGTCATTTGGTCACCAAAATGGAAATCATAAGAGACTAGTGAAAAAGGAAGTCATCTCTGGATTGATTTGGGAAGAATCTTCAAGTGATCTCTAGAAGTTTCAAAATATTTTTATTTACTTATGCAAGCGTTTCCTGACCTGGTTGTTTTGTTTCACATGTGCACATTATTAATTTTGGATTAAAAGTTTTCTGAAACATGTTCAGGTGCTCTTCTTTTTAAAAGGTTTAGGAACCTGTCCATAATATTAATTTCATATTACTTCTGCTTCAGCTACCAAATTTTCTGTTAAAGATGTAATGCCCAGGAACACATCTATATCATTTACTGAGGTATACCTGTACTGCATTTCAGTCCAGGAAGTAGCCTTCTATGTGTTTTTTTTATTGTACCCCACTACTATTAGTCACCAGCAGAAACAATTTTTAATTTTGTGCTCCAGTTTTGGGTAATCTTGAGAAGTAGGCAGACCTGGCTAAAAGCTTATTTCAAAATGTTTTTAGTCATGCATTTACTGTTTTAGTATTTTTATTCAATGCACATACCCTCAGGAAACCGTGGTGAGTTGAGAGGCAACATACAAATGTCTTAAATAAATTAAAAAATAATGAAACTGATTTTAGTCAATTCTCTGTGGAATGGAAGCAATGCAGATTGTATTCTGAGATTAGAAGGGATTCATTGATGTGAATATTGGCTTAAAGTCAAAATGTCATTAAAAGCTACTGTAATATGGCCACTTTAATTTAAACTACAGTGGTACTGAATTTTCATGAGGTTTTTGCTTTCAGTACAAGTGTAATCTTTTTCTGTAGGGGGGAATGAATCACAACCCCCTTTCTTCCATTATTTTATGTTCTGTGGGGCTAGTGTGTAGCCTTCATTTCCTGATCTGCTGCTACTTTGATACATCTCTCAAAGACAGTCTTGAAAGGGCTACTTCACAGTGTGATCCTAGCCAATCAGGGACCACATGGTTTCACACCAACACACAGTGAATATGACATTACTCAGGGCAAACAAAGCTCTCCTGTTTTCCCCATCATACATTGTGATGGCCACAAGGAAAGATGTCTTGCCATATTTCAGTGCACTCTTGTTTGCTTCTCAGAGCTTGGGAAAGTTGGACTACAGTTCTTACAATCTCCCGACCAGCATGTGAGAGCTTTGGTACAAAACCTACCAACTTTCCTTATGAATGATATACATCTGAGCATTTTGCCCTGATCCAGCTTTAGTACATATGACAGCTGGGGGCAGAATGTGGATGCACATCTGAATGTGCATCCCATGGAAAGTCATACGGGGAGAGGGATTTCACTCATGCTAAAAATCCCTCTGCATTGCACTATTTCAATGGGATTGACCCTTGGATGCAGGCTGAGACACACTTTTCTCTTATGCATTTCCACACCTATATTTTGGCTTGGCACCACTATAAGCCACAGAATTATTGTGATGTAGTTCTACAGACAAGGAAAGAATAGCCATTAAATGCTTTAGGATGTTTTTGGATTGCTTTTCCATGGAATGATTAATTAGCCATCCAGTCACTTGTCACTGAGCTGCCACTCAAGCCCTCTCAAAATGAGAAACTGACAAAAGAAAAGAATAGTCATTATTCTGTAGGAAAATTGATTTTTTTTTTTAAAAAAACTACTCATATGTTGACAGATCTTTCGCTGTAGCCATGAAATATTTAGCATAACTGGTAAAAGAAATATGGTTGTTAATTTTGCCCCCCTTCACCCAGTAGGGCCTCTGAAACCAGGATTTTAGGGCCTATGCAAACATCCTTAGTGCTATGTTGAGGCAAGGTGGGGAGTTGAATACAAAAGTGTCTAGGGCCTATGACAAGGCCCTGGTGACAAGATTAGACATCCAGATTAGAGCTTAACTGTACTGTCTGTAATTCATAAACCTGCTGGGAAGAGAATAAATTAAAAGGGGAAAAGCATAGTTGAAATTCATTTCTATAATTTAATGAATTTGCTCAATTTGCATATTCTATTTGCTCAAATGGAAACAGGATCTTACCTGTTGGCCTTGTCTGTGGCTTCCTTGTACTTTGCCTGCTATCAGCACAATATCTAAAAGGTGGTGGGTGTGAGTATGCTGAATATGTACAGATGTATAGGCATACAGGACTTTTTTTTATTTTTTTATCTTGCCCCATACATGGACATCAATGGGGAGAGACATCACAGAGTTGTGAGCAAACTTTGGAGTTCTCCAGAACTTTTCCTCATAGAAAGCTGCCATACAATGAGTCAAACTGTTGGTTCAGTTAATTGACTATTGTTAACTCTGGATGGTAGCAGGTCTGCAGTGTATCACAGAGGAAGGTTTTTTTTGTTTTTTATTTAAAATCTCACTGGTAGATACTTTATCCCAGGGAAGTAGGCACTGATTTGCAGCCCATGGTGCAGAGGCAGGGGGTCAGAACGGTATATGCAGGGTTCACACTATGACACCATGACCAGTTAAACCAGAGTAAAGAAAAAATAATTACAGAAGTGTGGAAAGTCAAAAGTATGCACATTTACTTCAAAATGAATGATGTACATGGATCACAAAATACAGGTTCTCTTAGCATAGAATATGTCCTAATACAGTATACATAACACACAACCTTGGATAATATGTAAAATGCAATGTTTGGTGAGGCACTAGTGCTCCTTGGCTGAGAATTGTAAATGTTCCTCCTTAAACTCCAAATTCCTGATTTGGACTTTGGACTTCCTCCAAAGTCACTGATTGGCAGAGTGCTTACCCAATATTTGCACGCTCATTGGCTATTTGCTGGGGAAAATTATTCAAAAAAGGTTCCTCTTCATTGTTACAAACCACAGATGGAGCAGATCTGCATGGCTTTTCCCCACAAGCCACGTCTAGGAGGCTTATTTAGCAGCAGAAGAGTTTTATCATCTCCTTCCTTCCTTTCTTCCTTCTTCATGTAACCCTCACCAACCCACACAATTATGTAAAAGTTAAAGACAATGCAAAAAAACTGCATGTCTGGGTGAATATCATGAAATACTTTGTTACTGTAAGAACAGCATAGGGAAAAAAAAATGATAGAAGGCTGAAAATAGTCTCCAGGAACATTCAAGAGAAAAATAGTGCACGTTCAAAGTATCCAGCTGATGTCGATCAGCATAGACAAGCATCCCCTCTGTTTCTGAAGTTCAGTGCTGAGTGCTGTTCCTTCTGCAGCCAAAATGGCAGTGTTCATGTCACACGCACGATGGAGATATCAGAGGGTTCAAAAGAAATAATGAGGCTTGCAGAAGTTTCCTTCCTTCCTTCCATCCATCCGTCCTTCTGTCCTTCCTTCCGGGCTTTCTCTTGAGACACCTCTGGGGTAGAAACTACTCCCTCCCACACATGCTCAGTCTTCCCACACACCTGGGAAGACTGAGCATGCTCAGCTGCCATGGAATCCTGACTGTTGAAGGAGAGAAAACAGAAAATTATGTGGGAGGAGGAGGAGGCTGGGAGTGAAGTATCCTGGATCAGGGCACAGATGGCTGAAACATTAAACTGGAGCACTTTGCTCCAGCTGAAGGTAGGTTGTCGTGTGTTATGACAACGTATCCCACAATCTATCCCACAATTTCCAAAGCATGAGGTAAACAAACAGTAAGAGACAAGATACTTCATGTAACCCTCATCAACCCACATGGTTACGTAAAAAAAGACAAGATGTTCTTAAATGAGGCAAGACATGTGATGCAAACAGGGGCCACATGCTTCTGGATTATTTCTTTTGTCCCAAGCATACATCAGTCCACACATTACCACCAAGATTCTAGGTGGATGAGATACCAAGAGACAAACTAAAGCAGGAAACACTCCAACTGTTCTGATTTAGCAGGACCTGTCCTGATTAATCCCCTGTTGTCCCACATTTTCAGCTTCTTTTAAAATGTCCCAGTTTCTCTTTCCTCTTCCCAGTTTCCCCCTTTGCCCTTAGTTAATTTCAGTTGGTCCAAACTCAGCGCCTTTCCTCAATACATTGTTAGAGTGCTTTTATTCCACTTTCAACATCCTGTGGAATTCTGGAGTTTGTAGTTTACAGAGACCAAAGAGCTCTCTGGCTGAGAATTCTAAATGCTCTTCCCTAAACTGCAAACCCCTGGATTCCATCAGATGTTGAAAGTGGAATAAAAGCACTATGACGGTGTAGTGCAGAAATGGCCTAAGTTCAAAGTGCAAAAGTAGTGTGCACTCAGCCAGGAAAGATGAATGGAATTTTGCGCTCCCCAGTATCATCAGGCAAAAGGAAACTGCTGGAATGTTTCCTAGTTTGTGTATTCTTCCTCAATGATAACTTTTCCATTTTGTCCATATGCTGAGGTTGCTTAGCCATATACGTCCTAGTTTTCATCTGTGAACTGATGGAGGGTATACAACTGCCAATGGAAGTTTCTCACTTCCTCAGTGTCATAGGGGGGACTTGGAACTTCTTCCCCCACATTTGCCTGCCCCTGCCTCTTGCTCCAGTTACAAATTATTTTGGCTTCATGTGATATTTTCCCCCTTTCTGCTTGTGTCAGCTTGAATAGGAACCACTCTCTAGAGTGCTGCGCCTGCCTGGTTAGTGATTGTAGTTGGTTATCCTCTTCCTACCACCATCACTTCTGTTAATTGCTGTAAACTGGGGATTCCAAGAAGCTGAGTCCTGAGTTACTGACAGGGAGTCAAAAGGCTTGGGAGGTTTCCTTTTAGAACTTTATATCGAGACAACAGAAGCCACATGAGACAAGAACCCTTTTAAAGCGTTTGTGTTAAACAAGCTGTAAGTGCTTAAAAGGCTCTCTTCAAGGTAAGTGCATCTTGTTGCTTTTCCTGTGCTCTGTATAACACAATATTGATTCCATGAAATTGTTCAAAGAGTGTGATTTAGACTCAGTGTATTTGTACTGCCTGGCATTGCTAATGACAGACAAAATGTCCTGATCACAGTGTGCAAGGACTTGCTTCCATTAGCTGTTGTCACAGAACTGGACCAAGATATTTTTCTGCCTGAGGCACAACAGCAAATACAATCCTGTTCCTTCACCCCATCCTTCTCAGCTTCCTTCCTCCAATCAAAGTCCAGAGTATTCAAGGCAAGTTAATTTATTTTAAAACCTGAGCCAGAAGGCTCTCTTTCTCTCCCTTCTTCCCTTTCCCTTTTTGTTCCTGTTAACTGCCATCAAGTTGACTTTGACTTGGCAGCCTTATGAATGTGAGACCTCCAGGTCACCCTACCTTCAACAACCCTGCTCAGGTCTTGAAGGCTCAGGGCTGTGACATCTTGGATTCAGTCTATGCACCTGGAATCTGGTTTACTTCTCTTCCTACTGAATTCTGACTCACCAAGCATTATTGTCATTTCTAGTGAGGCATATCTTTTCATGAGGTGGCCAAAGTAGGACAGTCTCAATTTAGTCATCTTGGCTTCATTCGGGCTTGATTTGCTCTAGGATCAATTAATTTGTTCTTTTGGGAATCAGAGCTGTCTGGCAGTGGAATATGCTGCCTCAGAGTTTGGTAGAGTCTCCTTCTTTGGAGGTTTTTAAGCAGAGGCTGGATGGCCATCTATTGGGAATGCTTTGAAGTGTGTTCCTGCATGGCAGAGGGTTGGACTGGATGGCCCCTGTGGTCTCTTCCAACTCTATGATTTTATGGTTCTTCTCCAGCATCACATTTCAAAGGAGGTGATTTTCTTCTCATCAGCTTTCTTCACTGTCCAGCATTCACAACCAGACATAGAATTTAGAAATACAATGGCGTGGACAATCCTAACTTTAGTTTCCAATAATACATCTTGACGCTTGAGGATCTTGTCTACTTCCTTCATAACTGTCCTTCCAAGTCCTAGTATTCAGATTTCTAGATTGCAATCTCCATTCTGATTAATGCCTAAGCCAAGATGTGGAAAATCTTTAACTACTTCAATGTCTTTATCATCTATTTTAAAAGTTAATAAGTCATCTGTTGTCATTATTTTTGCTTTCTTCATGTTCAACCACAAACCTGCCTTTGCACTCTCTTCCTTAACTTTCTTCCTCATAATCATTCCAATTCTTTGCTATGTTCTGCTGGTAGTATAGTGTCATCTGCATCTCTGAAACTGTTGATGTTCCTTCCTCCAATTTTCATGTCAGATAGGCTTTTTCTAAGGAGCCAGTCTAAAGGTGCCAAACAGGTACTAGGAAGCAACAGTGGTTGGCATTGATACTGGTTGGATGATCTCTCAGAAACAACAGCAGTGGCACCATAGCTAACACTTGTTTGTACTGCACAGAAGGAAGCACAGTAAATCTCCTTTTGAATATCTGTTACCATGAAAACCCTATGATGGGCATGCTCATCAAATTTGCAGATGACACCAAATTGGGAGGGGTTGCTAATACACCAGAGGACAGGATCAAAATTCAAAATGACCTGGACAGATTGGAGAACTGGGCCAAGGCTAACAAAATGAAATTCAACAGAGAGAAGTGTAAGGTCCTACATTTAGGTAGAAAAAAATGGAATATAGAAATATAGGATGGGGGACACATGGCTGGATAGCAGTACGTGTGAAAGGGATCTAGGAGTCTTAATACACCATAAGCTGAACATGAGTCAGCAGTGTGATGTGGCAGCCAAGAAAGCCAATGCAATTCTCAGTTGCATCAATAGGAGCATGGTGTCTAGATCGAGGGAGGTACTCGTACTCTGCTTTGGTTAGACCTCATCTTGAATACTGTGTCCAGTTCTGGGCACCCCAATTCAAGAAGGACATGGTCAAGCTGGAGCAAGTCCAGAGGAGGGTAACCAGAATGGTGAGGGGCCTGGAAGCCATGCCCTATGAGGATAGACTTAGAGAGCTGGGTATGTTAAGTTTGCAAAAGAGAAGGTTAAGAGGGGACATGATAGCCCTGTTTAAATATTTGAAGGGATGCCATGTAGAAGAGAGAGAGGGCTTGTTTTCTGCTGCTCCAGAGACCAGGACAAGGAGCAATGGATTCAAGCTGCAGGAAAGGAGATTCCACCTGAACCTCAGGAAGAACTTCCTGACAGTGCTGTCTGGCAGTGGAATCTGCTGCCTCAGAGTGTAGTGGAGTCTCCTTCTTTGGAGGTTTTTAAGCAGAAGCTAGATGGCCATCTGTCAGGAATGCTTTGAGGGTGTTCCTGCTTGACAGGGGGTTGGACTGGATGGCCCTTGTGGTCTCTTCTGACTTTACATTTCTATGATTCTATGAGACAAACAAAAATGAAACAAGAGATAATACAAGAAGATGACACTCCCAGGTCAGAAATCACCCAGCAAGCTACTGAGGAAGATCAGAGGATAACTTTGAGTAGTGCTGTGGCTAATGGTGTAACTGGACTCAAGCTGAAAGAAGTGAAAGGAAAGTCTGAAGCTGCACAACACAACACGTATTATGGAATATGGAATGTGATAAGTATAAATCAGGGGAAACTATACATAGTAGAACAAAAAATGGAACATATGAACATTGCAATGCTTGGGACGAGCAAGCTAAAATGGACAGGAATGGGACGTTTTGAGTCAGATAGTTACACACTATTACTTAGGAAATGATAATCTAAAACAGCGTTTCTCAACCTGTGGGTCCCCAGATGTTTGTGGACTTCAGCTCCCAGAAGCCCTGAGCATTGACCATAGTGGCTGGGGCTTCTGGGAGCTGAAGTCCACAAACATCTGGGGACCCACAGGTTGAGAACCACTGATCTAAAAAGAAATGGGGTGGCATTGACAGTGAAAAGAGATGTACCAAAAGCAGTCAAAGGACATAGTGCAAAGTTTGACCAACTCATATCAATAAGACTTCAGGGAAAACGCTTTGATACAACCATAATCCAAGTTTATATTCCAACTGCAGAGGCAAAAGAAGAAGAAATGGAAAGATTCTGTGCTGGAGTCCAGGAAAAAAAAATTGATCACATATCAAAATGAGACTTCTTGTTAATTGCACGTGATTAGAATGTAAAGGTAGAAAACAGAGAACAATCAAAGTTTGATAAAAAAAACTTGACAGGACTCCTGACACCCACTGCTGTGACAGCTATGACTGCTATTGGAAGTAGTCCCAGTGGGGATTCTAATGAAGGTCATTGCCAACTTGAAATGATAACCATAGCTGTCATGTCCCAGCATTCTTTTCAGTGCTAGGCAACGGTTTCTCTCCTGGGTAGTTGCAGCCACCATGTAATCCCTTTCCCCTAGAAAAAGTCCTGGGTGATGGTAATAAGCAGCTGGACACCCATTTCCAGAGTAAGGGGAAGGGGGCAGTCATGTTGTAGGAGAATGCCAAGGGCTAAACTATTTTGGAGTTAGCCTTGGCTATGACCTCCTGCAGCTCAGACCCATGAGAACATGTAATCACTACACACAGAAAGAAAATTAATACTGTTTTTTGAAGCAAATATTCTTGGAACCACTCTGCTTTTTATTGTGAGGGTGTGGATATGCTGCTACGGCAGAACTGACAGGCTCCAGATGGTTAGAATGATACCTCATGAACACATAATAAAATAATCAAAGCGTTATGGTTGGTTTAGAAGGCCATAAGAAAATATTTTCATTATCATTGTGGTTCTACAGATCAATGGAAGCTTCTTTCTTGATTCAAGGACTTGCCCGCTTAAATCTTAACCCAAAAGAAGTCCTGTGCACCAGATCACCTGTTATATATAGCTGCTTGAATTGCAAAACAAAACTAATAATCTCCCACTGTTAGTTAATGTTGGCTTTCCTCATTAAATAATAATGATGAAGCCTCTATGCCTCTTTTACTTTTTTTCAAATATATTGCTCTTTTAATGAGTGGAAAGGGGCTGGATTTAGTACCACAGACTCAAGCACTGAAAGAAAGGCTTAAGAAAAGAAACAGACCTTGTGAAATATTGCTAATGGGCTGAGCCAGTGGTGCATTAAGTTTAATTTTCTTCACCAGCCTTCGGTTGAACAACTCAGAGTCAGATCCTCAGGTGATTTCACTGAATCAGTGCCAGTTCACTCTGTGTGATCATCTCATCCTCAAGGGTATACCTGCACCAAACCATAGGTCAGCTTATCCTCAGCTGACCATTTATGTGCAGCAGGTCAGCAGGTTCTCTTTGTGCTGGTTTGAGACTAAATGATGGCATTTGCACAGAGAACAGGGGCATGATGCTATCACAGTTCTGGTACCTGCAGGGCTTCAGAAGAGGATGCCCTGTGTCACACTGTTTCAAAGAGCAAAGGCCTGCCTTGTGCTTGAGCTTTGCTGCAGTGAAAAAACTGGTTTGGATTGTGATGAAACAGTCCTAATGCTGGAATTTCAGTACAATAACTTTAAACCCAATGTCCTGTAACACCACAATTGGGCTTTTTTGTTTGTTTGTTTGGTTTAAAAAAGCTAGTATATGTTTTGAGTAGATTTCTAATGGCGATAGCAATTGTATCCTCTTCATGTACCTGTAGTTTTATTATGCGTGGTCACATGTTGTCTCCAAGAGTTCCTTCCTTTTCAAAATATAAACATTTATCCAGGTCGTTTCCAGAGAATGCAGGGATGGCATTTTTATTTCTACGTAAGCACAAAAACTCCAGTGCGACACCAGGAAAACACATGAAGCCTGAGATCCTGTATAAAGCCAGAAGAATGTAAAGCTCTGCTTGTGTAATTATCTGGAGATACCAGAGGCAGCTGGACCAGTCACAGGTGCAGTTTGGTTGGCAAATTTCCCAGCATGCCCTCTGGTGAATCAGTGGCCAAACTGACGGGGCAGAGTTATACCTGGGCACTGAACAGTCTTTAAACGAAATCTCTTGAACTGTGGGAAACTGGATACTTCCTTAAGCAGGTCTGTAAAAAGAACATCTGCTGGCATGACCAGGGGTGAAGTGCCCCAGTGGGATTGTGCCCAAGGCTAATTGGGCAAAGTGCCCCAGCAGGACTGTGGTGGTGCAGAGTTAGAAATGAACCCAAATTTTGCAGCAAGAATTTGGATATTAATTAATTGGGAAAATATATGGCATTTTGATTGATAGACCCATCAGCATTATCAGTCAAGAATCTCTCTCTTCCTAAACTAACAACTGGTAGGATGGTGATATCAAAATACAAGCCATACAGCTAGGGGCTTGGTCCGGGTCTTCCTGAGCACCAGCTGAAATCATACAAGGTGCACACCAGTGCTTGGCACATGAGAGCTGCAAACCTATTGGCTGGCATAACTACATGGCTATCAGAGGAAGGAAAGACATAGGCAGTGGCACGGCAGCAGAAGTCACAAGTGGTGAGGAGTGCAGCAAAAACTGTCTCCATCAACAAAGGCATTGCCTATGTTTCTTTGCTGCCATCCCACTACCACCACTATGTACCACTTGAGACAAGTGCTTGTGCCCATGTAATGGGCCCTTACACCTTTGTAAGTCACTAAGGACTTCCTGGCCTCATCCAACCACTGTGGACTAAGGTAGACTGTTGGTGCACTATGCTAACAGCTGCACTTTGTCCAGGGTTGCACAGAGGTGGTGAAAGAATGTAGACTACATCTGGTACTTCCAAGCAGCCTGTTTTTCCAATGACTTACTTTTTGCATGGCCACTGCTCCCATGGCCCTTTTCCTCCTGGAAGTTTTAATCAAAATAGTTATGCTGGCCTAGCAACAGTGGCTGGGTCTGGGAAGCTGCCTGTGGGTCAAGATACAGGGTCAAACAAAAATTACTTTCTTTGACCCTATATCTTGATAATATTTCTTCAGCCAATCTCTTTGGCTTCATTTTACAAAGCTTTCATTTTAACACCTTTCCAGCTGGTAATCTATTATTTAGGAGGTGTCCAAGGTATACTCCTCTCACCTATTATTTTCAGGTCATTCGATATCTTGAGCACCTTGCTAATAGCTGGCAGCTTGCTTCTACCACCACCCTGGCCATCACAGTAAGCAAAACCAAAATAAGCCAAATGATGTAGGAATATTAGTGCATGGGGGTGTATGTGTTGAACTCTGAATAAAGGAGAACATTCTGAAACTAGCCACAAGATGTACTCTTTAGAATTCAAAGACTGCTTTGTTCAAAGGTACTTTGATTAATACAGTATGCAATCAACTCCTTGTATCTGAATGAATGATGTGACAGGGCTAGAGAACATCAACAATGTTCAGATGATTAGATGTTCACATAAATTTAGCAGTGCCAATGCAAAGTTAGATCATACAATGCACTGCATTTGCCATTGAGATGCCATTGGGGGAAAATGTGCAGGCGGCCACTGATGCTGTATTTTCTGTATCATAACCCAAGCCCAATTGAGTTATTTACCAGGCATATTTTCATTGGCATCTTAAGATAACTGTGACATGTACACCAATATTGACCAGAAAATGTATAAGTAGTTTACAGCTATAGATAATGGATATTCTAAAGAGAACTTGCCTTTCAGCTCTTATATTGTTAGTAATATTAATATTGATAATAATTTTTCTACTCTATCAAGAGTCCAAAATGAAAATATGAAAAAACCCCACAATAGTAAAACCAGCAGCATAATAACAGCAACAAAAAGTGAAATCTTATTTACTTTTACTCTGAAGTAATTGTCATTCAACGGGGGTCACTTCCAAGAAAACAGTGGGTAGGATTGCAGTAATAGAGTAATGAAACAGATATTTTTGAACTTGAGGTAAAAATGAATGACTAAATAAATAATCCAAGTGGTACGCCTGTGATAGCTTGTGATACACTGGAGATGATATTTTAAAATAAATCAGAGAGGCTGGAATTGGGGAAAATAAAATAGTGACTCTGTAGGTGCTGCCTGAATCAACTGCTTCATATTTTCCCCTGGAAATACCAGTACAGTAATTCCTTTTTAGGACATGAGTAGAGAAACTTGGACTGTGTGCTGCCTCAAATGCAGTATTTGTAGCCCATTTTTTTTGGAAAAATTATTCCTTAAAAAAAAAAAAATCAAATGTATCCAAATGCCACTTATAGGGAGATAGTTTAGTCATGTTTTGGGCCCACCAGGCTATTTTAGCTTCATTTTGGGTCCTTCAGGCTATTTTAGCTTCATTTCATGAAGGAATGTCATGTTGAGGAGGAAGTGTGCTTGTTTTCCACTGCTCCAGAGACTAGGACAAGGAGCAATGGAGTCAAGTTGCAGGAAAGGAGATTCCACTTGAACCTCAGGGAGAACTTCCTAACGGTTGGAGCTGTCCAGCAGTGGAATATGCTGCCTTGGAGTGTGGTGGAGTCTCCTTCTTTGGAGGTTTTTAAGCAGAGACTGGATGACCATCTGTTGAGAACGCTTTGATGTGTGTTCCTGCATGGTAGGGGGTTGGACTGGATGGCCCCTGTGGTCCCTTCCAACTCTACAATTCTATGATTCTGCTGGTAATGATCCACACTGAGAATAGCTGCACCTATCAAATTTGAGAGGGACAGCTGATTGAGAATTATGCTTGGTTCATTTTTAATTAAAACTTGCCAAAATTGCAAATTCCTTCACAAAATCGACAGAAAGGACTTTAGATGGGAAAAAAGCCAAAGTTGGAAAAAAAATTAAAATTGACCAGCTCTTATATACTTAATGTATTTATTGTTACACATATGTCAAACGTGTTTTTTCTCATGATTGACATGCAATCATTTTCAGAAAAAAAGTGGAAGATGCAGCAGCTGAAGGAGATACCACAGAATGCCTTCAAACGCTTCTGTAGCAATTTGTCTCTCCACGGGATGTAATATGTAGTTTGTTTCATATGCTTGCAAGAGGTAGTAAGTCAAATGCATGCACACATAAAAGGTTTGGGCAAAGCCTTCCCCTGATACCCAAAAGAAGCATAGCATGAAGAAGCTTTCCTGGGAAGGGTATGCCAGATATGCTCCGGAAAAAAAATGCAGGCAAAACATTGCTCTTAATGATCATTTAAACAAATTTAGGGCTGGGGAGACTTCAGTAAATTCTCTGTCCTTCAATGCTTCTATTCTTTTGATTTTTCTTTTGACCAGACCTCCTCAAATTCAATCAAGAGCACTAATCCTGGGATTGCATAACAAAATTATGTAATCCTAGAGCTACACAGTAAATTAGAGTAAATGGGATTTTTAGATACACAAGGAACTAAAGAAGGAGATGGAGCAATACTCTGGAAGACTAAGGCCATTTCTGCCCTACGCTGTTATAGTGCTGTTATTCCACTTTCAACATCCTGTGGAATCCAGGGGTTTGTAATTTATTGAGGCCAAAGAGCTTTCTGGCTGCGAATTCTAAGTGTCCCTCCCTACACTGCAAACCCCAGGATTCCATGGGATGTTGAAAGTAGAATAGCAATATAACAGTGTATTGCAAAAATTACCTAAGATTCAAATCCCCACATGGTCATGGAAACCCACTGAGCAGATGAGTCACATTCTCTCACCCTAAGTGGAAGGAAACAGCAAACCTTCTCTGAATACGTCTTACCAAGAAAACTCTATGACAGATAGGCCAGAGTGGACTTGAAGGCACATAACAACAACAGCAACAACAGCTAATGGAGATCCTGTTATATATCAATACCTTTTTACAAAGCTTGAGGACTGTTCTATATTGTGGAATGGCATTCTGTGTCTAAATGTAGTTTATGGTCTTGCTCTTTCTTTTCTGGGCAACTATATTATCCGCAATCTCTCTCTTAATAATACTGAACATTCAAAGGAAAGTACTTGTTAATATTAAAGTGCTGTAAGATCTATTTTAATTTTCTTCTGCACTATCAAAGTTTTTTGGAGGCTTTTTTTTTTGCAAGAAAATTTCAAAGAGAACATGATGTGTTATGCAATAGCTGCTATTTTTCATATATTAAGAACCACAGGGGAAAAAAGTGTGGGTGTGGAGCTGATACATCCATGAATGATGACTGGAAAAAGTTCTAAGAACCAGAAGTGATCTATACTGTCTTCCGCATATAAACAACCAAGAAACAAAATTTATGAAGATTCAAGCCTGCAGTCCATTTCATTTCCAGCACCACTACAGTCAGATTTCCTGTGTGTATATGTTTACTAAAAAATCAAACATGGTTTATTTTCTTATTTCAGATGAGCTGTCTGTCTGTCTGTCTGTCTGTCTGTCTGTCTGTCTGTCTGTCTATCTATCTATCTATCTATCTATCTATCTATCTATCTATCTATCTATCTATCTATCTGCCAGAGACACTCTTGGTCTTGCCTCCAAAGAATTCAGGGAAATTTGAATCTGAAGCTGGATTGCCCTCAATAAAGTTTTCTTTTTAACATGTGCAATTGATAATACCTTTGAGAATAATGTCAGAGGGAAATTTTAATCCAATATAATGTGAGTGTGCGTCCATGAAGGAGGAAGTAGACTACTTCAGAATTAAGATAAACTGTTTGCTTGAAGATCTCAGGCTGTTAATAACATTGGGAGCATTTCCCAGAAAGATGACGGAATTTTGAAGGATAACGGCTGATTGTGCATGAATCAATATGTTGCTGCATGCTTCCTGATCACCCTTGCTTGTCTTTTTCCTCTAGAAACAAAGAATTCACCACAAAGAAAAGATTTAGCTTGAACTGAACCTGGCTTAGCACTATCAGAGCTTGAAACAATACTTTATAATAAATATATTAGTCATCACTTGCTATTTTTTCCCCAGGGAAGCACATTATCCATTACTAGTAACTATAAGAATTACTTTACATTTTTTTAGTAACATTATTTATTAGGATATTTTTTAAAAAACAATAAAAATAAAAAAAGGCCCAAAATGGTTCAGAAATCCCCCCAGTGACCTGCAAATGATATTTTAGAAGTCTAGGAGTAACAACTTGATGTAACAAGTAGATGAAACTTGTTATACTAAAAATATTACAACATTACTTTGCTGTTGTTGTGTGCCTTCAAGTCATTTCTGACTTCTGGTAACCCTAAGGTGAACCTATCATGGAGTTTTCTGGGGCTAAGAGTGTGTGATGTGTCCAAGATCACCCAGTGGGTTTCCATGGGGAACTAAAAACCCTGGTCTGCAGTGACATAGTCCAATCTCAAACCACTATAGAATACTCATAGAATCACAGAATTGGAAGAGACCACAGGGGCCAGCCAGTCCAACCCCCTGCCTGCGGTTCAGATGGAATCTCCTTTCCTACAGTTTGAATCCATTGCTCCTGGTCCTAGTCTCTGGAGCAGTGGAAAACAAGCCCACTTTCTCCTCAACATGATATTCCTTTAAATATTTAAACATGGCTATCATGTCCCCTCTTAACTTTTTCTTCTGCAGATTAAATTGCTCCCTAAGCCACTCCTCTCAGGTGTGGCTTCCAGACCCTTCACCATTTTGGTCGCCCTCTTCTGGACATGCTCCAACTTGTTAATATCCTTCTTGAATTGAGGTGTCCAAAACTGGACACAGTATTCCAAATGAGGTCTAACCAATGCAGAATAGAGTGGTATCATTACCTCCCTTGATTTAGACACCATCCTCCTATTGACACAACCAAGAATTGTGTTGGCTTTCTTGGCTGCCACACACACTGCTGACTCATGTTCAGCTTGTGATCTACCAAGACTCCTAGATCCCTTTCACATGTACTGTTATCTAGCCACGTGTCCCCCATCCTATATTTGTGCATTCAATTTTTCCTGCCTAAGATCCTTTCCACAATGCACCTTTTCGTGGAGCTGGGGTGCAGGGATCGCATGAGCAGCCTCTAGCGAGAGGCTCTCGCGTCCCAGTTCCTTCAGCTCTGCAGCTGCTGCCTGCTTGTGTGAGAGCCCTGCCTCTTCCTTCCGCAGTACAGCCTGGGAGTTTCCCAGGCTGCATTGGGGCAGGAAGCATGAGTGCCACAGCTCCAGAGCTCCACACGCACGGCAAGTGTGCGCGGGGCCCTGGAGTGATGCGTGATCATGCACCATTTTCAGCTCACAGCCAAAAATGAAAAAGTGTGTGACCAGTGCCTGTCAGCCCCTGGAGTGTCACGTGAGTGCGTCATGTGGACCCCTCCTCATATTAGCACAACGCTCGAGGGGTCCTTTTGCATGGCAAATGTCGTGCGAAAAGGACCGAAGTGTAGGACTTTAGATTTCTCTCTGGCTCTCTACAATACAATAATACTGGCTCTCTATGATATTATTCTGAATCTGATTGGCTAGTTAGTACAATCACTGAATCAAGTGATTGAATTGTGAGTCAACACATAAGTAACATCCCATTGACTCAGTAAGTCTGCCATGGTTAGGACTACCACTAGGATATAGGCCATTGCTTGCAGAAAGACCATTATTATGACTTTGTTAGCCTCCCCTACAAGTATTGTGTTGTTATTACTTGTAACATATTATTACCAGTCTCTGATCTCTACCAAACAAATTAGAAAAGTAAGCCTGGTGGAAAAAGTTAAACCTGGTTTATGCTAACAGCCGGAAGTATAGTTCAAGATGAAACACCAGTGCTTTCAGTTCCCTCAGCTGTACGGGTAAATGAAACTAGTGGATATCCATGGGGAATCAGAAGTGTTCAGTGTTCCCAGAATAAAACAATAAATATAAGCCCCCCACCTTTCCAATTCAACTTAATCACAAAGATATGTATGTTGTAATTGTTGTGCTGGAGGCAGTAATTGCACAAAATGGCTCCTTGCATTAAAATGGAGGCAACACTTTCTTCTGGCCATGTGGGGGGGTAGTGACAAAGAGCTGCAAGCAACTGCATGTTTTATTTAATACAAGCAAATGGGAACATACATTTTTTGTAAGAGAATTAAATACTGGAGGAAAGGGGGAAATTCTTTTTCTATGTCTTATGACAGCCCACTGTGTTTAACCAGAAAGAAATGAAACCTCATGTTGTGATTATATCCCCTGAGATCTAATGAGGCATAATGGAGCTTTGGTGACATTATTGACATTTTTCAAAGAAAGGCATCTAAGCTATGATGGTTAGGCTGTTCCCATTTTAACCCACCAATGGGATCTTAATTAGAACGCTCTCACTAATATAACCAAGCACAGCTAGAAGGGACATGAGGTCGTGGCAACCCCTTCCTGATGCCAAACCAGTATGTTTGTATATCTGGAGCTGAGCTTGGAAATTTGCTTTTGGAAAGTAATTCATTCCCATTAGTCATTTGGGGGTTCAGAGAGTAATTCCTTGCTATTTCTTCTTATATTTAAAAAGTAATTTATTGTACTGCTCATTATTTTTCCATTAATCTCTGTTACTTTCTTTTTGGAGAAAATCTTTAAAAACAAGAGAACGGCAGAAAACTTGAGAAAACCATATTGACGCCTCTAAAAATTCCTAAAAATAAAAGCAACTTTGAAAAGTTTGTAGAAACTGTTACTCATTCAACCTGTAAAGTAAATTTAACATTGTGATATCCAACTATTGCAATGTGACATGTGACAGGTAACTATGTTATTTGTATCTTACTGCTTCCACAATCTGCACCAGAGGAGTAAAGTCTGTTCAGAAACTTTCTGTATATGGAAAAGTTCTGGTCTGAAAACAAACCAAAACGGAGAGAGAACACTTCAAAATGGCACCACACAGATTGCACATGCTTAGTCGTTTCAGGAGCCTGGATCTCTTGAGGGTAAGTTCAAAGAAAAAATGGGGATTGGCCTGTCTTCAGCAGGTTTCTTTCCACCATCTTGTAAGGGTGCACCTTAAAGTTCAGCAACTTCTTTCTGTGTGCTATATAGAAAGGTTTCAGAATTAGGCCCTTTTCGCGTGGCATTTGCCATGTGAAAGGGCCCCTGGAGTGTCGCGCGACAGCGAGGAGTGGTCTACATGATGCACTCACAGTCGCATGATGCTCCAGTGCCTGGCAGGTGCCGATCGTGCACTATTTCATTTTTGCTGTGAGCCGAAAATGGTGCGTGATTGTGCATCGCTCTGGGGCCCCATGTGCACTTGCCGTGCATGCAGAGCTCTGGAGCTGCGGCGCTCATGCTTCCTGTCCCAGCGCAGCCTGGGAAAATCCCAGGCTGCACTGTGGAAGAAAGAGGAGGGGCTCTGGCGCTAGCAGGCAGCAGTGCGGAGCTGAAAGAACCAGGATGTGAGAGCCTCTCGGAAGAGGCTGCTTGCGTGATCTCCACACCCCAGCTCCGCAAAAAGGTGAGTTGCGGAAAGGACCTTAGTGTGGAACGGAGGGAAGGACTCTATTTCTTTCACTCTTGAAACTGTCCACACTGGTAATTCTCAAAAGTGCAAACTGGTGCCTGGAACTGGAAACCTAAACCAGCTGCAAATAAGGGCTCATTTCCTTCTGAAGATTGTGGGACTTCTAATTAAGGCCCATGATTCCTGATAGGAACACGAAGAGGGCCATTTGTAGAATCCACACAAGGCCTGTCTTGGTATAACTTCCTGCTTGCTGTTACCTGCTACTCTCCCCTCCCTTCCTCAGGGTAAGACTCTGGTTGTTGGAAAGGAAGGACAGAACTGTTAGAAAGGATGAGGGAGTGAGGAAGTTGCTTTGAAAAGCAGGGAGAACTATTTTTTGAAATATTCAAGTTAATACTAACCTCATCAACAAAGCAATGTTGTTTGACTGGCACGAACATTTGTGGGGAGGAGCCTTAATTTGGGATCCAAGCCAGACAAGCTCATCCCTTCCTTGTTTTCACTTGGATTGGGAGTGTAAAGATTCCAGGGTCCTGATCCACTCAGTTCCCAGGCCAAATAAAGCTTGAAGGTTTGTTCTAATGAAAAGCCATTTTGGTACACCAAAATGGTGGTTTATTGATTGCACAAAGGTATTAAAAGGAATGCCACAATAAAACTTAAGGTGAAGGCACTGTTTGCTGACATCCCTGATCAAAGCTGCTCTTTCTCACAACTGCAATTCTCTGGGATCCGCGCAATGAACTAGATGCTGTGCCCAACTGACTTGAGTTCCTCGGATAGATTATGGCTGAAAAGAAATCACCTCAGGACCAGACCACAGGCATGGTTTTTCCTGATCTTTAAATATACTCTCTCCCTTGTTCTGAAAAGTGCTGATGCTTTCACAGACACATAAGATCACCCCACGTTAATCAAGGAACAGTTTCACAGACATTCTAGGACTGAAACATGCTTACCTGTTTCTGCAGCCCTGAATTGACCTTGTATGGCTTGCTAGAGAAACTGCCTTCATATTGTTATTTACTAGACAACTGCTTGCTTCACCAGTAAATCATGTTATGTACTCCTTAAGCCTAAAAAATACATGTATAGGGTAAATGTAAGAGCTCCTTGCCAACTCATCCAAGAAATTCCAGGTCCCCTGTAGTGATTTATGAAAAATGGTCATGATCTGGATGCTTTGCCATGTATTCATAGGCTCAGTGATGAACTTTAGATCACGTTGAAATGAATATGGCTGCAATCTTATGCCCTTAATGAGTCTTCCACAATGAGATTTCCATTGTTCCACACTGAGATATCTGTAGTTCCTCCCCCGCATCCCAGTCCTTGCTTAGTCTTCATTCAAACTACACACGAATTTAGAGCAGCTACTTTGTGAGCAGCTGGGGACTTTTTAAAAATATATTTTTGGCAAAAGAGGCCTGTAAATAAGAATGTGCAATTTGGCTTGTATTCGAGTCATAATGGATGTTGTTCCTAGGGAGTTTCACACACATCAGTTGCACAGCAGACAATGTGAAACTGCCCCTTTTCCTTTGACAATCTGAGCCCTCCTATGTAAACATTGCTAAAGAAATATATTTTCAGATATATGTATATTTGGTTGAAAATTATTTCAGAGATCAAAATGAATCTCTTGCAGGGAAACATATTCTCTTGGGAAACATTAATTTCACTATGGAAATGGTTTCAACTATGAGAAACTGAAGGGCCAAGCACAAGAGAAAACATTCCCTCTCTCACAGATAAACAACCCACCTCTCTCACAATGTTCAGTCAGCCTCAGATTCAGTTCAAAACTTCAGGCTATGGACTACACATTTTGCCTTCAAAGCACATTTATAGTGTGGGAAAACAACAACAACAACACATAGGCTTTGTTTGCTTAAAATGCTAAAATTTACCCTGAACAAGATGGAAAAATTTCTTTAAACTTTTCTTTTATTTTCTGGCCCAAAATGAAATTGTTCCCTCCTTGCTGGCCAATTCAATCCCAGAAAGCCCCCCTTTTTTTTGATACAGGAAGTTAACTTCTGGTTGACTTCTAGCTGGCTTCCTTTTTCTTGTTTCTCTTAGCCCCCCACTCCCTGGTGGAAAATGGCCAGCTCGCTCTTCCTAGTAAAAGAAACATTTCTTATGGTGGAGCTGAGGCCTGCAAAGGCTCCATGGAGGACCACTGTGCCCCCCCAGTCCCTGACAAATTTCCTGCCCTACTTTATGAGAGTATTTGAATGTCACTGTCTGTGGCATTATCTCCTTTTAATTTTTTTTTTTAATTTTGCTTTATGCTTGATTTTTATATCAGAGAATGTGTTTTTAAAGGGACTAATAAATATGACAACTAGAAATATACAAAATCAACCAAATAAAAATTATTGACTGCAAAGATCTGTTGTACTCTGTCAAAGCTGAGTAGATGTGAATGATAAAAACATCAGGATAATAAATATAAGAGAACTACCACAAATAAAAAGCTGATAACTTTCCTATTCATATGAAAAAGTCCATGAGAAATATGTATTTTGGACTGTGTCTTCATGTTACTTTTCTCATTCTTTTACAGGGCCACATCTACATTTGGATGTTGGGAAACTTTGTATCCTTGTTGTTCAGCGTCCACTACCGCTCTGTATTTATATCTAGGAAAGGTGCTCCAAGTGATCTCAGATCAGAAGAAATGAAATAAAAGAATAGATTACCTATAATGATTTACATACTCTTCAACTGTTCCAAGTTGGCAGGAACAGTCCCAATTAATCCCACTTTTTATGCTGCTTTTAAAATGGTCCACTTTTTCTTTCCGTCTCCTTCCACTTTCCCTCTTTGTCCTCCAGCTTCCTTCTGTTGCTGCAGATTAAGTTCAAAGTGCAAAAGCAGTTTGCACTTAGCTTGGCAGTGGGGAAAGGAGTTTGCAGCTGTGGTTTTCTTCTGTGAAATGTTGGAGGGTATGGAGTTATTCACTTTTTGGGGTGTGTGTGTAAAGAAGGGATAATAAAGAAATGACATTTCAAAGTAATATATGCATAGTAACACATTGACATTGACAACAAAATGACAGCAACATGTTCCGAGAGGTCCACACTGAACAATTATAGCAATTTGGCACTACTTTAAATGCCATGGCAAAATCCTAAGGAATCCTAAAATGTGTAGTTTCATGAGGTTTTCAGAATTCTCTAACGGAATTCTATACTATAGCTTTAGGAAACCTATGTGCCATGCCAAACTACTAATCTCAGGATTCTATGGGATGGATAAATAGCACTTAAAGTGCTATCAAATTGCTATACTTGTGCAGTGTAGATGCCCCTCTATTTACTTGTAAACACTGTCTTTAAAGGGAAATTTAGAGACATTTTGATAGGTATTTTCAAGTTTTGTGCCGTTCTCAAACAATCAATGATTTTTAAGGCATGAGTGATATATATTGCCTATGGTAAGTCAAGCTGGAACAAAGAGAAGCAATGCAGTAGTTATGGACAACACCTAATTGCACAGATTGTTAGATGTGATATTTTAGAACAGCCTCTGCAAGACGGTATTTTCTAAATGTACTGGAGTATACATCCCACCATCCACAGCTAGTAATTGAGTTGTGGGATTTGTGTACAACTGGAAACTGCCAGGTTGGGGAAGGCAGGGAAGGAGAAGGAGACCTCCTGAAAGATCTAAAAAGAAAACATGCTACCTGTGGGCAGTGGTGTTAACCAATATACTGTCAGTCACATTCTCAATGGTTTATAATGGCAGCTGCTTAAAAAAATATGTTTTCCAGTCTTAACATAAACAGATTAAATTGCCAAGTTAACAAAATGCGTTAAGCCTTTTCTACTAAAGTTTCAAAATGTGCAAATGCTTGGAGGGCAATGTTAATTTGTCTCTTCAACTCCAACCACATTGAAATGAATGAAGATAGATTTCATAAAAGGCTAAATATTGGCTACTGAAAGAAGGTGATGACGCTGGTGGCGGCGGTGGCAGTGATGATGCCAGTTTTGTCATTAGGGACTCTTTCACAGTATACAGTTATAGTGCTATGATTCCACTTTAACTGCCGTGGCTACCTTCCATGGTATCTTGGGGATGGTAGTCTGGTCAGAGAGACCAGAGGAACTGAGGATTGTAAAGGTCCCTCACTATAGCTGCGGATCCCAGGATTCCACATGGCTTTGCTACAGTTGTCAAAGTGGAATCACAGTACTATTATAGTTTAGTATGAAAGGGCCCCTGAATGAAAAATTTAGACAGTAGTTACATGCATTTTGAACATTCTTATCAGTTAGAATTGACATCTTGTGACTTATCTATCAGTGAGCATTTCAACACCCTGTGTGCATGCAATGTTAAAAAAAGTCTGAACATTTCATGCCAACAGACTGTAAGACTCAGGCCATTTCCGCATGGGACTGTTATAGCGCTATGATTCCACTTTCAACATCCTATGGAATCCTGGGGTTTGCAGTTTTGGGAGAGGCTGGCAGTCCCATGCGGAAATGGCCATAGAAGTTGAACCAGGAAAAGAGCAGTTGGGTCTCCCACTGAAAGTGAAGAGAACTTTATTATGATGTATACACTTATAATTGGTTATACTGTGGGGACTCTTTGGGAGGACAGACGTCTGGGCAAAGGGGAAGTAGTACAATGTCTGAACATTTCATGCCATTTGGATGGAAAATGGCAATGTTACAAGCAGACCAAGACTGACTGGGTCTTCCAGTAAATTAAATGAGGTAAGAAAAACATGTGCTAATAATGAATGAAATCGAAATGAATGCTGTTGAAATGAATGGAAAAATGAAATGGACCTTTCATTTCCTAGACCCATACAGATAATAGAGTCCAAGCTATTTTGCTACCCATCACTTATATGTGAAAATGAGGCATGATACCTCAGTTCTGCTAGATGGTGCCCATAGCTGTTTTCAACCATACCACTCATCCCTTCATTTTGTGGCAGTTCCAAGTATCTGATAGATAAAAGCCAAAATGCTTCCCAGAATAAGTAAAAAATGTCCTCTATTAGTCTGTTTCAATGACAGTGCTGTATGTTACTGACACAGTCACAACCCTTCCAGCTGGACTACATCAGGATCCTATATCTGTAGTAGTTAAAAGCTTCTTCTGGTTTCTAGCCTGAATTATTAATACACCGAATGTAGCCATTCTTTCTTTTATTCATGGCCTTATTCTCAGCCTTCTTTAACCCAAAGTGTTCTCTCCTGAATTCCGTTACGCTGTGGAGCCAAGTTCCCCCCCCCTTTAGTTTTTATTTAAATAGTAATTCTTATCTTGCTTTCCTGTACTAAATTGTAGTCAAAGTGGCTTGCAGTAAAGTCATGATTACAGATCATAAAGTCAAAATCACAAATGCAAACAAACCATAAAAAGAGTAAAAAGCAGCCGTCAAAATAACAAAAGGTTCCAATTAGGGGACTTTGGAGGCAGAGATAGAGCAGTGTGGTATACTAAACAGTCAGGGCTTCCACAGGACACCTCCCTCTTCCAGTCCCAGCCATAGAAGGAAGAACAAGGGGAGATGAGGATGACATACCGCTGAGAGAGGAGGCTGGGACAACAAGAAGCCTGACTCTTGTTTAGAATGCCTGCTGGAGCCAAGGCACTGTGGAAAGAAGAACCAGGACTATATTGTATCGCAGGTGATTTCCTCCTTTCCAAAGGTGCTTGGTTCCAGCAGGCATTCAGTCCAATAGCTTGGTTCCTCATTGCTTCCCTTCCCTTCTCTCTCAGCAGCCAGTGGTAAGGATGCTTCAAGCAGAATGTGTGTGCATCTGCGGAGAGGCAACAGCAGTTGTAGAACAGCCGTAATGGCTGTTCTATAAATATGCATTGGTTGGTGTGGAAATGGCAGCAGTGAAGTGAGGACTGCTGTGTGTGTGTGTTTCTGCTTCTTGCTCCTGGGTTGCCAGCTTCTAAACTCTGCCACTGGTGGACTGCTTACTGCTGGAATAAAATTGCCTTCACTCCCCACTAAAAAGTGCACCCCTGTAAATGAGTTGTTCTACCGTTTGGATGCTGCAGCTGAGAAGGTTCTCTAATGTCTCTTCATGGTATTTCAGCTTTCAATGGATCATGGAATGGAAAAATAGAAACAAGCTTTTACAACCTGAATAAAGCATGCAAGCACACGCACACGCACACACACACAAACTATCTCCACTTGCCAACAAAGTTCTTTATTCTGCTGAAACATGGTTGCTTCAGTTTAAATTTAGGCTGATTGGCACTTAAAAAAACCACAGAGTCTCTAATGCTTTTGCAGAAATTAAATGGGTTCACTTTCTCCCATCTTTATTAATTCAACACAAGAAAAGATACACCTCTCATATCTCCACCTGACATGAAGTTGTGAGGAATACATATGCCAAATTTACCTCAGCCCATTTTTGTCAGAAATGATCTAACTGTGTCATTTGAGACAATGCAGCAACTGAATGTTGAGGCTGTGATTTTCTTTTGTACTCCTGCCATAGAGTCTTTTAAAGACATGGAGAGGGGACATGAAATTGCAGTTTTTCTCTGAGTCCTATTCAATTAGACAGGAGAATTAGAAATAACAAATACTATATTCCCCAAGAAGAGCTGAAACCCACTTAGGAAATTGGTTTCTAGTAAAAGAGAAACTGGAAAGGCATTTCCAGTTTCTGGCCTGTTTCACCAGTGGCTCTTTTTTCCAAGATAAGGGTTTTCTTGGGAAGTAGGTTGCTGTGGATGAGGCATGTGTGCATGGAGGGAGTATGTTGGGAAAGGATGGGATTTTTAAAAAGCTTTCTTTAAAAACAAATCTCAAGGATCTTTTTGGAGTTCTTTTTTTTTAAAGCACTCTGAAAGGAAGCTAGAGAAATTCTTAATATATTTCATTTCTAATGTATTTTCAGGCAAAGTGAGGAGCAAGCACCCACTGCTAATTCTTTTTTCATCATATTCCTTCTTACTAGTTTGGCCCAAAGGAAAAAGGCATTAACATGAAGAAGGACAAACCTTGAAGAATCCCCACCATCTCAGTCAGAACAGCTTTTTATTTAATCAAGAAGATAACATATTCTATATTATTGTACAAAGGTCTTAAAATGACAGTCAAAGAAGTAAAATACTTGGTCTAGATAAAATAGCAGGTAGGGCATTTCCACTCATCGCAAGAGGGAGTAAGAGGAGGGAGACACTGGGGAGCAGATTCCAATCCACAGCTGACTTTATGGCTTCAACCACACAGATCTGCAACCACACGCACCCATGCAAAACTCTTCTGAAGTCTCTACAGGTTTCTCTACATTCGCCCTTCCTGAACTGTGTGCATCATCAGTCAGGGGTGTTGACCACATTCTCCACCAATCCTGTTACCCTAAGAGGTAGGGGATGTTGGGGTCCATCCACAGTGTCTCCTTAGAATTTAGGGGAGAAATCGCTTTAAGGAGGCCTGCAAGAAGAACAGCAGAATCTTTGCATCTATGTATATTAGTATTTACTGTAGAGAGGACTCCATTTTAAAGTTAAACAAAGTATTTAATTTGGATTGAAAAACACATAAGAAATCAAACACCATTACCTCTCTAGATAATTGGCCCCATTACCATCAAAAAGTTACTTTTATTGTTCTATTGAAATGTATCCTCCTGTAACTTAGAGCCATTAGGCTTGGTCCTACCCTGAGACCAGAGGCGTATTTAGGGTGGGGCAACTGGGGTGCATGCCCTAGGTGCCAATGCCAGGGGGTGCAAAAAAGAAGAACCCCTCACCTCGCCCACCCGCTGCTGCCTCACTCTCCTTTCTGGACTTGTGAGGGGGTGGAGGGTGGCGACAGCAGTGGCAGCAGCAGCAGCTCCCCACTGGCTGCCCCCACCCCTCCTACTTGTCCCGCCCCCTGCTGCTGCTCACCCTGTCCCCCCACTGCTGCTTGCCCTGTCCCCCCACTGCTGCTTGCCCTGCCACCACTCGACCCACCCTCCTCCTGCCATTTCCCCGCCCCCTCTCATTGCTTACCCTACCCCCCCACTGCTTGGCCCACCCCCACCAGACCCCACTGGTCTGATATGGTGGGGGGGGAGCAGCAGCAGCACGTAGGGGCGCAACTTCAGTGCTTGCCCTGGGCACTGTTGCGCCTTAGTACTCCACTGTCTGAGATAGCAGGGAACAACCCTGCACCTTCCTCTCTGTGTCATGCGTAGATATTAAAGAGTACATGTCACAACGTCACCTCCCAGTCTTCCTTTCACCAGACAGAACATGCCCAACCTCCTTATGCTATCCTTGTATGTCTCCCTGTCTGTTAGAATCCTTATTGCCCTTTTCTGAATCCATTCTCATTTTTTCTTTATCCTTCTTAACCTGAGGTGCCCAGAACTTTTTTAAATTTAAAATTATTTATTTTACAATAGCAGTTATGATAATGATAATACAATAATCCCTTCTTCCTAAACAGCTGTCATAATTTATGAAGTTTTTCTCCCTTTCTCCCTCCCTTCCATCCCCCTCTTCCTAAATCATGAAGTCATAAATCTTAACCTTGTAAATCACTGTAAATATAAAATGTCTTCCAAATAGTTACATGTGTTTAAATGTTAATATAACCTTCAATGATTTGCTTTAGCTATTTTTAGTCTTGCAGCACTCAACACAAGCTATAAGAACCTTATTTGAATTTTTTTCATTTTCACTTTCAGGTATAGAGGTAAGGAATAATGTCTTTCTGCAGTGGACTTTTTAGCTCAACATTTGGTTTATCCATTCTACTACATCCTCCCAGTATATACATATTTTTGGATATGTTAGCTACTAGTTATGTATTTTGTCATAACATTTCCAATGTAGCTTTGACACTTTATTATTAATCTTATGGAATTTAAGTGGATAGTGAAACCATTTATGAATTTTTAAAATGCATTTTGTTTGATCTGAGCAGATTTTGATTTATAGGTTGGCATTTTCCAAATTCCAAATTCAATGCCATGTTTTTATCTCCAGATTTGACTCCCAGTCAAGTCTCATTCCTTTAGAGTTGCCAGATTTTGTCTCTTGTATTATTTAGTATATAAGAACCAGAATGGTGTAGTGGTTTGAGAATAAAACCCTGGAGAACAGGATTTGAATCTCTGCTTGACCATGAAAACCCATTGGGTAACCTTGGGCAAGTCACACGTTCTCAGCCTCAGAGGAAGGCAAAATCAAAACCCCTCTGAACAAATCTTGCCAAGAAAACCCTGTGATAGGGTCACCTTTAGGTTTCCATGAGTCAGAAATGACTTGAAAGTATGCAACAGCAACAACAATTATTTGGTATAGTTTTGAAGCTTCTCCTGTTGTTTTATTTGATCATCCAAAGGCATGAGGTGGTGTGCCATCAGCATACCAATTTCACCCAAACATTATCTCTCCATGCTTTCAAAAACAGCCTCAGCTAGTGATTGTGTGCCTCCTCTGAATGAATGCCTGAAGGAGCTAATGGGCTACATAAGGAAAGAGAAGTTTAAGCTGAACCCAGACAAGATGGAGGACCTTTCAAGAGTCCTCACCTGGATTTGGAGGTTTGCCAACCAGTCCTGGATAGGGTTACACTCCCCGTGAAAGACAGTATTTGCAGCCAGGGAGTCCTTCTGGATCTGTCACTTCAAATAACAGCTCATAGATATGACAGACAGGAGTGCCTTCTATCAAAAATGTAACCCACTGTTGCCTAGTCTTTTCTTATTGTGTTTCTTGTATTTGATGATGTTATTTTAACCTGAGCCTATATAAGCCACACTGATTTTTTTTATTTTTTAAAAATATACTTTATTGAACATACAACAAAAATACAAAAAACACAATAAAAACACAACAATACAAAACAAAACATACAACCACACATATAAAAAAGAAAAGTAGCGATTCTTAATACATAAAGTAATACCCCTCCTTCCTTCGACAGGAGGGGATACAACTTTCCATAATTGTATTTCAAAATATTTTACCTACCTACAAACAAACCATACCAACCATTCATCCATAAACAGTCCTTCTAACTTCTTACTCCTATCTTCACTCTCTCAGACATAAACTAACATACTTGACTTCTACCACCGAATCATTGGAAAATAAACACAAACTCTTCTCATATCCCTAAAAACCTTCTTATTCAATTAATCCTTTTGCTGGTATCCTCGCTTCCACCTTGCTACTCTATATCAAACCTATAAATCAATTCCTTACACCTACTCATGAATTATATAACACTAAAAAATTAATGTTGTACTAATTTAACTAAATTAATTCAATTCAATTAATTCAATTATTAATTAATTTAATAATTCTAAAAGCACTTCAACACTAGGAACACTCACTACTTATTTATCCTACTTAGACCTAATTGCTCATTTCCCTTATCCAACACTATAATTACCTAACCGTAATCCAACAAACTTCCTAATTATCTAACACTTATTAAATATAACTAGCTAAACATCCCTATTAAGGCGGCTTCGCCCCACTCTTCTTCCCAAAAGGGTTTTAATACTTCCCATTCCAAAAATGCTTTACCGTTCGTTTTATCTTGCAACCTTAAGGTTAGTTTGTCTAATTCCGCTAATTCATACACTTTACACTTTCAGTCTTCTAACTTCGGTGTCTCTTTGGATTTCCAAGATTTTGCATATATAGTCCTAACTGCATATATTAAATAACACAAAATCCTCAAAGTTTCTTTCTTCAATATTATTTCCAATCCTGTCAAAATATTTAACAAATAAATTTCTGGTAGAAATGCAAATTTTATATTAAATATATTCTCTATTTGACTATTAATTTGTATCCAAAATTTATTTGCTTCTCTACACCGCCACCACATGTGATAAAAGGAACCTACTTCTTGGCATTTCCAACATGTGGATGCTTCCTTCCTTCTACTTATTTTAGATAATCTAAATGGTGTTAGGTACCATCTATGGTAAATCTTAAAAAAATTCTCTTTTAAATTATAACTCCTAGTAAATTTTTGATTGATCTTCCGCGAAAATTGCCTTTGTTCAATTGTTATTGGATGACCTAAGTCTTGGGCCCATTTTATCATATTAGTCTTCACAAATTCCTCCTCTAAATCCAGATTTAATAATAATTTATATATCTTATTCAATGACTGTTTAGTTCCCAGATGTATTATCTTATCGAATTCTGTATCCTCCCACAAAATTCCTTTAGATTTTATATCCTCTTTATATCTTCCCAATAGTTGATTGTGTAGGAGCCAATGTGAAGTATAACCCTGTTAATTCTTCTCTAGTTTTTGGTCTGACCATCATCCCTTCTTTTTTTAGTATATCCTTATACATCAGCCATTGTTTTATCTTTACTTTCTCAAATTTATAAAATGCTTCATGGGGGGAGGTCCAGGATGGTATTTTTAAATACATTCCCCCCCTTAATTTCAGCCAAATTCATAAAATCACTTTTCTTACAAAATGTTCTGTAATTATTTTATTAATTTTATATTTGTCATAGCGAAAAAAGGCATGCCAACCAAAATGTAAGTTAAATCCTTCTAACTCAATAATTTATCATTCTCTAATAAGATCCATTCTTTGGCCCATATTAATGCTGAAGCTTCATGATATAATTTTAAGTCTGGAACTCCCAGTCCTCCTTTCTCCTTAGATTCTTTTAAATATTTCCATTAGATTCTTGCTTTCCTTCCATTCTGTATAAATCTGCTTAAGTCCTGCTCCCAAATTTTAAAGTGTTTATCATTAAATATAATTGGAAGATTTTGGAAAAGGAACAACATTTTTGGTAAAACGTTCATTTTCTCCACTGAAATTCTCCCAAGTAAGGATAATTGTAAGTTTTTCCATTTCTTCAAATTATCTTGCACCTCCCTCCAAATTTTCTTATAATTATTTTCAAATAACTCTGAATTATTTTTTGTTATTACTATACCCTAATACCTCACCTTTTTTGCTATTTTGAATCCTGAAATCCTCATCAATTCCAATTCTTGCACTGAGGTGATATTTTTTGTGACCATCAATGATTTATCTTTATTGATCCTTAACCCGGCCACTTGACCATATTATTTTAATGTATCTATTAAGGGTATAATACTTCTTATCGGATCCTCTAAAATTATGGCCATATCGTCGGCAAATGCTTGTAGTTTAAATTCATGTCCTTTTATTTTAGTGCTGCATATTTCCTTATTATTTCTGATTTTTTTTTTAAAGTGAAGGGTGGTACAGGTGAAGGGTGGTATAAAAATCTATAAAACTCCATGAATTAAGCAAGGAAATTGCATGATGCAACTGTGAGCTGGAAGCACCCAATCTATGTCACATACTTTAGTCAGCATGTCTGCTGATATTTTAAAAAAACAGTTCTGTGAACAACTTGGATGTTGTAAATTACCGGTTAGGGTGAAAGCTGCAGTTACATTGGTCATTGACAGTTCAAGGTCAAGAAAGTCAACCCAAAGCCTGGAAAACAAACCAGATAGAGGGATGTGCTAAAGAACAGCTGAGATGCTTTGCCGATGTCACAAGAACCAAGGCCAAGTTTCAGAGTTGGCAAAGACATCTTTCACAAGAAGTATCACATGCTTCCTATAAACTCCATTTGTGGCTCACCTTTTCTAGAGAAGCTAATCACTGAACAAGGAGAACTGGGGTAGTACCTACTGTGCTGTGCCAATCCCTAGATGCTCTCACTCTTGGCTAAGGCCCTTTCTGCACGTGGGGAAGGAACCACGCGAAAACGGGACTCGCTGGATTTCTTCGGCATCTGGTTGAGTCCGTTGGGATGAGGAGCAGTGCGAGCTCATCGCTCCGCACTGCTTTGGCATCCAGAATGGCAGCTTCCAGTTGGTGGAGGCTCTCCACCAATCTGAGGAGCTCGCCAGCCTAAAGCCCACCCCCGGCAGATCTGCAGGCACACACTAGTGCGCATCTGCAAATCTGCACCAGAGCACGGTGACAGAGTGACACGGAGTCGCGTGCTCCATGCTTTTTAAAGACCTCTTAAAAGAGGTTTTTAAAAAGCACGCTGCGCAACCAGTTCTGGTTGCTCCGAACCAGACTGAGGTGCAGAACTACAAAAAGTAGTCTGCCCCAGTCCACTCCACGGTGCAGAAGACCTCCGTCGGATGTGTCCACCATCTCAGAAGAAAGACTGGCCCTTGGCAAGAGGCCCTCTGGGCTTGCGGCACCCACATGATCTGAAAACCCTCTGAAATATAAATTAATTCAATGATTTATTTTCTTGATGTCATCTATCTTACTTTTCTTTTTCTGTCTCACATGTTTCATCTTTACATTCAAACTGAGTGGTCATGTTAGATGCTGCATTAGCTGTTTGCTCAAAACTCTACAGTTGGCTTGTGTGAGAGGCAAGTTTCTCTTTAATTTGGTTGAGATGAATGGTAAACTGTTCTTTCATTTCTACTCTGATCTGTTGCCTTGGATAATGCTGTCCAGCTTGCACTCTGTTAACAGTGTTATTACAGGAGAGTCCTTCCTGTAAATATTAGATGTGGCCAAGTTGTGCCTAGAAACTGCCAAAAGAAACACCCTACTTACTCAATGGCAGAAGATAATTTTCACAGGTCTTCATTTATTAGGTATTCCTCTAGCCACTTTGAGTAGTTGGATCTCAAAATACACCCAGGATATTCCTTGTGGTTAAGCAGTAGGAGAAGGAGAATTAAGACTTTCAACAGCCATTTTGAAAAAAAAAAAAAAGCCCAAACCACAACTCCTTTTTATCTCAACCCCATTCTCTCTCATGTTAAAATCAGCTGAACTGCTATGGCTGAACTGGCCCTGGACACCTTAAAAAAATGAATGTATTAGTACTGACAAAGTAAGCAAGAAAAAAGAAAAGCAGGGTTGACACTAAACGTTTAGGTGCAATAGTTGGAACCTCTAAAAGCAGCTTCATTGATTTGAGGATCTATAAAAAAAACAAAAACTAAATGGTTTGAAGATTGTGGCTTTTAAATTTTAGAGGTTCCTACTTTCCTATTCATATACTAATACATCATTAAAATGTGCAAAGGTCCCATCATGTGAATTGCTTTTAATTTGCCAAAAGTATCCCAGTAGCTCTCATAAAAAAAATAACACTATAAAATTAAAGTCCTCAGGGTCAAATCAGGAACTTGGAGTCTTTCTTTTGTTTTTGTTCTCTACTCCCTTTCCCTAATTAATTGTTTGTTATTGTATTGCCATAAATGTTTCCAGAAATGTTGGACTGGCACAAACATCTCTCACCAAATGCTCCCACAATATAAATATCATTACCAATCAATAATTCCCCAACTGGGTCCTATCAGGCTGCTCTACAAAGCTGTCAACATGCCCAGAGGCAATTTCCTGCTCCACATGTAAAATCTAAAACAAATAATCAAATAGCGTCCTTTGAAAGTTGAGCCATGACAGCTGATTAAATGCCTAAATAAGAAGCAGAATTAAAAACATTAAGAGGGGGAAAGAGACAAGAGCCAGAGCACAATGCCTGTAATTCTACTGTTTAATTTTTGTGTAAGTTGAGGGGGAGAGAAGTTAACTGCCTGGAAGAAGGTAAATAATTTGTTGTGAGATGTACTCTGTTTAAAGAGATTTGAAGGATACACATCTGAACACAGGAGATGTGCCCAGTTTCCCATACATTAGCTCTGGGAGAATTTTTTAGCCTATATTCTCTGCTAGTATTAGGAATACAACTGAAATACAAAGGAATAAGGGGCCATTTCTGCACTAGACTGTTATAGTGCTATTATTCCACTTTCAACATGCTGTGGAATTCTAGGATTTGTAGTTTCCTAAGGCCAAAGAGCTCTCTGGCTGAGAATTCTAAATGCCCCTCCTCAAATCCAAACCTCAGGATTCCAGAGGATGTTGAAAGTAGAATAATAGTACTATAACAGTGTAGTGTGGAAAATGGCCAGAGAGCCAGCGTGGTGTAGAGGCATGAGTGTTGGACTATGACTCTGAATCCCAGTTTGCTCATGGAGACCCACTGGGTGACCTTGGGCAAGTCATCCTCTTTCATCCTCAGAAGGAAAAAGCAAACACACTCTGAACAAATCTTGCAAAGAAACCCTTTCCTTCCCATGACAGGATTGCCTTAAGGTTGCCATAACTTGGAAATGATTTAAGGCACACACAAACCATAAACAAAGGGATAGCATCAGAAGAAGAAGGACAAGGGATAGAGGCACCTCTATTTATTCTCTATAAGCAAAATCAGTCTTCCTTCCTTCCTTTTTTCCCTTTCCGTTTCTCTCTTTATCTTTTATACTCATCCCCAATCTGTTGTCTTCCAGATGTGTTGGAGTTCAACACTGTGGCCATTTCTGCACTACACTCTTATAGTGTAATTATTCCACTTTCAACATCCTATGGAATCCTGGGGTTTGCAGTTTCTGGAGGGGCCAGCCCAAGACTAGACTAGCCCACGGTCATACTTTCCCTAATAAAAACCCCCAGTTCCGAGAGCTTCCTCGGATCGCTCCAGACTTCCATCCAGCCTTGCTGCCGCTCTGTCCAGCGAATTCCTCTCGGCCGCCACGCCAAGCTTCTTCTCTCCAATTGGACTTCTTCAGGACTACGAGAAAGGTGGCGTATCACCCATTTCTCCCAAAACCCTCATTTCCTATTTCTAGTTAGCTGTGTGGTTTTCTTAATAATTTGTCTGCTTGTTAATAAATGTTATTGTTGCCATTTTAAACTGACTGCTCACTGACCTGAACCTGTATACACAGGGTAAAAGATCCCCGCTAAGTTACCCTGCCTCTCGTTAGCTTAAGAGGGTGCTCCAGCTAATTTCCCCATCTTTGCTTGGTTTGGTTTGGTTATTTGGGCGCCCCTCCCGGGACCCCCAAGTCACAGGGTAACACTAGTCACTTTAAAAAGTTTATATGCTGCAAGCCACTGCCTTATATGATAAAACACACATTTCTCCGAACCACGTTATCATCAACACCCACAGCAAAACATGAGGGAGCAGCACAAGGTGCAGGACAATTAGCATTTGAATGGTGTAATATTCCTTTTCTCTTTTATGAATAATTCTTCAGTTAACTATAAAAGTAACTAAAATTACACTTATATCACCCCCAAAAATCTCTGTTTAGGTTTACTATTGCAATATATCATAGTTATATCTTCTATTTTGGAAAATAGAATGGTGTGTGCCTTCAAGTTGCTTCTGACTTATGGCAAACCTATCATGGGATTTTCTTGGCAAGATTTGTAACTAGTTATTCATTATAGGTAGTAAGTTATTAGAATAACCTTATTGTTGCCAAGCTTTTTTACTTAATACTTTTTTTACTTAATCAAGGCCCATTTGGTATTTAATATACATATCAAACTTAACCCACAGCAAGGGATGAGGTATGCTTGCTGGTCAGGTTGTGTTGGAATGTGCAAATGAATGCTATGAAAATTATGTTGACTATGAGGAGACCAGTCATATCCATCAGACTCAGGTTAGACTTAACCTTCATAAAGGGCCAATGTTAAACAGGTTTCCACTGTTGTCAGATGGATTTGCTGTGTTTTTTTCCCCTAGCCGAACTCTATATAGTGCTGCTTTACAGAGTCACTAGAAAACCCACAGAGGTTTTCTATAAATATTGATATGCCCCTGCAATTAGAAATCTGACTCATTCTTTCCCCTGCCCCCTCTTCCTTTGGCTTCAGTTTCATGAGAACTTCTTACTCACCAACGGCTAAGAGTCACTCGTGTTCGGCAGTTTCTTCAAAGCCTGCTCTTTGGAGGCTGATGTCATCTGACAAGCAGGCTTTTTTTGATATGTATAATCTGCTTTTATGGTCTGATATCTGAATATACTATGGTCTCAGAGCTATACATATACCATTGCAAACTAAAATTGTGGCCAGAGAAATTTCACTGTATTTCTCCAGATTGAGGACAAATTTTGTAATGGTTTCTTATGGGTGGCTCTCAATGTTAGCAGTAGCACAGATCCTTCCTCCTGCCCCCACCCTTGCTCTTGCTGGCAGTGACTGTAGCTGTGACCATTTTGGCAAACTGACTGCCATCTTGAATCCTCCACAAGGTCTTAGACGTAAGATTAATTTGGGACATTGTGTGGGGAATATGGAACCTGAGACAAAGGAACTGTTGGGGAGTATTCAGTGAAAGTTCTACAAAGTGGCCGTCTTTTTTTAAGGCTGATGAATAGAAAAGAAAATCTCAGAAATTTTCTCAGAGAATTTTCCTGAGAAAGTTCAGTTCAGCAATTCTATGTACTCTAGAGATAAACCAGAATTCATTGCACCGGCTTTTTATTTTTTGTTGTTAATGACAAACGCAAAAGGCCTCAGAATTTGTTTGATTTCATTCCTCCTTATGGACTTTTTTATTCACCTGAATAATTAAACCCTTCAGGTAGTTAAGGAGGAAACAATCTGCTCCTTTGCTACCCTGCTGGCAAGAGTTTAGCAGGCTTTTGGACACATTATAGAACTTCTTCAATCAGACTCTTCTCTCTCTTCTTTCTCCTTCAGGATTGCAGCCATGGTTGGTATTTTGCTCCTGCCCTCCATAAAACACTCTGAGCACTTGCTTTTTCTCCTAGAGTCTGTTATTTTTGATTTACTTTCCTCCCTTTTCCTGTTCTTTTATATCCGTGAGAGGGAGGTGAAGAGGACTTTTCATACTACATAGTTGTAGTGTTATGATTCCGCATTAATTACCATGGCTATGTCCTAGGAAGTCCCATTGTTTGTAGTTTTGGTGAGACATGGGAGCTCACTTGCTGAGAATTCTCAGTACCCTCCTTAAACTGCAAATTTCAAGATTCCATAGGGTGGAACTATGACAGTGGAATCATAATATTATAATTGTGTAGTGTGAAATGTGCCCAACCAAAGATTTATTTAGCTGGCTGTTCTGTTCTTAATTCCATCCTGAATATGACCTAACACTGAATTAGATTTTTTTTAACTGCCACAAGATACTCAATTACCAAAGTTTTCATTGATCATCCTACCACAATGTCAAGAAAAATTTTGGGGAGTGTGGTTGATTTAATCTATAATTCAATGGCGGTGGCAGCAGCAGCAGCAGCAGGATGAAGCTGTCTTGTTCTCTGTGAGATATATGGGAAAGTAGTGGTAGCTTTTCAGTAGTTGAGTGACCACTGCCATTACAGGCAATTATTTCAAATCAGTGGGTGAGTTCTTCAGTGTTAGCTTCTTACTATAGAAAAATGCCAGCAAGACCATTTTAAGAAAAAAAAGGTAGACAGTGGCAATGAGCAGATTTTTAAAGGATTTTTTTCCCATTCAAAATCACATTTGAGAACATATTCACACATGCATGAAGGGTAGTGCCAATTTCAATCTTTGGGAGCCCTGATAAAGGTACCATCAATGATCTACTATCCTCTGGAAGAAGTAGGATGCCTGAACTGAGGACTAAATCTAGCTGCTAGTCCCAGCTAAAGGAGACTCATTGAATCAATTGCTGAAATGTCAAGTCAGCACTTATACAAGTTCCATTACTGTAATTGCTGGCATATTAGATGCACCAGCGTATAAGGCACACTCTATTTTCAAACTGTATTCTTTAGGAAAAAATATTTTAATATCCTGTCCCCTGTTCCTGTTGTTTCTGCTTGGGTGGGGGGACCTCCCTATGGAGGCAGAAAGAACAGGAAGGGTGGGGGCAATGAAAGGAGATCCCTTCTCTCTCATTCCTGTCCTTTCTGCCTTGCGAGGAGACTTCTCTGCCCAGGCAGAAAGAACAGGAAGGGCGGGGGAGGGTGAAAGATCTCTTCTCTCCCCTTCCTGTTGTCTCTGCCTTGGTGGAGAGAACGCCCTCACTAGGCAAAAAGTAATAGAAAGGTGCCTTTCCTTTCCTTTTTGCCTCAGCGGGGACTTCTCCCCACTCAGGTATGTGCATGAGCACTCCTTTCATCCCCCTTGCTTTCCTATGCCCGGGCAGGGGTTACTGTATTTGCCAGTATATAAGATGCAACCTGTTTTCAGAAGGCACCTTTTTTGGGAAAAAAGTGTAGCTTATATGCTGGCAAATACAGTAATTTAGTGCATCTACTGTGATTGGGACTAGATTTGGTCAATGAATCTTATCACATTGCCTCTAATCTTCATCAGAGCTTTATGAGAATGGGAGTGAACAGTTGGGATCATGCAATCCTTTGTCTGTGTTGGCGTGCTAACAAATGACAATGTTTTCTACCCCCAGTGATACCCCAAGCAAGTATTGAGGTGTTGTCCATCTGAAAAGAGGGGACAGCTGACTTGCTCAAAAGATATCCTTTTGCAGGTTCTCAGTACCTGGTGTCCATGGTACTTGAACAACTTGAACAACTATTTCTGCTGTGGTAATTATGGATAAACTGAGGAGGGAATCATGTTTTCCCAGTCAGAAACTATAGTGGGAAAATTCATCATACAGGAAGAAGATTTGGACCAACAGTCCATCTAACACAGTGCATATGCTCCAACATTTCACAGATGAAAACCAGTACACATGTGGCCAAGCAACATCAGAGCGTGGTCAATAGGACAGAAGATACTAACAAGGAAGAACGCACAAATTAGGAGAGGCTGCAACAGTTTGCTTTTGCCTGCACCTATTGGGAAGGGCAAGCCTCTGCCCATTCCTCTCCTTTCCTCCATGCTGAGTTAATTAAGTGCAAACTGCTTTTGCAATTGAACTCTATCTGCAGCAGCTGAAGTAAGCTGAAGACAAGGGAGGTAGTGGGAACAGAGACAGACTTTTTAAATTCAACTGAAAAAGTGGGATGGCAAAAGATTAATTGTAACTCTCCTGTCAGATCAGAATAGTTGGAGGGCAGGACAATGTTGTCTGAGTAGCAGCAATTCTCAGCCCTTTCTACAGGACGTATCATCCCATATTGGGAATGAGAGAAGTACGGTACCCGGATGAAGGTTCTGAATGACACTATCCGTGTCTCGTCATTCTCCCAACCCCAGATGGTGTGATTGTGCTGCAAATCATCAATGGGCTCTTCCCATTAATGACAGGTGATCGCACCGCCCTCCCACCGCCCTCCCACACTTACCTGAATTGTGGAGGTTCAGGAGGTGCAATGGCCACACTTCCTGCCCCAGCATAGCCTGGGACATGCCCAGCCGCACGGCAGAAGGAAGAGACATGGCCATTGCACTGCCTTTTTTCCCACTGGCAGCCAGTGTGGAAGGGAGTGTTCCTGTCGTGCTCCCCTCCTGGGACAGCCTCTACCAGGATCCCTGTGGGACACCACCAGGATCTGGTAGCCTGCTGAAAGGACCTCAGATAACATTTTTACGCAGCAGTAACTGGGGAAGCCAGGGGCTGAAACTGGGACTTCATGCATGCAAAGCAGTTGCTCTTCCACTGAGTTCTGCATCCTCTACCCCTGCCCCCCATAGAACAACCTCAAAGGAATATGCATGGAAGGGCTATAAACAGCAGTTATAAAAAATGTACGTTTATTGCAGAAGGGCAAAGAAATAAAATGAAACAAAATATGGGAACTTTTTTTTATTTATATATTCCCTTGAGATGCTTTCTCCACGTATGCAAATAGAGGCTTTCAGACTGCAGATCTCTCAGATGCACCAGATTTTACTTTAAAAATAGGAAAAATAAATTGTAAAAGTTTATTCTGCTCAATTACATTCCTTCTTGTCACTGAAGCATGTAGAAGAAAAAATGCAGGAGGCAAAAAAACAAAACAAAAACAAAAACGGAGGGGTGAAGAATAAAACAAAAGCTGTTCAAATATTTTATATCTTTATATAAACCCAGACTGCAGTGGAATTTACTATTACATAATGTATTTACATTATCTACATTGGGTCTTAGAATTATTTTCTTAAAATAAAACAATGTATTAGCTACGTGTAAATAACATTAAAAAATAAGGCTTATACTTCTAATTTTGTACATGCATATTGGTCTAAATCTAATGTGTTAGTCCCAACCAGTGACAGCTTTGTAAGTCAACACTTAAGTCCCATTGATTCAATGGGTCTACTTTGGTTCAAACTAACAACAGATTTAAATCAATACACATAAAATTAAAAAGTTTGTGTGATTGTGTGTGTGTGTAAGAAAGAGTGTGTGTGTGTAAGAAAGAGTGTGTGTGAATGTGTGTGTGTGAGAGAGAGAGAACAAGGAAGGGATAGAGATTGGGAATGAAGCTTTCCAAAAATTTCATAGCAGTGGGGCTGACCCACATTTTTAACAGTTACAAAGGCCATTTCCGCACGACGTCGCTATCCTGCAACAGCAGCTGGTTGTTTCCAGTCCAGGAGTTGTGCTACTGCATGACATCATTGCTATCCAGCTGCTATCCTGTCCCCAAGTGTTGCAAAACACTTTATACCATTTCCAGAAAAAATCCTTTCTGAGCCTCCTTTAGTGCTTCAACCCTGTCTACTGGCTCAGTACAGTACTGTAATAATGATTGATAGTGCCTCCTGTTGTTGTGGAACCAGGAGTGGGGTGTGTTGGTTTTCCCAGGTTGCCCTTTCCTCAGCTACTCCGATGGCATGGTAACTTCAAAATCTATCACTTCCCCATGTTTATTTTAAATTTCTCATTCGAGTTAAAGTTTTTTATTTTTTTAAAATACATTTTTAAGCATTATAGCACAAAAGTGCAATGCTGTACTGGTGTGTCATGCTTACAACATTGCTGTGCTAGTATAGCTACAAAGAAGACCAATCAGGGTGGAGGTGTGGGGTGAAGGCAGGGAAAGGGAGTGGCCAAGGATGCTGTAATGCGAAAAGAACACCAGTGACAATACTGCTACTCATCCACTTAAGGCAGAAGTGTGAAGAAGAGAGCATTTCTAACCAGCTACCACCACACGAATGGCAATGCTGGGATCGTAATGGAAGAATGTGCTAAGGGGGTATGATGTGGAAAGGGACAAAGTGATTTCCTTCTTTTGCTTTGAAGCTTTCTATTTCCTGCTTTCCTTTCTTGTGGCAGCAAACACAAAGGAAGCCTGTGGTCCAGTTGATGCTTTGACCCCCACACACATCCCTTGCAATGACCCAGATGCAGGATTGTCTGTAGCATGATGGGGAAAATTGTGGACTTAAAAGATCTTTCGAAAAAATGGTGGCAGATAAGACATTAAGCAAGCAAACAAACAACTTTAAAATGATGAAGAATGTTTGTGAGTCTCATCTCTAGTGATATCCTTAATATTTTTTTACCAAACAGACATCAAGTTATACATGAATATGACCTACTTTTGCCAAGACATTTACTGGCTTCACCCTGCTTCGTGCATTTCTATTTTGGCACACATCCACAGAAAGGAGTCTACCAAATGTACTGCTGATACATCCACCATAATTTCCACCACTCTAACATGTGTATTATTCCACTGCCTATAATACATTTTGACCCAGTGCTTCACTCGGGTGGATGACTACAGAAACAGTGAAGAAAGTTGATTTAATAATCTGCTTAAAAAGTCATGTGAAAGAATCCTAAATGGCCAGCTATTCCCTCTAATAATTCACGAACACCTCTAGACAAGTAAATTAAATCGCATATAAAGTTGTGGGGTGGAATTATACCTAAAAGCAAAGTGAAAATCACTCAATATATCCAATTTATATGTTGATTCTTAAGCTGTGAAGTTTATTTCAAAATGAATGGTCATCACTTCCGGGTCTCCAATGGCATCGCGATCGGCGGGACAGTGACAAAGCTCTCACTGTCCTTACCATCTCAAGTGGGAAGCCGAAGGAAAATACTTGGCAAAGAGTCCCCCAGTAAAGGTGGGTTCTGAGGGACTCGATGGGGACCCCGATCTCTTTTAGATGAGAGGAAGATCGTCTTGTAAGTCTGAAAGAGAGGTTTGAAGAGTATCCCGTCCGCTTGGGCATTTGCTGGTAACGCAGCCTAATGACGCTGGAGATTTTAAATAATTAAAGTTTCTTGATATATACCATAAATTTGAAGAGCGGGGACATTGCCTTAATCTTAAAACTATGTCTCAGAGATTGAAAGATCAAGCCGAACATTAGATAATAAATCAGTGGAGATTTTGTGGAGGAGAGAGTGAAGAAAGAAGCTGAGAGAGGAGGAGGGGAAAAGGAGAAAACGAACGGATATAAAAGAAATAATACAGTAAATAAAAGAAATAGTATTGGACTGAAGAAATAAATCAGGACAGATGAAAATAGAGGAATACGGGGGGTTGAATGAGGAAGATTGTGAGATTGAAAGACTGAGATTAAGTGAGAAAGTAGCGGAGGTGATCAGAAGTGACTGTGATGGGAAGCGACAGAAATGGCGGCTGTTTAAAGTGTACAGTGAAATTGTGGAGACGCAGTTGGAGTTTGCGGAAACAATGGAGCTTGCTGTGTAATAAACACTTCAGAAATTAAAAATTCTGTTGGGAATGATTGCTGGAAAGACGTTTAAGTCAAAGAAAAACAGAGGTATAATCGAGAAGTTGTATCGTAGTTAAATTCTGGAGATGAGATCAGACTGAAAGGGATTGAAGGAGGACGGAGTTTGTAATAAACTATCCAGGCAAGAGGGGAGACGATTAACAAGTACAGGACATAGAGGATGGGAAAAGGGAGAAGTTAGAAAACAGCTGGAGCTCACGAACAGATCGTTTGAGTTCACTGGAAGAACGGACGATCGGAGAGTGGAGAGAAAGGAGAAAGCAGCCGGACGGGATGGAAGGAGATCGGAGAAGGTTGGAGTTCGCAACAAAATATCCAAGCGAGCGAAGGAACGAATTACAGACAGACAGACACTTTATTTCGGTCATTGACCAATAAAACAATAATAAATACAGAATAAATACATAAAAACTAATAAAAGAAAAAAAATAGTAAAGATTAAATGGCTCGCATCAGCCACTATTAACCGTTTGAGAACGTATCTTACACAAAATACAAAAACTTTGCTACTTTGAGTATAACAGTTTGCTCCTGATTATCCAGAGATGGCGTAGATAGAAACCATCAAATTCCTGGGAATTAGTTAGTAGAGGAGTAATAGTTTGTGAATGTTCATAAAACTACAATATAGGAGTACATAAATTTTAAAGTACCGCACCGGTATTGCAAGGGTAGAATCGCATCTCAAGGAATTTTCCCATATTTCCCTTCCAATATCGCTGTGGGAAGAACTTTAAAAACGAGCCAATGTTAAGGCTCTCCAAAATTTGGGCACATGACATGTAAATATGCGGCCGGTTTAAGTATCAATTGGTTATTAACAAGTGTATACTTAGTAAAGGTAGCAATTTTTTTTGACCTTCTATATCTAATATCCTTCGTTTTACAATAGCTTTTGCTTGGTCTAATCCTAATCCTAGGATATGATTCTCAAGTCCACAAAGGCTCAACTTTGAAGCACAGTGTTTCCCATGAGGATTTAATTTATCAGCCAAATTTAATGGGTAGTCCATTCTGATTATTATGTAGCTTTAGCCAATAGGTAAAGATGTTCAACCAAATACTTGTTTCCAATTTACTAACTCCTGCCTCCTTTCGCAATACAGCATTTGGAAACATGAGCAACCTGAAAATGCTCCTCAGAAACTTTGTTTGAACTCTTTCTAAAGAGATCATTTTATAAAATCCCCAGTAGCTCCATATAACAGTTGAGCTTTTAGCTGTAAACAATTTGATTGCAGCTGGGATGAACGTGCTCCTTTGCTGAAATGGTAATTATGAATGGCTACAGCAGCTCTCTGAGCATTACTGGACACGTAATCTGAGTGACATTCCTACTTCCTGAAGCTTGGAAAACTTCCCCAAATATTTAAAGATCTTAACCTGCTCAACTAATTGCCCTCCTAGGACCCAATTTCTTTGCTTGGGGTTTTTTGAAAAAGAAAGGATTTTAGTCTTGGTGTAGTTTATTATTAGTTTTCTTCAGCACAGTACTGGATAAGTGATCTAAAGGCCCCTTTTAAGGCCAACAGAGGTCAATGACAAGATTGCTGCATCATCAGCATATAGTAATAAATTGATATGCCTATGGGCTAATTTAGGGGGAGGGAAAGGAAGAGTTACTCAGATAAGGAATCAAAGAGTTTATATAATAGTTAAATAAGAGTGGAGCGAGTACACATCCCTGTCTACCCCTTTCTTTACTTGTACTTCCTTAGTGACATGTCCTTTATTGCCAAACCTGACTTTCAATCTGGTATTCTCATGAATTTTAATGAGCAACAGAAGTAAGCGCTTATCTATTGTGGAATTTTTAAGTTTAAGCCATAATCTGGATCTAGATATTGAGTCAAATGCTGACTTAAAGTCAATAAATGCTGCGTAGAGGGATTGACCAACTTGGTAGTGTACTTCTTACAATTTTGCAGTCCCTTTAATTTACTGTCATCTACCTTCCCTAAAACCAGCTTGTTCATCCCTCAAAGTATTCTCAGTTTCCAACCAGTCTATTAATTTAACCTGTAGATGTTTAGCATATATTTTACTAATTATTTAAACAAACTGTTTGGGGCGAAAATTTACAGGATCATCCCTTTTACCTTTCTTAAAATTGGGGATTTTAGCTAATCCCCAGTTTTTAGGAATCATAGCTGTACGGTCAATTACATTGAAAAGTGAGGTTAACACTGGGATCCACCAGTCTAGGTCATTTTTTATTACCTCATAGGTGATGAGATGCACCAGGTGCTTTCCCTGGTCTGAGTTGATTAATTAAGTCTTAATTTCTACACAAGAAACTGGGGGCCAGAGGGAAGGGGAAGATTTTCCAGCTCCAATTCAATCATGGATTTTTCCCTTTTTCAGCATACATGGATCTAAAATGGTCTTCCCAAATATGGGCTGGAATTGGGATGATGGACTATAGATATTTCTTGGGAAAGATGGCGCTCCCGCCTCCAAAAGAGAGTGGAGTTATTTGTACTAGCTGCTCATCAACGTCCCAAGATACTCGCATGTTATCCTTTTTCTTCTGGCGGATCAACTGTTTGTACTGTTTTTTCAGTCTCATGAGTTCCGAAGTTGAAAAGAGTTGGTTTCCTCTTTATACAATTTGAAAAGCTGCTTTAAGGAATTCCAGGCTTCATGACACTCTTGGTCAAACCACTCATGACGTGTTCTTAGTTTTTCCCCAGCAAAAATCGTTGGGGAGCAGTTAACAAAGCTAAATTTAAATTTATTAAGTTGTTATAATTATCCAACACCTCATCATCTGACTTTGGGCTTACTATTGATAAACACTTAGCTGTTTCCCCTTTCCCCAGGAAATCTGTAAGTATTTCCGCTTGTTGGGGTGACCATTTAGCGCGTATAGGACAAAGGTCATCAGACATCACTGTAATATGGCGTGTGGGTACATACATCCTATCAAAAGCCTTCATACACAACATAACAGGGAAATGATCACTCTCAGGACGACTGACAACTGAGAACTTAGACAGATAGGGTATTAAACTCATTAAGATGCCAACATAGTCTAAAAGGGAGGGTTTTAGGCCAGTCCAGTGAGTATACTCAGCGGGATAATCATCACTTGTGGACCCATTCAGAATCACCAAGTTCATTTTGGGAAAAAATTTGCATTAAACACAATCCTCTATAATCACTACATGTGTCTTTAGACTGGCGGCAAAAAGGGGGGGTATAGTTATAGGGGGTAAGTTTTGGCAATGAAATTTAGCAAAGAGTGATCTATCATCTGTCCAATTCTTGCATTAAAGTCACCAGCCACTATGGTATGCGTACAGGAAATGCTACCAGTATGTTTTCCACATATATGTTCAATTTGTCCCATACATGTTTTTTCTGTGACAACATACAAAGGTGGAATATACACATTGATCAGTACAAGTTGGATCTTGTTGAACTGAAGCAAAACTGCCAGGGGTATTTATTAATGAAGGTAATCTAATTACTTGTACCTGTAATAAAGTAGATATCAATATACCTAACCCCCCCAAACCCCCCCGTCCTGTACCAGGTACAGCATCCAGCATAATTGTCTTGTACCCTTCCATGAAAAATGTTCCGCGGCCCATGTCTCCTGAAGAAAAATTATATGATATCTAGATATATAAGCCAAAAACAAGGGGTTCTACTTCTAGATTTCCATCCTGCAATTTCCAGGTAATTAAAGCCAACGAGGCAACATTTATTGAATGTCATTCAGCTTCATCCATCATGGGGGTTAATGCAGGTAATTCTTTTGGCTCATGGCTCCTGCATTGCCTGTTATTAAACTATGGTAGCTTGGAGCAGATGTCTGGGTATCATTTGGCTTATTAGGGGTATTTGAAACTGTTACCTACTGTCTCTATTTTTGGTAAGCATCACTCTCATCTCCTATCACTGTGGTCACTGTGGTCAAATCAATTAGATCTCTAACTGGCTGGCTAGGTAAAAATGTATTGGATCTTTTTACTGAGCTAAGCACCTTCTTCTTTTTTTCCCCTTTATTGGATTTGGATTTATTGGATTTGAGGATTCAGGAATATACATATCAGTGGCCTGCCAGAAGGACAGCTGGAAGGTAATAGGAGTTAATAGACGCTGCAGCAGAAGACACTGACTGTAGCACAGTTTTAACTGCCTCTAGTTTACACAATAAGGTTTGTTGTTCTTCAGTAGAGAGAGTACCAAACATCTTAAAAGGTCTTCCTCATCCTCCATGGGGTCATTGTTATTTGCATTTTCCTAATGATTAAATCATTTGTGTTATTTCTCCGGTGTAAACCTTCACTTGGTTTTGGACTGTTGGGGTAGTCTGTTGTGTCGAGGATTGCTTACTAGGCTCATAACCTTCGGTGATTATATCATCCTCCTGTACATATTTAGATCTCTTCCCGTCGCTTAACAGCGGTTGTACATTATTATTATGGAAAACACGAGTGGGATAATTGAGAATCTCCTAGAAATTCCCCCTTTTTAAAAAAGGGAGGGGGAGCAAAATGCCTACATGTAATATTATTCTTTTAAAGCCATGCCATCTGGGGGGCCCCAATTTCCCGTTATCTCACTAAAATATATCCTTCGTTGGAGGAGTTGTAAGTGGAATACTCGTTTTTTGTACCATTTCCCCTCATTAAAAGGGTTGATTGCAACCTGGAGTAAAATCCTATGCCGCTGTAATGTTAATTCATCCCTGTTGTTTTTCTTGTAAGTGATATCTTGTACCACATGTGTGGGCTGGAGATATTCAGCAACATAGAAGTTGGCTGCACAGAGGATTTTATTACATGTTTTCCCCTTATGTCCTTTAAATTCATCTATTTTTCGATTGATATCTTACTTTTTAAAAATTGCAATAACCGTTTTGGCTGTTAAAAGGCAATTCTTCCCCATCCCAAATCTACATTTGACTTACTTGTGGTTTTTAAGGTATTTTCCCCTTTAGTCTTTGAGCCTTCTTCATCAGAATAAGAAAAATCACTGCTTCCCCCTTTAGGGTAGGATTTATCCACAAGGTTTGTATGTGTAGGGGGGGAGTATGGAAAGGAAGAGGGCTTGTTTTTTAGATCTTCACGCTGAAAAAACTCCTCTAGCTTTTGTTGTCTAAGAGTAGCTGCTGCCTCTACAATTTCATTAGGCTAAAATCCCCCCGTAACCCCAGCCTCATTCCCTGTTTTAGCAACTTCTTTTTTCCTTTTGGGTCTTTCTCTTCCTCTTTAGCCTTTTTCCCATTCCTGCCTTATTGCAGTCGTTATTTATAGTTATTTAAAATTTCCAAGGCTTAACTCCAAAATTATTTCCAATTAAGCTTGAATACACTAAAGCTTAACCAAGAAATTCCTTACTACTGATAAGCCCTTTTAAAAGATAATTAAAATAAAATAAAGGAATTAAAGCTCACTGAAACACTGGGACGCTGCCAGCGGACTTCCTTTCCCCCGTCTTTGGCAATTACAAGTAGAGGACACGGGCATCGGGAAAAGGGAGAAGCTAGAAAGCAGCTGGAGCTCACGAATAGAACGTTTGAGCTCGCTGGAAGAATGGAGGAGCGGAGAGTGGAATGTGGAGAGAAGGGAGAAAGCAACTGGACAAGTTGAAGAAGTTAAGCAGGACTGAGTTTGTAAAAAAAAAAAAAAAGGTGAGAAGAGAGACGAATAACAAGTACAGGACATAGAGGACTAACAGGAAAGGGAGAAGTTAGAGCAGTTGGGAAATTACGAATAGATCATTGGCGCTGGGAAGGGGAGTGGTAAAGACACAGATTGTTGTTAACTTGGTGGAATAAGTAGTCTGTGTTAATAAGGGTTTTTTGTTAACATTGGGCTGCAAAGAAACGGAAATATTGATATAGAATTGGACTTATTGAAAATAAACAGATTTAATAACCAGTTGGGTATAAAAATTGGGTATAGTTAAGTTGAGATTTGGGTATAATTGGGATAACCTGAAAACTGGTGTAATAAAATAAAAAAAAACATAAGGGGAGGGGGTATTGATTGAAAAGGAAAATCTGTATAGCAATTGTAATAATTTTAATTGAATAAACCCAAAGGTAATAGATCTTTTGACTGTTTAAGTAAAATTGTTTGAGGTTGGGTGAGACAGTTGGTGGGATACTTTTAAGGGGGGGGGGAAGGAAAAAAAAAAGGGAAAAAAGGGAGAAAAAAAAAAGATCGGGGAGAGGGTGTGGAAAAATGGCACCTGGTACTAGAAAGGGGACTAGGATACAGTTGCAGACACAATTACAATTGATAGACCCAACAAAAGAGCTTTGGTTGAAATAGGAAACCCAATGACAGAAATATTAAATGAAATGAGAAGTTTAAAGTCAGAAATGAGGAAAGAAATGAAAGAAACGGGGCGGAAATTAAAGCAGACTTACAGAAAGAATTGGATTGTATAGGGAAAAGAATAGATAATATAAGTAAAGACATGAATACAATGAAGAATGATATTCAAGAAATTCAAGATAGGACAAAAAAACTGAAAAAGAGAAGGATATTTTGAAGGAAAGTCAAAGACAAGAAGACATGAGAATTAGTCAACAAGAACTGGGATATAGAGATAAGTGTATTAAAATGAGAGGCATTGGGGAAGTTCCAGGGGAACTGTTGGAGGTGAAGGTCATTACATCATTGGTAAATTTCATTGGTATGAGGGAAGATGATCTAGAGCAGGAGGTAGATAGAATTTTCAGGGCTAATTCGAGAATAGCAAGGGAAAATAATTGGCCAAGGGATGTTATTGTGTGCTTCACAAGAACTAAAATTAAGGAGAGAATACTTCAAGTTAATTATGAAAAGCAGTTAGTGATGGAAGGAAGAAGCATAAAAATTTACAAAGATATTTCATATGAAATATTGAAAAAAAGGCAAGACTATAGACCCTTGACACAACTGTTACAAAAATATGGAATTCAGTAAAAGTGGGAAAGGCTGGAAGGACTTTCATATACTTTCCAACAAAGAAGATATAAAATTGCAAGTGTTAATAGGGTTAGAGAGATGGTTGAAAAATTAAGAGGAGAGTTAGAAAAATCATCAGATCAAGTTGGGAGAAGAGAACAGGAGCAAGGGCAAGAGAGTCGAGAAAGAACAGGGGAAGTAGGAGAAGAGGAACGGACTACGGGATACGAAGACAAAAAAGATAAGGAAGAGAGAGAGGAGAAGGAGAGTTATTCAGAGCTAGAAATAGAGCAAGAAGAGGAAACGGACTCACAGAAAGTGGAGTTAGAATTAGAAGATTTATACGCAGAAGAAGAAGACATATAAGAGTATAGCAATAGAGGAAGAAGATGTCCATAAAGATTTTTTCATGGAATATTAAAGGTTTGAATTCAAATTATAAAAGAAGACAGGTTTTCCATTATGTAGAAAAGAGTAAGGTGGATGTGGTATGTTTGCAGGAAACAAAGATAAGGGAAAAAGATGTCAAATATTTGAGAAATCCCAAATTAGGTAAATGTTACATTTCGGCGTCTTCTAAGAAGAAAAAGGGTGTAGTGTTATATGTTAATTGAAAATATCCCTCAGAGTTGAGATTTCTGGATGATAAGGGACATTATGTGGGGGTGGAGGTACAATTTCTTGAAAAGAAAATACTATTGATTGGAATTTATGCCCCATTAAAAGAAAAAAAGTAAATTTTATGAAAAATTATACCAGGTTATATTGAATTATTCGGCAGAAGCAAATCAAGAGAATTACTTAATGCTGGGGGATATGAATGGGGTGCTGGATCCCAAGACAGATAGGTCTAGTTCATTTGTGAGTGGAAAAGTTCATGGAAAGCTTCCACAGTCTTTTTTCCGATTAGAAGAATCGTTGGGGTTACAGGACGTATGGAGGGGAATTCATAAAGACTCACATGGATATACTTTTTTCTCGGACACTCATAAGTCTATGTCACATATAGATTTATTTTTAATATCTAAAAATTTACTGTATATGGTCAAGGACATGGAGATTCTCCCTCAGACTTTTTTTGATCATAATCCTATCCAATTGGATTTGAGAATGATGAGGAAAAGGACGAGATGGAGGTTGAATGACACTCTTTTTCAAAATGAGAACTGTTTGGAAAGAATAAAGGAAACAATCAAATATTACTTTAAGGAAAACACGTCAGATGAATTAAAATGGAGTACAGTATGGGACGCTAGTAAGGCGGTGTTAAGAGGGCATTTCATTAAATTAAGCTCCGAACTTAAGAAGGCGAGACAGCAAAAATATCAGGAACTGTTGGAAAAGATAAAAGTACAGGAAATGAAATTAAGGGAAAATCCATTGGATAGAACAGTGCAAACGGAATTGAAAATATTGCGAGGGCAGGTTATAGAGGAAAATCAGCAGGAAATGAGTAAAAATCTGATGTGGATGAAACAAAAGCATTTCGAGTAAGCAGATAAGCCGGGACGGTGGCTGGCTTATAAATTAAGAAAGGAGAAGGAAAAGAGATTAATTCTGGAAATAAATAAGGGAAGTAAAACAACAGCGAATCAAGAAGAAATAAAGAAAATTTTTTATAATTATTATAAAAATCTTTATAAATTGAGGGAAAAGGAAACATTTCGATAAAATTAGAAGAACACTTGAAGAATCAAAAAATTCCCCAACTTAAGGAAGAGAATTAGAGACAGAACAAGTAAAAGAGGTTATGTTGAGATGGTCAAAAAATGTAGGGCATGAAATTCAATTTGAATATTGGGAGAGTAGTTGGAAAGACACAAATAAATTTACTGCTGCTCAAATATTGAAGGAAAATTATCTTAAAATGCTTTATAGGTGGTACTTGGATCCTGTAAAATTGAGTAAGATATATAGAACGAAAGAAAATAAATGTTGGAAATGTGGTAAAGATAATGGAACTTTTTTTCACCTATGGTGGACTTGCGAGAAGGCTAAGATGTATTGGAGAGAAATTCAAGAAAAGATGGAAAAAACATTACAGATTAAGATACCACTGGAGCCAGAATTATTTTTATTGAATATGATGCAGAAAATTGAGAAAGAACAGAAAAGAAAACATTGGAGAGTTATTCTTTACATGGTTACTGCAGCGAGGTTGAACTATGCAAAAAATTGGAAAAGTAAAGATATACCCCGAATGGAAGAATGGTTTGTAAAAGTGACTGAAATGATGGAAATGGACAGATTAACAGGGATAATTCAAGGAAGAATGCAAGGTTTACATAAAGAGAGTTGGAGATTAGTAAAGGAATATATAGAGATAGAATTTAAGGACTTGACAAAACAGGATGGAGGAGATAACGATGATTAGAGAGAGTTGGTGGTAAAAATTCATTGGGAAAGGGAAAAATAAATAAATAAATGAATGAATGAATGAATGAATAAATATAAATAAATAAATAAATAAAAAGGCTGACGATGTTTTAAGAATGAATAAATACAATATAATGGTGGAGGGAAAAATAAGTCATTAATAAGGTTCTTATTTATAAATAAATTTTACAAATAATTATAGAAAGAAATATAAGGGACAGAGAGAAGAGAATCTTAATAAATAACGAGGGAAATGAGACAAGGTAATGTGAAGGAAGTAACGAAGAAAGAGTAATAGGGGTAATTTACAAGGTTATTAACGGGAAGAAAGTGTGAGAGATTGTGTGAAACAGAATATAGGGGAAGAAAGACATAAGTTGAAGTTTGGTATATATCATGTTGCAATGTAGTTAGTATATGTAGAAGAATGTACGTAATTGTATGTGTGTATGAGTTGTGATATTTTAAAGTATAATGGAAAATGGAATAAAGATTATTAAAAAAAAACCCAAAATGAATGGTCATCAATATGATAAAAATATAATAGCAGAAGCTGTAAATGAATTGTAAAACAATTTGATTCGGCTTGTGGTGGTTTTGCCCATCAGTGGGTGGAGGAACATTACATCTGTAGTTCTTTAAACATGAATCATCACAGATCAGTGTGTACTTTTTGTCAGACTTGGCCCTTGTCAAAATGGGGGCAGACAAGAGGAGGCAGAGGGGAAGTAAGCAAAATCATATGGAACCAAAAGAGAGCAGCACAAGAAAAGAGATGGAGACTCGCCATGGCACAAAGTAAGTAAGAAACTTGAATCAAGAGATATAGAAAGCTCTGTGTGTTTGGGCTCACAGGCACAAATCAATGAGGCTTGCTAGAAATCTTCAATAGGATCTGATGTCTCAGAAATGACCTTTGAAGACAATGGGCTGGATCCAGACTTAGTCATGCTTTAATGAGATTTCACTGAATCCAGATTAACTTGTTGCATTTGTTTCCACGGGATGAATGTAAGACTATATCTGATTCTAGGTTATTATGCCTTTCTAAGTTTTCTAACAAGCTATACAACTTTGTCCCCAGGGAGGATATGAACCTGCAAGGCATAGCTCTGAGAGGAATTATGTGGCTTAGGATAAGAAGCCAGAAGATCTTGATGCAAAGTTTGTCATTTCATCTCTCCTCCTATTTGAAGAGCAAAGCGCAGGAAGGGAGAAAAGGATAGTAGTGGTGGGGGGCAATTTTTTCTGTAGATGGTGCCACCAGGAATCGTTTGCCTTCTTGGACAATGGTCTGCAGTTTCATGAAGATGGACTTCTGGCAAGTGAAGGGTTGCACAAACCTAATCAGGAGAACTTTAAACTGAGTTATGTTTGGGGAGGGAGACATTATTCTTGAGGGCAGGAGTTCATCAAGTGCTGAAGATAATAGCCCAAATGTTATAGGGAGAACTGGGAGAACAGTACAAGAACCCAACAATGGGAGAGAAAGAAACTTAAATAAGCAGCTAGGGGGAGTGACCCATGGTCTCAGATGCCTCTACACCAGTGGTTCTCAACCTGTGGGTCCCCAGATGTTTGTGGACTTCAGCTCCCAGAAGCCCCAGCCACTATGGTCAATGCTCAGGGTTTCTGGGAGCTGAAATCCAAAAACATCTGGGGACCCACAGGTTGAGCATGAGAAATAAACAAGATGAGCTTGAATTCTTAACACATCAAAGCAACTATGATATATTAGGCATCACTGAAACATGGTGGAATATCTCATGATTGGAATGCAGTATTACAAGGGTACCTTACACTTTTCCCTATTGAAATTCATTTTGTTAGTTTTGGCTCAGCTCTCCAATCTGTTAAAATCACTTTGAATTCTGATCTTGTCCTCTGGGTTGTTAGCTACCCATCCTAATTTTGTGTCATCTGCAAATTTGATAAGAATGCCCTCTATTTCCTCATCCAAATCATTGATAGAGAAGTTGAATAGCTCTGTGCCCAGAACAGAACTCTGTGACACCCCACTAGTCATTTCTTTCCGGGATAAAGAGGAACAATTGGTGAGCAACTTTTGGGTTTGGTCGGTCAACCAGTTAAAAATTCACCTAGAGTAGCATTGTTTAGTCCACATTTTACTACCTTGTTTTCAAGAATATCATGGAGCACCTTGTCAAAGGCCTTACTAAAGTCAAGATACACTATGTCCACAGCATTCCCTTCATCTACCAAGCTAGTAACTCTATTAAAAAAAAAGATATAAGATTAGTCCGGCCTGACTTGTTTTTGAAAAACCCACTGACTTTTAGTGATCATGGCATCCCTTTCTAAGTGCTTACAGACTGTCTGTTTGATTATCTGTTCTAGAATCCTTCCTGGTACTTGTTCCAACACTCCTCCAGATCTGTAGAGAGGTACAAGTTAATGCCTAGACTTTGCAACAAAGAATGTTGAATAGCAAACTGCATGTAGCTGGCCTGACCCCTGGTGGTCCCTTGGCTTTGCCTTTGGTGGTCCCATCCTTTACGTCACCTTTCCCTCAGCAGCTCCAGAGGCCACCACTGCTATACGCAGAGGTAAGAGAAACTGGTGGCCCTCCAGTTTTTGCTAGATGTCAACTCCCATCAACCACTGCTAGCACTGGTAATGGTCAGTGTTATTTTCTGGAACTTAGTATAGTTCCAGGTTTCCTCAAGATGAACACTGAGATACTTTACTGCTCTAAGATAAGCCTTATTGGCAGTAAATGATGCAGCAAACTGCTTTGGATTGCATATAGGAGAAAAATGGGATATAAATTAAATAAATACATGAAATAAATAAAAATGGTCCACATCAAAAAAAGCACGCTGGCCCTTTTGCTGATAGAGTTCAGTTTCCTCTGATAGCCAGTGGTAGAACTGGGCCCATAGCCAATGAATTCTACCCAGACCATCCCTAGCTGTTAATCAGATTCATTCCCCATCACTGGCTAAATGAAGCCCCTGGACTAGGATGCACCTGCTACAGGGAGAAGCCAGTGGAAGGTGGATGATCAAGGGTTATGTAGTGCAGAAGCAAACAAAGCAAACCAAAGTGGACAGGCACAACCCATCTCCCCCTTCCATAGCTATGACAACTGTGCAAATAGGTGAGTATTAAAGGAAAATTAAGTTTCCCAGTCTGTTCTCAGTCCTATCAGTCCTATCTCCTATCCTCAGCAAAAAATGGAAGTCACTAATAAAAATTATGACTTTCTATAGCACTGGTCAGCTGTTAGTGCAGCAGGTTCTTGGGTCCTATTGCATTTATAGCCTGTTACCCTGTTTTCTGGGGGTCCCGGGAGGGACACCTCAATGTGCTCAAAATATGGGGAATTAGGAATTAGCTCAGAGCACTGGCTGGCAATGTGAAAGGCAGGGTAACTTAGCAGGATCTTGGAACCCTATGTATACAGGGTCGGGCTGCAACAAGAACTAGGCAAAGTTATTCAATTTAAAGATTTTATTGTAATGTCCACAATTTGGCACACACAGACACACGCACTCACGCACTCATACAAGAACTATAGAAGTAGAAAGTGAGGAAAATTGATAGGGGTTTTAAGCAGATTTCTGGGATGATACCCCACCTGATCTTGCAGTCCGGGGGGAGAGAAATAGTGGTTTCCCAGCACGTGGAGGCTGAGGGGAGGCTCACCAAACAGAGCGGCAGCAGTTTGGGATGCAAGGCATGAGCGTTCTGACAAGAAGCTCAAACTTGGGGTTTTTATAGGGAAGATTGTACCTGGAGGTTTGCATTCTCACAAGGAGAACAATAGGGATTTGAGTGGAGACAAAGTCTCCGAAAGGTCAAAATCAGAATTGATGAGATTTGGCCAGCATTGCCAATTGTTAGAACAGTATGCAGATGAGGAGCGCTTAGCGTTTGTATAGAGCAAGCAGTTCAGGGCTGAGAGCCCTTGCATTTGCTTAATGGTTGGCTGTGTCTGGAGGGCGCTACTGACTGTGCGACAAAAGTTGTTTACTGGCCTAGACCTAGCTTGCATAATTAAGGCCATGCAGCCGTGCCTGCCTACACAGGCTCTCCGTGACCCTTTCAGACATGTGGAGTTCATCTTATGGAGTGCCACATGGAAATATTAACCATAACCAATATGAAATTGTAGACCTTGGGCTCAGGCTAGACAACTGCAGTAATAAGCCTGTAGCACTTCATGCAGTATTCATTTGCTGTATGGCAGTGGTTCTTAACCTGTGGGTCCCCAGATGTTTGTGGACTTCAGCTCCCAGAAGCCCCAGCCACTATGGTCAATGCTCAGGGCTTCTGGGAGCTGAAGTCTAGAACATCTGGGGACCCACAGGTTGAGAACCACTGCTGTTTGGAGTCTGAAACATCATGATTATTGGGTCCAAAAAGCATGCACTCTATCCCTCAGTGAGACATACTTTTGTGGCTCCTATCGTACAGCTTTGTGCCAGCTAAGAGCATCTGTGGTGCTGAAAAAGGCTGACAGGGCAAGGCAGGTAAACAGACATTTAAGTCAAGAAGTACATTTGCAGGTAGTGGAGTCAGAGTGGGACCTTGGATAGCATTCACAGGTGTTGCATCAGTATAGTACAAAAGAGACTGAACCTTTGTCTTCCCAAACAAGACAAATGGTTTCCTTGCTTTTCAAGTGAAACTGAAACTTGGAACTTAAAAATGGTTGTGGAGCCTTGTATTCTTTGCCATCTACAATAGGGACTTCTAGCGGAATGGATAGGATGGTTGGTGGATTGATTTATACATCTGACTCAAAAGATTTGAAGAACTGCCAGTTTCAAGGTCACTATAGCAATCTGTCTTCATTTACTCATAGGGTTCTTGGAGACTTGATAGAGGCACTGAAGAAATGAAGTACTGAGGCTAAAGTTTCAGCTGGTGAAACCTGTAATAGCTGCCTATTTGGTACAATAGACTTGGCATGATCTTCCCCCAAATTGAATAAATTAGGCTACAAAAATTAAAAACATCTATATATGGATAGAGGGATGGAAACAACATATGAGCATGGATTCTTTTGTCAAAAAGTCACCTAATTTTACTTAGGAAGAATCGCAGGGATCCTAATATGACCCTAGTGCAACCTAGGACTGGAAGAACTTGCTATAGCATTATCACATCTCAGAGGTGCCTTGTTTTGGTGATCTCCTTGATTCCCAGTTCTGTCCCTCCTCCGCAGACTTCAACAACAAAGGTGGCTGGGGATCTGTGGAAAACCTAGAACTGGTGCTCTAGATACCAGCTGCTGGGAGATTCATATCCTGCTTGGAAACTTCCCATAGGCATTCACTTGGCCGTTGGGGAAGCAGAATTCTGAACTAGATAAGCTATACCTCTTTTTATGTTCCATGGATTGCTAGGAGACTTTTATCATCGGTGGTTTTCGCAAGAGGTAAGGTTTACTTGGAAGGGGAGAGGGAAGATCCAGCTGTAAATAACAACCCAGTTGATGGCTAAAATGAGAAGGGCTGGCAGTGAAGAGGTGTGGATCCTTACAAGTTGCATTGCTCCCTCTCAAATTCTCTCCATGTATTTAGTGCTGGTCACAGAATTTTCTTTGGAATATTTTCCAACAAGAGATAAATTTTGGGATAAATTAAGAAATGTTAGTTTGTTATACTTTATACTAGTATATTGGAATTGCACTCATGCCCTTCTCCCAAGCTCCCCAGAGGAATTTGTTTGGCCATTGTGGGAACAGACTATTAGACCAGTGAGGTCTTTCTTCTAATCCCTCAGCCCTCTCCTTATGTTCTTATTGTTTCACTGTGTTATCCATTGTACTGGACCAAATGCAATGAGCATGTTCAGGATGAATCATCATGGCTATGATGTGATCCAATAAATAGCCACAATATTTTATCATAATATGGGATGAGATTAGCACTTGTCTGATTTAATTTAGGATGGGAACTGGCTGGGGGCTTCCATATTATGTGATCTACTTTTGTTGTTTTGTTGTTCTGTTGCTGTTGCTAAAATCCCTGTGGTTCACTGATGCATGTTAAATTTACAGAGAAAGTATGCATACTCAGTACTCTCTGAATAGGGAAAGCATAAATAAGTAATCTGTATTAAGTGATCCTGAGCATGTGCTCTTGCTTAAGTACATAAAAAGTGCTTTCTTGGATCAGACTGAGATCTAGCTAACCCCTCTCACTTTGCGTGAGTTCTGGTACTAGGCGGCTGAGCAGAAACTGACCACTGGTCTAGCGGCTGACCTCAGTCTCTCTTCTGCCCATACTGGGATAAGGAACAGATAATGCATAGCAATAGCAGTAGAATGTGTATTTCTATACTGCTTATCAGCTAAGTGCTCTCTAAGCGGTTTACAATTTTATTTTAGCTAATTGCCCCCAACAAGTTGGGTACTCATTTTACCAGCCTGCGGAAGGATGGAAGTCTGAGTCAACCTGGAGCCTGGCAGGATCGAACTCACAACCTTGTGGCTGCAGACCCAGCATTTAACCACTGTGCCACCAGTAAAAACAGATCAGGGGGCTGGAAAGACCTCTGCCTCTTCAATAACAACAGCAATCACTATTGATGTCATTAGGATAGCACCTTGAAAGGACATTGCCCTTTACAGAGCAGACTGTGCACAGAGATAAATGACTGTTCCAAGAAGCTTGGGTTGTAAAATTAGACTAGAGACTAGGAGTGGTAATAACAAATCAAAAGAAAGGATGAATAACACAGGGGAACAAAGCAACAAGAGATAGGAAGGTATGGAAGAGACACCATTAAAATCATGGTGGGAGGCATATATACTTCCATTCCAAGTTCTTTGGTGGAATAAAATAGCATGAATAAAAATAAAATTTAAACATGAATATGAGATAGCTGTCTTTGCACCAGAGCTTGGAAAATTGGTTTTAAATGATAATCAGTTATAGGTCTTTTCTGCATTTTATATTTAAAACGGGGCGGTGCGTCCTCCAGCGAGGATGTTTACATTTGGGGGCGAACTGGGTCTGGACTATTTAATGTTTGTCTGGACTTCAGCCCACTCCAAAATGCCCAGAACTGGTGGTTCCCCGTGCTATTGAAAGACAGATTAAAAGAGGACTTTCAATAGCCCGGCACGCCCCAGTCCATTGCTGCCCTAAATGTAGATTTGCAGGCTCACTCCAGTGCGAGGCTGCAGATCTTCCGGCGGTGGGCTTCCGGCTGGTGAGCTTCTCTGGTTGGTAGAGAGCCTCCGCCAACTGGAAGCCTCCATTTTCGTCTCCGGAGAGTGTGTAGCGCGGGTGTGCACTGCTCCGGATCGTCGTGGATCGTTGGGGGGAGCATGCCAGTCCGGTGAGTAACGGACTGCCCTGTTTCCCCTGCAAAGTGAGGAAAAGCCCATAGTTCCAAGACATCTCAAAGTGACTACAAGTATCTCTCAGTTGAGAAAACATATGTGTTCCTCGGCATTACTTCTTTTAACAATGCATTTGGTAGCAGAGGTAGAAATAACATGGAAATAATAGGGATGGGAACATTGTGTGACTTACCATGACATATCTTTGAGGCTTTGAGGTGGGAGTACAGTTCCAGTGGCCACCAGTAATGTTGGCTGGCTGACTTCTTCTTCCCTTTGGGAAAAGCAGGAATGCCAGCCAATAAATTTCAACTCAGGTTTGAACTCATTGGCTGGTGGAGAAAAACCCAAATAACCCAGATGTGGGTTTCACTCAGGTCTGGCGGTGGAGTATTTATTGCTGGCTCCCTTGCACACCAGGCATTCATGCTGACAGCATGACCCCCCCACCTTCTGCCAAAAACACAAGGATGTCTGCTTTGACTGCTTTATCACATAACATCACATTGCCACAATTTAAAAAAGCGCAGGGTAGTCATTGAAAACAAAGCTCATTCTGCTAGTGGAGGGCACTGGGGAATCCTCTAGAACCCTTTCCTGTGCCTGTGTGCGTCTCTTTCCATGGACAATGTTAATCTGCTCTATGCAGTACATATCTGTGTTTTAGTTCCCTGTAAAGCTTTGTTAGCAACTTAAAGAGTTAGTCTTCTGTCTGATCAGCCACTGACTCATCACTGCAGCTTCAGGCATGGTTGGGTGGGGTGTGTCTGCTAGTTTTTCCTCTCTCACTGCATGGGAAGAGTAGGAAAGAATATATTTCTAGCCATGTGAGCCCAAAACCCTTCATAAAAAGATGATTCATTCTCAGAGGCATCATTAATTGAAGTATGCCTGCAACTACTCTTATAGATTTGATTTTAAAAGTAACTCCTTACTTTTTCCATTTCTCAGGAGTGGCTGCATATAGGTAGGTCTCAATTTACATCTGAGTTGCATTCCTGGACTTGTGAAGTGAATTGAGACTGATATAAACGGGTGGAGCCATTTATATAGGAAATCACTGGAGATTAGTGGGATGTATTCTGAAAGAGCTGAAGTAGCTACAAAGTTAGCAGTTTTGCTCAACTCACCACAAGTGTTAAAGAGGATTAAAGCATAAAGCATCAGAGCTCACTTTTTCTAGGCAGATGCTCTCCAGAGGGAACAACAGAGCAGCAATTGCTGATCCCAAGGGATTGAATTGTCTTGCTGTTAGATAATTGCACCTCTTCAGAGGAAAACACAGAGAGCAGGTGGTAAAAATTACGTTCTTCTACTGCAGTGGTTCTCAACCTGTGGGTCCCCAGATGTTTGTGGACTTCAGCTCCCAGAAGCCCTGAGCATTGACCATAGTGGCTGGGGCTTCTGGGAGCTGAAGTCCACGAACATCTGGGGACCCACAGGTTGAGAACCACTGTTCTACTGTCTCTTTTCTAGAAGGCTCCCCATGTGGAGAAAACACACCAGAAGTGCCATTCCACACATCTTGTGCTGTGTGTTCTTCAGCAGACACAGAGGGCATGACAGGAGGGCAAAACAGCCATTTTCAGTAACCAGTTCCATGAAAACATCCTGTGCAAAAGAAATCCTTGTGATTTCTCTCTTCCCACTCAGTCCTAGATGAAGAGCAAGTCTTAAGATTCCACACAATGCTTTTTTTACTGCAATGTGCATGGTAGAGGAATGCCTTTTGGCATTATTAGTTTTCCCCATTTGGTCTATCCTCCACCTTATTTGACAGAGGAAATGTTATAGAATTACAGGGTTTCAGTTTCTTCCTCTCCCTTGCCTTCTAAGCGGGCAAAGAAAACCCTGTTCTTCCAGCAACATCAAGACTTAAGTTGTTTTCTCTCCATCCCCATTCTTCTAAACTAGGTAGGTAAAAGAAATCCAATTCAGTCAGCTTTTCTCATGCCAAAGCTCTAACTCACCTTATCCTCTTCACTGTCTTCTTATCTCATCCTGCTTAAAGGCACAGGTGGACCGGGACAGCTATACATTGTGTGTGAGATTTTCATTTATTTATTCTTTTCTGAAGAAACATTGGGAATTTGAAATATTATAAATGGGGATAATATAAATTGAGACTCTCCTGTAGTTACTTTCTATTGCTTTAATTTTGTAACCCACAGGCATATATAAAACTCTCCTTAGGGGCATTTCAACACTCACAATGGAGTACTTGCTATCACTTAAACCACATACCATGTGATATGCATCCCTTATCACACCACCATAAATATATAAAGTTACTAAATATATAATATATAAAAGTTACTGTTATACTGTAAAGGGAGTAAAGTTATCTCTTGTAAATTTGCAATCACAAGGTTAATTATACATTATACATTACACAACTTAATTATACATTTGAGACTGTGAAAGAGGAATAATTGTAAGAAATTATTTATTTGCATCCTTGTCATATAGCATTGCTGAAACTAAAGGATCAGCAACTGCTCCTGCACTGGTGTGCGTGTGTGTATGTACATACATATACATATGGTGGGTGGGTGAGAGGAGTGTCCGGCCTCCACCATCTGATTCTATTCTCTGTTGGAGAAATGTAGATCTTGGCTGATTCTCTTTAGAGCAGAAATGCATAATAATTGTTTAAAATATGGTGACAGAATCTGAACAGTTATTTACTCGAATGAATATTCACATTCACACCAATGGAACCAATGCAATTTGTTCAATCTGAGATTTGCTTGAACATTTGCTATTCTCTGTTCCCATACTGTCTCTTTACAATCAGTCTGATGATTTGGAAAGCAAGCAACATCCTTGCTTAAGGGGGACAAACTCATTTTCGTACAATTAGAACAGCCTCAAAGCTTCCCTTGTGCTTGCTATTTCTTTTTAAAGGAGGAGAAAAAAGGAAGAGGAAGAAGAAACCAATATTGCTTAAATGCTTCAGGCTTTTATCATGGCATCTGGCCTGAAAAAGTATACAAATAATTGTTGTAGGAAATCATGACTAGTGCCCCAAACATTCCAATTACTTCTCTCTTGCCTAATTCTGACTTCTGTATGGATGGAAAGAATATATTTCCAGCTGAAAAAGAGTTTGACAACACTCAAAAAGCTCTGTGAGTAGGAATAATACAGCATCAGAGTTTTTGAGCTGTTTATACTCACATGTCCTAAAGTGTTTTAGCCAATTATAGGCTGCAATCCAACATCCATTCAGCGTAGCATAAATATCTGCATGAAGATATACATTACTTTGAGCCATGTACTCCTCCCCACAACTTACTGAAAAGCCCCTGAAGCCATCCTGCATGGCCATTCTATATTTTATGGTGAGTAGGCAGGACTGGAGAAGCATCTGGCTACATTGTCATAGCTGGATAGAAAATGATGCCTAGGCATTGAGATACCACATTTCAGTACCATGTCTCAACCTTCTTTGTTTGGCTGTGGGGAGGTAGCCAGACATATCTCTGATCCTATCTGTTCACCATGAAGCATAGAATGACCATGCAGGGTGGATTCAAAGGATTTTCAGTAAGTTCTGGGGGCTGGGCGCTGTCAGAACAGTGCGCAGAAAAGGACATCCACATGCATAAAGGGAACTTACTTATGTATATGGCCTTAATAGAATTCTGACCATTCTGTGTGCAAATACATGTGATTTTTCTATACACAAAGTTTTTTTTGTGGGGGGGCGGCAGAATACTTGTGTATTTTTTACAGAGACATTTTGCTGCCTGAAGTGGTGACAAGATGGTGCCCTGTCCTAATCCCACCTGCTGTGTTTGTTAGACTGACAGATAACTCTTCAGCCTTCACTAGTGATGGAATAATGTACTCCACCATGCCTGAGACAGCAGACAAATTTGGTGGTAGGGCAGGACTGACTGAGAGACCTACATAGTTCTATCTTCACATAAAGAGGGAGGGGAAGACAAACATTATCTGGCTTTCATGTCAGTGGGGTAGGGTATCTGCTCTGTTTTTACTTTAAAGTCCAAAGGAGTTGTCTAAAATGCTGGATCTATGCTGGACCGATTTGGGGGATAGAGTCCAACACCTTGGATTGCTCCTTTAATATACCATAATGTGTTTCTGTTGGCCATGACTAAAAGCTGTTATAGCAGTGCTAGATAATATAGCATAATGTGCTTATTTTGAAGATCAATGATATATTTTTAATCACAAGTGAACAAAAGGAGAACTAAACATTTTGAGAGTGTCAGTTTCATCTATCATTTTACTTTTTTTCCCTGTCCCCCATGAATGTATACAGTTGATGTGCAGGAGGAGAGAAACACTGCTATTTTTAATCATCCTTTTAGCTAAATTATGAGGCCCATTCAACTTGAGTTTAAAGTAGGGAATTTGATTGATATTTTTGTTTGTTTGTTTTGTATATTTCATAAAATTCTCAGCACTGGAAAATGCAGTAAATACTGCCTTGTTGGCTACATGAATATTGTTGGCTGCATTAGATGTATTTTGTATACACTGAGTCTTGGGGCCGTTTGATAGAAAAAGCCTAACCTTTGACTACTAAGAAAGCAGCCTATTCTCCTTTTCAGTAATCCAGAGTTCACATAGATTCTATTTATAATCTTTGTGCATCACATAGAGGATGCCCCCCTCAAAACCACCAGCTTCTTGTGTTTGTGTACACTGATTCTATGCATGCATATGTGATAACATAAAAGTTATATAGGCATGGGCTCTGTCCATGTGGCTGAAGAGCCTTTAGTTTTGCATCAGTGCAGATTGCGTGGAGAGTATCTATGGTAATTATCTAGGTTGGCTGCATTCAGAATGCACAGAGGCCGACGGCAGAATAGCAGCACAGTCCTATTCTTACTCCTCTGCCACTAATTCAGTCTATAACATTGGAAGAGCCTGTGAGATGGTCAACTTACTGTTGAAAATAGCTGTTACTTTGGTCTCACATATAAAATATACCTTTTTTCCTTAGGCCCTTTTTGCACCTTACCTTCGTCATGGCAGTGGGGAGCGGTGCTCGTGCAAGCAGCCACTTGCGCTTGCCGCTCACGACAGCCCTTCTGCCTCCCGCATTGGCTTCCTGGTAGTGCGACCGTCGCGCTAGCGCCCCACCCCTTTCTTCCGCAGCGCAGTCTGGGAGCTGTAGGCTGCGCTGGGGGAAGGAAGCGTGACCAGCCCAGCTCACCAAAGCACCGCACACAGGTAAATGTGCAAGGGTGCTGCGAACATTGCACAAGCATGCAGTATTTTCAGCTTACAGCCGAAAATAAAAAAATGCGCGCGCGCCCTGTTTTAGCCTCATGAGCATCGCACGAGTGGGAGTGCGTCATACGGAGCGACGCTCCCATTCACGTGATGCTCAAGGGGCGCTCGCGCAAAAAAAAAAATGCATGTGAAAAGGGCCTTAGTCTCTAATTTCAAGTTTGGATCAAATTCGACATGACTTTTTAAAAATCAGCCTTGGGATAGACTGAATCAGAATTTGAAAATGCAAACATAATTTTTTTCCTAAAAGAGAACATGCACTTGCATCTGAACCTCATAATCACAAAGGGGTCCATGGAATCTCATGTCCCCCCCCCAATTTACCTCAATAATTTTACCAGCAACACCTGCTCTTTTTAAAATTTCAAACATCTTAGCAGCAGTCTTGGCACTCTCTTGTTTTCCTGACTTTTTTCCTGTCTCCATGCCATCTTTATTTTGCTTCTAGAAATCTCTGCTCTTGACCTGAAACTGGCCATCACAAAGAAAAACATGAAATCAATTTTGGAAGTATCTATCATCATTTCCTGATGAGTTATGGCAGGTTTCACCTTTCCTTTTTAGCAATCCCCCAGTTTGAATTTTTTCGAATTTCAACTTGAAATTTGACCTGTAACTTGGAGAAGAACCAAAATTTTCTGTCAAATTTTGAGGTATTTGGCATGATGTTCCAAAGAATTACAGCTACCTTAGATACACAAAGGTTCTCTTTTATTGTTGCAGAGGTAGGATGAAGGATAGGACCAGGTGGAGAGTTCCTTCTATTTTCAACCCTATAATCCATATAGACAGATAATGTTATTTGTCTGTGGCACAGCATCCATTGCAAAACATTCTTATGAAATAGTGTATCTAGTACAACAAATCATGTACTAGTGACATAATTACATTAAAGAGAAGAATGTCAGACGGTTAAAAAGAAAAGAACAAAACAAGAAGTTACTGGATAAAATGTCAGACCAACAATAATAGTGGCAGCTACAACTACTATTTTCAGGAAGTTGCAGTGGATCGTTTTGGCTGCCACTGCAAAGATGGCAGCCTCAAGTGTAATGGATTTAGAATGATCATCCAATAGGCCACAAATATTATCAGCAACATCCAACCCACCTTTGATCTCAAGAAGTCTCCCAAGAAATGCATCCTCGGCTTACTATATAATGGGCAATGTAATAAATAGTGAAATAGGGCCCTTTCCTCATGGGGGGGGGGCGAAATGGGGCGGTGCACACAGGGGCGGAGATTACCTGGTAGCGTGTTGCTCCATCCCTGCGGGGAGCGCGGATTCCCCGCTCCACACACCGCTGAATTTCGGCGGCGTTTGCGGCGTTTGGCGGCGCCCAAAATGGCAGCCGGCGGCTTCCGGCGGCTCTCCGCCAATCAGGGCAGCGCGCCAGCCGGAAGCCTGCCCCTAGGCAGATCTGCAGAGACACGCTACCGCGTCTCTGTAGTTCTTCACCGGGGGCTACCACGGAGCAGCACAGACGAGTTTCATAAAAACCACTTGGGAAGGTGGTTTTTATAAAACTCGCAGCACCACCCCTGCGGCTGCAGTTTAAGGTGTGGAGCCTCACCGTTTTCAACCGCTCTAGTGCACCCTGTGGTGAGGACGACCTCCGTGTCCAGTCGTCTCCCTGCGGGGTTTTACCCCCAAGTGGAAATGGCCTAGGTCTTCCATCTCCCCAGAGCCACAAATACGTAGTCACTGTGTATAAGGAATCCCTTTATACCTCCATTCCCAATGAGCTGATGGCATTTTTTGAAAACAGAAGGCAGTAAAAGCTTTTTTGTGAGCAACAAAGGTTAGGTCTTGGAAATACTGTTGGAGGTACAGTTCTCTCTTTAGAAGGCTATACCATGGGGAAAACACTTGCTGTTGGCTAGCAAGCACATTTTCATAAGAATCGAGCTCAAGGATTCTGTCTCTGACGAAATATTTATCCTTTTGAAGCCTGGGCATCCTCAAAATTAGATTGGAACAATGATGGCTGATTCAATGCATATATCATTTTACCTGTTCGTGCTGTGTGGCAAAACATGGAATTACAACATCTGGAAGGATCCACATATGTGCCATCACCTTTGATTGCTTCAGCAATTCCTGTTTTTGCAGATGGACTAATTGCATCTGTAGAGAAATCAAAACCAACAATTATGGTTTGTAAATGTTTCTTGCAAAATAGCAGATTTAATGTTAGTGAACTCAGAACTGAGTGGAATAAAGAATGATAATGTCCTATACAATTTAATCAATGGGAAATAGCCTTAGCTTCCATATCTGAATGTCATATTGTAGTTGGGCCGTAAAAAAATTGATTTTGAAGTGTTCTGGACACCACAATATGTTTTAAGGATGATGTTAACTAGTTCACCAAAAGCTGGTGATGCGATACAAAAAGGGCCAGCACTAGCTGGCTGTATCAGTCCAGAGTATCAGTTTTGTCTTGCAAAATCTTTGACATTTGCAGATGATTATATTCATTTAAATTACATGCCTGTGACTTGGAGCGTAAGAAAAGGATGGCATGGCTAGATCTATCATACTCTTGTTTGAACAAAGAGAGTTACACTCAAAGACAACTGAACACTTGCTATCCCATCATTCAGTGGTCTGAGCGTCTTATTGTCCTATATAGGGTTAATGGATCATAGCTCCCAGAGTTTCTTATCTTTGGCTGTACTGGCTAAGGCTTGCTAGAACCTGCAATCCCACTACATCTGATAAGCTGCATGATTCCCACTCCCACTTTAAAGAAAATAAGAAACGCCTTAGCGACATACTATGCACTTAACATAGCGTAGCTTAACACACCATTGTGAGTTAACCTACTTTTAAGTATTCTTGGATCCCTCACTGCTGAAAATCATTTACTGCCTGAGCAACTTAGATGTTCTGTTAACCTCTGATAACATGTCCAGCCCACCTCCACTACAGTGTAGTCTCTCTCTTCCAGTCCTCTAGGCTTATTCACTGAGCCAAACATCTTTGCCATTTTCAAGAGAATGGAATTGCTCACTAACCTCACTGTGGACATAAAATATATATTGGCTTTGCACGTGTAGCAGAGTAAAAAGAAGCTCTATGAGTACGGCAAGATTAGGAAAGTTCTTTTTCTCTCTCTAAATAATTAGATTCCATGAGTCTACATAATCAGTGTGAAGCTAATTCATTAACGCATGGAGTTGGAGGGAGGCTTATAGGCTGTCCAGTCTAGCCAGTGGTTTGATGCAGGAAATCCTGAGGTAGTAAATCCCCAGCAGATGCTGCCTAACCTTAATATGAAGACCTCTAGTGAGGGAGAGATCACCACTTCCAAGTCAATTGGTTTCTTTACTGAACTGTTCTTACTGTTACCAAGTTTCTCCTGAAGCCCCCAAAAGTTACTTTTTGACTTTAAGTGGCTATGCTGTTTGTGAGAGTTACAGTCCAAAAAAAGTAACTTTTCCACACATAGATCTCTCTTAGAGTTCAGCTGAAATCTATTTCCCTGTAACTGAGCCCACTCAATCATGTTCTGCCCTCTGAGGCACTAGAGCACAAATCTTTACCCCTTTCTATGCAACATCCCTTCAGGTGTTTGAATAGTGCTATTGTGTCTTTCAGCCCACCACCAGCCTTTTCTTTTCCATGTTAAAAATACCCAATACTATAAACTTTTCCTTAGAAGACCTACTTCCCATATACCTCTGGCCATCTTTGTTGCTGCTTTCCAAAAATGTTTCAATTTGGCTATCATTTTCTGATAGCAAAGGCAGGAATTTTGTTGACAATGGGCAGCACGTGGTCCCTGGGCTGGTCTCATGTGACCCTTAGGCCACTGGGCCCCCATCGACCACTTCAAACCCTGAGTTCTCCGATTTTTTGACTGAATGTAACACCTTTTTGGTAGAACAATGAGGGGCTCAGTTTGCCGGAAAATCGTGTAATTTGGGAGTGGGGAGGATCCTCAAACAGCCGTAAACTACCATAAATTTCACCTGAAACTGATGAGAAGTAACTGAAACGGTCGTTTTCACTTGTGGGAAATGATAACAGTGAGGCCTGCTGATTGTTCAAAATGACACCCGTGAAACATGGAAGTATCAAGACCGGTGTCAAGGCAGAAAAAAATAAGATGTCTAGATACATTCACAGATAATAGAGGCTTCAGAGCAGATCAACTAATGTGATATTAATTAAAGATGTAACTCCTCAACTGTTTCATCCTTACATAGAAGGATGAAGAATTACCATAGTTTTCTTCCTGTTGTTTGGGGTGTACTTTCAGTTGTTGCAATAGGGTAATCATTTTAAAAATGAATTAGTGTAATTACAATGTCATAGGTTAGGTTTATGGCATTTTAATTACTGAACAGGATGCCAGCTATCATGTTAATGCTGGAAAGATTGTGTGCATATTCTCCAAATGCTCCAGTTTGGCAAAGATAGCCCTGCTTAACCCTCTACCATTCAACCTTCTTATCTGCTTTTAAAATCTCCCATTTTTTCTCTGCTCATCCCACTTTCCCTCTATGTCCACAGCTTATAATAGTTGATCCAAACTGAGTTCAAAGTGCAGAAGTAGTTTTATCCAGGTAATGCACAAATAGAAAGAACAAAGGAAGGAAGGCTCACCAGTAAGCTTAGGCTTAGCTTTTGAAAAAAACATCTTTAGCTGTGTGACTCCAAATGGCTTTTTGAGACAAGCAAAAGCGATTAACAACTCTTATAAAATGCAGGGGAAAGGAAGACTCCTATTAGTTAAGAGAAGCCTTCCTCAATGAGATCAGCTTTGAATTACAGCACCCTGAAATTGTGAACCAGATGCTTTATCAGCCTCTCTGTCTCACAGACATACAGTCCCTCTCCTATCTCGAATTTCTCTGATACCTATCAAAACTGCAGAGAAGCATTCCTCATCTGACTTTTTTAAAATCTTTGCTTTTTTTCCTGAGTAATGTTTGTTACATTAACAATGCAATCATGCACATATTTTTTTAGAACTGTCCCAATGAGTTTGTGACTTCTTCCTAGGTAAATGGATAGACTGTAGCCTGATTCATTTTAAAAGTGCATTAGAATGTGTGTCTTTCTTTACGACAAGCATGTTTTTCCAACTATAGTTTTCCTGACTAATTGCATACCATTTATCTTCTGGAGCTCAAAGTATTGTACATTACTTCATGCAATATTAGACTTATCAGTGAATCTGGAGAAGTGGACTGATATCCATGAAAGCTCGTGCTAAAATATAAATCAGCCTCCAAGGTGCTACTAGATTCCTTTTGTCCCTCTTCCGTTTTTGTGCTACAAATCCCATGATTCCTTAGGATGGAGCCATGAGAATTAGCAATGGTGTTAAACTGATATAACTGCATAGAGTAGATACAGCTTAGTAGCTGTCCATCTGTAAGTACCCATTGTTCCTGGTGAGCTCATTAACATGACATCACATGGCCAATCTTTCTGGGGAGCACCAGGATTTTCATAACATGGGGTGGGGTGTTGTTGTTAAAGGATGGAATTTCATAGCTGAATGTAAAATGGTAAAACCTAAGGCTAAGTGCAGTCTAATAAACTGTTTCTGTAAGCATCATCGGGTTTTAAATTCTTCAGTGCAAACATTAGTATATTATTTAGAAGGAGTGGGTGGAATAGGCTGATTCATCACCCACTCCTCCTAAAGGCACTGTGGATGTTCTTAAAAGAATAAAAATATGCAACACAGAGAATGCAATGTAAAGTCCACTTTCAAAGCATCATTAAAAGGAGACCAGATGCAAGGAAATCCAAACCTTTCCTCTGACTGTAGTCTGATCTGATCCACATTCAGAAATCTGACACCATAAAGCCAAGGAATAGCAATGTTTTAATTTGCTTGTTTATTTAAAAAACACAAATGATGTGCACACTTAAATTTATCTTCCAGTTTCCTCACCACTGAGCTGATCCAGATTGAGTCTTAGAATCATAGAATCATGAAGTTGGAAGAGACTCCAGGGGCCATCGAGTCCAACCCCCTCCTATATAGGAACACCCATCAAAGTATTCCCAACAGATGGCCATCCAGCCTCTGCTTAAAAACCTTCAAAGAAGGAGACTCTACCACACTCTGAGGTAGCATATTCCACTGCTAGACAGCTCTGACTATCAGGAAGTTCATCCTGAGGTTCAAGTGGAATCTCCTTTCCTGCAGCTTGAATCCATTGCTCCTTGTCCTAGTCTCTGGAGCAGTGGAAAACAAGCCCGCTCCCTCCTCAGCATGACATTCTTTCAAATATTTAAACATGGCTATCATGTCCCCTCTTAACCTCCTCTTCTGCAGACTAAACATACCCACCTCCCTAAGCCGTTCCTCATAGGGCATGGCTTCCAGACCCTTTACCATTTTGGTCACTCTCTTCTGGACATGTTCTAGCTTGTCGATATCCTTCTTAAATTGAGGTGCCCAGAACTGGACACAGTATTCCAAATGAGGCCTAACCAATGCAGAATAGAGTGGTACCATTACCTCCCTCAATCTAGGCACCATACTCCTATTGATGCAATGAAGAATCGCATTGGCTTTCTAGGCTGCCACATCAACTGCTGACTCAGGTTCAGCTTGTGATCTACCAGGACTCCTAGATTCCTTTCACATGTACTGCTATCCAGCCACGCATCCCCCATCCTATATTTGTGCATTCCATTTTTTTCTGCCTAAGTGTAGGACTTTACATTTCTCTCTGTTGAAATTCTTTTTGTTAGCTTTGGCCCAGCTCTCCAATCTGTCAAGATCATTTTGAAATTTGATCTTGTCCTGTGGGATATTAGCAACCCCTCCCAATTTGGTGTCATCTGCAAATTTGATCAGCATGCCCTCTACTCCTTCATCCAAGTCATTTATGAAGATTTGAATAGCACTGGGCCCAGGACAGAACCCTGTGGCACCCCACTAGTCAGTTCTCTCCAGGATGAAAAGCAGCCATTGGTGAGCACCCTTTGGGTTCACTCAATCAACCAATTACCAATCCACCTAATAGCAGCCCTGTCCAGCCCACATTTTACTAGCTTCTTTGCAAGAATGTCGTGAGGAACTTTGTCAAAGGCCTTACTGAAGTCAAGATATGCTACATCTAGAGCATTCCCTTCATCTATCAAGCTTGTAATGCTATCATAAAAAGAGATAACATTAGTCTGGCATGACTTATTTCTGAGAAATCCATGTTGACTTTTAGTGATTACGGCATTGCTTTTGAAGTCATTACAAACCTGTTTAATGACCTGCTCTAGGATCTTTCCTGGTATTCATGCCAGGCTGACCAGGTGATAATTATTTGGGTCCTCATTTTTCCCATTCTTGAAGATGGGGATGACATTTGCCCTCCTCCAGTCTGCTGGGACTTCTCCTATTCTCCAAGAGTTCTCAAAGATTATTGCACGTGGTTCAGAAATGACTTCTGTCAGTTCTTTTAATATCCTTGGATGTAATTCATCTGGCCCTGGAGACTTGAATTCATCTAGTTTAACCAAATATTCCTGTACTACTTCTCTACTTATTCTGTGCTGCATTTCCCCACCTTCCTTACCTGTTCCCCATCCCCCAGGTTGAGTACTTCTATCCTTTCAGGAGAAAACTGAGGCAAAGAAGGTGTTGGGTAGTTCTGCCTTCTCTCTTCCCTCCATTATTAATTGGCCATCTTCTCCACGCAGTGACCCTTTCATTTCCTTGTTTTTCCTATTGCTGCGGACATATCTAAAAAAGCCCTTTTTATTGTTTTTAATGTCTCTGGCAAACTTAATTTCATTCTGCATTTTAGCATTTCTGACCTTCTTGCTACATATCCTGACTATTTGCTTGAATTCCTCTTTAGTGGTTTCACCATTCTTCCATTTCCTGTACATGTTTCTTTTAACACTAAGCTCTGCTGAGAGTTCTTTAGTCAACCATTCTGGTTTCTTTAGACAGCTGCCATTTTTCCTCCTTATTGGCACAGTTTTCAGTTGTGCCTTTAGTATCTCACTTTTAAGAAACTCCCATCCATCATGAACTCCTTTCTCTTTTAGTATTCTTGACCACCGGATTTCAGTAATTAACTCCCTAAGTTTACAGAAATAAGCTTTCTTAAAGTTTAGGATATACGTCTGGCTACACATGGCATCTCCTTCCCACTGAATGACAAATTCCAAAAGAGCATGGCAACTCCCCCCTAAGGGTCCCACCACCTCCACCTCATCAACTAGGTCATCCCTGTTGGTCAGGATCAGATCTAAAATAGCTGATCTCCTTGTTGCCTCTTCTACCTTCTGGACCATGAAATTGTCTGCAAGGCAAGCAAGGAACCTGTGGGACCTTGCAGTCTTGACAGAGTATGACTGCCAACAAATATCGGATAATTGAACTCTCCCATTAACACTGCATCTCTCCTTTTTGATTGTGTGGTCATCTGCTCCAGGAAGGCCTTGTCCAAGTCCTCAGGCTGGCCTGGAGGCCTGTAGCAAACCCCCACAATCACATCTCTATTGTTTCTTGCTTCCTTAATTCTTACCCAGATGCTCTCAACTTGGCTTCCCAGATTTAAGTCATGAATCTCTTCACAGGTGAAAACATCTTTGACATATAAGGCTACTTCTCCTTCTTTCTTGTTTGGTCTGTTTCTGCGAAATAGGTTATAACCCCCTATTCCTACATTCCAATCATGAGATTCATCCCACCAGGTTTCAGTGATGCCGATTAAATCATATTTATTTTGTTGTACTAAGAGTTGGCGTTCATCTTGCTTATTTCCCATGCTCTGTGCATTAGTGTAGAGACACTTGAGACCATGTGCCCTTCCTGGATGTCCTGTACTAAGGTTACTTTCCTTCCCCCTGTTGGTATCTAGTTCTACTTGGCCTGCCCTATCTATATCATTTGGCCTATGTTTTGCAGCACTCACTGAATCCTTGCCCAGAATAATACTGTCCCCCTCTCCCATTAAACTCAGTTTAAAGACCTCCTGATCTGTTTTGTGAGACTGTTAGCAAAGATGTTTTGGCCGACAGTTGTCAGGTGCAGGCTATCCCTTGCCAGAGGACCATCTTCATGGAAATGGAGGCTGTGAACCAAAACCTGAATCATTCCCGGCGGCACCATCTTCGGACCAGTTGTTGATCTCCACTATTCTTCTTTTCCTTCGTGAGCCATGTCCTTCCACAGGGAGGAGAGACAAAATGACAATGATTTTCTCTGCTGATAAATACTAACATAGGAAAATAGGAAGCTACCTGATTGCTCATTGCTGTGTCCAGCCCCATACTGTCAAATCTCATTGGAAGCATGGTTTCAGTCAGGATTTGGCCCTAGAAAGTGGTGTAGTGGTTTGAGTGTTGGACTGGGACACTGGGAGGACAGGATTTGAATTTCCAATTGGCCTGAGAGACCAGGATTGGAATTCCTACTGGAATTCACACTCTTTTAGCCTCAGAGGAAGGCAAAGGGAAACTCCCTCTGAACAAATCTTACCAAGAAAACCCCATGACAAGGTCACCTTAAGTGATCATAAGTTGGAAACAACTCAAAGGCACACAGCAAGAAGAGATCCCTCATGTTCAGTTGTGGCTTCCCATCCAGGTACTAACCAGGTCTGACTCTTCTCAGATTCCAAAATGAAACAAAATCTGGTGTCTGTATTTAAAAAAAGGGAAAAACAAAGCAGCATGTGCACATAGGACATTTCTTGCTCCCAAATAGAGGCCAACACTTTCAAGTAGCCAGGACTGCCACTGGGCCTACCCTTAGGCAGAGGGAGGTAATGGTCTCAAGCACAGATGCTGAGGCAAGCAATGGCACTATTGGCCCTTCCCCTCTGTTGATGGACAGTCCTTTCTATGCCGTAAGACCTGTCCTATTCCCTTCCACTGGCCTGTGGCTGTCAAGTGTGGTCATTGCTAGTCTTCAACTGTTAGTTCAGTCAGTTTTTTTCATGTGGAATGGTGAACCAGTTGCTCCTTTGTTCTTCAACCTGACAGCCAAATGCCCTGGATTGCACAAATTATATAACCCTTTTATAAAGCTGGATCCCCACTATTACAAGAAGAGTAGGGTCTGCATATGGAAGGATCCAGACATCTCTGGAACCAGTCAGTTTGTTACAACTTTTACAAAGGTTGGAAATCCACCTTGTGAACTATGCTAACTCTGAGTCAAAGTTTGGGAAAGTTTCCTCTGGAGGATACAATTCCTAGAATCCTGTCAGGAGGCTTGTCCGTTCAAGATCATCCTGAAACCTTAGGTTTGGCCCAGAAACCTTAGAATAAGGTAGAGGCTCATATCTTTGGGATCACCTTCCATGAGGGGTTCTTTGCACCTTCAGAAAAACCGTTTTAGGAAAAAAAATAGTAATACTGTTTTACAAGTAGTAAATGATTATATTTACTATTATATCATTTACTATGATATAATCACACTATCACACTATTGCATACCCTTCACCATTTCATGGATGAGAACTACGACACATTTGACCAAGCAGCCTCAGAATGTGGACTAAAGTCCATAATGAGGAAAACACACAAGCTAAGAGAGGATGCACCAGGTTGCTTTTGCTTGAGCCTATTGGGAAGGGCAAGATTTCACCCCCTCCTCATCTCTTTCCCACCTCCACTAAATTAACTGAGTGCAAACTACTTTTCTACTTTAAATTCAGCTTCTATCAGCTGAAAACAGCTGTGGACAAAGAGAGCAAGTGGGAGAAGCAGAGAGAAACTGGGATATGTTTAAAATATCTGGAAAAGCAGAACAGAGGGTGAATGGGGACTGTCCGTGTTAAATCAGGACAATTGGAGAGTATGCTACTGGTACATTATTATATATGCCAACTTGGGAGGTTTCTACTCTTAAAAGCAGCCTTTAAATATTAAATAAATGTAGCTAGACTGTTGGGGACTTATGTAGGTGGAGTTCTTTGGCCGCTGTCCCACTATGGCATATTTCATGCATATCTCACAAAAGATTGTCCATATCATTTTAGGAGAAGTTTAGGATCATGCTACTTTTAATCACTGTTTTTCTGGTTTAGGTGCTTCTTTTTATTTTCTGTGTTTCATAATCTTATATTTTACAATTTTATCAGTAAGTTGCCTTAGAAACTGATGCTGGAAACACTGGGTAAATACTGAATACTGATATACTGGGTAAATAAATACATGCGTGTGTACAAATATATGTAAGCATACACATAAGTGTGCATTTTTGAAGAGTGCAATAAGATCTGCACTCCCACTTCAGTCCTACATTCCATCACAATTTTGTCATGCATATTCACGATCATTATTCTCCTTCTGCTATTTTTTTATCTTGAAAGGACACTGCTGCATGATTTTTTCAGTGCTATTGCTTTGAGCTGATGCAAATTTAAACACTTTTTTTTAAAAAAAAAAAACCCTCTCCTCCATATGTGCTGAATTGTATAACTGTTTTACTTAAAACAAACACCAAGGCTGTTAAAAAAAAATCCAACTTTGTACAAACTCTCCAGCTGTGTATTAATATGCTCTTGAGGCTGCCAAGTCTCTTTAATTTTTGTTAATAAATGTTTGGGTTAAAATAATTTAGAGAGAAAAAAAAACCATCTGGAAATTGCATTAGCATGTGTCTTTATGGGCCATTTCTGCACTAGACTGTTACAGTGCTATTATTCCACATTCAACATCCTATGAACTCCTGGGGTTTTCACTTTAGGGGGAGTATTTAGAATTCCCAGCCAGATTGCTCTTTGGCCTCAGTGAATTATAAACCCCAGCATTTCACAGGATGTTGAAAGTGGAATAATAGTGCTATAGTATTCTAGTGTGGAAATGGCATTAGTGTCCCTAAAATTGTCCCAAACGAATGGATCAATTTTCAAGGGGGGACAGTGGTGGAGCTTGGAACGTGTGGAAGGGGGTGGCAGGGAGGGAAGGGCTATGGCATGAGGGGTGTGGTCACTGTGCACAGGGACATGGCTGTCGTGTGCAGGGGCATGGCCAGGGTGTGCGAGGGTGTGACCAGGGCACGCAGGGGTGTGGCTACAGGCCGGGACACTCCAGAAACGTTGCTACCTGGAGTGAATCGCCCCCCTGCCCCCACATCCCTATGCTACTGGGGGGGTGGGAACAATAATGGTTTCCATTGTGATTAGTGGCAGTACTGACTGGATCCCAGGTGACATGAGTACAAAAGAAAGAACAAAACAAAACATTTGAAGATTTGATCTGTTTTCATGCTTGATGTCATCTGTTGTTATGCTCATTATTTAAATGATTCCAGTTCCTGGGATCAGGAAGAAATTTTCCCAAATTCTGATGTACTGTATTATTTATGTATTATTTTTTCTCCGGAAAGGTGTGATCTACCAGTTCTAGGGTGACCAGAACCTGGGCCTTAAACAGATGTGTAGCAGACAGAACTTTGACAGGTAAAGTTTGACATTTAAAAGAAGAAGAGGATTGTACTTACTGAATTTCTATCTTTTGGTTGTTAAAGGCACACTGATCTCAACCAGCTGCATAGGCATTTTGCAACGCAGCCATCATGAGATCAAAAACAATTTAATCTGGCTGAATGAAATTGGCCCACACTTTTTATCCTCTGTCATATGTCAGACCGATGCCACCAACTGCCCTTTCAGAACAGTTGCGAGGCTAGAGGGGAAGTGGCCATGGCTTATAAGAATTTGTTTTTCTTTCTTCCTACCTCCACTGATATAGTTTTATTGTCTCCTGAGTTCAGCAGCTGGAATAATTAAAATTAAGAAAAGCAAAACAAATAAACACAAGTACCTTACTTCACAGGAAATGTGTCATTGTGCAGGCTGACAAAATGGCCCTAAAAATAAAAGAAGTGTCAGGAGATAAAATTATCTTTATACCTATTGCAGAAGGGATATTATCTCCTACATTAAAAAAAAATCTGTGAAAGCAGTAAGTGAATGGAATGAATGGAAAGATTAACCAACGTAGTTGTAAGCTGATTGTTTTCATGATCCTCATCTTTGTTGCCATTGCCAACATTCAGCAAAGGCTGAATGTTGTGAGCGGAGAGATGCATATTAGTCAACCTCTTCCCCACAGCTTTTGGACCTCTCCTCTGCTCTGCCCCTCTGGAATGAAGTGTCTTGGAATGGCATCACTGGATCCAACACAACAATAACATATTGCAATCAACACCGCAACTACACAAAACAAAGTAAAGATCTCATGGTAGAGCTGGTTTTCTTGTTGCTGTTAGGTGCCTTTAGGTCAGCTCTGCTGACTGTATCCTAAAATTTTTCCTGGTAAGATTTGCTCAGAGGGGGTTTGCCATTGCTGCCTTCTGAGGCTGAGATTGTGTTACTTATCCATGATTACCCAGTTCTCATCCATCACTCAAACCATTACCCCAACACTGTTTCTTTAGTTTTAGTAAGATGAGCACTACAATGTGTCAATTAGCATTGCTGATTTTTTTTTAAAGTAATCTGCGTTCTTGTGCCTTTAACATGAAATTGACACACTGAAATCTATCACATAAAGTTTTTAGCCCCTTCTTAAATGTTACCCCATCAAACAGATAAATTAAATTTGACTCTGGAATGGACCATCCTTGAGTTCCTGATTCCTTCCCCCATCAGCTCCCATACAAATGTTAATTGTGCAGTGACAGCTATGTAGATAACAAATTAATCACAGGGTTTCACAGTGCAGGTGCTTTCTTACCAAACTATGAACTATGAAAGGTGGAAGAAAGACATTATGAAACAAAGCAGATGTAGGATGCATAGTTTGATACAAAAACATATGCTAGAATTATAGGCATTTTGTTAAATGAGGAAGTGTCTTGAAAATGTATTTTAAACAGTTAGTAAATTTTTTTGAATGAAATATTTGGCAGAATTTGTCTTGCATTCTTCTACTAATACGAATTTTTATACTAGTGTACAAGAAACCCAAAGCCATCTGTGTATGGTGGATTTAACACTTAATTAGTTAAGGTTTATGCTTGCACTGAACACAGCCAGAATGTTTCAGCAGATGCTTTGCCCACGCACAAATGTAGAAATACTTCCTCTAGATGCACCTGTACTAGAGCCAAAGAATTTCTTTTCTGAGGCCAACGAGTCTTAGCATAACTAATTGCACATTAGTGAACTGACAGAAACAGATTATTTCACCTTTAGTTGATCAGTGGGTAAGAGCTTTTTTACTTGTGCCTGTATCTTGTTGAAAAGATCATTTCCCAAGTTACATCCCAGTTCTATGGCCCTTTTCACATGGCAGTTTGCAAGTGAAAGGGCCCCTTAGTGTTACATAAACGTGAGAAGCGATCTGCATGATGCACTCCCATTTACACGACGCTCAAGGCCCTCACGCGCAGTGAACACGCATTTTTTTATTTTCGGCTTTTAGCCGAAAATGACCCACACTTGCGCAACGCTCACGGGCCTGGGCCGCACTCACTTGCCGTGCGGAGCCTCTGAAGCCAGGCCAGTTGCGCGTTCTTCCTCAGTGCAGCCTCCAACTCCCAGGCTGCACTGCAAAAGGAAGGGGCGGGGTGCGAGCAGGGCTCTCGTGCGAGCAGGAAGGAGCTGCGGAGCTGAAGCAGGAAGCTTGCGAGAGCCTTCCTGCCCAGGCTTCTTGCGCGAGGACCCCAACCCAGCAGCATTAAAAGGTAAGGTGCAAAAAGGGCATAAGAATGTGAACTAAAAAGTTAGCTCTTGTTGCACTGATTGAGGCTTCCTCCCAAACTCAGTGTGGGATGCACTCAAAAGAAGAATTAAATGTCCTCCTATTGCAGACATAAGTCACAGGAACGAAGGAACAGGTTTAGTATCTGCCCCACTGTTGCTTCTAAGTACACTCCTACACTTTTCTGTCTCATCTCTTCCTTTTTGGTGGCCTTCCTTGCCCTGGAATAAGGCAGCTTACAATGCTGGTGCTTCCAAGATCTGCTTTAGTAGATTTCTCTTTCCCCCTAAAAATGCATTTAATTGAAAAAAAAAAAGATCTGCTAGCACTTATTCTGTAATCACAGCACTCAAAACATCTCAGTGGGAGGCTTATAGTCTGTGTAATGGCTACAAGTCAAGAAACTCCTCCAGCTCTGTTTGGTTTAGTTTACCCAGAGTATAAAGAATCTCGTATTTGTTGAATGATATCATTAATTACTTTAGCTTGGGTAGTTATATTCCCAGTTTAGTTCTTTTAATCGCTATATAGAAATGCTTATTTTTCATTTCTGAAATACTAACCAATATTTTGGATCCTTTGTTCCCCAGCTCACAGTGCTTTTGATGTACAAAGGCTAGCTAGAGAGTTGTGCATCCTGTTAATTTCAAGGGTTTCCCACTCTGTCTGTTTCTTAGCTGAGAATAATTACCCATGCTACCCAACAGTATGGTTGAAAATGTATTCATTTACACTGTGCATTAGAATTTCAGAGATTAATTTGTTGCCATTCATATTAACAGATGACATTGTTTAATTTGCCATATCACATCACTAAATTCATTGGTTGGGTTGTTAGTTTTCAAAACAGTCTGCAAGGTTTACAGAGAATGGCATGGGTGTTGCCACCATTGATCCTTACGGACACCTTTTTCTGGTCATTTCTGCACTACACTTTTATAGTGCGATTATTCCACTTTCAACATCCTATGGAATCCTGGGATTTGCAGTTTAGGGAGGGGCTGGCTGGCCCCTCCCTAAACTGCAAACCTCAGGATTCCATAGGATGTTGAAAGTGGAATAATCGCTCTATAAGAGTATAGTGTGGAAATGGCCGATGATTGCATTCATTCAATTTTTTTTTTGGCCCTGTTTCACATGACCCATCTGAAATAACTGCAGCAAAAGTTCAGGAAGGAGTCCAAGTAGCTGAAGTGATAATTAAAACATCCCAAATATCTAATTGTTGGTCCTTTGTGGCCAAGTCCTAAGAACCTTCTGACTCTTCCTTCTTCTCACCAAAGAAAAATGGGCTGAATAGAAATTGATGCAGCAAACCTACCTGGGAGTAAGTCTCATTGAATTTCTGAATAGATATTATTGGTTATCTTATATAAGAATAAAGTCTGACAAAATTAAGACCTATCAAGCTCAATGAGGCTTACTTGGATGAAAGAGATATAGGGCTTTTTTTTAAAGGAAAAAGTCATGGGCAGATGAAGTTAGGATTTAGATTAGCTGCACCCTTTTGTACCAAATCAATCAATAATAGGTCAAGCAGAAAACATCACTATGTTTGGCCTACAGAAACAAGCAGTGGATAAAAAGTGGAGTGGGAGGGAAGGAAAAAACAGTATACTAACTTTTTTTTTTAACAAAGAACTTCTGTTATATAAAACCTTACTATATCTAAATATTTCTCCATAGTAATGTTATACACACACACACACACACACACACACTTCCTCTGAACTCCTTTGTGTTATAGATGTAAGCCACCCTCCTTGATTCAGTAGCATGGCATTTCTGATATCTCAATTATTAAATCTAGGGTAAGAGCCCAATAAGATTGATAGGTGTTGAGCCACCTGTTTTTCATGTTGTCAATCTGAGGGATGTCCATTTGGCAAGAAATATCAAAACATTCATTTTCAGCTGTTACAGCTAACTGTAGTCTTTACTCCCCTATGTTGCCTCAAGCATTTCACTCAACTGCTTCTCAACCCCAAGTGAAAGGCTATGGGTATGTTCATTATCATGTTTTAAAAATTAATTTGAATTTGAAATCTGGTTCTTATACACTTCATCTCCCATAAGTCTCCTCACCTCCTTTTCCACTTTTAACAAAGGCTACTGTTCCTCTTGCAGCACCTCAAACAAATTGGATAATTTTCCACTCAGCAAGCAGTGCTGAGATAAAAGATCAAGGGGAAACACCTGAGTGGAAATATGAACATTAGCATTACTTTTAGTTGATTTTCACTAAGACTTCAGTTGATCTGTCTTTATTCTCCCAAAGTGCTTCTCAATAAAACAGTTTATGAAGCAGTGAAAAATCTATTCCTGAATAGTATTTGAAAAGGAGTGGCTATTCTACTGGTTGAATCTATTCCAAATTTGACTGAATTTAATCCAGAACTAAATTGGTAGTTGGATTAATTCCCCAGAATCAATGTTTTCCTAGCTTGATTCTTGAGTGGTAAGAAAATATGACCCTTTGGGGAAGCAGAATACTTGTGATGTCTCTTTGCAGTGTTAGATCACTCATAATCAAAGTATGCATTTTTTAAAAGGTCCATAAATACTATCAGTACAGCACAAAAATATAACCAAGGTTTACTGAATGAAGCAAATCCAATCTTGGGAAGTCCAGGGATCTAAATACATTATTTTAAACTTATTAAATAACTCAGTAAAACTCCTGTTTGTCCTCTTTGTTGAGATGAGCTGAAACCACCAATACCAAAGTTACTCTAAATAGTTTCATGCAGAGTGTCCACTGAAAGATGACAATTTATTCAAATGGTCTTAGCTTTCCCTGTTTCAAGGAAAGAAGGTCTCCAGCTCTGATCAAAATGTTTTTTTTAAAAAAAACTTTCTTTGTTAAATTGGCAGCACACAGGCTTTAACATGATTGTCCAACAGTTTCAGAGAAGGCCTGAGGAAAAGACTAAACTGAAAATGGAAGGCTAAAGGCAGATATAATGGAGACTTCAAAGTATATCAAAACACCACAATACATCCTGAGCTAACTTCATGAGTAGTTTTCTTGCTTATCTGCACCCTAGCCAGTATAATCAATGGTGTTCCATATTCAGTTACACTACATAGGAAGACGGCAATATCAACATGATTGTAAATGCCCCCCCTCCCAACCTTAACATCTAGCAGCCACGTTGGGTGAAGGAAGTCTGCTCAGCTGGAGATTGGGGTCCAAGGAGGATGATGTTTCTTCTCCTTTCTACCAGTGAGTAGGCTGTGACAATCAGAATCAGGATTCCTGTTGTAATTCTGTGTTGCATGCCCATTTACTGGTGGGAGGGGCTAGAAATGTCATTCTCCTTGCACCCAGACTGACAGTTGAACAGACCTCCTTCACCTGATGACGCTGCTGGCTGTTAACATGGGGTTGGAGAGTCAGGACAGGAGATGTTAAGCATGCATTTGTAACTAAGTAGGTGACCTAGGATATAATCATATAGGCTCTTTCTGCACCGGGGTACTAAAACGATGCATAGCGACCTCCGACGGAGGTCTGCACCGTGGAATGGATTGGGGTGGACTATTTTTCATAGTTCCGCACCTCAATCCACTCTGAAGCAACTGGAACTGGTGGCACAGTGTGTTTTTTAAAAACCTCTTTTCAGAGGTTTTTAAAAAGCACGGAGTGCGCAGCCCCGTGCAGCTCTGTCATCGCGCTCTGGTGCAGATTTGCAGGCGCGCACTAGTGCGTGCCTGCAGATCTGCCGGGGGTGGGCTTTAGGTTGGCGAGCTTCTCCGGTTGGTGGGGAGCCTCCACCAGCCGGAAGCCACCATTTTGGATGCCGAGGCCACCATTTTGGATGCCGGAGGACTGCAGAACAGTGAGGTTGTGCTGCTCTGCATGGCGACGGACTTACCCGGCTGCCAGTAAGCTCCGTTTTAGCATGTTTTCCCCGTTTCCACCTCCTCATGCGGAAAGGGACGTAGTTTCATAGTCATGAGGAAAATCTGTTCGTTGTTCTTTACATATCTCATCATTCTACCAATGAGTTCAATATGACGCATGTGGATCTCTTCCTCACCACTGTATCCTTCCTACAAGCAGTGTCTGGGAAAGAGTGCCTGACCCAAAGTCATCCCATGAATTTCATGGCTCAGTGGGGATTTGAAACTGGTTCTCTCAAGTCCCAGCCCTTCATTCTTAATTCTAAGTGTTGGGACATTCCTCTTCCTCCACTCCCCCTCCCATTATTGTTATTGTTGCTTACATTTCTTGGATGCCTTTTTTCTAAAATACGAGAGTTAAAAACAAAAACCATGCAAAGATTATATAAGACAGAACATCCCCCACGATGGCAAATTACAAGAATCATCAGCCCAAGGCTGATTTTTAAAAATCACATCACTTCAAATGCCATTATTGGACATATAACTTTGTATGAATCATATTTAAATTTGTCTTTAAAATGAATTCAGTCACTGCTTGTGTGTTCAGTTATTCATAAATGGATTTATAGAACTGAATTAAAAGTATAGATTTGGATGAGTGGTCTCCTGAGCTTGGAAGTAACAAGTTACATACCACTAGTTATTCCTTTCATTCCCTTTTGAAATACCTGAGACAATATATATTACATTATGATTTCAACTTAATGATGGATAACATGATTCTTTTTGCATATAATTTTAACATTTTTGTTACTTTAGAGTACTTTGTTATTTTGGTACTGCTTTTTTAGCTATTTTATAGGAACAGTAATGTCAAGAGTTATATTTTAAAACTGTTATTGTAAGCGTAACTAAATTCTTCATTAGTCTTGGAACAATAACTGTAATTAAAGATATTTTGAAAGGAACTTTCCAAGCACTGCTTGTTCTTCAAGGAAGAAGCTGTAATCCAATACAGGTTTCCATTGGTAGAAGGGGTAAAGGAGGCACTTAGTCTCCTCCACCACCTTCCATGTTTGAAAGGTGGAATATGGGCATTCATATGGCAAATGAGCTGCAGTGTTAGCAAGTATAAAGTACGGCACATTGTGTGTGTGTGTGTGTGTGTGTGTGTGATTTCTGATTTCATATAAATGGTGATGGGATTTGAGTGGGTGATGACTGACCAAGAAAAAGGTCTTGGAATTGTGGTGGATAGATCAATGACAGTGCCAACCCAGAATACGGCTGCTGCAAAGAATGGGGGGGGGGGTTGAAGGAAGGAACGAAAGGAAGGAAGGGGAGGATGGGTGGGTGGGTGGGTGGAAGGGCCAAATCTGAACCTGCTCAAACCTGCAACTTGTTTTAGGGTTTTTATGATGGGTGGGAGGGAGAGTACTTATTTGCCAAAACAAGAATTTCTGCCATCATAAGTTGTCTTCAACTCCAAATCTCTTAACCTAACTGAAACTTCTAACATTTCTATGCAAGGTAAAGTATTAAAAAACTTCACAGAGTTTTTTTTTAAAAGTAATCTAAGAAATGGATTTAAATTCCCATCAACCGCACTGGTAAGGATGGTGGCCAGGAAAGATATGCAACAAATAAGATGGCCAAAGTTCCCCTACTCTTGGTCTGAGAGATGGTAGCTGGCTAACTGATTTAAATTAAATCACTTGATTGACTTGGTTGATTTAAATTCAACTTTAGAAAGACTGTCTCATGCACAGTAGGAGTTCTAAATGCACCTGGGACATGGATCCTAATCAACATCCAATTTATTTGCCTCCTTGTTCAAAAAGAGGAACTTGACTTTTCATTTAATTTAATTGGACTTTGCCTTGTGTTGGATGAGACAAGGTAAACAATTTTCTGTTACAATTGACTTGTGAGAAGCCAGAATAATTGTTTTGGCTTGAGTGGTAGCTTCAAAATCCAAATCTGATAGAAAGCAGGATGCCTCTAGCAAAGCAATGGCTCCCTTCCACTAAGATGGCTTGGCTGCCTCATGTTACTAACTGATAAATGGAACAGCACTGGCTTTAAGGTCTGGAAGCAGATGCTTCCAACTCCTCCAGATGGAAGTCAAAGTAAGGCAGGCAAGATGCCACCTGGAAAGGAAGAGGCTTCATCTTGCAGATGTGCTGTCAACCAACTACAGGCTTTGGATAATGGATCTTCAAATGCATTGCGGCAGTCTTTTAGATTCTTGAACATCATTAAACACCTTTCAATTCCAAAAGGTTATTCATACTAGAGTGTGCAGCTGAGCAAGACTTCATTGAACGTCTCTGACACCTGGTTTCCGAATAACTGATTAGGATTTCAAGGACAGTCAGTTTTGGAGTGGTTTGTATCTTAATGGTTTGATCAGTTTGAAAGGATAAGAACTTAATTATCCAGGTGTCATTAAGCATATCTCTTGCAAATGCAAAACGCACAACAGATGGGAAGTGTGGTCCAAACCAGGTCAGGGGGAGGGAGGTGGTTTGCCATAGTGCCTTTGCTCTCTCTCACCCTTCTTTTTCCTTGGGTGTGTTTATGGGGGGCAGCAGGAAGGGCTTTGTGATGTTGAGAAATTGGGCTACAAGCTGTCCTTAACTGGCCAGGCTAGAAGACAACCATAGAATCATAACATATTTTTCAATACAATTTGCAATCTGTTTTACAGCTCCAGTACATGACCTACATGGCATGATTTATGACAAGAACATCCAAATAAGTAGTTCAATTGGACCATCCAGCTGTTATTGATAGACTTTCAATTCGGACAAATGTTGAATCAAATTAGAATGATTCAGACTGATTTGAGGGATGACTGAATCAGGCTGTGGTCTAAATTGTTGAATTAGAGCCTTAATTGAATCTTGTGGTTAGTGCGTTATTTGTATCAGTGATTCTCACAGCTGGATGCCCAGAGGTTGTTGGGCTACAACTCCCAGATACACTGGCCAATGACCAAGCTTTCTGGTACTCTGGAACTTAGAAATTCAACATTTGGAGATTCAGCTTTGGAATCATATGCCCACAATGAGTAGCTGCAGCTCTCTAAGGCTTTTGGATTAGAATCTTTTCAATGTGGAGTTTTGCCTCAGGCATTTTCCAGATGCTGAGACCTGAATCTAGGACCTTTTGCATACAGAGCATGCACTTGTGGTCATGAACTGAGTGTGTCTGTGCTTTCAAATCACCTGTTGACTTTTGGAGAATGCACTTCATAGGGTTTTCTCAAGCAAGGAATACTCAGAAGTGATTTTGTTTATGCCTTCCTCTGAAATATAGCCTACAGTACCTGGTATTTGTTGGTGGTCTCCCATTCAAGTAATAACCAGGGCTGACCCTGCTTAGCTTCCAGAAACAGACAAGATCTGGTGCCTTTAGGATATTGCAATTCAATTCATGTATACCTGGAAGAACGACTTATTGAACTCAATGAAACTTATTTTTGAGTAGACACCTATTGGATTCTGCATATATCTTACTGATTAAGCAGATACTGAATGCTCTCATTGAAATCTAGAGAATTTAAAAGAGCCTGACTCAGGAAAAAAAAATTACTCTCAGTATAATTGAACCTGGAATGTCACTAGCTCCCTTGTTTGTACTGATTTATTTCAGGGCTCCTTTCCATTCCACCATAACACTTTGCCAAGGAAAGAAATCAGTAGGAAACAAATAGCCACTCAGTGCTATTGTGAATGTATTTCATTAAAAAAACAAAAAAACAAATTCAAATATAAAAGCCAGCATTTTTTTCCTCTTCTTGGGTGTTCACCATCCAATTTACCATATTTATTTATTTGTCATCTTTTCCCCAGTCTAAAGAGTTAAGACATGTAATGATTGATAAGTTAATAATACTATTTGAAATTAAAATGCTGGTCAATCAGTCCTAATTTCTTCTGGGAGGTTACAGCACTAAAATAAATGTTTAACTGCTCTTTCTGTGTATGTGTGTGGAATGTCTCCTGTGGATCACTTCTGATGAGCAGAATATCAAAAGGCTTCATGGAAGTGTCTACCTATAAAATAAGTAAAACAAAAATAAATAAAATAGAGAAACAGATGTGGAAAACTGAGATATATGTTACCTCACTTGTTTTGTAAGAAAACAAACCAGGCAAACCAGACTGGGTCAAATGGCAGGAAACTTTCCCCCTTCCATCTAAAAGATCCCATTTGCACTTGATTTTTAATGAGCTTAAAATAGACTTTGACACAAATATTTGAACACACAGTGACAGTTGTAAACCTTGAATAGTGAGCCGTCTTTCCCAGGAGCTACAGAAAAGACACTTTTTTCTTAGAAATCTAATTGGTGTAAACATGTTAAATAAACCAATAGAATAGGGAATGGAAGAGGTTTCCTTCTGTGTTGTCTCTCCTCATCTTTCATAAATTATTGCAGTGATGCTGATGTATTTACTAGTGACACATTTAAAATTCTTCTCTGCTCTTTACTCTTTCCCTCTCTCTCATATGCACATTCAGACACATACAGTTTTGATGACCAACCAGGTTTGCCAGGTTGAATACCGGCCAGGACGGCGATATCTTTTACAGTTAACAGATCCTAAAGGATGAAGATGTAAAGTTCTGCCAAGCAGAAACACATGATGTCTCCTCCCTCATCCCAGCAAATCATCTTTTAGCTGCTGCATAGGTCCAACTATGTTCCTATGGCTGGTTGCACATTACTGATGTCATCAGTTCTGTGTGTCCAGCTACAGCAACCTAGTTGGACACTTTTTGCCACCCCCTGCTTTCCACTGGCTAGTAAATAACTGTGTGTGTGTGTCTGTGTGTGTGTGGGGGGGGAATGCAGCAGCTAAAACTTGGGGGGCAGGTTGACAGAGAAGTCATACACGTCAGCCTTGCTGAACTTTATGTTACATCTTCCTGCTTCGACATGTGTTAACCATTAAATACATTAAATAAAATAAACCATTAATACAGGAGCCCTGTTCCATACTCAGCTTGGCAGTCCTATGACCAGCACATACCATTATTCCTTCACAAACCTTCTGTTCTTGAACATCATCCTTTCTGTGCAAATTTCATTAAAACATTTATGCTCATCAGTGAGTGAGTGATGGCCAATTGTCAATCGATACAGATATATCAATGAGCCCAGGATGCTGTTGGGTAAATGTGTCATCAATCTATAGTCATGTAGGTGACTCAGTGTTTAATCTACTAATGTATAAAAGTCAAAGTTTGTTTGTTTGTCTGTGTCAGGCAAGAAGACCTAATATGATTGGCTGCCTAAGACAATTCTATGGAATCCTGGGGTTTCAGTTTAGAGAGGGAGCCTTTAGAATTCTCAGTCAGAGAGCTCTTGGGCCTGGCCAGTTGCTATAGAAATGAGGCCTAGCAGCAAAAAGGAGGAGGCCAGTGTATTCCCTCAGGCACCCAACCTCTGTATATTAATAACTCTGAATACAGATTGGATTGGGGAATATGGGGAAAAGTTACAGGTACTGGACAAGACAGTTTGGGGAATTAGAGACACAGGATCTCAAATCTTTCTAACAAGTAATATCTATGAGAAAATAAAATCCTGGGCAACATTGGGTAAATAAGCTAGTGTAATACTATAAACTGTAAATATTGGCTTATATCCAGTGCTGATCTTCCCCTTCATGGCAGGCTTTTTTTGATGTTGTGAAAGGTGGTTTCTGGAGGGAAAGAAAGGCCTCTTCTAACAGTTTCCCTTTCTCTTGCAGATTCCTTGCCACTTCCCACACTGGAAGATTCTGGATGGTTCCCCAACCTTCTCAAGCAGATCAAATGGGTGGGTGGGAACAAGAGGCTACAGAAAGAAGGCGTAACCATCAGCTCCCTGATACACTTTCCTTTTCCTGCCAGTTCCTGCTGGTTCTAAAAAATATTCTTTGAATGGAAGGGTAACATTGGATATAACCCACTGAGAGGTTCTTCTAACTTTTTGGTATTTCATTCTCTTTCTGTTCGCTCCCAATCCTTCTGCTTACCTTTTCTAGACTACAGTGTTTAAGTGCTTTTTATTTTGTTTATGGCCTTCACAGGAAAAACTGCTTACAAGAGGAAAGGGTGTGTGGAGAAAATTGGCACAGACATTGTTAGTGTTGGTGGCTCTCCTGGCTGTTGAAATGGAGAGATCAGCAGGTTGTTCTGAGGCAGCAAATTAAGGCACCCAGCAAAGCTGCTTGACTCCAGGCTGGAAAGGAACCATCTGCTTTTGATAGCACCACTGAGCTCTTGCTGTTAGCAGTCATCTGGGCTCAAGTGAAGCCTGCTAAGCTTTGCTCTGGGGATTTGTCACAGAGGGTCTCGGTAGAGAAAGCTGGTGGAGACAAGTCTCACAGAGCTGCACACTGTAAGTTTTTGCATGTGACATGGATGTGCAGCTGCAGCACTGGAACTTGCAAAAGACAGAAAATCCAGAGAGACAGGACAGAGATTTCCATTCTTGATGGATCTTGCCAACAAAGAGGATATTACATGAAGAAAGTGAGGTGGGGGAAAGAAGATGTCCATGTAAGCCAAAGGCATACTAAGGCTGAAGGATCATGGGAAGTACTGCCCAGCAACATTTGGAGAACACACGTTCCCTATTCCTCATCTAGAATTTGCCTGCAGTGACTGCAACTGTGATTCATTGGTCAAATGCAGCTCACCAACATTCAAAAATCCTTGAACGTGCATCCCATTCTTGGTAAAACTAAACAAACAACTGAACAAACAATCCACCCAACCCTCTTACCCTATTGTACTAACAATGCAGGATACTTAACCAGTGCGCATTCTATTAGCAGAACAAATTAACAAGTGAACTCTTGCTGGGGCAGAGTTCCCAACTTCATTGGACCAATTGACATATATAGGGTTTTTTTTAAGTGTCAGGAGACCAATGGGAAATCAAACCCACAATTTCTCAAATTTACTGGGCATTATCCATCACCTCCCTCTTTAAAAGAAAAGTTTGCTTAAGTGGTTAGAAAAAAAAACAGTGCCCTCCAACTGTGCCTCCTCTTTTGTTTCCTTTTGAAAGAAATGCATGGAGCTAGGAGCCATCCTAGGAAATGGTGGGGCAGCTGAAAGTTGGTGCGATGACAGCCATTGGCTTCCATGCCAGGATGTGGTGCATCAGCTTTGCAGTTTATCCCAGGTTTAAAAGAAGCTGTCTAAGGTGCTCAGTCACATTCCCAAAATGGGCTTAGTATCTTGGCTAGCTCTGTTAAAATCTAAAATAAAACCAAGAGCTGATTCACTGAACCCCTGGTATGGAAGCCAGTGGTTGCCACTGGGTTGCTTTCTAGCTGCCCAGAATGAAGTGAAATGGGAAAGTGGTCCTTTTGAAGCACTGTCGATTGAAGAAACACTAGAATTTATCATTGCAGCTTCATAAGTTGAGGATTCCTAGATGTCATGTTCCCTATCAGGACTGTCTCTATTTGTCCAAAGTGACAGATATTCATCGTATTGCCGTAAATCAGATTCACTGATTATGTTGTGTCACCAGATTGCATGAATCAATCATCATGGTTACCCATGGAGAGCACGCTTAGGTATGGAATGACTGAGAATTCAATTAAAGCAACGATGGCATTGATTTAGTGAGAAAAATGAAAAACCTCAAAACTGTGGTCTGCGTAGATGTTGTTTGGTTCTCATATTCATAGTGCAATTGCTCTGAGGAGCTTGTGCTAAAATCCAGACTTCATGGATGAATCACAGCTGGGTGTTTCAATTCCAACTGCTGTTAAAAAGGAGGAGGAGGAGGGGAAAAGGAAAGAGAAAGAGAAAGAGGGAAAGAGGGGCATGAGCAATGGCTTCTTACTAGAGCAAAGACATTTTGTTTGATGATCTGCTACTGAAGATTTTACCTCATTCTTGTGACTTTAATATGAATCAGAGCACAGCTTTGAATGAGATGAGTTAAGATGATTATTAGTGAAATCTGAACTCTCAGTGGCCTCATAAAATTCTTGGCACTGCTCTTGAGTTTCAGTTGCTTCACAGACTATATCTCATTATCACAAAAGTAACATTAACTGTAAGCCATCTTGTCTAAGTAAGAATAACATACACCAAATCAGAATTGCATTTAATACTTTTTATTGAATGTCATCATTTTATCAACTTGAAAGCATCAAATGAACTCATCAAATAAACATCGTCAACAATAAGCAAAGCAAGTTCCAAAGAACTGCCAGGTTCCTAAGGGTAATCTTTCCTCTCTTGAGAATTCATCAAGGGATTGTGATAGGTCTCTAAAGGCACCAGTTCACAGCCTTCCATGTGAAGCTGGTGTGTTTCTTTGTTTGCTAATGAAATCGATAGAACTGTACCAAATCTCAAATAGTGTATTTGATTCTTTCATTTGTCTTTGTGCCCTTTACTCAGCTTTACAGTTTATATTCTATGTGTACACATATCATTAACTATTGAACCATAAAATTAATGACCATGGTGACTGGAACTATCAATAGCTGCTACCTAGGATGCCTATATATCACCTCCAGTACAGTGGTAAAATACCCTTGTGTGTCAGTGTCTGGGTACCACATGACAGAGAGTGTTGTTACACTCGTTTGCTGCTGGTGGGCTTCCTATGCGTTGCTGATTGGCCACTGTGCAATGGAGAGAACTGATGAGCATGTATAAGAAATGTAAGTCAATGGAAAAGAGAGCTCCATGTGCTGATTGATGGTCACTTGTTTTATTTAATTTTAAAAGGCTGCCACTCCTGTTTTCTTCCATTGGCCACTGTGCAGACAGAATGTTGGACTACATAGGCTTTTGGTTTGATTCAGCAAATGGTCCTAAATTTTGATGTCCTTATATAACTTTTTAAAAGCTTCCCAAACAGATTTCTGTGTCTGTTGATTTACAATCAATCATGCTATGAGGCAGACATCATTCAAAACATCCCCTCTGCCAAGTCTGGTGATACAAAATTACCACATGAAAAACTATGTTTAAATTGCTGTCAACCTTACATGAGCTCTGCTAGAGGATTGCTTTCTATATTTGAAAAACAGATCTTCAATTTACAACTACCAGCAAATAACACAATACCTAACTGGATCTGTTGATTCAGTGGGAAAAATAATCAAACAGAAATCAAACATGCAAAAGTACAAATGCAAATTTCCTAACCCCTTTTCATGGAGATTCAAAGATTACCAACTGAAGGAGAACATAGTGAGAACAGCAGAAATCTTTTGTGAGCAACGCTCTGATAAGCTGGTGTACAAGAGAGTGCTGCTTAAACATTCTTATATATAGCTGGGCATAGAATTAAGTGCACATTCTCAGGGTACTGAATGCAGTCACTCCATGGAGTAGGTTTTTACAGACCTGATCTAGCAGATCTGTGTGCACATTTGTGCATCAGGATGAGCTGCTCAAATCTTCAGTCACATCTAGGGTTTAGCGCTAGTTGAGGGAAAATGAAGAAGGAGAAAGCAAGAGTCTTATTCACACAGGATTACAGTGAAATGCATCTAACTATGGAGCACAGAATGTATTCAGAGCATATCTATAAATATGCTCTCATTTTAGTAACTTGACTACCCTTGAATTATAAAGTAAGTTCACTTTCTGTGATGTTACAACTGAAACAATAAGTGACCTTTGTTGTTAATGTAATTTCTATTGTAAATGAATGTGTTTGGCTCCCTTGCTTTTTTATAAGATGCTCTTATAAAGTATTAGGAATTGCTTCGTACGTATATATGAGATTCACCTCTACTCATGTGTGGGCTGGTTTGATATGATGCAAATATTATGGAACCACTTGGATATTGATGATGGAAATGTCTTCTGAGGCAGAAGAAGGAAAGTGGGAATTCTGTGGAAGCACATGGATCAAGCCAGAATCCATGGCTTTGTAAGTGCTGGCATTGGCTTTGTGTCATCTATGAATAGTTGAATTAATAGCTGCAAATAGTGGTGGCCATCTGTATCAATGGCACCTATCTGCAGCAGAGAGAAGGCTTCTGTGTGGAAGCTGAATTTTGTGGCCACTGAGTCATTGTTGCATCTTCAGTCACACAGTGCCATGATAAGTCTGTCACATGATTGGATTGTATCACAGTTGCATTATATAAGTTCCCATGCCATTGTGGGTTATACATGCTGGCCAAAAGCTCACCAGAATTTAATTCATAATTCCAACATTGCAAATAGCTTGTCCAAATGAAAAAAATATGAACACTATAGTGAGATTATCAAATCTAAATAGAAGATTCAAATTATATTTCAAATGCCTGTGATTTCATTGTCTTTCAGATAGGGTTGTTTTTTTTTTGTTTTTGTTTTGGTAGCATTTCTGTCTCTCATGGGGAGAATAATCTTTCAATAGCTGTTTGGTGCATACAGTAAAAAAGGCTATGTAACATAATGTCCTTTATTCCTATACTTCAGAAGGAAGTATGGAGATGTTCATAGCCAAAATGAAAGCATCCATGCAGAAGAGGGAGTTTTCAGCAGGCTTGGAGCAACCCTAAGGTTTGTGGAAGTACAAAAGCAATGTATCTTTGTGTGTGTGTGTGTATGTGTGTGTGTGTGTTTTGTGAAAACAAAGAGCAGAGGTCCTCTGAAACAGTACAATGAGGTCTGAACATGCACAGTGAGCAGTCAGAGAATACTGGCTGGCTGTTCGGAGGAAAAAATCTGGAAAACAGTCAGGAGAAGGAATAGAACAGAGTACCGTGCAGGGGAGCATGGTCAAACAATCACTAGGAGCATGGCTACATTTTGGAGTATAATGTTGTATATAAAGGAAGATTGCTTAGTAAAACAGAAAAAAATCCTGGAAAGCACTATTATTGTAGCAATTTTTAAGAAATGCAGGTGGCAACTTTGCATATGTGAGACCTGTAGTCCATCATCTAGAGCAGAGCTTTCCAAATTGTGTGTCGCGACATGTTAGTGTGTCAGCTGCAGTTCGTAGGTGTGTTGTGTGAACATAAGGGGTGGAGAGGCTGCCTCTGCCGCTGCCACTCCAGGCGGAGGAACACCCTGGCGAGGGCGGTGGCCAGCCAGGTCCGGGTGGAGGAGTTGCCTCTCCCGCTGCTGCTGCTGCCCCAGGATGAGGAAGGCTGTGGTGAGGGTAGTGGCAGCGGGCCAGGTCGGGGAAAGGGGCTGCCTTTCCCATTGCTGCCCTGGGCCAAGGAAGACCTCAGAGAGGGCAGTGGTGGTGGGCCTGGCTTGGGTGGAGGGGCTGCCTCCATTTACTGAATTACTTACTGAATTACTGTGTCACGAAATGATGCATGTCTGAAAAGTGTGTTACCAACATGAAAAGCTTGGAAAATGCTGATCTAGAGTGTTGACTTAAAGAGTTACAAAATAACTGATGACTGAGTCTTTTAGGGCTTCAGTATTCCAAAGAATGAAGTTCCTAATTAAACAGATAACACAGATATAATATTTTCCTGATATTCTCAAAAAAATGTCAGGAATCGGCCCTCTCATTTTTCCGTTGCAATAAACACAATGGAAATATGGTTTATCTATCATGTATAATTATATTTCTGTGTCTTTATTGTACCCAAGAAAACTTGGGCCAGGCTTTAGATTTTATTTTTTAAAAAACATAACTAAAGGACTCATTAAAGTTTTGTTTGAAATGTCACAGCTTGGACAAAATCAATAATGACAACCACCAGCATCCTACTTCAGCTGCTTTTTTATGTAATGTGTTCTGGCCTGACTCCCCAAACCCAGCTTATAACAGCTAGCAGCCACATCCAGCAAAGGAGGTTTGTTCAGCCTCCTTCCACCAGTGAATGAGGCTGCAGTAAGGAATTGTGACTGGTACTCCTTCTGATCATTACAGCTTCACTTGCTGGTGGAACAGAGATGGAAACATCTTTCTCCTTGCACTCAATCAGCACCTAAACAGACGTCTTTCTTTCAATGTGGCTTCTGGTTGTTAGGGTGGGTTCTGGGAGTGATGTAGTGTTGCAGAATATGGGGCAGGTACGGATCTGTAACCCTAGGTTAAATGGATTTTCAGTTGCACAGTGATGGTGGATGAGGGGGGTGGTGCGCCCCAGCAGCAATTTTTGCCCTCCCCCACACACTGTAGTCCCACCCCCACATGTCATAGCCCCACCCTGTCTGTTGTAGCCCCACCCCATCCATCATAGCCCTCCCCTGTGTGCTGTAGCCATGCCCTCATGCTCCATAGCCACACCCACACATGCCACAGCCATGCCCCTGCCACTTTCCCTCTGTCTCCCCTCCATGCAGTCCAAGCTCTGCCACTGTGGATTTTTGTACACAATTCTGCAGATTTTTTGCAAACAATTTTCCCTTATTATTATTTTGCATTGTTATTTTCCCTGATATATACATCTGGGTATTGTTTCTTATTCCAGAGCTGCCCTGAAAATTTGAAGATGTGTGCAAATATCCAAATATAACTGTGCTTCAACTCACATATTGTTCAGTTAATGCCAATCAGATAAATTATGATTAAATTATGAGCTGAATTAATTTTTCATCCATCTTTACAGCCTAGAGAATTAGAGCTACAGGGTTGGGAGTTGGAGAAGCTATTCTTTACCAGACATTCCCCTATATTCCCAAGGCAATCTCGTTCCCTGTTTCTGCAAAGCCAGGGTTGGCAGCTCTTGAAATGAACAACTCTGAAACTTCACTAGGGCCAGCGTAGTGGTGTCTTTCTTTTTCTATTAAAGAAGCGATTGAAATATCTCTGTCTTGAAGTCTTTTTTTGATTCTAGTGACCCAAGCTTAGAAAGATGATGTTCTGTTTTCTCCCTCATGCTTCTGATGGTAAAACCTAGGATTACATTGTAGCTTCTGCCTAAGACCTTATTACTGGAGGGCAGCTGTCACCCTGACACACACATTTCCTTTGATAGATGATGCAATTGTCATGGTTCTTCTGATGTAAGATGCTGCGCAGTATCCTTCCAGAAACCGGAAAAGCAGACACAAGAAATGCTTTTTGGAGAATATATTTTTTTGGCCCTGAGGAGAAACAAAGCACTGACTCACTGATCTCATAATGATCCAAATTAATCATTTTAGGGTTTAAGGTTCTTTCAAGTGCTCTCCTACATATTTTAATACATAACACACACTTTGATAGCTTTGGTAAAACTCTTAAAAATGAACATGTCAGATCTGCAGATCTTCATCCACTCATATTGCCACTCATTTTAATGGATGACATAGGAATGGACATTAAAGAAAGTCAACCCAAGACATGGCCATTTCCACACGGGGTAAATAAAATGGGGCAGCGCGGGCTCTGACGGACATCGCCCACACGTTCAAGTGCGCTAGCTGGTACATAATTGGCAAGCTCCACACCTTAATCTGCCTGGTTAAGTCGCCAACAGTCAGCGTGCGGGCTTTTTAAAAAACAGGGGAAAGGTGGTTTTTTCCCCCTCATACTGTGCTGATTCGTGCATGATGTAATCGGAGGGCGAGCTGTGGGTGTGGACAGCTTCAGCGGTTGGAACGTGCTGCGAGAAGCCTCCAAGCATCGGCACAGAAAAGCTTAAATCCTCCGCAGCATTACCAATAAAAGGCCAATCTCCAGCGCCTCCTCGCGCGGTCTTCAGCCCATAGATGTCCCAGTTCAGCCAGCACAACTCCAAGAAGCCAGATTACAGATAAAAATGGGCCGTTCAAGATCAGGAAACACCTCTTCCTCCATTGCTCACAGGGAAAGATAAAAGCAGAAAAAGGGGGCGAGAACCCACCAGAGATAGGGAGAAAAAATGCACTCCACCCAGCTATGGCGTGGAAAACCATTCCCTCAAGATAGGGCGCAAAAATAAAAAATCGACACGGTTTATTTTACGGCTAGCAGGAGGAATGGGAGGAGGGAATAATCGTGGGAGGAACTACGGGGCATGACGTGAGCACGCACGTCATGGCGCACGGGACCATTTTAAAAAAAAAGAGCTGCCAATCACATCCGCTGTGCGAATTCCACGGAACGTGTGGAAATGGCAATAGACCGTTGTACAATATGTCCACAGTAGCACGGACAAAAAAAAAACCCACCCGGAAACGTTGCAGCGCAAATTCCACGGAATGTGTGGAAAGGGCCATTTTTGCAAAGGACAAGACTCTCTCTCTCCATACTATACCCAGAAGCTAGCTGGACAGTTAATTTAATCCTACTTCAACAATACTAACACAGTAGGATTCTCTACCGCATGTGAGAAGGGGAGACCATGTGGCACAGCAACACCAGGATTGCCCTCCCTTCCTTGAACCTACTATATCATGTAGCTCTCCCTTTCTGACTAACAATAGGGCCAGCCCTGAGGTTAAGGTAAAGGTAAATGTTAACAGGCCAAACAATAGGGCTCTTACCTAAGAACCTCTTCATACAGTAAAGATTTCTGTCAAATCTATACTTGAAATGTACCTGTATACCTAAAATATAAGTGTAGATATAGCCCTGTCCAAGTGTAATGTACATGTTGAAAGGTGTCAGAGGACTCCTTCCATCCCAGCCCCTGGTGTCACTTGCCATGTTCAGCTGCTTTACATCAGAAATGGGACAATTGAGATGGTGTGACTTTGGTTGTTGTAATTGTTATGTGCCTTCAAGCTGGCTCTGACTTTTGGCTTTTTGAACAGAGAGAGGCAGGATTTATTCAGAGGTTTGTTACTGCCTTCCTCCAAGGCTGGAAGTGTGACTTGCTCAAAGACACTCAGTGAATCTCCATGGATGAACAGAGATTCTGGAATCCTAGTCTAACAATCAAAGCACTGCACCATGTTGTTGTTGTTGTTTTATTGTTATTGTGTACCGTCAAGTTGTTTCAGACTTATGGCAACCATAAGGCAAACCTATTGCAGGATTTTCTGGGGCTGAGAGGGTGTGACATGCCCAAGGTCACTCAGTAGATTTCCATGGCCAAGCAAGAAATTGAACCCTGGTTTCCAGGGTGTAGTCCAATGCCCAAATCACTACACCACACTGGCTCTCATAACTTTAGGTTGGATTCTACAATAAGAATCCTGGCTGATCCTTACAACATAAATTACTCTTTGGGTGGGGAAAAAAATGTTAGACCTGTGGCACATCGTGGTTCCCAAGGCTATTTTGCATCCATCAGTCTCTCCAGACTCCCTGGACTATCTTTTTTCCTGGCCAAAAAAAAAAGAAAAAAAAAGAGGGTGGGTTGTCTTTCTCATGGAATCCTTCAGGAGCAGCAATTCTCCTTTTTAATTAGTTGCATGTGTCTCCTGCACTCTTTGACATCAACATTTTTTCAAAAATACTGATTTTGAAATACAAATGCTATCTTTCATCCACATGGTATTTTGCCCCTGGAAAGACCCAAGGGTATAAACTCATCCCTACATCTGACATACTTGCCCATCCCTGATCTATTCACATAGGTAAGAGGAATAAATACCTAGCATGGGCTTGAAAATATTTTGTCTAGTTACATATGTAAGGTTCACTTGCAAGCAGTGCACATAGGGTTGTGTGTAGGTCACACATTTTGCATGTAAACATACATTACTGTGCAGAGAGACTTCCTGGAGCATCTTGCTTCAAGGATGAGCAAGAGATAGAGAGGGGAAAAGAGAAAAGAGAAAGAGAAGAGAGGATAATATTTGTAAGAATTCTATACTCTATATGAAAGTGAAAGGCAAAGCGAGCTCGATGGATCTGGCCACTCATTCTAGAATATCAGATCAGGCTTGCACAGAAACTGTCTTTCTATTTTGGTTGCTGGATTGGTTTGCTTTTCCTGTGATAATTCTACAACAAATTCATAAGCAGGAGCATCAAAACATTTGTCTATTACTTCAGAGGTGGAGAGTTTTGCTAGGTCAGCAGGGGATTTACTGCCCTGGGACAATTCTCCAGGGATTGCAAAGACTGTTATCAATTCAAACAACAACAAACCAGACAAACTGTAAGTGGCCAGAAGCCTGCATGTGATTTCGAGAAACACATTTTTGGTTATGTTAAACCATGTGCGTGTGTGTGGGGAGGGAGCTATTTGAAAGGTGAAACGTAACTCCTGGAGAGGCAAAACAAACACCCCATTTTAGGGCAGTAAAAAGGGATGTGTGGGGGCACTGGGTGAGGTGTGGGTCAGGAGATGAAAAATAGCCTTGCTTGTGGCATGTAGCCCCAGAGGTGTACTTTGCTGTCCCTGGATTTCTTCTTCCTTTCCTGTGATCGACAGAAAAGATAGGTTGAATCCTTAATTGCAGCAGCTTCCTTTAAGGTTTCAAATCCACAGTAAAAATGGATGTTTTTTTTTAGGGATACAGTTTTATGTTTCCAATGGCCTCATTACTTTTTGGTAACATATTTTTCTTATGAGAAATCGTTATGTTTCCATAACTGCAACCAATTAGGAGACTGAGCTCAACTAATTGCAATATATTTAAAGTTTGAACACCCTTTCTGGCCTTGCTCAGTGCAGTGACTAGAATTCACAAGGCCATAAGAAAGAAAAAGAGATCACCTGACTGCCATGGGAAAGACACTGGTGAAAAAGAAAGGTCTGTGGAAATAGAATCATGGGACCATCTGGAGAAGGCCATCAGGCTGGATTCAGCCCATAGGCTGGAGCTTTCCGATCTCTCTGTTGTTGTCATGTGCCTTCAGGTCTACTCTGACTTATGGTGACCATATCCTAGGGTTTTCTTGGCAACATTTACTCAGAGCAGGCTTATTTTTGGAGGTTGAGAGAGTGTGACTTGCTGAAGTGCGTTTCCATGGATGAGTGGGGATTTGAACCTCCTGGAATCCTAATTCAACACCCAAACTAAATACACCATGCTGGTTTTCTCCATGCCCAGCCCAGCTATTATGACAGCACTGCTTTTACTTCAAGTGCCAAACCTACTAAGAGCCAATTAGGATGCATAAGAAGTTTCTCCATCTAGCTTTTATGCCCTGTGTAGCAGGGAAACTTATGTGGTTTGGGGGGGGGCAGTTTTCTGGCATTGGCACACTCCAGGAACATGCAAACTGCCAAAAATGCCCCAAAGGGAAGAGATAAAAGTCTAAGTTGCTAGAAGTCATCTTCTGAGGCTCATTCACACTACACAATTATAGCTGTGTGATTCCACTTTAACTTCCATTGCTGCATCGTATGGAATCTTGGGGTTTGTAGTTTGGTCAGAGGCACCAGAGGAGCTCCCTGGAGGAGGATTCTAAAGGCTACTCACCCAATCTGCAAATCCCAAAGTTCCATAGAATGTAGATATAGCACTTAACGTGTTAATACTGTGCCATAATTGTGTAGTGTGAAAAGGCCCTGAGTTTGAAAAAAACACACAAACACACACACACACAACAATGGCCCAAATCCTGTTGAGGAGTTACAAACCATAGTTATGGTGCTACATGGTAAGTCACATCTTGATACCCTGATCCCTGCTTATCAGGCGGAAGCCGCTGTGATTGATGGGGGCCCATTTCCCCCTCTCTGAGGAAGCAGCTGGCCGATGTTCCCATCCTCTTCCATAAGCAAATCATATTGCAACAGGCAGAATTAGGGTCTCTGTCAAAATTTCCCCATATGCTGGAGTTTGCTTGCATGGTGGCGGGGGGACATCAGTCAGCTATTTCCTGAATGACAGGAGAACAGGTTTGGTAGACTTTCATGATCCTTATGCGTCCTTTAAATAGGGTTTACGTAGATGTCATAAATATGTGACAGTCCTGAGTGCATAACTCTAGGTTAAGCATTTGTTACTGCCCAACAGTTGTGTGTGTGTGTATATGTGCTTCAAGTCTCTGCTCAATTTGTGGCAACCCTTTGAATTTCATAGGGTTTCCTCAGGTAAGGAATACTCTGAGGTGGTTTTGCAGGTACCTTCCTCTGAAAGGAGCCCACAGGACTGGTATTCATTGGTGATCTGCCATCCAAGTGCTAACCAGCGCTGACTCTGGTTAGCTTCCAAGATCAGATGGGATCTGGTGCCTTTAGGATACTTAGGTCCTGCCCAACTATTACTGCCTATTACTTTTTTTTTAAAGTTATAGTGCAGGGAAAGGGGACCGTGCCCCATTTAAAGGCCAATCAATGGCTTTTCCAGGAGCTAACCTGGGAGAGCTGGTGGGGCTGGGAAAACAGTTGGAAGGTTGTACTTTGCCCATGTCTGCTGCGGGAAAAAGAGCTACCTAAATAATCACATGAAATACTGCACTGGGCAGCTACTGTGGGTGAGACTAGATATGATACAGGATGTCTGAACAGTCTCCTGATTTAGCGTTAAAAAAAAAAACTTTAAATATGGCTGTGAGGAGCTGAGAATTTGATAAGAGCAGTAGGGGAGAGGAAGGAATGTTAATTTTTTCCCTGCTGAACTCAACAGAAATTGGCCTCCTCCTGAGTTACATTTCTTCCTCCAAGGAAAAAGCAGTCTTCCTCAGTGGCCACATTACATTTGCAGATTGCTGTGTCTACATTTCAGTTTCAAACAAACAAAGGAACCCTGGGAAACAGACTTCATGGTATAGCTAAGTCCCCAGGTTTCAATCCTGTTCTAAAACAGTCCTGAAACCAGACCACAGACAGCGTTCTGCCACATGTTGCCCAAAAGGATGGAGTGGATGGGTAGGGGTGAGGAAGTGTTATCCAGGAGCTAAGGCACCCTTCTGAAAAGAGAGAGGCAGTCTGGTGCAATGGTCGTGTGGAACTTGATTGGTCTAATTTTTGGACCCCACTGTTCCATGAAACTTACCTTGGGCCAGTTGCAGTCTCTTGGAATTTGGGAACATCAAATGAAGGGTTACTTTGAATTAATTCTTTTATGCAATAATAGAGGCATAACTGTTTCATTACAATTGTTACACAATGATTACCCTGGCTTCTTGGAGTCCTGCTCCAGCACTTAAACCATGACACAACCCTAGTTCTATTTCCCAATTATAATTAATTATTTTCCAAAAGTAACTGTTCAAGTGCTTTTCTCTCTCAGCCTGATGATTATTGTGATGATCAAATGGAGAAGAGCCAGCAGGAGAACCATGAGTGCTACCATTGGCTCGCTGTAGGAGAAGTGAAAAATAAATGTAACAAATACTTCATAAATTAATCAAAATGTGAAGCAGCTATCTCAGGAGATTGAATAAAAGTAGACACTGTTATTTGTTTGGAAAGGGTCAGCTATCACATTTCCTTTCCTTTGTAGTTGTGTGCCTTTGTTCATTGTGCTCCTGAAGACCTCATTCTCATTTTACCATCATACCTTAGTCATCATCAAGGAGCCAAATGAGGTCACTAGTAAGCAGTTTAATTAATGGTTAATTAATGGTTAGGAGTACCAGTAACCTTAAAAGATGCTGTCGGCATAGCATATTTTTTCTGACATAACTTTTGGAAAGCTCTGTAGTCATTGCCAAAATAGCCTCCCAGTAATGGTCCTGAATAGTATTTACAAGTGCTATTAAGGTGGAGAAAACTGAGCAAATTACTGTCTTATAGCAGTTTTGTGATGCACAGTTCTCTCCCCACCAGTAAATCAGAAGCTAAATGGGATGGAGCAGACACTGTGCCTACAAAACAGGTAAGGGAGTAATGCTATTGTGAAGTGATTCCCTTTTAGCAAAGAAGCAATTGATTTTGGATTTAAAAGAAGATTTGATGAAAGATGTTTTGCAGCTGTCTGGTGTGTTATAGCAGTTACAGTGTCAGACTAGGACTTGGGAGTTCCAGGTTCAAATATCACTGTGCAAAATAAAATAAAACAAAAATAAGAAAACTATCCTTTTTCTAAAACATATTTCAATAATCTTACATGAGAACAATGAATAGGAAATGAAATCAGTGTGATCCTATTTGATAATCAAACCCTTTAACTACGGAAAGTTTGATTAGTGCTAGGTATCCTGCAGATACATACGGCATGATACCCCTAATTAGTGTACTCTGCAGAATGACATTCTGGTCTGAGTATATTTGAAATACAATGTACATTAACTAATGTTTAACATATTTAGATTGTTAGATTATTAAATGTGCTTGTATTAACGTTATTTCAGGCCATTTCTGCCCTACACTGTTATAGTGCTATTATTCAGCTTTCAACATCCTGTGGAATTTTGGGTTTTGTAGTTTACTGAGGGCAAAGAGCTCTCTGGATAAGAATTCTAAAGGCCCTTCCCTAAACTGCAAACCCCAGGATTCCACAGGATGTTGAAAGTGGAATAATAGCACTATAACAGTGCAGTGCAGAAATAGTCTCAGATTCCTTATCTTCCTCTTATTAACATACATCCCCTCCTCTTTGCCACAAAATGTCCTAGATAACCTTGAATGAGTTACTCTGTCTCTCAGCATGGATAGGATAGTTGGGAGGATAAAGTGGAGAGGAGGAGAGCCACGCGTGCTGGTCTTATCCTGAACTCTTTGGGACAAAGGTGAGATATAAATGTATCAAGTAAGGAAGGAAGGAAGCAAGGAAGGACGGATGGACGGATGCCTCTTTGAATCAATGGAAGGCTGCCTCAGTTGAAGGAGTAATTTTCTCTCCACTGCTTAGTTTACCTGCAAAGCTGCATGCAGCCTTACTGAGTGGGGGTATGTGGGGCTGCGCTGATTTAAGTCAGCCAAGTTTCTCCTTAACCCCAGTTCCCCCTGTATTAGCAATTCACCCATCTGACTCCTCAGAGCAAAATTAGCTGGTGTCTAGAGGGGCACTGTGGACATATTTCGATTCTCATTCCTAAATAGGACAGGACAGAAGCCTTTTCCTCTGCCTCTGTTCTGTCATGTTGGATGGAGTGTGTGATGCCTTGTTAAACAGAGGTTCCAGAGGATCTGATCTGATGCTGTTTGACTTATTCACCAACTGGTGTACATATATCAGAGTTGAGGAACCTCTGGCCCTCCAGATGTTTTGGCCTACAGCTCCCATCAGCTTCATCTGGCATGGCCAGTGGTAAGGGACTATGGAGATTGCTGTAATCCAAAACATCCAGAGGGGCAGAAGTTTTCCATACCTGATATACATCATTAGGATATCATCAAGAGAGCTTCTGTTTGAGTTCCCTTGTTCCACATGCAGCTTCTGCTTGCTGTGCTTTGGTTCACACTGCACTTGCCCAGGCTGATCTCCCATTGCTGAAACTCAAGGCAGCTTAGAAACTGAAAGAAAGAAAAGTACAAGATAGCTAAAAACATACAAAAGTCAACGATAAAAGAGAATTAAATGAGAGTGTGTTTCCTTCCAAGAAGTGACAATTCTCTGGAAGAGGCATCACCACAGATTGAGTTATGGGTACAATTTGGCCTTATCGTCTCACCTCCCAATTTAACAGGGGTATAATTCTTTACTTAGGGCCTTTCTGCCCTACACTGTTCTAGTTTCATTATTCCACTTTCAACATCCTGTGGAATTCTGAGGTTTGTAGTTTCCTGAGGCCAAAGAGCTCTTTGGCTGAAGATTCTAAATGTCCCTCCCTAAACTGCAAACCCCAGGATACCATTGGATATTGAAAATGGAATAACAGCACTATAACAGTGTAGGGTAAAAATGGCCCTAAGTTTCTTCTTGAAGGAAGCAATGAGCAATTTTGGGAATTTTCTTACCTCTCTAAGAAAGTCCTTGAAAATTATGCAGTTTTTGAAGTGTACTCAGAATTTGGAATTAATTATGGGCAAAATTTGCTTGTGGATATTATCTGTAGAAAACAACAGTTGCTGCAAAAAAAAAGCTATTCTCTGTGCAAATCACCCACATGTGAGTTTTGCGCAGGTTAAGTCCCGAAAGTCCCCAGTTATAGTATTTTCTGCATAGAAAACTGTTTTGTCTGTGCAGATAATAATATTTTTGCATAGAAGTATCATTTCCTGCACAGAAAATGCTGTTTCCTGCATAGAAAATGTTGTTTTCTATGTAAAAATGACCATGTGCAAATTTTATGCAGAATTAGTTTGAAATTGTGAAGATTCTTGTATGGTCTTTTCCGCATTTTATATTTAAAATGGGGCGGCGTGTCCTCCAGCGAGGACGTTTACACTTGGGGGTGAACTGGGTCCGGACTACTTAATGTTTGTCCGGACTTCAGCCCGCTCCGGAATGCCCAGAACTGGTGGTTCCCCGTGCTATTGAAAGACAGATTAAAAGAGGACTTTCAATAGCCCAGCGCGCCCCAGTCCATCACTGTCCTAAGTGTAGATTTGCAGGCTTGCGCCAGCACGAGGCTGCAGATATTGCAGGGGAGGGCTTCTGGCTGGCGAGCTTCTCCGGTTGGTGGAGAGCCTCCACCAACCGTAAGCCTCCATTTTTGTCTCCAGAGAGTGTGTAGCACGGGCGTGCACTGCTCTGGATCGTCGTGGATCGTCGGGGGGAGCGTGCCAGTCCGGTGAGTAACGGACTGTCCCGTTTCCCCCTCAAAGTGCGGAAAAGCCCTATGTCTAGGAATCATCCTGAAAAATAAATGTTTTTTTCAACAACTTTTAAAAATATTTTTTCAAATATTCTTTTCCTCCCTACAATTTAGATGGGTCACAAGTGCCAGGCTAAAGTGCCAATGAACCCCTCCTTGGTTGGCTTCTTTGGCAGGCTAATCCCTTCTTAGTGAGAAAGAGGGCTTTGTGAGACAACGGTGAGCCCTCAGAAGCACTGGACGGCTAACCAGACCTGCAAGGCTCTGGCCTACTGGCTGAAGGGAATCAAAACTTGAGTTCTGACGCAATTGTTGATATCAGTGCTTATTGGTTTAGAGCTAACAAGGCTGATAGGACCTCTTTATCACACCTTTAAGGAATATGGGTAAAAAGGACAAAGGCTGGTCTGTATTTACTGGTTCAGTTTTGCTGGAGTTTGGGCAGTTTTGTTCATCCAAGAAAAACAGCAAATGTCAGGATTGAACCACAGCCACAAGACTTTGCTGGAAAGCAGGAGTTTATTGGTACTCTGCACTAACTTCAGTGCCCAGACTGAAAGAACAGGTTAGAACAACACAGTTTAGCCCCAGACCCTCCCACACATTCTTCCCAGGCTAAAGCTCCCTTATCTCTCTGCAGATGTTTCCCAGACCTTGGTGCCAGCTTGGAATCTTCCTTTGTCTCTACTATAATTACTTTAAATCTCATACTAGTGACGGGCACAACTAGCTGCCAGACAGCAAGAGAGGTGGTTGTGTAGATCTCACTTTGGTATCAAATCCAGCAGCAGTTACTATGAGCAAATGGTCGTGATGAGAAATTTTACTGCAATTTGCAATCAGCCAAAGGAGAGGTGTCGCCTCCACAGAGCAATATACATACCATTGCACAGTCATGTATTACAACTTTTTATGTCCGGTGGTATTGGCCAGCACTTAGTATGTCCATTATACAGATCTGTACTCAGTGAGCTTTAACCAATATAGTCATGGTCAGTTGGCTGTGCTGGAAGCTATAGATGACCCATGTTTTCAATATCTTGGTTTCTGTTTCTGTTATATGTTTTTCTGATGTTTTTATTTAGGTAGTATATGTGCTCCCTGATGTTATTTCCTTATTTTATTCCTTGTAAACCTTGCTGGGTTTCTTTTTATGAGTGTTATCTATGTATTTTATTGGATGGCATTGTTGTTTTCTTATTGATTGAGCATTTACAGTTACTCTCGAAGAAGACATTCCACTGAAACATTTTGGGAATTGCACACGAACTATTATATTGTCCTTCAGACACCAGACTGAGCCCCTCCCCAGCCCAGTCTCTTTCATCTTCTTTTTCCTATTCCTAATGATTTCTGTTTCTTTTTTTTTGTTTCTTTTTTTTTTTGCTCACCATCTCTATCAGCACCTGCTATACCTGTTGGTTCCCTTTCCTTTTCATTATGGAACACATGTAATACAACCACTTTGTAAAGCTTACTGTAGGCACAAATCAAACAAACAATCTCAGCTTTCTGGACCCACATTCATTAATGTTCATGGAGAAGAGAAAATCAAAATGATTGCCTAGAGCTTTGCCTTTCTTTCCTCTTATGGCTCTGAATTATGCACATCTTGAAGATAACAAGCCCCTTTCGAGCAAGCAGTCTCTTTTGCCTTAGCATTCTGTTCTTCTGTAGTTTCCTACCAGTGGCATCAAATGTGGGAGTTGTGGAGGAGGAGGAGAAGATGAAGAAGACTCAAACAATGGATAGAATAATTAAGAAACTGTCAGCTGAAAGCACTGAAATAATAACAATAAAAAAGAAAGCCAAGCATTTCCTTCATCAGATATTGGTGTGCCCATATTTAAGCCCTTGTTCCTATCTTATTCCCCACTCCCATGAGTAGATTATTGTTAAAACGCCCGCAGACTGTATCCTCATGAATTCAGTTCCTTGAGAATTTTCAGTTTTCATGTTAAAAGTTGATGGAAGCTCTTCATCCTTGCAGAGTACATCTGTGTTTTGTTCTCTGTTAAAGATCAAACCTTCCTCCTCCTCAATTTCTCCCTTCATGTTGAAGGATAATAAAGTTGCCTCCTTTACCTATGAAAGAAACACAGTGAGGAGTGCTACAAATTCAACTGGAAACCTTTTTTTAAAAAAAGTGGAAGCAGTGTATTCTTAGAAGTGTTCAGTAGAACACAGCAGGACCTCTGTGTGTGTGTGTGTGTGTGTGTGCACACGTGCCTTCACATTGCCTGTTGATTTCAGCCTCCCAATGAATTTCATACATTTTTCTTAGGCAAGGAATACTCAGAGGTGGTTTTGCCAGTTTCTTTCTCTGAAATATAGCCCCCAGCACCAGGTATTCATTGGCAATCTCCTATTTAAGTACTAACCAGGGCCGACCCTACATAGCTTCCAAGATCAGATGTGTCCTGGCACCTTTAGGGTTCTTACTTCTAATATCTATATCTTTGTCCAATTCCCTGAGGTCTGTGGGCTATGTATATCTGCACCAGACCTCAGAGGACTATAATCTCCCTTCACATGTTTAGGTCCAGAAGAGGCTTTAAAAAAAAAAAATCTTCTAGTAAAAAAAGGCCCAGCAGGCCTGAAACAATCCAGCCCTCCTCCAAAATATGACAAAAATTGTCCCTCGTGCTTCCCTAAAGAGTGCAAGTGGTCTTTTTCAATAAAAGTGATTTGGAGGTGGGTATGGATGGTGAGGGACCATACTGAAGGTATTCAGTGAGCTACAGCTAGCCCAAACTCAGTATACAGGACATGATTTGTAAAGCTGTAGTCCTGTGCAAGGCCTCCTGGGAGAAAGACCAGTCCACCCACTGGAGACAATTTCTAAGCAAATATATTTAAGATCAGGTTGTTAGTTGTGATGGAATGCTCAGGATGGACCTGGGAAACAGAGATACTGGCCTCTGACAGATCTTGAACGTTACTCAGTAGCCTTGGTGATGTTTCTGTCTGACTCTATTAACTTCAGGATGAGGCAACCTGCTGTCAGGATCCTGACTCCTGTCAGTGTGAAGAGAAATCTGGCAGTGAGGATGTGTTTATTGGGACCACAAAATTGGGTCTGCACGTGGCCCATGGACTGTATGTTGCTCATTTCTGCTGTGCAGTCTTACCTGAGAGAAAGTTCTGTTTATTTCTTAAGGGACTTACTTCTCAGCAGACATCTATGAGGCTGCAGCGATGGTAACTGAATTAGCTTAAAGTGGATGTTTTACTGTAGCTCAAAGGCAAACATGCCCTGGAATTTAAAGGGAGCAGAGAAGAGATAAAAACCTGTTAGACTGTGCATACCACCTTGAGCTGGCTTCTTGTAGGAAAGTCAGGTGTCATGGGCAATAAGAGTGACACATAACTAAACAAATGGGACAGTTTTTAATTTGTATAGCTTATTAGGTGCTCACCGGCATATCTAATTGCTGATGTCTTCTTCTGCAAATGACTGGTGCTAAAGGCAAAGATTTACAAGCATCTCATGATCTCATTGCCTCCTATGACATTACCTCTACAAGATCTCTCCTCCTCCCACTGTCTCACATTGGAATTGATGAGAAATTGCATAGAACTGTCTGATGCTATTTAACTAATGAGAATAAATTATTCTTAAACAACAATATGACCAGCAAACAATGACTTTTCAAAGTCGCTGTACTTCAGTCTCAACTGAAAGTGCTTGGATATAATATTCTTTGATCTGTTCAACTTCCTGACAGATTCTTAGGAAATTGCTTCAGTAGGCAGAGGAATTAGGGTTCTTCTTTCAGTTAAAATACCACTGATTAGTTAAAAATACAGCTGATTGCTTTGAGTGGAAAAACACATCTAGATTCATTTCGATGAGGAGAAAAAGAGACGGAAGTATCTTTTGCAAGTGTCTGAGGTAGTGAGAAGCAGAGGGAATGCTTCATACGCTGAAGCACCAGAGGCTTTAGTCCTAATCCAGCAATCCATTTAAGCAGACAGGTTGCTATTGCCAGATCAACCTAAACACATGTGGAAGAAGCTACTTCAAATATCTGTTTTCCATGGAAATTTCAAAATGTGTTGTTCCTTTCCCCCCACTGCCTTTCCCATACTTTTTTGAAATCAGATAATGTGGACAAGTGCAAGGTTGCCAGACTGTGATGGAACTCTCTTTTTTATAGGCATGCCTGCTGCAGAAGAAATTAAGAAAGCAATCAAGGACTTCTTCACCCAGACTGTTTCCCCTTCCATTTTATCAATCTTTCCTCTTCCTGCAGTATTGAGCAGAAGAGTTCTCTATGTGTCAAATAATTGGACAGCAAGGGGAGGTGGGCAAGAGGATCAAGGTAGAGGGGGCCAACAGCCAGGTGATTCAGAGTTGCATCATCTCCCAATTGACCTACCAATTTAAAAGTAATGATGGAATTTCCCTTTAGTCTGGGGAACATTTGATCCTTCTGATGTTACTGGACTACAGGTACCATCTCCTCCTCCTCTTCTCCCTCCTTCTCATTCTCCTTTCACTCTCCTTATCTTTATCTATATTCCACCTTTCCTGAAAAATAGGACCAAGGCAGCTTACATGTTAAAATGAGTATGCTATAGCTAAAAAAAATACTAAAAAATTAAAATACAATAGAACTACTAACAGTATAAACACAATGTAAAACAGACAAAATGACAAAAAGCGCTTAAAGACAGTAGCATTAAAACGCCATTGTACTCTCATAAAAGCACTTCATAAAAGGTTTAGCTATAAAAGCCTGCCAGAATAATAATAATAATAGTAATAAAAAGTCATTGTCTGCGGATGGAAAGACAGCAAAGAAGTGGCTATCTACTAGCTATGTTGGCTAGGGCTGGTGGCAATTGAGGACCAAGAACTTCTGAAAAGTTACAAGTTCCCCATGCTTAGAAGAATATTATTAACCAAAGAAACAGGTAAGAGAGTGCAACTGTAATGCAAGAAAGCTAAAGTAAGAGTATACTTTCATGCCTGTAATTCTGTTGCAGAACTGGCAGAAGATATTTTATATATATATATGTATGTATGTATGTATACATATGGCACAAATACAATGATTTATTGTTAAATCAATAAAAAAACTTGTTAGTGTTTTTTTCTTCCTTGAAAATTACATACTCTGCCAGTGGTAGATGATGGTTCCTATGTCACTCACGCAGTGATTCTGTTCTAGTTTATATGACCACTTCTAAAGGAGTTTAGTCCAAGGTGCTAAACTCTAACCCCAAAATAGTTTCAGCACCTTGAATAGCATCTTTAAAGTTTTGACTAAAACTCTACTTACGTTTATTGTCCCACTGATAGGGGAACAACCAGCTGCTACAGCATTTGGGTTCTGTATCTAAATTGAAATAAATTCACACTGAGTTTTGACAGTGGCCATCTTTACCATGGAATGGTGCAGAAATGGTCAACACCTCCATGAGGAAATCCAACAAGAGTTTGGCCTTTTTAGTTCAGGGGTGAAAGTTGACAAAGGAGGAACATCATCAAAGAGTCTAAAATTGTACATACTAAGGATAAAGTAACATAAGAGAAACTTTTGTCCTGTACTTCTAATGCTAGCACCTGGGGTCATCTTCCGAAGCTGAACTGCAGCAGATTGAGGATAGGTAATAGGAAAGATTTCTTCACACAGCACATGGCCAAGGTGTAGGTGTTGCTACCATAAAATGCATTGGCAGCCAATAATTTGGATGGCTTTAAAATCTGTTTAAATAATATATGGGGAAGAAGACTACCAACAGTTATCTACTAGTCATGACAGCTACATATTGTCTTTGGGATCAGAGGTGATATGCTCCTGAATACCAACTGTACCATGAGAAGGGGAGTGCTGTTCCAGTTACCTGCTGCATAGGCGAGGTTGGATCAAGGTAGATGGGGCCCTGGAGGAGTTCAAAAAGAGAGCCCTTTGAAAACTTATAGGAATAGTGGAACAGAATTTGAATAAAGAAATAGCTGAATGATAAATAAAATACAAAGTAGAGTAGACATATCTTCACACATGAGCCCATTTTCAACCCTGCAACTTTGGTGAAGCTAATAGTCTGATTCCAAACATCTTTGATTAATTAGTTGAGTAACATTCAAAATGTTTTTTTAATTAAAAGTTTAAACATAAACAGGAAAAAACCAACACCAGCCAAAACAATACATCAAGGGAAAAAGAAAGAACGTAACAATATAACAATACTAAAAATTACACGTAACTCTAAAATGTTGATGATAATGAAAAACATGAGGAGACTGAAGAACTACCTGGGGATGGAGATGAAAAAAGCTGCACATTTTCCCCTTAAGCACTAGGCTCCCAGCCAGTGGCGGGTCATGAGCAGTAGCAGCCCCTCAGCCATTGCTAATCTGGCCCCTGTGCATAACCACTGATAATCTGGCACGTTCTCTTTGGCCTCTATGATAATGGAATTGTTGGAAGTTGGCCTTCTCTCGTGTGACTCTTCTTACGTTTTGACTTTACAGAATCTTCTATGGATTAGGAACTGTGTGTGCATGTCTATGACTTGGTGCATTTGTCCAGCTGTTGTAGAGAATCTACTAACAAGGGCTACTGTCCTTTGTCAGGTTTAACTGGTGGTGCTGATTATCAGAATTCTGAAATGTAATATCATAAAATCTAAAGGCAAGAGGCAATTAGCATAAGAAATCTGATGCATAATAATTTAAATTGCATTGTGAAAGACATGTTACATTCCCCAGAGGTGTAAGCAATTGTTTATGAGAGATTGGTCTCTCTCTCCCTCTCTCCCTTCAAGCTGACTGTTGACTTACGGTGACCCCATGAATTTCATAGGATTTTCTTAGGCAAGGAATACTCAAAGGTGGTTGTGCTAGTTCCTTCCTCTGAAATATAGCCCACAGTACCTGGTTTTCATTGATGGTCTCCCATCCAGGTATTAACCAGGGCTGACTCTGCTTAGCTTCCAAGATCAGATGAGATCTGGTGCTTTGAGGGTATTTAGGTGTACTAGCAGTTCAAAATACACTGCTGCCAATTTTGTGTGTTGTTGTCAGATTGCAAATTGAGCCTGCATTGTGGTGTCAATTTTGTGATGTTTGACCATAATTGTTTTGTCAAATTACATGGTTTGTTTATTTCAATCAGCTCTTCTCAAACAAAGCTCCATAACTTTATCCAAGTCCCACCTTAACACTATACTTTACTGCCTTAAAAAGAATGCTGAAACTGATGCTTCTGCATGCCATACTATCATTTTTACATTAAGGCAAAGCAAAAGACCTCTGTGCTTTTATTGCTAGCAACTGCAACAATAGATGGTCTATATTTTTATTTTGTAACAAGCAATTTATGCCATGTGTAGAGGAAATGAGGAATTATTTAATTTGTACTGTGTCATTATACAGGAAAGATGTTTTGGTTGTAGCATAATTCTGTCTAGGCAAAGATCCATGGTATTCAAAATAGGATTTGGACGCGTAATTTGCCAGCATAGATACTACATTGGTGATGCAGAACAGAAAATGAGGCAGAAAGCAATAAAATGGTTTTAGCTAAGTACACAGAAGTACTTAACTAAAGGAACATTGGAAAACATGAGCTGCCACCTTTTCTCCCATTAATAAAATAAAGTCTGGGTGAGATGATACTGCATTGATTCCAAATGGTGACATACACATATAATTATTGACCATGTTCCCTTTTTGGCAATGAACAATCTATTGAGGCTGGAAGCCTATTTAGATGTACCTGGGAATAAACCCCATTGAACCGAATGCGACTGTGCTATTAAGCTTATATGGACATTTTTGTAAGCATTCCCCATTACTAGGCATTATTGTTGTGGTTGCGGTGGTGGGCCCTGAAGTAATTTCTGACCTACAGTTACCCTCAAGTGAACCTATTACAGGGTTTTCTTGGCAAGATTTGTTCAGAGGGAGGTTGCCATTGCCTTTCTCTGAGGCTGGGAGAATGTGATTGTCCAAGGTTTTCATGTCTGAGCAGGGATCTGAACCCTGGTCTCCTGCAGTTCTAGTCCAAGCCTGAAACCACTACACCATGCTGATTCTTATTACCTTGAGTTAATGCATGTATTTGTTACAATGGATATTTTGACTTAATCAATAAGTAATCAATACCAGTTGTTCTTTCTGACCTTGTGGAGTAAGTGTTATCAGTATTAGATATGGTGAGATATCCCTATGAGATACCTCTAATCTCAGCTAAAGCTTAGAAAAATTACATTTTTAGATTATAAATTCAATAAACCCTTGGACACTACAGTCATCGGCCATGCTGGATGTGGGGCTGGAAGTTGTCATCAAAAAAACAAAAACAAAAAACAAAAAAAAACTTTCCAAACTTTGGAACCTTTAAAACCTTTAAAAATGAAACAGCACAGTAAATATGAATAAGGTGAAACAAGTCTGTTTTTATTCGTGAAACGTCAGATCCTGCCTTGTAGCGTCAGTTTAGATCTCACATGGCTACCATCATACTGTATAAGCTAGCCAAAGTGAAGCATTTTTTGTTCTCCCACTGAAATCATGTGTGCTTTATTCTCTCTCACAGAAACCTAGATTTAAATATGTTTAGCTTTGGCTGAATGGGGACTCACATTTTCAGCATTTTGTGGAAGGAGTTGCTATCCTTTTCTGTGAAGGAGCTATGTGTTCTCAGACTAGAAAAAACAGAATAGAATTGAAAGGTCAATAAAGGCAGAAACTTGGATATTGCAGTAGTGGACTGAAACCGCTCTATTAGTGGATTGATAACTGGCCTTCTAGATGTTTTTGGCCCAGAACTCTCTAATCAGCACTTGGAAAAGTTAAATTTGGGTTCTAAATCCCAGAATCTCTAGCCATTATGGTCAGTAGCCATAGATGGTATAGATGTGGATGTTGGGAGTTGTAATCCAGCCAGAGCAACAACAACCAGTCTGGCCCTTGGCAGTATTTCCAATGGTGAGAGCTACAGTCTAAAAACATCTGGAGGGCTGAAGTTGCTTGAGATGAGATGGGCCAATACTTTTTAGCAGTTGTGTAATAGAATTTTGTTAAAATTCATGGGTTTATCCTTCATTTACCAACTCAGGGACCAAGAAAGTTCCTCAGAATTGTTTAGTATGCATGTACATAACATTCTAATTACATTCTAATCACATTGTAATTAGTTGTGAGAATACATGCATCCAGCAAAGGAAGATGTTTTCCTAGTTGCTCTTTGGAGACATTGAAGGCATATCATTGTAAGGAATAGATGCTTAATGTTATCATTATTTATTTATTTATTTACTAGATAAAAACAATTATATCCTATTTTTCCTTTATATACATGGCTTTTCTCCTATTGCTGTCATCCTCACAATGAGGTGGGTCAGTCTGAGAAAGAAAGAAAGGCCCAATGAGTTTCATTTCTCAAGAAGGGACTTTTGGTTTCCTAAACCCCAGTCGTAGGTCACAAACTCCTGCAATACACTGTTACAGAGAAATGCAAACTTCCTTCATTAGAACCTTCACTCAACTTGTTTTCCAGAAGATTTATTCAAGATACCCTGGCGACAATCTACTGCCATATTTGTGTCATTATCCTGACCACAGTTCTGATCAAAAACAACTCCTCTTAAACTTTGTTATCAAAGTCACACTGTGATCCTTTCAGTCACATGGGAGATATTTGAAGAGACTGACAACTAAAGGCAAAATCTATTCCTTTCTGCAGACTAATATGCTTATTTGGTGACATCTCCTTGTGAAATATTCATTCTAATTTGCCTCATAAATATGCATGCATCATCATACAAATTGTACCTCCTCCCAAAGTAGACACTTAAGCTAATGAGGAGACAGCTAACCATTAGCAATATGAAATATTAAAAGATTAATACCAGATTTATTTTAAAAGTCTCCTTGAACACAGATTACCAGTAGGATGCCTCCTTAAAATGTTTATCAGCAGTTGGGTTCTCCTTCACATAAAACAGCAAACCTTTAGAAACATTTGGTAGAAAGACAAGGACGCTATGAAGTAATTTATTATATTGTAAAAAGACAAAATGGAATCCGGTAGCACCTTTAAGACTAATTGGGAAGAAGACATTTCTAGCATCAGCTTTTGTGGCCTCAGTCCACTTCATCAGTTGCATCCCCTGTTAGTCCCCATTAGTCTCCCAGTCAATCTCAAAAGGGCTACTGAATTTCTTTATGTCTTTCTATGCTAAACAGGAGACTACAACTCTGGGCAGCAAGATTTGGATTCTTGCTTAGCCGTGGAAACCCACTGAGTGACCTTGGGCAAGTCACATTCTCTCAACCTCGGAGGAAGGCAAAGGCAACCTGCCCTTCTAGGTCTTCAACAGAAGAGAGGAGATCATAATGGAGATTCAGTACCTACTGACAAGTCATTAATGCAGGGTTGTAAATCTTCGTAATTTTCAAGGCATGAATGAAGACTTTTACCATTTTTCTCCTCACTGTGAGAAAGTAGTTGAAAACCGTGCAGTGCTAAATGACATTGTTTTCAGAGAAAACAAATATCCTGCACAAAAACTTGGAATTTTCTGCACAGAAATGTAAGTTTGCATGCAGAAAAAAATGCCATTCTTGAGCAAAAACCACACATACATCTTTCATCTATTACATAAAAGTCAAAGTTTGTCAGTGAGTTTGTCTGTATGTCTGCGTCAGGCAGGCGAAGACCTCATATGATTGGCTGTGTCGGGCAAGAAGACCTAATAAGATTGGCTGCTCCTGTGAAGATTCTATGGAATCCTGGGGTTGACAGTTCAGGGAGGGGACTTTAGAATTCTCAGCCAGAGAGTCCTTGGGCCTGGCCGGTTACTATGGAGATGAGGCCTAGCAGCAAGAAGGAGGAGGCCAGTGTATTCCTTCAGAAACCAAACCTCTGTATATTAACAACTGTGAATACAGATTGGATTGGGGAATATGGGGAAAAGTTACAGGTACTGGACAAGACAGTATGGGGAATTAGAGACACAGGATCTCAAATCTGTGTATTTCAACAGCATCTGATTCCTAAGGTAAGGTAAGGTAATTCCTTATGTATTTCTAACAAGTATCACCTATGAGAAAATAAAATCCCAGGCAACACTGGGTATATATGCTAGTACAGAATAAATCCTGAACTGTGAAGGTTCTTATCCATCTAGAATTCTTCTCATCAGCATTTTCCACCACCTAAGAAACTCATTTTCCAACCATTTTTTCAATAATTTAAAAATATTTTTCCATCCTTAGTCAATATCAGCTGGCAGGCTCCAAGGGTGACTTAGATCATGCATAGAAAACATGTGACCCTTTAGATATTCAGCTATAGCTTTCACCAACCTGCCCAAAGGCCATGCTGGCTCAGAGCAAAAACACCTAGAGAACCGTAGGCCTTTCATTCTTTCTTTGATAATTGAAGCACCACACACCCAGTCCAGATGTTACAGATAAAAATTATTTCTCTTTCATTCCCCCAGATATATGATATATGTAATGGAATCACACAATTCTGTGCAGGTACAATAAGAAGGAAATCTCACTGGTTTAAGTAGTAGTAGCTCCTATGGTATAGTGGTTTGAGTGTTGGACTATAACCCTTGAGATGAGGGTTAGATTCCCCAGTTAACCATGAAAACCTACTAGGTGATCTTGGGCACATCACACACTCAGTCCCCAGAAAACCCCACTATAGGTTTGCCATAGGGTTGCATAAGTTGGAAATGACTTGAAGGCACACAACAACTCAACTCTTGCAAGCTTGTTTAAGACTGTAAAGTTTATTGAGGTTGTGTCTTTCAGTAGGATTCACAGGAAGACTTCAGTGAAATCCATCAAAATAAGGCCCAAAGAAGAAGTGTTTGTCTGTTTATGACTTCTGATATTCGTACCCCTGTCGATACAGTAACCAAAGCTTCAATTTTCTTTCATCCACCTTTCAGACAAGCTGCAGTTTTTGTTCTTTTTGTTTGGCTTTGTAGGAAAGGAAAGAAAAGATCTATTCAGTAGAGCTTTATAGATAGCAATCAAAAACCAAAAACTGCCAGAAGCTTTTCCTCTCTTGGGTAAGCCCCATGAAAATTAAAAAGAGCTACAGAAAAGCACGAGAAAAAGAAAAGAAAAAGCTAACTCCTCCCGTCCATTCCCACTCATATCTAATAATACATACAGGTTGTTTTTAAGACTTTCTTTATTAAATATAGCTCTTAGAAAACTGTGTATTATGATATTTTTCTGGCTGTGCTTGCCTTTTTATATTCTTTTCATCTTTCATGACTACACTTAGCTACTCTTGGGTAGTTAACATAGTGGTAATCATTACATCTTTTTACAGCCAGAAACGTAAAAGTCATAGAATACTGGAGTTCAGTGTGTAGGGTGTACTGTATATCTCTTGTGTAGGTATTTGAAGAATTACATGGCTTTTGCTCTATGGTAATATAATGAGAGTGATGGATAAAGGTAGAGCTGGCAGCTAGCTAAGCCAAGGACATAGGGGTTTTGGTTAAGCATGAAGTGCAGGAGACAAATCTGATTCCCAGTTCTTCAGAAATAAAACAGTGATTCAAAGAAAAGCAGGAATGTTATCATGCTGAGGCATGGAAGAATAGCCTCTGAAGGAAACAGATCCTATGAGATTTAAAAGAGCCATTTCAAGAAACAACAGTTTTATGAATGGTACTTTTGATAGAGATTCAGTCACCACAGCATTTTTGCCTGCACGTTACCACAATAAACTGTATAGCAGCATTCAGAAATGAAAATCTCCACACAAACCAGCACCCTCGCAGATGAAAAAGATCACTCCCAGAAATAACAATAGGATTAAGAAAGCATTAAAACAATCCTACTTGGGCAGTAGCTGGAAGGGGGATGGTGACAGAGGGGGAGGTTGGATAGCTCTGTATTAAAACCCAGGACAGATTCACCACAATACATCTTGTAGTAGCAGCTTCCACAGTTTAACTGTGTGCTGCATGATAAATATCTCTGCTGTTGTTGTCATTGTTGTTGTGTGCCTTTGACTGACGTCTGGCTTATGGCAACCCTAAGGTGAACCTATCACAGGGTTTTTGGGGGCAGAGAATGTGTGATGCATCCAAAGTCACCCAGTGGGTTTCCATGGCTGAGTAGGGAATCAAACCCTGGTCTTTAGGGTCGTAATCCAATGTTCAAAGCACTACATGATGCTGGCTCTTTCCCTCCTTTTTTACTCATTCTGAATCTCTCACCTCAGTAACAGTGGATGACCCAGGGATGAGAGATTGTTTCCTTTTACTCGCCTTTTCCCCAGCTAAACAACCACAAGCACTGAAACCTCTCCTCACAGGCAAGTTGCTCTAGTTCCTTGGTCATTTTGGTTTCTCTTTTCTGCATCTCTTCCATCCATATAGCATGCTTTTCAGTTGTGATGACCTGAACTATCAACTGTATATGCAGGGTGCACCTTGGATTTGTGCAAGAGAAGTATAATACTGGTATTTTCTGATTCATTCTGTAATTATACCCAGAGTGGAACTTTTTTCTTCTTCTCTCAGCAGCAACATACTGAATAGAAATTTTCATTGAGATGTCAGTCATGACCCTGACACAGCCAGCTCAGTTCCCATCAATGTCTGAGCCTGTATGTATTTGTGTTTGAAGCTGGGATCATATAACACTTGTTTACACTGAATTTTCATTTACCGTTTGGATGTTCGTTTGTTTTGTTTATTGAGATTCTTTGGCAACTCTTCATAATCTGTTCTTGTTCTCACCAGTCAAAATAATTTAATGTCATTGGCAAATGAGGCCACCTTACTATAAATCCATAACTCCAGGTTTTGCATTAGGAGATTCTCTACACCACAAACATGGTTGATCAATGTATTTTGAATTTTCTTTTTTCTTTTGAGAGTTTTTGGTTTGTAGTTCTGTATATAATAATATATCTTCACAGTTTTCCCTGTATATTATAACATATCTTCACAGTACTGGATGGGTAGGTTTGTTAGATGACCTTATAGGCACCTCTGCAGCAGAGTCTTATATTTTTTCCCTTTGTTTTATATATATTAATTTGATTTTTATTTACTCAGTTTTGTAATATTTCATTTGTCATTTTGCCATTGCTTTCTTTGTATTATAATTTCACCTGTTTCAATTGATGGTGTAGTAGTAGTAGTAGTAGTTGCTGTTGTTGTTGTTGTTGTTGTTGTTGTTGTTGTTGTTATTATTATTATTATTATTATTATTATTATTATTATTATGTATTCTGTGGTTTTATTGTTTTGGAAAAATATATGAGCAGGAAGGCAAAATTAATAATAACCTGTCTGCCATTGTTGAGGTCCCACCACCTTAAAAACATTTCTGGGGCTATGGTTTAGGGAAAAAGTTATAATGGTCTAATGTTTCTGATGAACTATAACCAGATAACAGAATCATTAAGAATAATTTTAGTGCACAGCCACAAACTGTACAAGTGAAACCCTACTGAATTTGACCTTTCCCTTGCAAGACGGTCTAGAAGTGCATCCAGTCTAGTAAAGGCTACAGTCAATGGCAGCTGGATGATGACGATGACGATAATGATAATGATGATTTTACCAAAACTGTTGCCAAGCTGTAAGCAAAATTTCAGTTCTTGAATGTCTGTATAGTTGTATTTCATACTTCAGGTTATTTAAAAATATGGATGGCTTATTCCCAGAACAAGTGGTATGTGTGTGTCCTACCTTAAGTTTTGGAGTTAAGAGCCTCCCCCCCCCAGCTCATATCATGGGTTAACAACATCTAAACATGTTTTTTCTGACTACTATGTCCTGATTTCAGGGCTGGATATAGTGAACTATATCAAGTTCAAGTTTAAGAGACCCTATGGCATGAATATGTCATAGCACTACCAAAAATTGTTTATTATTCTAACAACAATGTGAAGTTTGTAATGGGCAATGTATTTGGAGTCCCTTCATAATCTCCTGTCCCAGTTAAGTTTACTTATGCTTGTGTATGAATCGTATCAGGGTGCTATTATAAGAACAGCTATATCCAAAAAAAAAAAAAGCAGGGGAGGGGAGAAGAAGAAAGTAATTGATGATGAGGAGCCTCAAGACAACTGTGCTCATTGTAGGCGGAAGCTAAGCTAAACAGGAATGTAAATTGATTGCTGAACATTTGGAATTTAGATCATGCACCAGGCTTGTCAGAACAGTCAAACTCAACCATCCATAAAGCAATAAGAAATTACCTTCAGATCATCACCAGCATATGTACGAGAGATTGTCCATGAACAGAAATGTAATTAGGCAGACCAGACTTTCCTACTTCAAATGGCACATCCCCAAATAAAAAGACATTTCAAAAACCTTAATCAAAAGTCACCAGAATCCTAGACCAGCTGTTTAGTCATGTCTCTGTAACTAAGTAATGTTGCCTGAACTAATGTCTCCCCATCTTAACATCCAGCAGCCCCATTAAGCACAGGAGGTCCCTTCAGCTTCCTGCCAGGGCACAAAGAGGACAACGCTTCCCTCCCACCAGCAAGCAAGCCTGTGACATGGACTTGAGATAGGAGTTCTACTTTTGAATGTTGTAGTCTTGTTACTTGGCAGGAGGGGTGGTAGTGGAAATGTTGTCTTCTTTGTGCCTTGATTGGAAAGTGAACAGATCACCTTTGCTGGATCTGGGTGCTAGCTCTTATGGTGAACTGGGGTGGCATATACATAAGTTTCCAGTAAGACTCTGTAGTCTTACTGAATACAGATCTGTTATGGATCTGAAACTTTAAATTATGAATCTATAACTGCAGTACTGGACACCAACTGGTATTTTTTATCAATAAAATAATACAAAACAATCAAAAACATTCCCTATGAATTAACATAAAATTCTGATGGATATTCTTGATATATAACAATTGACACTAGGTGATATTTGACAATAATGGACAGAAATCAAAATCACATAAGCGTAGATTTGCTTGCGTGCCTCACTCTTGTAGCCTCTGTGTTCCCAAGAACTGCCCAGGAAGATCCTTCCGTTTTCCATAACGAGGTAGGCAAAGTGTCCTCCAGGCCATTTTTGGCCACTAAGAGGCAATTTTAAAAAAAATAGTTGTGGGGGCACTTTTGTCATGTTTTGGGGGCTCCTTTGGCCACTTCAGGCTTTTTTTTAAAAAAAGTAAACAGGAAGTAATTTCTGTTCACCTCCTGTTGTTAAAAAAGAAAGACATGTCCTGGACCTTTAAGAAGGTTTTGGTGTTTGGTATGTGATCAATTTCCTTCAGGAATCCTCCATAGAATTTTTCAGCATAAAGTTGGATTACGGTTATATTGATTGTTTTTCCCTGAAGTCATATTGACATGATTCAACCAGATTTTGCTAACTCATTTCTTCTTAGATTTTCATTTCATTTTCATTTCCTGAGTAAACTTTGTATAATTATCTGACTCAAATGGTCCCACTCCTGTCCACTTTAGCTCACTCAGCCCAAGTATTGCAATGTTTATAGTTTCCATTTCTTATATTACTATGTTTAGCTTCCCCTGACTCACGCTTCTCACATTCCATGTTCCTATAATATGCGTTATACAGCTTCAGACTTTCCTTTCACCTCTGAGCACGTCAACGCTTGAACTCCTTTCAGCCTGAGTCCAATTGCATCATTAGCCACAGTGCTACTTGTAATTGTCCTCTGCTCTTCCCCAGTAGCTTGTTGAGTGCCATCTGACCTAGGAGTCTCATCTTCTGGCACTATCTCTTGTTTCGTGTTGGATTGTCTCATCAAAGGGTTTTCATGGCAAAAGACATTCAAAAGGGGTTTTCCATGCCTCCTTCTATGCAGTACTAAGAAGGGTTAGCTATGGTGCCTCTGTTGTCTCTGGGAGATCCTCCACCACTGTCAACCTCCATTACTACTGCTGCCCAGTAGCTGTTTTTCGCATTTTGTCTGGCTCCTCAGCAAAAGCCTTTCTAACATGGAAGACCATACCAGCAGCACTGCTGCTGTCAGCATAGACTCTTGCCTCACATAAGCACGCCATTGGTGGGCACATTTCAACTGCTGTTATCTAACTCTGAAGCTGAATCCAATTTTGGAAGTTTTAAAGAATTGCATAATATTCTATAACTTTATTCCAATGTCAGTTTTAGTCACTTCAGCATTTGGCAAGTATCTATGTCTACTTTTATCGGTTTGTATTAAAAGTAATCTACAGTATTGGCAAAAGTTCTAGGGATGGGAGTTTGTACCGTCCTATTTCATGATGACCTGATGTGGCCCACTGCATATCAAGTTGGCTCAGCTCTTGTAGCATTTGAAAACCTTTGCTGAAATTCTCCATGTATATTTTATGTAAGAGGTTTCTTGGAGATAATTCACCCATTTAATTTTCTGTAAAAATGGCAGGCACTCTTAAAAGTGCCTTTAATCAATCAAGTGACAGAAAACGCTAACAATAATACTTTCATGTTTAATACCTCTAGACTGTTCTGATACTATATCTCAGAAAGCAGCTGGAGAAGTCAAACAGAAAATAGTATCTGCTAAGCATGATTTTAAAAGTGGGCAACTTTACATTTAAAACTTCATACAGCTACAATTTTTGTGAGTCTGAGATGCTTTAGGATTTTCTCAATAACCTTGGAATATTTTTTTTTAAAAAAAGCAATGGGAGAAGAATATAAGAAGAGCTGTACTGTGTCAGTTGAGGGACCTATCTAGTCCAGTCATCCTATTTCACAAATTAATAGAATAAATTTCTTCTACCATAACTAATACAAAGCTAATTTATAAGAAAAAACTCTTGAACTATTAACCTCCAGTATAAAAATTAAAAATCACTTCATTTTTTTGATTTATTGGAGGTCAGTATTTCAAAGTTTTCACCTCATAAATTAACTTTTTTTTTAAAAAAAATTGTAACAGATAAATAGTATAATTTTCTCTTTTTACTGCATCTGAACAATGGATATTGTTCTTTTCATTAAGAAATTCAGGATAATTCATTACTAATATTTAATTTGTTTTGGTGGTCTCATATCATGCTGAAAAGATGTTTTGTTTAACTGCAGTGAAGTACTTTGCATATTTCTTATATTTGCAGTCTGTTACAAGATAACAGTCCAAGTCCTATTGTTAGAGCCAACTGGATTCAGTGAAATTTATATATACATTGACTTACCACCCAGCAATTTATTCAGTGGGTTTGTTCAGGTCATCATGAACAAAATTCCTTCCAGTAAGTGTTACAGAATACAAGAAGTTAGAGAGTGTTTTCAGCTGCATTTAGATAAAATGCTGAAATGAAATAAAAACAGGGAGATCTGGTCACCAGAGCGACATAACAATGACTGTTCTTCAGTTAATTATTATATATCTTCAGCATATATAGTGGCTCTGTAATTAATTTCTGAAATATTGTATCCCTATGTTTTATGAATAATATTACCCACCATACTCTTTCACCAATTCCATTGATCAAGTGTCTGATTTATATATTTTGATGAGACCTGCTCCTTGATGGTTGTTGTCATCCTTTCTGTTGTGGCTGTTGCTTTTGCCATCTGCCTTCAAGACCTTTTTGACTTATGGTGACCTTAAGGCAAACCTATCATGGGGGCTTCTGGACTGAGAGTGTGTGACATGCCCAAGGTCACTTAGTGGGTTTCCATGGCTGAATGGGGAATCAAACCCTGATCTCCAGGGTTGTAGTCCAATGCTCGAACCACTACACCATGTTTGCTCTCTATCCTTTCTGTGTTTACTTGGAAATACCCCTGAATATAATAGGGACTATACCTAAGTAAGTAAACGCAGGATCCCACCCTCAGTCAGTCTGAAAATTTCTCCTGCAATAGTTATCACAGTCAGCTGCAATGCCATTTTGAAATGTAGTGTGTTACCAGTATGCCCTCTGTACATGTAGACCTTATAAGTGACTCAAGCAGCAGGCTTTGTACATTTGGGATGTCATGCGTACTGAATATGTGGTAGTTCTAATGAGGCTTTCAAAGTTTTAAGCCTTTACAGAACTTCCACGCAGATCTAAGAATAATGTGACATGACTGCAGAGAAGTAAGATGAAATTAAATGGGGAAGGTGGTAAAACACCAAAAATAATAAGAAGGGACATATGAGAGGGAGATATTCAATCTCTTACTCTTTTTCTCATGGTCTCCCTTTGCTCTTCCTAATACATTTTTCCAGTCTCCATACATATCATCTATTTGTGGTTTATTCTGAACATTTTATGTGGCATGGATAGATCTATTTCTACTGGCATACCTCAGTTAATAGAAAAGCTGTGTTCCTAGACATTGCTTCTTTAATAAAAAATTTGGTGCTAGAGCACCTGCTGATGAAACTACTTGTGTCAGAGAACAGACTGCTTTCACTGTACTTTGGATAGGTTCTTTAAAGTCCAAACAAACCCCCCCAAAATGGATTAATTACTCCATGGACATGGAAGCCACCACTCTGACCCTGTTATTTGTAGCTGGTACTAAGAACTGTTTGCTAGAGAGTTCCTAGTGTTTCACCAAACTCCTAACCCCAAGTTTCCATAGGATGAAGCCTTAGCAGCTAAGGTGAGATCATAGTGCTATAATTGTGTAGTGTGGAAGAGCCTCTTGTCATTCAACAGCATTTGATTTACTAATCACAGTCTCCTTCTGGACTGCCTAGCAAGAATGGGACTATGATGTAGTGGCTAGTTCAGCCTTTTCTAACAAGTCAGTCCAGAATATAATGATGGGAGGTTCCTATTCCAGTCCATCATATTTAGACTAGTATTGTGACACCTCAAACACTTAAGTACAAAATCCAGTTATTGGTTCTAATTAAAATAGACCTGTTAAATGAATTAGAACTTGGTTAACCAAGACCTATGTTAGATCCCACTGATTCAGTGAATCTGTTCTGGTTGGGAGTAAGAAGCTAGATTTAGACCTAACAGATGTATTGTGTGATAGGTTTCTGCTGTACTAGAATGAACTTATACCTCAAGAAACACAACTTTCTATGTAGTACATTTTTAAAAAAGGCCTTATTAGATACAATTTTTTGTAGATTTAACAAGGAAATTCAGATATTAATGGATAAGTGGGACAGAACAGACTTATGAAAGACACAGCAAAACTGACATGAAGCAAAGATTGACTGATCCATACATTCTCTAGTCCTCTGAGAAGAGTGTGGTATTCAAGGCAATCTGCCACAACCGAGGATCCTTTCACCATGCACAGTTATAGCACTATGATTCCATTTTAACTACCAAGATAACATCCTATGGAATCCTGGAGTTTGTAGTTTGTTGAGGTGCTCTCTGGTTGGAAATTCTAAATTTGCCTCCCTAAACTGTAAATTCCAAGATTCCATATAATTCCATAGGATGGAACCAAGGCAGTTATAGTGGAATCACAGTGCTATAACTATGCAGCATGAAAGAGTCCCAGGAGCCCTCCAGAGTTTTGCACTACAGGTTTTATCATCCATCCCAAAGAAGCCATCCCAGCTGGGGGTTATTGAGGTGGGGGGATTGCAGCTAAACACAACTGGAAGGTCCTGGTTGGAAAAGACTGGTCTAAGACATGATGCTGACTAAATGGAAGTGAACATTGCTATCTGTCCACATCTTATAAAACAAGGCAAGTGATGGCTTTATTAAATGTAGAGGCCAACTAGCCACACTATTATCACTGAAAATACTAAAAATTGCCTTCCTGGTGGCATTTGAAATCTAAACAAGCTCATGTCTGCTAGTTTTCCTGGTTCTGGCTTTCCTGGGAAAAGAGATAATTTTATGTTCTGTCAAGAATCTGGTATTTTTCTTCCTAGACTACCTCAGCAGCAGCTCCTTGTAAATTTATTTTCTTTCTGGAGTGCATGGGGCAAACAACAGGAGAATATGTCAGAGGGGACAAGGAAGTCCTACAAAGATGTTCAATCATCTAAAAGCTATAATTGTGCTGGCTGAAAATCATGCAACATGACCAGCTTGTGAACTCTGGTTTAGAAGAAAAATGGCTAAATTGTTCTGCATAGTTGGGATGGACTTCTATTGGAGTTTCTGCTAGTTTTAAAATTGTAAAACACTTTGAAAGACTATAAAATAATGGCTTACAAAAGAATATCAGAAATGTTGTGCTGGATCAAACCAAAGGCCTATCTGATCCAGGATTTTATTCCCACACTGGCCAGTTAGGTGCCTCTCAGGCAGTCTCATATGGGCAGATACTGTCTGAAATCCAGGTTAAACATTTCTAGTTCCCTAAGCTTGTTTCCATATGTATTTTGAAGAGAGATATAAGATACTGAGATTCAGTGTTGTTGAACAGATAATATTAGATTTGACCTTAAGAAGACTGAAATCCCTTCTCAGCTGAAAGTAAGCTTGCCACAGATTTCATAGGGATGATCAAGAAGGGAAAAAGTCTTTGGAAGTTAAGAGTTTCCAGTTCTTTCTGTTCTGAAAGAGCTCCCAGGTCTATATCCCAGGTCTACTTCCAAACTCTTTTTTTTAAAAAATATCTTGGGTTTCCCTCACTATCCATCCTTTGTGTTCTTCCTCCTCCCCAATCCATCACATGTCACATCTATTTTCACTGAATCCTCTTTATTATTATTCAGGAGTCATAGGCAAAATGTTTTAGCATTATTAGACTAGTTAATCATGGGAATAATTTTGTTTTGGTGTAAACACTTTTCTTTGCCTCACTTAAGTTCTGTTGAATCCGTGCCCTGGAAACAAAGCCATCTTTGCTAGTTCTGGGATAATACAAACAGCCAAGAAGAGATGTATTTTCTTTTGAATAACACTTGGTTAAGCTAGCCTAGAAAGTAGAAAAGTCCTTAGTAATGCAGATAGTGCAGGATGAAGAAACTATCATGTGGATCTCCAAAATAAAATTGGTTTGTACAATCACAAAACCTGGGACTGGAGGGATTCATGGAAATCGTGGAGGCTAAAAAGTGAGAGAGCTATAAATGATGGGTATGTGGATGGGTAGGGAGAAAGGCTGTGCTAAACTGAATCTATATGATAATTAGATGGAATATCCTTGGCAAGAAACAGAATGGGTCAGAGGGCTTTAGAAATAAACTTTGTTTTCTCGAACAGAAAAGTCTTTTCCAGGAGAACAGTAAGGTACAGTGAAAACACATGAATCAGGGTTAGGATGCCACTGTAGTGATGCTGTCTCCTTTGCTTCAGATCTTGCTATATAATAATCAGACAAACTCTCAAGGAGTGGAGGTAAGTGAGTGTGTTTGTATGTGTCCTGTGTCCTAGATCTTTAGGTGTTCACGCGGAACCTCTGATAAATGTACACCTGTCCTGATACATCATTTCCATCACTTTCTGCCTGTGGCCTTCCAGAAAGCTACAGAGGAAGTTGTGGCAAGACAGTCAAAAAACTACCTTCAGCACTGCCAGGGAACTCAAGGCTTTCTTCCTGATTACTTGATTTTCTCAATATCCCTATCAGGTAGGGCAGGCTGAGAAAAAGTGAGCAAACCAAGGTCACTCAGTAAGTTTCATGGCTCAGTGGAGACTGGAAAAATGGATATCCCAAGTTCACATCATGCTGCTTTTGTCAGATAGCATTTGAGTACTTAGAGCCAAGTACCAACTACTATTATGTTCCTTACTTTTGTAATGAACAGTGGCTAATGCCACGTTTGAGTAGGTAACTCAAAATATTTTTTGTAAATATTACAGTAGCTTTATTTCAGAACCGCACCCCAGACAAAAAACCCACTAACTGTAACGTGGACTTCAAAGCATAAAAACTTCTGGTTTTGCCAGGACTGAAGTCCAGAGCATTGTATAGGCATTGTATAGGCACATGCAAATTAGGTTTGCATTCTCTCATTGTCTCTCATTCAAGGCAGACTCTCATTCACTAACTGATAACAATAAGTTTCCTAGCTAAGCGTCTCAGACCTTTTTCCAGGTTTTCCTGCTTTCTGTTGTTATGCCAGCCATGACATTTGAAGATCAAGCAATAAAGACATCTTGCAGTCCTTATCATAACATCCTCCCTCTGTTCTCAAAAGATGATTTACAACCCTTTCAATTTATACCCAGGCCTTTCACACCAAGCAAACTTGAAGGATAGCTTAGCACCCAGCTTACATCAAAGCTAAGAGATAACTTCTCTGTTCTCATTCACAGATTCCTGACCTATCTCATCATCCTTTTACAGCAGAGCATTCCCTCATATGCATCAGGCAAAGTACAAAGCACATCCGTAAAGCTTAAAATATCAAAACCCAGCAGCCTTCCTACAATACAGCAACGCACCAAACATGTTATATACAAAAAGCAGAACGTACATGTAATGTAATGAGGAAGCCCTTAAGCATAGCATATAATAACACCATTAAATATGATCAACAGCATGAGATAACTAGGTGGAAGGACTTTATCATATATAGCAAGGACAGGCAAAGTATATAGCAAAGGGTATCAATGCATAAGAGTACCCAATGACAATCAATCCCCGATGCCCACATACAGAAAAGCCCATTGTATATCAGGCTCACATGCAGTATGGCAGTAATTCAACTCTTCATGGTAACATATATGTTATTCTAGAAGCAGATGTAACTTATTTCTCCAGCAAGGTATATAATATGTAACATATGATGGGAATCCAAGCATTTAGCTATTCCAAAATGATCACTCATTACAACAAGATAGCATACACTTTCAGCATACAGTATCCACAAGCATAAAATAACCAAGAAGCATTCATCATCATGACAGAGTTACATTCTGAAACATGGCAGGGAGTGAAGCCAACCTGACACTTTTGCTCAATTTACTTTTTTCAAATAAACCTTACTGTGCTATTATAGCCATTACTCTCTCTGCTGTTGCTAGATTTTTAATTTTTATTGCTTCATTTGATGGTTTTTATTCTTTTTTTTTAAATGAGTAACTATATGGACATACTTTTAAACAAACAAAGAAATGGAGAAACACATCAAGATTCAGCTTGACACTGTTTATTAACATAGCTTTTACTGATGTACTTTAAAACCACTTCCCACTGACTAAGTGGCTATCTTTGGATGAATTGCTCAGATTAAATTCTCTACCTCTGAGTTTGGCATATTCTACTTTCCCAAACTCAAGTAGCATAATTTGCATATTATGTAAATTTGTATAATATGAAAATGAAATATATTATGCAAATAAATCATATTAGCTGTTGCAGTGGTTTTCTACCACTATGTTTCATCCTTGACACCATTTATACAGTAAGCATTGATCTGAGACAGCCAGTACAAAATAGAGTGCTAGGTCTGGAATGGGGAGGCCCAGGGTCAAATTCTTGCTTGGTTGCAAAGTTTACAGCAGGGCTAAATCTGTAGAAACTGCACGCTGTGCAACAGAGGATAGTAGTCCCCATCATGCTTTTGCTGTCCTCCTGTTTTCAACAAAACAAAACAAACAAACATCAAACATCTTTTGAAATTTCCAGAGGTAGTTTTGCTATTTTAAAAATGCCCCAGGCTATTTTACACCAAGAAAAGTCCTCTTTCAAACCAACACATAGGCTGTAAATCATCTCATATTTTGAAAAAGTGTCCCAGATCTAAAACAGCTGCGGGAACAAAGACACCATGAAACATTCCCATGTAACAATCAGATCTGCAGATTACACCAAACTGGGAGGGGTAGCTGAAACTTTAGAAGGCAGACTCAAGATCTAAGATGATGTTAACTGACAGCAGATCTAGGCCTAAACTAACAAAATTAGTTTCAACTAGGCAGGAAAATATAGGCAGAAAAAAAATGCAATGCACTAGTATAAAATAGCCGACACCTGACTTTGCAACAATATGTGTGAAAAGGGTCCAGGGGTTTTGGAAGACCACAAGCTAAGGCAGTAGTATGATGCCACAGTAAAAAAGTCAATGCGATTCTAGATGAATTGAATAAGAATTGATAAGAACAAAGTATGCAGATTGAAGGAAGCAGCAGTCCCACTTTATTTTGCTTCCAGAATGCTGTCTACCACATTTCAATGATATTGACAAGCTGGACAGTGTCAAGAGAAAGGTGACTAAATTGGTGAAAAGTCTGGAAACCAAGCCCTATGAGGAATTACTTAGGGAGTTGGGATTATTTAACTTTTAAAGAAAATTGAGAGGTGACATGATAGCTATCTTTAAATATCTGAAGGGATGTCATGTAGAAAACAGAGAAAGCCATAACCTCTCAACCAAAGATATTATGCAAGTTTTTGCATTTAGTAGAAAGACTATCTGATGGCAAGAAACCTAAAATGATACTATCAGAAATTCCTCTGTGTAACAAACTGTTGTTATTGTTGTCTTTGTCACACAACACAAACTGTTTTTTGGTTGCAGATAAATATTGTTGCAGTACCGATGATGATGATAATGTTGACAAAGACAACAATAACAGCAATTTGCTACACGGAGGAATTTCTGATACTACCATTTTAGGTTTCTTACCATCAGATATTCTTTGTACCAAATGCAAAAACATGCATAACATTGAGGTCATCACAACAAGCGCTACAAGGCACTAGATCCATTCACACTGGAGAATGATGGTGTGATTATTCCACCTGAACTGCCATGGTTCCATCCTATGGAATTATTGGAATTGACAAGACTTACAACTTTAGTTATTATGGGGTTAATTGGTGTTATTGAGGACCTTCACCTGCTACTGTTATAGGAAGGAGTTGTAAAGGCTCTATAAGAGTAGCATTCTCTTAGTGAACATTCACTTCCTGATTTGCTCTGGTCTGCTGTTGCTGCAGTTTGTAGCATATCCTGCTTCATTGTGGTATTGTATTTATTTTGATATATTTTGTATTTGTATTTTAACTTGACAAACTTGCTCATTTTCTCTTTTAACCTTTTGTATATTAAGAATCCATATGCTATATTTATCTTTTAACTAGAATATATAAAAAACTGTTTCTCTTTCCCTATTTTGGTGGATCTGTAACTGGTTGACTGACCATTCCCAAAGGGTGCTCACGAATGGCTGCTTTTCATCCTGGAGAGAAGTGACTAGCGGGGTGCCACAGGGTTCTGTCCTGGCCCAGTGCTGTTCAATATCTTCATCAATGACTTGGATGAAGGAATAGAGGACATGCTCATCAAATTTGCAGATGAAACCAAATTGGGGGGGGTTGCTAATACGCCAGAGGACAGGATCAAAATTCAAAATGACCTGGATAGATTGGATCTCTGGGCTATGGCTAACAAAATGAAATTCAACAGAGAGAAGTGTAAGGTCCTACACTTAGGTAGAAAAAATGGAATACAGAAATATAGGATGGGGGACACGTGGCTGGATAGCAGTACGTGTGAAAGGGATCTAGGAGTCTTCATAGACCACAAACTGAACATGAGTTAGTAGTGTGATGTGGCAGCCAAGAAAGCCAATGCAATTCTCAGTTGCATCAATAGGAGCATGGTGTCTAGATTGAGGGAGGTACTGGTACCACTCTACTCTGCTTTGGTTAGACCTCATCTTGAATACTGTGTCCAGTTCTGGGCACCCCAATTCAAGAAGGACATGGTCAAGCTGGAGCAAGTCCAGAGGAGGGCGACCAAAATGGTGAGGGGTCTGGAAGCCATGCCCTATGAGGAGTGGCTTAAGGAGCTGGGTATGTTTAGTCTGCAGAAGAGAAGGTTAAGAGGGGACATGAGAGCCATGTTTAAATATCTGAAGGGATGCCATGTAGAGGAGGGAGTGGGCTTGTTTTCTGCTGCTCCAGAGACCAGGACTAGGAGCAATGGACTCAAGCTGCAGGAAAGGAGATTCCACCTAAACCTCAGGAAGAACTTCCTGACAGTCAGGGCTGACTGGCAGTGGAATCTGCTGCCTCAGAGTGTAGTGGAGTCTCCTTCTTTGGAGGTTTTTAAGCAGAGGCTGGATGGCCATCTGTCGGGAGTGCTTTGAGGGTGTTCCTGCATGGCAGGGGGTTGGACTGGATGACCCCTGTGGTCTCTTCCAACTCTATATTTCTATGATTCTATGATTCTGAATTTCCTTTTTATTTACAACAGGAATCCTGGGATTTGCAGTTTAGGGGGAGAGTCCCTGAGAAGTCTCAGCTGGAGAACTTCAGTGCCTTGCAAATTACAAAAACCAGGATTCCATAGGACAGAACCATATGCTGTAATTGTGTAGTATGAATGGATCCATTCATGCAGAAAAAATGAGGGCAAACAAGGGTGGTATAACACTTTGAATGCTGGACTATGACTCTGGAGATCAGGGTTTGCATTTGTGCTTACCCATGGAAATTTACTGGGTTACCTTGGGCAAGTCATACTCTCTCAGCCTCAGAGGAGGTCAATGGCAAACACCCACTCAACAAATCTGGCCAATAAAACCCCATGATAGGTTCACTTTAGAGTTATTATAGGTTGCAATGACCTGAAGGTACACAACAACAACAACAATAAACAATAGATAACATGGGGAGGGGGAAGGACAAGGTATGGTTTCCTTCAGACATGCATATTAAACAGTGAAATTTACTCAAAGACCTTCTTGTTCAATTTTCTTTCTCCTGTTTGATTTCTCTTCACATTATTTTTTTTAATTTATTTTTATTACAACAAACACAAAATAAAACATTCTTATTTCTCACCAATATATAAATGTTCGTTACAAAATCTTTACAATTTATTAACTCTAATTCATATATATATACCGATCACCAACACTAGTATATCTCTATCTACTTACCCTCCTTCCCTTATTTCACCTACAGTATTTCGGGTGGATCTTCCATAACCTTCTTTGACCAGCTATTATCATTCCTCAATATTATAAATAATACCACTACCTATCACACACCTCTATCTATGCCTTACTTACAATTTGTCTTCCAAGTCTTATTTCTGTCTTCACACTAATCCTTCCCCCATTGGTTTTCCCAAAGGGGTTTTACTAGATTCCACTCTTCTATAATTTGTTTTCTTGATCTATCATTTAACCTTGAAGTGAGTTCGTCCATTTCCCATAACTCATATAGTTTCCACAACCAGTCATCTATCTTAGGTATTTCTTTTGTTTTCCAGTTTTGTGCATATACCAATCTTGCCGCCGTTGTCATATATATTATCATCTTTCGTAAAGCGTTTTCTTTAAAGAATTTAACATCCAGTATATTTAACAAGTATATCTCTGGACTCATTGGAAACTTTAAATGAATTGCCTTAACTATACATTCGTGAATTTTCCTCCAATACTCCTTAGCTTTTTCACAAGTCCACCATAAATGATATAAAGTTCCTTTTCCTGGGCACTTCCAACATAAATCCTTCCCATTTTTATTTATTTTCGCTCCTTGCACTGGCGTGTAATACCATCGAAAATATATCTTATAATAATTCTCCTTTAATTTTGTACTAACACAGTATTTTCTAACGTCTCTCCATGAATTCTCCCAGCTTTGTATCGGAATTTCATGTCCCAAATTTTGTGCCCATTTTATCATATTTTCTTTGATTACCTCTTCTTCCATATACCAATTTAACAACATTTTATAAATTTTACCCATTACATGGTCTGTCCCTGGTCTTAACAATTTATCAAATTCGTTCTCTCTTATTTCCATTCCTTTTAACTTCTTATCCATTTTAAATTTTTCCTCTAATTGCCTTTGCAATAACCAATGTGTAACAATACCCAATTTTGCCAATTCTTCTTTATTTTTCCAAACCAAATTTTCTCCTTGTACTTTTGTCAGATCTCTATATGTTAACCAATTGTTTAACTGAGGCTTTTCTCTCCTATAAAAAGCTTCATGAACTGACACCCATTGTGGTATTTTTGCATATATTCTGTTTCTATATTGTAACCAAACTTTCAATAATGATTTTCTTATTAAATGATTATTAAATTCCCTATTCACTTTTGCTTTGTCATACCACATATATACGTGCCAGCCAAAGTAAAGATCTGCCCCTTCCAATTCTAATAATCTTGTATTTTCTAATTTAATCCATTCCGTTATCCAGCAAAGGCAACTAGCATGGAAGTATAATTTCAGATCTGGTAATCCTAATCCTCCTCTTTCCTGTGGATCTTTTAATACCTTCCATTTTATTCTTGGCTTTTTGGCATTCCACACAAAATTTGATAAATCTTTCTTCCATTCTTTGAAGGGTTTATCATTCATAATAATTGGGAGATTCTGAAACAAAAATGACATCTTCGGCAATATATTCATTTTGATTGTCGCAATCCTTCCCATCAATGATAAATCAAGTCTTGTCCACCTTTTTAAATCTTCTTTTATCTCGCCCCATACTTTCCTATAATTGTTTTCATATAAATCCAAATTACTACCTGTAAGATTAACCCCTAAATATCTCACCTTTTTTGTTATTTTAAAATTAGAAAGCTCTTTTATTTCCTCTTCTTCTTTTTTTTGAACATTTTTCATTAGTATCATTGTCTTATCTTTATTAACCTTAAAACCCCGCTAATTTTCCAAATTCTTCAAAAACATTCATTAATTTTGATATACTTTTAGCCGGATCATCTAACAAAATTACCAAATCATCTGCATATGCCCTTAATTTATACATTTGTTTCCCAATTTTAATTCCCTTAATTTCTGACTCTTGCCTAATTTTATTACTCAAAATTTCTATTATCATTACAAAAATTAAAGGGGATAATGGAGAACCCTGTCTTGTTCCTTTTTTAATCTTAAATTTTTCCGATTTCTCTCCATTCACTATAATACTCGCAGTTTGATCATTGTAAATCATTTTTATCCAATCTATGAATCTTCTTCCCAAATTCGCCATCTCCAAAACCTCGAATATAAACCTCCATTTCACATTGTCGAATGCTTTTTCAGCATCGACAAATATCAATCCCATTTTCCTTTCATTATGTCTATGGTAAAATTCTATCACATCCAGTATTACCCTAATATTATCTTTAATTGATCTTCCCGGCAAAAAGCCATTCTGATCTTCATGAATCCAGTATTTTAATATCTTCTTCAATCTTTCTGCTAGTATTGATGTAAATATTTTATAATCTATGTTTAGAAGAGATATTGGTCTGTAATTTTTGACTTCCTTTGGATCTTTACCTTCTTTAGGTATCAGTGTAATACTTGCCTCTTTCCATGTATCCGGTCTACCCTCCAATTCTATTTCATTAAATAATTTGTGCATAGGGTTGATTATTTGATTTCTCTTCACATTAAACATTTTGATGAGCTCATTAGTACTGAGATGTTTGTGCTATTGGCAGCTACTTGTTCTTAATGACCACAGTTAAAGTCCTGATCAATACTTGTAACCTTTTGTATTTTTTTTTATAAACTTTATTTTTACAAAAAACAATATAAAATAAAATCATAACATACTCATTATTCTATTAGTATAATATTACAAATATCAATCTTTATCTATTTATATATCATGGAAATGTATTTTATGTAGTTTATAGTACATTAATATCCTTATAACGTGTTTATTGTTTAACACATTTCCTGACTTCCATGTCCACTCGACCAGAATCAATTCCTTACTAAAAATACCTTCTTGAAGCTCCCTAAATACTTATTCGTATTAACCAGAAGCTTATCTTTACATTTTCAATTTCCATTAAAACCCACATTATGACCAAAAATTTGGGACAAAATGAGAAAGAAGAAATTACAAAGATATCCGGTTTCAAAATTGAGAAGAAAGTGAAATATTTAGGATTTTGGTTCACCGAGTTTAATAAAGATCTATTTGATAATAACTATAAAAAAACTTGGAAAGAAATTGAGATGGATTTAAAAAAATGGAGCAACCTTAATTTGTCATTATTAGGAAGAGTAGCAGCTATAAAAATGAACGTTCTTCCCAAATTCAATTTTTTATTTCAAAATCTTCCTATTATTACAAATGAGAAACCTTTTAAAGTATGGAAAAAGGAAATATCTAAATTTATATGGGCGGACAAGAAACCACGAATTAAAAGGAAATTGATGACTGAAATATCCCTACATGACTGCTTTAACCTTCTTTTCCTAAGCAAGTCAAATAATATAACTTTTTAAATATATTTTATCAAGTAAAACTCATTCCACGTTGATTTCTTTTTCCATCCTAAAGCAATAATAGCATGAACTGCTTTTAAAATTTGTTTTGTTACTGCCAAAGATGCAAGTATCCTGATGTAATTGTGATTTTCTTGCCTCATGTGATAAAGCCCTTAGTTTTACTTCAGTGTATCCTCTGAACCTACACTAAGCAGGACCTGAGTGGCTCAGGCCCTCCATATCACTATACCACCCCACTTCACATTGCTGCAGTGTCTGCTCGCCCCTCCTCCATCTCTGGCTCTCCAACCCTCACTTGTTACTATGTTATCCTGTTTGCTGGGGGTCCCTTAGGGAATTTCCAATGGCTGTCAAAATTATCACTTTTGGGGAAAATTAGCTATGAACACTGCTGTAGCAATGCAAAGACGGCAGGGTAATTAAGGATCTTGAGCCCAGCGTTTATGGAGTTGGATCACAGAGAATCAGGCTGACTGTTCAAATTTCAGTGTTTTATTTAAAAAAATGTCAAAATCCATACAGTGGCTCTTGTTGCACTCGCTCACACAATCATACAAGATGCTATGGAAATTAGAAAGAGGTGAAAATTAAGAGAGAGAGAGATAGGAGTTTTGGGTAATACTGTACCAATCCAGAAGTCTTCAGCTGGGAAAAGACAAGCGGAGGGCCCAACTCAGCCTAAGTACTGAGAACCTTCATATCCGTGAACTCTATCTTCAGACGACCCGGGCTTCAGGACAGGTGCAGTATTACCCATACCAAAAACCTCCTCTCAAGATCCCTCTGTCCAACTCCAACCTTTATTTCTCTAGTTATCTGTGTGAGTGTGCTGCATACACTTGTTTGATTGTATTTTAATAAAAACACCAATTATTATTTTACATCTGTTTGCTCCTTGACTCGGCCTGACCCCGCAGATGATGGGTAAAAGATCTTGCTCTGTTACCCTGCCTCTCGCAGTGCTAACTTGTGCTCTTTGACTAATTTCCCCAACTTGTATAACTTGGAGAGCATTTAGGTGTCCCTCATGGGACCCCCAGAAATCAGGGTAACAGGGGCTATATTTCCAGAAACACTTACCAAAATTTAAACCATAGAATCTGGGCCGGAAAGTGGTCCATAATGAATAGCATGCCTAGATTTCATGTAAAATCTGACAAAGTGGTTAAGATGACAGCTGTAGAAGTTACCTATAAACAGGGATGTGTTCTCCCTGGGTATGCTAAGGATGAATGAAATCAGAACTGTAGAGCTCCCTGCATTCTACAATTGCTGCGCCTATCTTGATTATTGGGAAAAGATGGAAGGGTTTATAAAAGACAGCTTAAAAGAATCATACAGGGACAGTTGGTTGATATTATCAGGCATGTGCTGAAGTCTAACCTACATCAATGGACCTCCTGTTTAGCTAACCTTTCCTTCATGCCTAGGAGACAGTGAGGAGTGACTGGAACAAGGAGGAGAAGAGGTAGCTACTGCTACCTTTCCTGCCCACTGCTTTGCTCTTTCTTCTGAGGGAGTGGTGGAAGAAATGGACCCAGAGGAAAGTGTGTGGGTACTGGTAGTGGCCAGGAGGGTTCCCAATGATTTTTTTTTCCTCTTGAGGAGGGCCCTGCTGAGGTCATCTTGCCCAAGCCTCCCTAGCCTCTCTCCCAAACCCAACAACCTGGAACTGCCATTGTAGTTGTACTTGTCCAGCCCTAATCAGGTAGGTCTGTCTCCACAGTCCTCTAGGTTTGAAGAACCTGGGCAATCTGCAAAAGACTAATTTAGCACTCATGCAGAAACCTGACGTCACAGTGAGCAATCTGGAGCAGTAAACATGCCTGATGCACTCCTCCCTTGACAGACACAGACATAAATAGAGGGAAAAGACAGACACCCACGGCTCTTTGACAGCTAGTCCCTTACAAGACTATAGTTCTATATATAGCACCTAACTACATCTTTCTTTTGGCTTGCACCTCCAGGCAATGAGGGTACAGAAAGCAAAAGAATGTTCTTTGCCATTCCCAACTTTTAAAAATAGGAATAACTCTGCAAGAAGCTGATGATCACACAGACTTCTTTCCACTACTGCTGAAGCATCTCTACCAAGCATAGTTATAAAATGTGATAATGGATTAACAAGACAGTCATCTGCCTCAAGCAATTTAACAGTTAAAAAAAGAAAGTAGTATGGTGATGATAGAAGCTATAGTGAAAAAACTGTAAGGTGGAACATGAATGAAAACCAGGACCCAATCAAAACATTTCTGTTTCTGAGGTTGACTTTCCACAGAGCTGGGGAAAAATTAGTTAATCAGTTTGTTATATTATTTATTTGTTTTAGTCCCCTTTCCTAACATGGCTGAACCCATAGATTCCCTATTTACCCTGAAATTTAAGATTAGACTTTAGCAAATGTTTTAAGTTGTTAGAACTCATTACGGGTGCGATAGCACTCTCAGGGCCTTTCCACACTACACTGTTATAGTGCTATTATTCCACTTTCAACATCCTATGGAATCCTGGGGTTTGCTGTTTAGGAAAGGGCCTTTAGAATTCTCACCCAGAGAGCTCTTTGGCCTCAATAAACTATAAACCCCAGGATTCCATGGGATGTTGAATGAGGAATAATAACACTGTAACAGTGTAGTATGGAAATGGCCTAAGTCTCTCAAATTCAGTAAGACAGTAGGACTCCCTGGAGAAGAACGATTTGAATTGGAGAAAACATATCTCATGGTTCTGTGTTGTTGACTTTTTGTTCTAATGAAGCAGAAAAATGGCAAGGCCTTGCAGAGTATACGTGTGGTGTGTGTGTGATATTTGTATGCTCAGGAAGAGGCTCTCAGGCAGCCGTGTCCCTTTCAGAATGTCAGGACCTTTATAGCTAAAGGCTAGTGTCCCACTCTCTCAGCCTCCTGATCTGTATGAAAATTGTTAGAGTCTTTCTGAACTGCAGGTGGTTGTGAATCTTTCAGGCCACAGAAACCAAATAGAAAGCTATACGATTGGGGATACTTGTCTCAACAATATCACATGTGAGATGGATCTTGGGATTATTGTTGATTAAGATGAACATAAACTAGCAGTATGATAGCGCAGTGAAGAAGGCAAATGCTATCTTAGCCTGCATTAATAGAAACAGAGTTTCAAAGTTGAGGGAAGTAATATCCTTGTTATATTCTGTACTGGTCAGGCCTTCTCTGGAGTACTGTGTTCAGTTCTGGATGCCTCTTTTTAAGGATGTGGACAAATTGAAGTGAGTTCAGAGAAAGGCAATGAGGATGAGAAGAGATATGGAGAAGAAAACGTATGAAGAGAGGTTGAAGGAGCTGGGCATATTCAGCTTGGTCAAGAGAAGACTGAGAGGCGACATGATGACACTCTTTAGATATCTGAAGGGCTGCCCCAAAGAGGAGGGGCAGGCTTGTTCTCTGCTGCCTCAGAGGGTAGAACTAGGTCTAATGGTTTTAGGTTGCAGGAGAGTAGATTCTGATTGAATATTTGAGGGAACGTCTTCACAGTGAGAGTGATTAAGCAATGGAACCATTTCCCTAGAGAGATGGTGGGATCTCCTTCTTGGATATCTTTGAAAGGAAGCTGGGCAGCTGCTGGGCAGTGTTGCTCTAGCTGGAGATCCTGCATTGAGAAGGAAGTTGGATTTGATAGCTCACAGGACCATTTTCAGCTCTATGATTAAATTAATTCTCTATTTTTATTTATTTCATTATCTAGTTTTGTTATCTTATTACTTGGAGAGATCCTCTTTGTACTCCTTTCGTGTGTTTGCTGCTCACACACTGCAGGACACTTGGACAATTAAGTGAAAAATTTTCCTCCTTGCTTTTTCTCCTCTCTTGCCTTCTCTTCTCTTCCCATTCCCCTCGATTCTGTTTCTCACACAGAAACCCCTGGGTGTTTTACCGAGTCATAATTCGTAACGCTGAAAATGGGATAGATCTTTGAGATGTCACAGACGTGGGGCAAGCAAGGGTGGCTACTGGGCTAAGACCTCTTTTGGGATTGTAGAAACAGGCATTAGGGCAATTTTAAAATTCATCTTCATAGCTTATGCAAAAGCTTCCCATCAAGACCCTTTATAGCCACCAAATTGAGTTTTCCTCATCTAATAAGGATCTGATCAGATATTTCTATTGGTTGTAAAATTATAAAACCCAAATGGAAGAGGGTGGGGAGAAAAGAGTTACATTCATACACAGAACACACAACAGGCAGTGCACACACACACACGTCTTTATATCCATATAATTAGATTTATTTATAGTTTCAAGTATTTATGTCTTTTTAACCATCTGAATGTCCTGGTACTTCAATATGAAAAGGGAGTTGTGTGCTGAAAACTGCATCCCATATAAGTTTTGAGATCAGCCACATTTCATCACTCTTCTATTCACATTCGTGAGACATCCATCAACTGGAAGCCTCATCTTTTGATATATTTGCTGCTCGGCTGAAATTAGAGATGGCAATCCTTGGGTATACACAGTTCACTTGCACTGGAAGCAAATTACTTTTCTCCTGAAAAGGCTCTCTGAACTTCCTCTTCCTTTTCCTAAAGTGACAGCTTGAGAAGGAGCACAAAAGGGGGTGGGTAGTTCTGCCTACTGGGTAGTCCTGCCTACTGCAGCCCTCCATGCACTTCTAAAACTGTCTCCAGAGAACTGGGAAATCTCCGGAAACACTTTTCAGGTAATGTATAGGCCACAAAGGATGGGGAAGGGAAGAAAGTTCTGTGGCTTGTAGCAGATTTTTGTTTCTATTAGTGTTAACAGTCTGATGGACTGAAGTCAGAGTGTTTACCAGTGCTTCCTTTTCATCTTGGAGAGTAGTGATTAGTGGGCTGCTTCAGGGTTCTGCCCTTAAATCACTTGGATGATAGAAGAAAAGGCATGATTATGAAATGTGCAAATGACAACAAATTAAGAGGGGTAGCTAATACTCTAGAAGACAGGATCAGGATCCAAAATAGCCTTGACAGATTGGAGCACCAAAACTACCAAAATGAATATCAATAGGGATGAATATAAGGTGCCACATTTAGGCATAAAAAATGAAAATCATAAATAGAGGATGGGTGGCACTTGGCTTGACAAGAATACCCGTGAAAAAGGTCTAGGGGTCTTTGGTAAAGGTAAAATAAGTCAACAGTGTGATGCAGTGGCCAAAAATGGAGTGGAATTCTAGACTGCGGTAGCATTCGGACTACGGGAAGTAATAGTACCAATCTATTCCGCTTTGATAAAACCTCACTTGGAATATATTGTGTCTAATTCTGGGTTCCACAGTTCAAGAAAGATATTAACAAGCTGGAATATGTCCAGTGGAAGCCAATTAAGATGATAAACAGTCTGGGAACCAAGCCCTGTGAGGAATGGCTTAGGGAACAGGTTAGCTTAGAGAAGGCTAAGAGGTGACATGATTAACTATCTGAAGGGATGTCACACTGAAGATGGAACAAGCTTGTTTTCTGCTGCTCCAGGGACTAGGATATAAATTGCAAGGAAAAAAAATATTCCATCTCAGCTTTGGGAAAAACTTCCTGATGGTGAGAGCTGTTTGACAGTGGAAAGGATTGCTCCAAAGGTTAGCGGAATCTCCTTCACTGGAAGTTGTTGAATGGACGTTAGATGGCCAACCTCAGGGATGCCTTAGCAGTAGATTATTGCATGGCAGGAACTCACAGTCCTTTCCAACCTTATGACTGTTGGAGTCTAATGGAATTGTTTTTTAAAAGACTGACAGTGGGAAGCACCATCTTAAACAATGCATTCTCCCTACCCTCTCACACTTGTGAGATAGAATGCTTCTTCTAAGATGATGGTTGCTTTCAGAAATTTATCTACTATCTAAAGTTAAGATTCTAAATATCACTTTCCTCTGCATCTGGACTAATAGTTTTCATCCATTTGCAAATGAAATTTACAAATTAGTCAATTAACTAAATCTTAAATCTATGTGGGGCAAACAACTAAGATTTCTTGCACTGAATGACAGCCTTAATATTAACATGCTTTGAGACAATTGGTGACGCTTGCTTTCTAAGGGCAGCTGTAATTGGGTAGAAAGACATGCTTTTAGAAAGAGTTCTTGAGGGAAGAAGGCAGGAATTTAGAGATTATTATAATTCCTTAGAGCATAGTCCTGACTTTGCCTAACCCGTTTCTCTTTATTTCATTATAGAAAGTCTGCTACTATATTCTGGAGTTCATAGCACTGTTTGGGACTATCAAACTGCCCACATGATAGTTTCTTACTGTTATCACTGCTGTTTATTTTCAGAGCTTGGAAAAGTAACTTTTAAAATTATGATTGGAGGATGCTGGAAACTGCAGCCTAAGAAAGCAACTCTTCTAAGCTCACTCATAGTGACCAAAAGGTTGTTTTATCTGGTCTCTCATGTGGGTCCCGCTTTTTTGTTATCTTGTTAAATCACCGATATCTGAAATGATCATGGCATGAATAACATCCCAGGCTTTCTGGCTTATCTTTAATGATGGTACTTCCCTCAAGCAATCCTTTAATGTCTTTTCTGAAGGTAATCCCCATCTCGTACACTTCATTAGCTGTGCAAGCTATGCCTTTTAACTGAGTGTTTTTAACTGAGAATTATTTAATTCAATTTTGTATTTTGCTATGAAGCCTGTAATTTCAGGGATCAGCCTTTTAAAATCCTCTTCAAAGCAAAGATTTGTCCTGGATAGTATTTGATGGAGGCCATCAGCTTTATTATGTCATGATGCAGGCTCTTCTTCCAGTTATGAAGAAATAAACTAAGAAAGCTAGCATAACGGGTTTTTTTTTTGCACTTTCTGACTGGCCTGAGGGCTGAGAGTGTGTGACACACCCAAGGTCACCCAGTGGGTTTCCATGGCCAAGCAGAGAATCAAACCCTGGTCTCCAGGGTTGTAGTCCAATGTTCAAACCACTATACCAGTGGTTTTCAACCTGTGGGTCCCCAGATGTTTGTGGACTTCAGCTCCCAGAAGCCCCAGCCACTATGGTCAATGCTCAGGGCTTCTGGGAGCTGAAGTCCACGAACATCTGGGGACCCACAGGTTGAGAACCACTGCACTATACCATGCTGGCTCTCTGTATGAATCCAGGTTCTATGCTGAGCTTCAAAGGAGCTATCCAAGGTCCTGAACCTCTTTTGGAGATAAAATGTTATACCTTGAACACAGGCCCTTTGAAGTTCAGGCTAAAGCCACTCCATTGGTATGGAATCCAGCAGAGCTGCCCATGTTACCTGTAAAAAGGTACTGGAAGGAAACAACTCATGTAAGGGCTATACTTTTTTCCTGGCTGAAATGTGAACTTCTTACAGACTCCTGAGCTACTTCCCTCCCCCCTTTTTTTTTTTAAAAGAGAGGGTTAGTGAGCCAGTCAACAGTGCATGTTTTTTGCTATTAATACTCAGGCTGCACATGCTTACGGCAGTGGCCTAAAAATAGTCCTCACACTCTGACTTTTTCTCTATTGCTAGCTGATGTAGATCTCAAGGGAAGTGATGGTGCAGAAAACCACAGATTTCATGGCCTATATATATATCTATTCTATAGATAAAAACAGAGCTGATTGAAACATCACTTGAACTTTAGCACCCAGGACATTTTTGTCAGGGAGCAATTGCACAATACATTTTGATATGTCCTGTTGAAGAAACAAATGACAAATTGTTCAGGAGGTTCCTTTTTTTTCTCTCTGTTTCTGCTACTGTGCTTAGGTGGTAGGGGATGTCTGAATGCATTTCTGGCCTGACAACATATTTGACAGCCACAATCTGCTCCTTGTGCTGATAACATGCCTTCTAAAGGCTGCAGAGAAGAATTTTAATATTTGGTTCAGTTTTCCACATTGACTTTCAAATACCAGTTAGGGGATTTCATTGGCCATTGGGGCAGCAGGTAGACTTGCCATGGGTGTGTGGGGCATGAATCCATGTTTGATTTTACCACTATTGGTCCCACACCTGCTCCAAGTTGTAAGGGAGCTCTCTCGCCCTGTCCTGGACCTGATCCCTTCAGAGGTACAACACTGGGAAAGCTCCCAAGCAACTCAGAGCAGATGTGAGAGAAGCAACAGTAAAATTACAAGCCATATTCACTGGCTACCCCTGCTGATCATGTTGGATTTTTAAATATTCAGTAGAGCTGATCCTGGTTTGTGTGATCATTGGTTAGAAAAGATAAAACTGCAATAAATGCTTGTTTGGGTTCAGTTTAATTTAGAAGCAGAAAATTGACCGGAACCAGAGACATGAAAGAAGATGCAAAATGAAATGAAATAAAATAAGGAATAAACTGGTGTAGCAAAAAACATGCTCTCTGACTGCATACTCTCTAACATTTCCCAGATAGATACATATGGCCAAGGAACATCCAAATGTGGTCAAGATGGTAAAAATTGTTAATGAAGAATAGACAAATTAAGTGAAACTGCAGCAATTTTCTTTATTCTGAGTCTTCAGGGAAAGGCAAGATTTTGACCCCCACCTCTCTTTTATTCTTGTACTTTGAACTCATTCTGCAGCAATTGAAGTAAACAGAGGATAAAGTAGGAAAGTGGGAGAAGGAAAGAGAAACTGGGACATTTCAAAAGCTGAAAAATAGGGCAACAAAGGATTAATTGTGAGCGACTCTACCAAATCAAGGCAGTCGGAGGGTATGCCAAATCAGGACAGTTGAAAGGTGTGCAACCATCTCAATTTGGCATGGATATTTCTGATTAATTCAGTTCTCCAAATACATTTAAGTTGTCCTAGTTTTCTCTCTTCTCCCATTTTAAACATTTGTCCAAGGTGGGTTCTGAAAAGGAAGTGGCATTGAGGATCATATTGGAAACATATGTTGGATAACTTAACACTTCAAAGGACTTCAGAAGAAAATCACCCTATGCTTTAAAGATTGCAGTAAAACCTTTGACTATGTAGATCATAAGCAATTTTTTTCCCCCTGAAAGAAATGGGAATACCAAACATCCAATTGTTCTGATGCATTGCCTATGCTCTGGACAAAAGGTCACTGTCAGAACAGAATATGAAGAAATGAAATGGTTTCTCATCGGCAAGGGTGTCAGACAAGGTTGAATGTTATCACTTTGTTTAATTTATATGCAGAAATATATGGAAAGCAGAATTAGACTATATGGAAAACAGGCATGAAAACTGGAAGAAGGAACATCAACAATTTAAGATGTATGGTGGTGCCACATTTCTAACAGAAAATGGAAAGGCTTGGAGCGCTGATGAAATTTGAGAAAGAAAGTATAAAAGAAGGATTGCAGTTGCATATCAAGAAGACAAAAATAATGACCACAGATAATATACAGGGGGTAACAAAGACAATAAAACGGTTAAATATTTTCAATACCTTGTTTCAGTTAGATATTAATCAAGATGGAGACTGTGATCAAGAAATCAGAAGGCTAAGACTTGGAAGGGCAGCTATGACAGAGATCCTCAAGTGTAAAAGAGACATCATTAAATGCTAAAATTAGAATTATCCACACCACAGTACTTCCAGTTTCCATGCAGGATTACAAAAGTTGGGCAGTGAAGAAAAGTGACAGTAAGAAAATCAACTCATTTGAAATATGAATCTGGAGGAGAGTTCTATGGATATCATGGTCTGCCAAAAAGACAAACAAACAGGTCTGAGAGCGAATTAAGCATCTACTATCCCTAGAAGCAAAGATAATTAAACTAAGGCTGTTCTGTTTTAGACATATGAGACAATGTGATTCATCAAAGAAGATGATAATTCTGGATAAAGGAGAAGACAGTTGCAAAAGAGAGACACTGAACTCCAGGTGGGTAGGCTCCATCAATGAAGTCATGGCTGCTCTGAGTTTTCAAAGTCTGAACAGGGCACCTGATGACCAGCCTTGGTGAGCGGTGGGGGTCTCTCATCCATAGTGTTGCTATAAGTCAAAGCCAACTTGACAGCATATAACAAGAAATGCAAAGGGCAGAACCACACATTACATTACATGTAGTTCCTTATTATTATTGGGTATTTTAAAAGAATACACAAGACTCACACATCAACCTCTTTAACACTTCCCTGCTTCTTCCACCTAAAATTGGAAATGGTCACCACCATCCCAGTAGCTTTTACCATGACTGGGGAAGAGAGGAATACAGTGGAGACGCAAAAAGCTTAGGGATCCACTTCATTACCATAGTATGGGCCTTTCACACTACACATCTATTGTGCTATGATCCCACTTTAACTGCCTTGGCAACATGCTATGGATTCCTGGGATTTGCAGTTTAACAGCGGGTGTTTAGAACTCTCAGTCAGAGAGCTCCTCTAGTGCCTCACCAAACTGGAAATCCCAAGCTTCCCCTACAATGTAGCCATAGCATTTAAAGTGGAATCATAGTGCTATAATTGTGTAGTGTGAAAGAGCCCATCCTCAGTCGGGGAGGGTGGGAGGTTTGAGGAGAAGGGATTAAATCCTGTCCTTTCTCATGCCTGTCTTCTATCTAATTAGAACTGAAGTGGCTGGCTGTGCACATGAAAACAACATCCCACCCCTCACAGAATCACAGAACCATATCAAATGTGTCACTCCATGCTCAAAGCAGGTGTCTTTTTACAATATACAAACGATTTTGCCATTTCCTGGCTGTGACCTTAACACAATTCAGAATGCTACATGCACATGCCATTTTCTCCCAGAGTATCTTTATGAGTTTTGATGTGAAAAAAAAAAAAATCTGCTGGCTTTCTGCCAAGGGTTCAACTTCTTTTTTAGTGAATGTAACTACTTCAAAGGCTTTCGGGGCCATGGCATCTATTAAATATACACAGATGAATTGCTCCAGTGCTATTTCCTCCTCCCTAGTGTCCATGACTTCTTAAAATGAATATTGCTCAATCTCTCCCCACCTTAGGAAGTATGAAGAAAACTAATAACCATTTGTGATTTATTCTGTCACTGCTATAACCCTTCTTTAATAATGTATCATTTTGATTTATGTGCAGTTTAACAAACGTATTTTTTCCTCATCATTTTTTAAAAATGACAAAAGAAGCTTGGGATTTAGTTTTCCAGCAGAATAACTGAATATTTTGAAATGGATTCTTTAAACACTGCTGAGGCATTATTTTTCCTCAGTGAGCTAACAGTAGAATTAAAATAGGTGATTTGGTGCAGTACTTCATATATTGCTATAATATCCAGGAATACCTGCACTGATGTTTGAGATCTCATTATAATGTTTGCTTTGAGTAAGTCCTGTTCAGGATGGAACCTGTGCATTTAGGTCTTTTTTTTTTTTTTTTAACTAAAAATGACCAATAATTCCATGGGAAACTAACCACTTCCTTTGCAGGGAAGGAACAGGAGCTGACTGTCAAGAGGCAGTCATCACTAACGTTCTGCTTTCTTAGAGGAAGAGATCAGTGGTGCCTGGATGCTGTAATGTCAGTGGGGAAGTGAATCCCCCGGGTTTCGGATAGCAAGGAGATATCCAATGGGCTGAAACTGTTGGAACAGTGGTTCTCAACCTGTGGGTCCGCAGATGTTTTTGGACTTCAGCTCCCAAAAGCCCTGCGCATTGACCATAGTGGCTGGGGCTTCTGGGAGCTGAAGTCCACAAACATCTGGGGACCCACAGGTTGAGAACCACTGTGTTGGAAGGAGGCGGCGGCGGCTTTCAGCACCTTGGATAGCTCCTTCAAAGCTTTCCAAAACCTGAAGTGGATTCACTACTCCACTGACATTGAAGTTGTCAGCTGCCATTGGCAGAAACCAGAGAGAAGCAGATTCAACAGTAGCCCTGAAAAAAAGCCAACAGTGCTTTGCCAGTACCCTCAGGGCAGGGCTAGCAGTGCAGCTGCATTTTAAGTGTGTGTGAGTAGGGGAATGGCCACAAATCAGTGGAGAAGGGGTGGAGGTTGTGGGAAATAGTGGAATGCAATGGACTGGAAATGACATTCTCTCCATTCTCTCTAAAAAAAGTGAGTGAATAAAGAAGAATGGCCATTTCAATATAAATGGCTAGTGTGGAGGGAAGATATGTTAGGTTTTCACATATAGCTCCCACTGCTATCTCAAACTTCAATCTCTTTCTAGCAGCAGTGTAGTGTTCCCATCCCTCTGAGTTTTCTCACTAACCAGGTCAAAGTTGGGCAACTGGATGCAAAGAACAGCAGGGCTGACAGTTGTTCACTGTTGTTGCCCAAGGGTTTGATCTTATCCCCTGGTCTCCTGTTTTAAGGCTTTTTTTTCTTTGTCTCAGACCTATTTAACTGAAGGCTGGAAGGAAGCATTGCTGAATAAGCTATCCATGATCGAATCTTCATTAAATCAGAGGAACATTGTTTTAAAAGCCCTTTTAATGTTCAAGTACCTTGAGTGCTGTAATTGCTTTTTGAAAGTCAACTTAACAAAGGGCTATATTGTTAGGAGTCAGACCTCGTGGTACATCACTGTCAGTTCATCATCAATTTAACATGGTGTTTTTTTTTCCTTTAGTGGATTTGGAGAGGGAGAGGAAGACTAGAGGCTTTCATGGCCTGAGAATATAGAAAAAGAAAAAGTGGAAGGTGAACACTGAGAAATATTTCAGCATGTACAGCTTAAGAAAATTACTGTCTTGATTACAGTTCCCAGAATCCCCAGCCTACTGCCTGTGAGATTTTGGGAACTGTAGTCCAAAAAGAGCATTCCTAAATTCTGTTGATGTGCCCAGCTTTCCTCCAGTGATATAGAAAGTGAGCTTGCATTCACTGACCATGCAGACAGATGCAGAAAGACAGGGCTATTTTAGGACCAACAGAGATGTTTGAAGAGAACAGCAGCAGCCTGAGATAGTTCATCATTGTCTCACATAGGACAACCCAAGGGAAACCGTATTATAGAGAAAGAGAGACCAAAGTAATACCTGTGTCAATGGCATGTTACACATTTCCACTGGGGGCAGGGGGAAACGTGAGTGCAGTCACTCAGAGAACTTTTCTTGTCAGCTTGAAGTGCTCTGTTTGACAGTGAGGAGTCAAAAGCCTTGAAATTATTAGCTGATTTTTCAAAGAAAAGCAAGCACTGCCATGTACATTGTTCTTTTTTAAAAAAGTCTCTGCAGCTTTTCTTGTTTTTCATACTCATAGACTCTTCAGAAATGAAACACAGCTCTTAGAAAAGTAGCATTGTGAGTAGTTCAGAGTGCCTGTTTGAGATGGCTCAGCTGAAAATGCTCAAGAGAAAACTTTGGGCTCAAATTTGGGGAGGTCTGGGATCAAAATTATTCTTCCTCTATTGGCTACCTAGCCAATGGTTCTGTTGTGGTTTATGAAGTTGGCTTGTTTCCATAAACCATAGACAAAATTTATCACAGTCCATTGTATATGCAAAAAGAAGAACTGCAACTACATATAAAGAAAACCTCCCCACTGCGGGTAGAGTTCATGAGCCTGAAGTTTTTTTGTGTCACAGGAAGCTGCAGTTTATCATCACATTTAGAACGTAGTCATTAGCTTGGATCCTATTGCTAGTACCATCTAAGGTAGTTTACTTAACTGTTGACTCTCCATTCAACAGATACTTCAATGAGTCTATAATAGAGATGGGACAAATCCAGAATTTCCCAGCTCCGAATCCCTAGAACGTTCTGCGAATCCACAAATCTCATGAATCTCGAATGTTTCAAATCCTTTTTTACAAAAGGGTTTAAAAAACAAGAGAAACAACGCACTTCTACTGAAGAGTGTTTTGAAGCAGAATTTGACATCTTCGATTAACGAAAAACAAATTAAATAATAGTTTTCACTTTCAGGAAAACATACCCATATACTTCTTATTAAGAATTACATGTGATTTGGAAGTAGCTCCAGATGTTGGAGGATGCTCAAGATGATGCCATCTTCTGGGCTGACTATTACAAAACAAAACAAAAAAAGATCAGGGATAATCTTGGGAAAGACACACTCTCTCAGCCTAAGCAAAAGCCTAGGCAAAGGCAAACCTGCCTCTGAAGAAATCTGGCCAGGACAATTGTCATAGTTTTGCCTCAGGATCTCGTGAGATTGAAAATGACATGAAGGCCCTTTCTACACAAGCAGGAAAATGTGGATTATTAATCCCACATTTTCCTGTCTGTGTAAACAGGGCCACATATTACAGTACAGAGATAATCCAGGTCAAAACTAGCTTTTCTTTGCATAGCTCCTTATAACATCCTGGAGTTTGTAGTTTGATGATGCACCAGCACACTTCGGCAGAGAAGGCTGTGACACCTTGTCCAACTACAAACCCCAGAATTGTGTATGAAAGAGCTTTGCAAGAGAGCCATGTAAAGGAATCTTCTTCAGCTGTCCGTGAAATCTCAAGAACACTGTACTTTCTGGTCAAGTCTCAAGTTCTGCAACAAGGAAGGCACTTTAAAAACACAAAAACACCAGCCTCTAGCCCAGTCTCAATTCTCTACCCTGATGTCCAGTCTTAAGTCCTAAAACAAGGAAGGCACTTAACAAAAACAAACACCAGCCTCTAGTCCAGTCTCAATTCCTACCCTCTAGTCTCAAGTCAAAAGCATAGGAGGACAAGAATAATTACCATTCAGAGGGAGGCAGCCACAGGGGCAGGCAGCAGAAGTGAGCTTGATCCAGGGCGCTCGCACCAGCGCAGGCCTCCTGGAGTACAGGAAAGTGGCTTTCACCAGCCCTGCACACCTGTGTGGGCCTGATCTGGGGCGCTCATGCCAGCTCAGGCCCTGGAGTGTGCAGGGATTCGAAAGATTCAATTCACCTGTTTTGGCCCAGGGATTCGGATCTGCGAATCTCAAATCTTTCTCAAAGATCCAAGGATTCGTGGATTTGGTTGGCCCATCCCTAGTCTATACTATAGTTAGATCTACTGATAAGATTCAGGTCATTGGGACTACCAAAAATTCAAGGCATTATTCCTAGAAAAAACACACTTGCAAAACCCTTGCTAAATCCTGCATATAAATAAGGAAACACACAACCTGTTGATCTGTTGCTGGCACATGATACATATAAGCTTTCTCCCATTGCAACCCAGTCTAGCTTTATCAGCTGTTTTGCAAGTGTGGTCGTGATGGCCACACTCCTAGATCACTCCTAGTAGCCACCCATCACCCCAGCCATCCTTCTGTAATCCTTGGTGCAGGAAGACACTTGCAGTGTTATTATGCTAAGCACACCTTCCCTTTCCTAATTGGGAAAAGGGGACAAGCCCAGAAGGATATGAGTTTTATAGGTCACCATGATGAAACTGGCATCTATTTTTTCTTATTTGAAATAAATGCATAATTGTAATTTTTTAAAAAATAAATTTGGCTGGAATTCACTAAGATAGTTAAAATGTGGAAGGCAGATTTATGCATTTGTGACTAGTTCATATTCATGATCCCTACGTATTCCCTAGATATATAGGGACAGTGAAAGTCCCACAGTTCCCACTTACTGGGCAGCAGCCACTGAGATTGATGGGAATTTATATCTCTGTCGGTTGAGAAGCAGCGGGCTGACATTTCCAATACCCCCGCCCCCATGAACAGTTGCTGTTCTGACAAACAGATGCAAGGTCTCTGTTACAATTCCCCCTCACACTGGAAATTGCTTGAACAAGAGGGGGTGGTGGGAAGTCAGTGACTTGCTTCCCAATTGACAGGGAAACAGACCCTCACCAACTGCAACAACTTCTGCCTGGTAAATGGGGATTGCAGAGTGGGGATAGGGGTGGGCTGAGAGCCACTATGTAGCTACAGAACTGTGGTGGTTATGTTTCATATCTGCCTTAGATAATTTTGGCCAATGTGTCTTTATGTTAGCTGAGAACAGGTATGTGCCGTAATATTAATTTCACAGCAGATACAAGGTTGATTTAAAGCTTTCTGATCTCTATACTTCAATGAACTACACATAGTTCACAAAACTGTTTGCATAGTTGCAATTTCCCCCCATGGATTAATATTGTTTACTGTTTATGGTCTAAACCACTTACAAGTCTGCAGAATAAATCCATGCGGATGTAGCTCATGTAGTTCCCCTTTGTCAAACAAGTTCTGGAGACTAGGAACAGTTCCCCACTGGGAATCAAGACTACGAATGTGGAGACTGAAAATGTCTTGCTTGCCTCTTCCTAGATTAATCCCTTCCTTGCATTTCTCAATTCATTCTTTTATTGAGGGATGAAAGCTGCCTCAATCCAATCTCTGAAACATAGTCCAATACCCAAATCATTTCACTGTGTTGGCTCTCTCCCAGAGCTGAGGCTCCAAGAATTAATACTTCCCAAGTGGATCAGAGTGAGACATAAGGCTTCAAAGTCTGGCAACAGTGAGGAACCTTCCCTTTCTGGCATTGATTGACTGCTTCTTCCCAAGCCCACAAAAATGCCAGAGAAGCCTGAGAAGAAGAAGCCAACTTGAATGAGAAGATGGAGCTCATGCTTGCAGACACCACAGCTAGCAAACCACCCCCAGGTGAGTCTGAGGGGCCATACTTCATGCTACACATTTATAACAGTATTCCAGTTTAATTGCCATGGCAATCTCCTGTGGAGTGCTGTGATTTGTGTAGTAGGGAGGGATATTTTGCCTTCTCAGCCAGAGAGCTCTACTAGTGCCTCACTAGGGCAACAAACCCAGGATTCTACACGGCTTAGCAACTTAAGTTGAATCATACTGCTGTAACTGTGTAGTGTGGAAGGATTCTCATCATTCCACCACTATCACAAGTGCATTTGGTGATGACCCATGAGAAAGCCTTTTTGGGGCTGCTCCCAGGCTGTACTTCTCACAGAGGCTCAGTTGGTCCCCTCTTAGCATTTTTTTCCACTGGCAGGCAAATACTTTGCTGCAGATGCACTGGTGTATGGATGGGGGGGGGTGATGAGGGTAGTGTGCCCTGGGTGCCAATTTTTTGGGGGCACCCTGCGCAATGTGGCCTTGCCCCCATGCCATATGTGGCCACGCAGCCATGCCCCCATGGCGTGGTGGCCACACCCTGCAGCGATGTGGCTACACCCCTGTGTGATGTGGCCATGCCTCCGCCCCCGCCCCCCCCCCCACACTCCAAGCTATGCAGCTGTGCAGATGGCTATTTATGCACAGGGGGTTGCTTTATTTTTATTCTTATTGTTTTAAATGCTTTTAAACTATTTAAACTGATGCTGTTTTTAATAGGGCAGCTTATTTAATTTACTTTTAACTTCTTTATTATAATGATTTTTTAAAAAGTTATATTTTGTTTTAATCAGTTGTGAACTACTTTGGGTCTCATATTGAGAGAAAAAGGGGATATTCTATAAATACGAAATGAAGGCAGACAACAACAACAACAACAACAACAATGTAAGTTATGTAAGTAAGCAAATAAGTAAAATGAATTGTAATTGAAGAAACCCCCTCCATTTAAATGAATATTTTATTTTTATGTAGCAGTGCTCCTGAGACAGGTCTTTATAATAGAATCATAGAATCATAGAATCATAGAAATGTAGAGTTGGAAGAGACCACAAGGGCCATCCAGTCCAACCCCCTGCCATGCAGGAAAACCCTCAAAGCACTCCCGACAAGTGGCCATCCAGCCTCCTCTTAAAAACCTCCAAAGAAGGAGACTCCACCACACTCTGTGGCAGCACATTCCACTGCCGGACAGCCCTGACTGTCAGGAAATTCCTCCTGAGGTTCAGGCGGAATCTCCCCTCCTGCAGCTTGCATCCATTGCTCCTTGTCCTGGTCTCAAGAGCAGGAGAAAACAAGCCCACTCCCTCCTCGACATGACATCCCTTCAAATATTTAAACATGGCTATCATGTCCCCTCTCAACCTTCTCTTCTGCAGACTAAACATACCCAGCTCTCTAAGTCTGTCCTCATAGGGCATGGCTTCCAGGCCCCTCACCATTTTGGTTGCCCTCCTCTGGACCTGCTCCAGCTTATCCATATCCTTCTTGAATTGGGGTGCCCAGAACTGGACACAGTATTCAAGATGAGGTCTAACCAATGCAGAATAGAGTGGTACCAATACCTCCCTCGATCTAGACACCATACTCCTATTGATGCAACCAAGAATTGTGTTGGCCTTCTTGGCTGCCGCGTCACACTGCTGACTCATGTTCAGCTTGTGGTCTATGAAGACTCCTAGATCTCTTTCACACGTACTGTTAGCCAGCCACGTGTCCCCCATCCTATATTTCTGCATACCATTTTTTCTGCCTAAGTGTAGGACCTTACATTTCTCTCTGTTGAAGTTCATTTTGTTAGCCTTGGCCCAGCTCTCCAATCTGTCCAGGTCCTTTTGAATTTTGATCCTGTCATCAGGCGTATTAGCAACCCCTCCCAATTTGGTGTCATCTGCAAATTTGATCAGCGTACCCTCTATTCCTTCATCCAAGTCATTAATGAAGATATTGAACAGCACCGGGCCCAGGACAGAACCCTGTGGCACCCCACTAGTCAGTTCTCTCCAGGATGAGAATCTGCCATTGGTGACCACCCTTTGGGTACGGTCAGTCAACCAGTTACAAATCCACCTGACAGTAGCCCTGTCCAGCCCACATCTTACTAGCTTCTTTGCAAGAATGTCATGGGGAACTTTGTCAAAGGCCTTACTGAAATCAAGATATACTATGTCCACAGCATTCCCTTCATCTATCAAGCAAGTAACTCTATCATAAAAAGAGATAAGATTAGTCTGGCATGACCTATTTTTGAGAAATCCATGTTGACTTTTCGTAATTACGGCATTGTTTTCTAAGTAATTAGAAACTGACTGTTTGATGATCCGCTCCAGGATCTTTCCAGGTACTGATGTCAGGCTGACTGGGCGATAATTATTTGGGTCCTCTTTTTTCCCTTCTTGAAGATGGGGACAACATTTGCTCTCCTCCAGTCTGCCGGAACTTCTCCGGTCTGAAACACACCCAATTTTCTAAGGACAATATATTTTTTTCCCCTACTGCATCTTCAGATGTAATTCAGCTTGATTCCGGCATGCTTATAATTCAAAATGTTACAGTCTGTCTCTAGACAGGCTTTTGTTCTTTCTGGTTATAAAGCTAATTGTGAGACCTAACTAGAATAGATCAAGTGAATCAATGGGAAATTGGTCAATCAATAGTTATGCAATTTTTATTGATTGAGTGGGTCTGCTGTCATTGGGATTAGCAATTGGATTTAGGCCATGATCCCCATGTTTTACTTTTGTGTTCCTCAACTGTATCTCACAATGCAAACAGGAAAGGCAAACATAGCTTTGGAGCATAAAATCTGACCAACCATTTCTGTTTTTTTTTTAATTTTTCCAAAATTCCTTGAACCATAGGTTCTATTCTAAATCCCAACACCTCCATTCTAGCTGAGTTCCTATTTTTACTACTGTCCTCCTCATATAAAAAAAGAGATTAATTCTACTTTTGTTATTACAAAGCGAAACCTATAGTTGCTGAGTCCCCATTTCTATTCTTTATGTGGTCCATAAAAGGTTTGCATATTTTTAAATAAGATTAAATTGAATTTCCCCTTTAAAAAGTTGTGAGTTTGTCCAATTCTGTCAAATCCAATAGTTTGTGGAACCATTCTCTTAGTTTGGGCACCTAATTTTTTTCCAGTGTTTTGCAATGAATTATCCTTCCTGCTGTTATCATGTGTCTTATTAAATTTTTATGCTTTCTTTCCAATTTCTCATTCATATCTCTCATATTTATAAGAAATAATATCTAAATACTATTTTTATTTTTAATTTCTTTTGCTTACGATTGCATATTAATAACCACTATTCCTTTGCTTTTTCACACTGCCACAGTAGGTCACAGACACAGAAAGTCCAAAACCTGAGTCCTAGGGATACCCTAAGGTGATTTCTTTATGCATTAAGAACTAACCATGGTTGCTCACAGCCTGACATATACAGTGATCACATATTTTTCTGTTTGAAAATTAACAACAGAAATCTTAGCGAAAGGGGCTGTTTCCAGTACAGAGTGAAATGAGGGGATTATACCTTCTCACTTACACAGATAGACAGGATAAGGAACTTTTAACTTAGCCTAGTTCAGTGGTTCTCAACCTGTGGGTCCCCAGATGTTTGTGGACTTCAGCTCCCAGAAGCCCTGAGCATTGACCATAGTGGCTGGGGCTTCTGGGAGCTGAAGTCCACGAACATCTGGGGACCCACAGGTTGAGAACCACTGGCCTAGTTGTTTCTGGCCCCAAGGTGGATGTAGACCAGAGTTCAGAGTGTGTCCTGGAACCACAACAGTTGGGAAGGGAGGAAGCCAAGCAAGTAAACATGTAGATCCCCCGCGTGAGTCTTTGCAAATTGCAAAGAGAAATCAATTATGCCTTGCAAAATTTTAAGCAAGATGCTGCCCTTCTTGATGAGCTGGAGATTTGCACGCAGTCATTTCCTTTTGCTGGGAACTGAGCCCACCAAAAGTGGAAGATTTTCCCTCTTGTCTCCCACCTGGAAATGACCTATGAAAACTGAGCTGGAGATTTAAGAACTCCTGGGGAGGGGTGGTTGATTGACATTAATCAAATACCTCAGCTGAGAGCAAATGTTTTCCAAAGTGAAAAAATATACTGCAATCACTCTTTAGACAAAATCATTTTACGCAGATACTTGGCTGTGGGAAAGGAACACAATCTTATTAAGTTAAATAATGCTTAGTGTGTATAAATTAATTGAGGTATGGCTGTCGTTTACCTCTTGCTTTATTTATTAGACAATATATAATGAAGTCATAATCATTTGTTGCAGCAAAGTTTCTGAATCATGCTTTCAGTGGAAATGCTAATCTTTCATTTTCTATTTTCATGACTTCTCAAACAGTAATTGAACTCAGCAGTGATGACTGACAGCCCCGGCTCTTATTACAGACAAAAGAAAAAGAGAAGATTAGTCTTGTTCATATGCATGAATAATGTTCGAAAGGCAACTCATAAATTAATACAACCATCAGCTTTGATTTACGTAGTTCTTGGAGCTAGGGTTGCCAGTAGCTTTATGACAGGGCTCCCATGCCTTTCATATTACCTCTGGTTGTTATTTGTCCATCCTGCCCCATTTTGCCTGTTCTAACTGGCAGTGTGCCATGTGGCAAGATCTTTTTCATCACTTAAGACTTAATCCTTTTAACTAGAGATACTGGAAATCAAACTTGAAATTGTTGCATGCAAAGTATCTAGTCTATGCTGAGCTGTGGTTCCTCTCCAAACAAGAATAGGACAATGCAAATAGATTTTATTAGCGTGGAAATGCGGTAGTATGATAGATTCTTCTTTTTATCTTCTATTCTGTCACACAACTGTTAAAGGGACAGGAGGAATAATCCAGAAAAAGAGCAAATGTGGCAACCCAAGTAGTGGGTTGATTCCTGGTAGTCAACATTTATTAACAGTGCTTGAGTCCAACTGAAAAATGCTGTTCTGTGGATTGCTATTCCCTATTCCCTATTCTGTATTTTTATTGTTGTTGTGTGTCTTCCAGTCATTTCCTACTTATGGTGACCCTAAAGTGAACCTATTACAGGGTTTTCTGGGGCTGAGAGTGTGTGATGTGCCCAAAGTGGGTTTCCATGGCTGAGCAAGGAATTGTACCCTGGTATCTAGGGTTGTAGTCCAGCCAGAGCGCTGGCTCTCTATTCAATACTGTCCAAGGCACTAAAGAGTCAGACATACTGTATACTGAGAAAGCTTGTACCCATCAACCCAACTGACCATATCCTCCATTAGCTGTGGGTCTGGCAAAGGAGAGAAAAGACCCATATGTCTCCTAACATATTGTTACCCTGTAAATTGGGGGTCCTGGGAGGGCCGCCCAAACAACCAAACAACAACAAACCAGATGAGGAAATTAGCTGGAGCACTCTCTTGGCTAACGAGAGGCAGGGCAACTCAGCAGGATCTTTTACCCTATGTCTACAGCATCAGGTCAGGGAGGAGGCAAATGGTTCAAACAACAATTAAGATTTATTAAACAGTTATTAAAGAAAAGCACAAACACACTCCTAACTAGAAAAGGAAAAGAGAATTTCAAGGGGAATGGGTCTTGTAGTTCTGGGGAAGCCAATTACAGAGGAAGAAACCCGGTATGGCGACTGAGGGGAATCTGCTGAACCGAGCGTCAGCAAGGCAAAGTGAAGTTCAGATGATTTGGTGAGAGTTCCAAAGAGTTTTCAGAGCGGGGGATTTTTATAGAGGAAAGAACAACTGCAGGCTAGTCTGGTCTCGGGTGAAAACAATAAGTTTTGGGTTGGAGACAAAGCCTCCGAAAGGTCCGGATTTGCATGATTGAGTTAAAGTCCAAATTGACAATAGTATGGCCAGTATGTAGATGCGGCTATCTCGGCAGTTAAGTACCTAGCTCAACAGGGTGTCCTCTCAGGGCAGAGGATCTCTTTGTGGTAGCGTGCATTTGTAATGAAGGTGTTTGTTTCGGGAGGTCCCCTAAAGCAGATCTGGCAATATCTGGCTTGGTTTGGTGAGAGCAGCAAGTAGTAGCCATGCCTAGCTTTGCACTTGTTCAGTAGGCCTCACAAACACTTGGCTGGTGGCAGAGTAGGGCCGAATTATAATATCAAAATGATATCTTTGGTTCACCAAAGGTCAGGCGAGAACACGGTGGTAACAATATGCTCATAGGACTTTTCCATGTGGATATGGGTCCTGACTGTCTTATGATCACTACTCATGTAAAGATCTAAGCTGGTGCTCACATAGTGCTCTTTCCCACACTTTGCACATGCACAGCCAGCAGAGTGCATGGACCAACAGAGATCTTCATGAAAGGGTGATTGTAGTCTTTCCAACCTTCTTATTTCCCAGCAGGATTGGGCTCCCAGTAGTCCAGCTATTCAGCAAAAAAAAAAAAAAAAAAAGGAAAAGGAAAAGGAAAAAAAGGGGGGAGTCATTCTTACATGTCTTTTCTCCCGGTAATCCCAAGAGCTTGAATTCTCTGGAATGGGAAGAATATTCTCCATCATTTATTTCTCAGTCAAAAAATGGCTTTCCTGACAGTCAAAAAAACCCTGTCAGAAAGAATAATAATTCAGTAAGACTTCTGTGTATGGAAACACAGTTGTATTTTTTTTTTACAATTTTTTTACAAACAACAACAAAATCAACCCTGTTTTCTGCACGGAAAACCTGCACAGAATCTTCTCTCCGAGAAGAACAGATACAATACCTGTGGACTGAATTTTAATTAAGGAATTAAAAAATAACATTTTAATCAGATTTTAATCTGAGCTAGAGAAGACTATCTGAATTAGAAAAGAGGCAAGCATTATGAATGACAATGCTCATTGCTGTTGTTGTTATCAGCTGTCAGCTTTTACTCATGGCAACCCTAAGAATGACAGAGCTCCGAGAGACCCTGTAATTAACAGCCCTACTTGTGTCTTGAAAGCTCAGAGTTATGGTTTCCTGGATTCAGTCAATCTGCCTGTAATGTGGCCTTCCTTTTTTCCTGCTGCCTTTCGCTTTATTGAGCATTATGGCTTCTATTGAGCTATAAGGCTTAAATTGCTTTTGGACCCATATATTTGTCTTTTTGCTAACTGTGGAATCCATAGAACTCTTGTCTAGTAACATGTCTGGGATGAGTTGACTTTTTTTTCCTCAGCTTTATTCACAGTCAAGCTTTCACATCTGTACATAAACATTGGAATGGCATGTATGGCATGGATAATTCTGATTTTGGTATTTAATTATATGGGTTTGTGCTTGAGGAGTTTATCTTGTTCTTCATAGTGGCCCTTCCTTCCATTTTTCTTCCTATAGTCTCCATTCTGATTGATGACTGAGCCAAGTTAGAAAATCTTTAAAAGTTTCAATGTCTTTCAAAGTCTGGTGGTAATTATTTTTGTTTTTTTCACATTCAGTAGCAAGCCTGCTTTTTCGCTTTCTTCCTTAACTTTCATCAGTGCTGTTTTCTGCTAGTAATATTGTATCATCTGCATATCTTAAATTGTTCATGTTCTTTCCTCCAATTTTCACCCCTCTTCCTCTGAGTCTAATCCTGCTTCCCATGTACGTTCTCCATACAAATTAAACATGGCGTGATAAAATGCAGTCTTGTCTGACCCCCTTACCAATCGGAAACCTTTCTGTTTTTTCATATTCTGTTCTGGCCTCTTGCCCAGAGTATATATTATGTATTATGTGGCTCTCCCGTATCTTTTATAACAATCCAGAGTTTTTCATGATCTATGCAGCCACAGGCTTTGCTGTAACCTAGAATTCTTTGGTGCATTCCACTAGGTAATATATATTTGTGATATTATCTCTAGTTCCTCTTTTTTCTTTTGAATTCAGCTTGGATGTCCAGCCCGTATAATTCCATGTATCACATCAGTTTTAGTTGTAAAACCTTGAGCATCACTTTGAGCATCACATGGGAGATCAATGCAGCCATCCAATGTTTATTACAACTGCTGCTGTGATCTCTCTTAAGGACTAGAATGTATATAAAGCATGTATATTAATATGTATTAATTTATATATAAATATATTATATTTATATTATATTAAGTCTGTGAGCCATTGGTTTGTTCTCCAAATTTATTGGAAGATTTTTGTTAGAATTTAGATGGGCCTAAAACATGAGGAGTGTATATCAAGAATATGTACAGCGAGAGGCCCTTTCCACACAGTATTTGCCATGCGAAAGGACGCCTGGAGCATTGCGCAATTGTGAGGAGCGATCTGCATGACGCACTCACAATCACGTGACGCTCCAGGGGTCAGCAGGAGCCGATTGTGCACCTTTTTATTTTCGGCTCGAAGCTGAAAATGGTGTCTGCGCATTACTCCCAGGCCCCGTGTGCAGTTGCTGGTGTGTGGAGCCTCTGGAGCCACGCTGGTCGTGCTTCCTCCCCAACACAGCCTGGGAAGGTCCCAGGCTGCACTGCGGAAGGAAGAGGTGGGGCTCTCATGCGAGCAGGCAGCTCACGTGGAGCCGAAGGACCTCAGATGCGAGAGCCTCTCGCCAGAGGCTGCTTGCGCGATCCCCGCACCCCAGCGCCAGAAAAAGGTAAGGTGCGGAAAGGGCCAGAGGGTGGTGGCAGAAAAGTTTCTCCTTTCTCCTCCTGGTAGCTGCTACACATTGTCTCATGATAAGACCAGTCCTGTGCCAAAGCCAGACAAAGCTTCCAGGACATATAAAATATAATGTTATTCTTAAAACTGTGTCAGAGTCCAGTGTCAATGTGCTAGTCTAATGTGAAGAAAAACATTCCTTGAGGCAAAATGAATCAGTAGCAGTAAGGAAAGCTTTTTTAAAAAGCTTTATTTACTTGTTTATTACAGACTATTCTTCTCTGGTGCTCCAAGTGCTTGGGAACCTTCCTCTGCATGTGGAGGAAAAGAACAATAGCCAGCTCCATCTTGGCATGTTATGAATTCATATGTAGGTATATCTACCAGAATATATGCTTTGAAAAATATTTTGAAAAACAAAAAACAAAAACTTAGAAGACAGTCATGGATTTATAGGTGGACTTTATATTCACAGCAATGGAGGATCAAACTGTTCTTGATTCTTTTGACTCAGCAAAGATTATGGCCATTGCAATTACACCCTGACAGAGCCACCTTTGACTGTCTGCTGCCACTAGGGACATAAGGGCCTTAATACCAGATTAATTCTAGCAGAGGTGTCAAACTGAATTTCATTTTGGTCCACATCCAAGGGCCGGTTCTATCTGTAAGACTATATAAATGTATCTACTCTTTTATCATATTAAATAATTGCCTCTGCATTCGATTATTACTGATTTTAGTAATAACTAGCTCTGAAACCAGAAGTCTGGGGAAAATAATGGCAAGCAGATATTCAAATATACAACTCTCGTACTATTTATTGAAAAATGAGTTTTGAAAACAGAAAGTTATTTTTTTAATCATCAGACAAATATTATCTGTGCCTCTTTCTGCTCCCCCTTCCCTGTGCCTCTTTCTGCCCCCCCTTCTGCTCTCTGTACCTGGTGAGCCCTATCTCTACATTGCAGACCCCTCCCCCCGCAGGTATTTTGAAGAGAGGCCCAGCAGCTGGCACTCGCGATCTACTTCTATTTCTGACTGCTCCTCTGTTCAATTCTCATGAGCTGCATGGAGTATTGCCATGGTAACCCATGGCAATGCTCTGACAGTGAGACTTGGACAGATGGGCAGTCAGAAGTAGAAGCAGATCATGAGTGCTGGCTGCTGGGGCCACTCTTCAGAATATTGGTAGTTGGGGGCCCACAACGTGGGGATCAGGCTCACCAGTTGGGGGGAGTGCCGCAGCTGCAGAACAAGTGTGAGGGTCACATGAAATGGCCCGGAGGGCTGGATTCGGCCTGAAGGCCTTGTGTTTGACACATGTGAGCTAGAGTATGGCCACTGAAACAATTGCTGAATGGCTACCTCTGTGTAAATCCATGGATACAGCTATGGCATTATAAATTTAGTTACAAGAAGTGGACTGGATTTAAGAAATGATCAACCTGGGTGTGAGTGTGTGCCCATATGTTTGGTCTTTCCTCTTTCCCCATCAATTTTCCCCATCCTGCATTTTGTCTGAGGGAGACAAATTAGGATCTTTAGAGCTTGCTCATAATGTTGAACTGTATTTGGTTACTTTAATAAAGTTATTACCCTATTATGATTGCTTCTACCTATAATAAATAAAGAGATCAGAAGTGAACACATTTTGCGCATTGTATGCAAAGCTGATGTCAGAAAAGGTTGGACTAAACCTCAAGAAAAATACTTTGTGATGTAAATGTAAATGTCATGTTGCTTTAATTGCTTTAATTGTTAAGTGCTCCTGTGGAAAGGAATGTGACTGGAGCTAGTCTGTGCTGAGTCATGCTGATGAGTACCAGGTGCAGACAATGCAAGGGTTGGCCAGGATTGGCTAGGTGTCAGTATAAAGGTAGCACAATCCCAGCTAACAACTGCACATGTTGTCTGAGGCTTTGCTGAAAAAAGCAAGCTAGATATGCTGGATTGCCATCTGGACTTTATAAATATTGTATATATTTTGTAACAAAGAATAAAGAGCCTCCACATTGGAAGATTGCAAGCTGAGTGGGTGAGTGTTACTGGCTTACTGCATTGTTGCTAAAGGTGTTATCTGCAGCTTGGCTTGCTTTGACAGCTGGGTGGAGCTATCTCTGCTTATCTATATGGAGTTTTTCTTGTCTGGCTTTTCTTTGTTTTTCCTTTCATTCTTGGGACAGCTGAGATTGAAGAAATGGAACTGCTAGCAGAGGTTATCTCGATTTATGAGTTTCCAGTCAATTATGTCATTATCAATTGGCCTGTTTCTCCTTTTGAATCTGTAGCATCCTTGAATTTAAGTCTTGACTGTTAATGGCCTTGCTAAAGGTCAACATGTTTAAATAAAGGTCAACATGTTTAAGTGCAACCCAGAGAAGGCAGGAATAGTAGTAGAACAGTGGACTGGATGAATGGGAAAAGGATGGTTCCAGGTGGGACCACATAGAACTATAATTTGGGGATCTTCTACAACTGGCTTTGGTTGCTGATTTTGAGTGACACTTGTCACCTAGGGAACTCACAAATGAAGAAAATCTTTGCTTGTAGTTTCATATAGGCAAAAAGAAGCACTGAAGAGAAAATTAAGTGTTGTAGGACAACTCCCAGACAGAGGATCAATAACTTCCACCTTATAGCAAAGTGATGTCATCAACCCTGAAAGGACCTACAGAAGGATGCTATTGACAGTACTAAAAGATGCTGAAAGGTCCAGAAGAAGCAATAATATGTTGAAGCTGATGAACAAATGGAAGTGGCAGGGCTGTTTCCTCCTGTTATTCCCTGCCCCCTGCCTCATCCATGAAGAACAATAATCTGAAATGGATTTACAGACTGGAATTCCATCCAGATTTATTCAGAGGACTGAAAGGTTCCTCATCTGCATAGATGGGCCTTTGGTTGCAGTTTTTCATATTGTAAGTTATATGCTTTACTATGCCACTGTCATATAGGAGCCATAACCAAATCTGCATGCCTATGACATCCTTAGAGGGTCACTGTTCTCCCTCTCTTTTGTTCTCATCAATCGTATTTTAGCTTGCCATGCCTGTTGTTGGTTTTTCCTAGTGACACCAATATAAATGTTATGTTTTGATTGTGACAGTTCTTAGCCTCATTTTCGCTCTCAAGCATCTCTTTACTTTGGGGTGGATTTCTCACGCCTCCAGACAGATGAGGACAGACAGTGCTTGCTTTCCATCTGTGACATAAGCATGACTAAGCAAGATCCATTTGCTATTAAAAAAAAAAAAAGTGGGCGAAATGTACATTTGGTAGTCTGTGTTTTCTTTTTTTCTCCTTTTCCTTTTATTTTAAAAAAATCATATTACAGGGCTTAATACCCAAGGTTTATATATAAATAGTACAGGTATAAATGTTCTTTTTGCTTAAAATGCCACACCACATTTAACTTGAGGTGATCTTTGAAAATCAAGAGGAAAAAATAGCAGTGGATGTTTAGCCTGGAGCTGGAAAGGCAGTGAGCTGAAAGAGAAAGTGTGTGTGTGTGAGAGAGGAGGGGGGAGAGAGAGAGAGAGAGAGAACATAAAATAATATTACAGCCCAAATCTGTATAGACTGTACACTACAAGTATCTCTAAAGCTGCCACTCACTATATAATTTTTTGGAAGGGGTGAGGGAGTGCTGTGGATTGTTCATTCTACCCTTCTTTCTCCAATGTAGCATCAAGCAAGTTTAATTTTTGTTTCAGTGAAGTCACCCTTGGAGAGAGCGCTTTCATGGCCCTTCCCCTTCCTGGAGTGGCTAGGGGCAGCCATGCTTTGCTGCTGAGCAAGTTCATTAGGTAAAGGATGCTGTGAGACTTGCCAGTGCAAAAATCCTTGCAGCTGAGTTCTGTTTGGAGCCAACTGCATTGCTATGGAGGCTAAATATAGACTGATGAATGCTGAAGAAAGCCAGGCATGAGAATCGCTGCGCATGGGTCGCTGCCTCATGGTTGCCATTTGGTCTCATCCACAAAATTGGAGAACAGCCTGCTGTTCTTTCTTAAAAGGGGTTGCATACTAATGGAGAAGGACAGTCCAAGGATCAAAACATGTGACAATAAGTTGATGCATTCAAAGCTTTGATGTGGTTTTATATAGGGGTTTACACCGATCTTAGCAGAGAAGTGCATAACATTTTAACTATGCCACCTGCAGTGTAATTTTGGTAGGTGTTCATTTCAGAACCAGTGGATAACTGAACCAAATATGAACCATTTGGTTCAGTTTTCAAGAAATGGGGAGCCTCGTACATGGGCCTGAAGTGAAAGCTAATTTGAGACTTGTGGTATGTGATGTTCATGGTAGCAAGACCTTGTCTTGTTAACAATCACATACCAAAGGCTACTTAGAACAAATTTAAAATAACAGAATTACACTAGTAATTCAAGTTTATTATTAGTAATTGTTAGTTCTTTTTGTTATTACTAACAAGGAATTTCTTTTAGCTGCTTGGTTAAGGGCATAAAAAGCTATCAGCTACAAAATTAATCTAGATTTTGTGTAATTATTATAAGTATGGTCACTTAGTAGGAGCTGTTTGCAGCAAGCACAGGAACCAATTTTTAATTAGTTGTAGGTTTTTTTTCTGTTAGTTGTAGCTTAGTGATATATTATAACTTAGTTATATACGAGTTATTATTTTATATATTTTGTAATACATTGTTTTATGTTTTTTAAATTTTCTATATGGTTGTGTATTGTTATGTGTGTTATATGTTTAATAAAAATTATTCAAGAAAGAAAGTGAGTGAGAAAGAAAGAAGGGTCTTAGCCTGCCACTAGAAAGACAGAAAGAAAAGAGCCATCCAACTTCGCTCAGGAGTTTCAAAGTGTGGGATCAACCACAGTGGAGGCCTTCCCCCACACTTCCATCAAACATACCTGTGAAGGCAGTGGGATAATGAGAATTGCTCAAGCAGGGTCATATGGGACGATATGGTCCTTCAAATAGCCTAGACACAATCCATGTAGGGCTTCATAGGTCATAACCTATAAGAAAAATGCAGATTTCCCTGCATTCACCTCCTAACAGGTAATAGATCCAACTTATACATGGCCAGAGGTCCTAGACCTATACAGGATAATGTTATTAATACTAACAAAGAAACATCCTAATTTTTGTGTGCCCAAGCAATTTCGCTTTAGTTATATAGTCATTTCCTTCATGTTGTTGTCTCAAAATAGCTGAGTACAATGTAGAAACAGTGGATGAGCAGGCTAGGGGTGTGATGGGAGGATCTGCTTCAAGGCCAGTTGATAGAAAAAATGGAGAGAGCTAGGTAAATGGAATCAGAATCCAGATAATCTGGCAATCATAATCTGGAGGCAGGGGAAAAAAATTCGGCAGAAAATTTGGACCAACAGCTGGCATCTTGCATCTCCCATGGCTGTACCTACTGCCATATGCAGTTGTGGGAGGGGAGCTTTTCTATGTTCTGTCCTGCTGCTGGAGCTTATGGAAGGCTTATAACCAGCACACTTTTTCCAGGCCCTACTGATAGAGCTTGTGTGAAAAACAAACAAGCAATCTTGCGAGTCATAGTGCTGGTGCTCTGTTTACTACCTTCCTTCAAAGAACACAATGAGCTGATGTGCCCACATCCACTATTGTATAGAATTGGAAGAGAGATAGTGCTGGATCAAACTGTCAAAACAGAAGCTGAACTACCATTTCCACACCCGAACATCCCCATAGGATTTAGCAAAGAAAAAGAAATAAGAGTAACTTTATTTTCAAAATATTTGTGTATAATCAAGCACAGAGAGTAGAGAGGAAGAAAAATAAAAGATGTCACAGGTTAGAGTGATGTAGAAAATTATCATAAATATATGTTGTGCCCAAATTCTTAGAGACTAATGTGCAAACTAGATGATCAAAGGTTGCTAACTCTAAAACCATTTTGCATTCTAGCCCCTTCCTTTTTCTTCTTACTTTTTGGCATGCTGATATTGCACAAGTGCAACACCCATACAAATCCCTTTGCACTGAGCTGGAAATCCAGATTTAAAACCACCTCACACAATAAGAGAGCCATCATGATATAGTGGCTTGAGTGCAAGGCTATGACTCTGGGAGACCAGGTTTGAATCCCTGCTTGGCCATGGAAACCCAGAAGTCACACTCCCTCATCCTTAGAGAAAGCAAAGGCAAACCCCCTCTGAACAAAGCTTGCCAAGAAACCCCTGTGATAGGTTTGACTTAGAGTCACTGTAAGTCAGGAATGACTTTGAAGGCACAAAACAACAACATACAATAAAATAAAACTTTCTTCTCCTTCAACAGTGCTCATCTTGGGATTGGCATTTCCACCAATCAGCAGTTCCCTAAAACCTCAGCCAGCACCTGGAGATATTGCAACCCTGTCATGTTTCCTAAATTGGACTGGCAGCAGCTGTTGGTTGTCCAGAGCACCAAGGAGAAGTCTTTGCAGTTACTGGCTAATTGACTCTCTTAACTAGAGGTGCTAAAGGATGGTACCAAGGAACCATGTTTCCTGAGCACAGAGGAGGACAAAGATGAGAAGTTACCTCTTGAAGAGGCATCATCCCCATTTAGAGCCATTTCAGTCCAGAGGACATTTCATTACCAGAGTCATCACGTATTCAAAAAGCCCAGTTGGCCCTGCCAGTTATTGAGGAGCCAGAAACAAAATTATTACTACTTTAAGCATCTTGTTGTTCTGTTGCAATAAGGCAAATGTTTTCAAATATAGAAAGGGTTATTAGGCATGCATTTAGAAAACTTTTGCCTGATAGCCAGAGGGAGTTGAGATAGGGTACGTGAGTTTACAGGCTTTGGAGATAGAGTATCTCTGTGGAACTGTATTAAAGACCTGAAAAGAAATGAAGCTCTGCAATTGTGTTTTTCATCCAAACTTGATTTAAGCTTGCTGATGGGCTTGGACATCTTGTTACTGTTACACAACTTAATTCTTTGTTAAACTCTCTGAAATATGAAAATGATGTTTCCTGCTATAGTAACAGAGGTAAGAAGCAGATTGGTGATTTTAAAGGTGTTCAAGAGCTGTAAAGCTTTTTAATGATAGCCATAGTCTGGTATGACTGCGGAGATTTTTTTTCTAAATTCTATACATTATAAATGAAAATAATCTCCATTGGGTTGGTTTCAACCTTTGTATGGCTTAATATATTCCTACCTTATTTGGATAGGATTAAATTAATTTACATTTGAAATATTATTTATTCTGGATTTACCAACTCCTTAACTCTAATCTGCCCTTTCTAATTTCCATTATAGTCTAATATAACCTTTGCACTTCCCACTTCCCTTTGTTGAATTTAATACTGTAATCTTTTTGTTTCTTCTATTACCTTAACATTGTTCTTTATTACATCAACTTTCTGCTTATTCTAAATCTGTCTTTTACATTCTCATATTAAAATAATAAAGGGAACAAAAAGAAAGTAATAAGATGGACTGGTTTCTTATTTACAGACATAACTTGTTTAGTTTTATAGCTATTCATACATCTGATTTATCTGAGAACATTATTTCTTGTGAAGCTAACTATGGCCCTTTTCGCACGGCTTTTCCAATGTGAAAGGGCCCCTTAAGCGTCACGTAAATGTGAGGAGCGGTCCACATGACGCATTCATATTTCTGTGATGCTCAAGGGCCTGACGCGGACTGCGCATGAATTTTTTCATTTTTGGCTTGAAGCCGAAAATGCTGCGCGGTCACGCATCGCTCCAGGGCCCCACTCACACCTACCTTGCATGAGGTGCCTTGGGAGCTGGGCCAGTCACACTTCCTGTCCAGTGCATTCTGGAAAGGTCCCAGGCTGCACTGCGAAAGGAAGAGGCGGGGCTCTCATGTGAGCAAGAAGCTCCTGTGGAGCTGAAGGACCCGGATGCGAGAGCCTCTCTCTGGAGGCTGCTCGCGTGAGCCCCGCACCCGAGCACTGCGAAATGGTAAGGTGTGAAAAAGGTCTATGACTATACATTTCCATCATTTAAGAAATAATTACATTGCTGATTTCTTTCTCAAAAAAGTTCATTTGTTCCCATCTTCATGATTTTTTTCCCTGTGTTTTTCCATTAACCCACAGAGTTAATTTATCTAATTCTTTCATTTCAAACATTTTGATCAACCAATCATCCATTTCTGGTACCCTTTTATTTTTTCAAAATGTTGCATACATAATTCTAATTGTTGTTGCCAAACAGAGTATTATCCTCCAATATTTCTTTACAAATTTTCTGTCTGGTTCATGCAGAATATTTAGGCTTTTTAAAAAAAAATAGATTCTGGAGTCATTGGAAAGTTTTATTGTAGTATCTCTATCATAGCTTTATGAATATTTTTTCCATTATTATTATTATTTTTTGCTTGTGGGCAAGACCGCCACATATGGAAAAATGTTCCTTTCATTTAATGGCATTTTCAACAATTGCTTTCAATTGCAGGGCTTTTAAAATAGTTCCTCAGGCTTGTCTATCAGTCAAAACAAAACAAAATGCAAGTGCTTTAAAAGAAACAAAAAATCTGAATGTTTTGCCTAGGTTCCAATGCCAAGGTCTCAGAGAAGAAAATGGCAGGCTTCCCATCTTCTATTTTATTTTATTTTATTTTATTTTATTTTATTTTATTTTATTTTATTTTATTTTATTTTATTTTATTTTATTCCAAGAGGATTTGACCAGCAGTTATTGTTGAAGGTTACTAGTGGTCATTTGTGAATGTTAGCAACTTCAGGTACAAAGAGAGAGCACATCTTGAGCTACCTATGGTTCTGTATCAGTGAAATGAATGGCCAGTTGTGCTTTAAAGACACAATAGGAAAAAAAGAGAGATAGGTCTCCAAATGCTCAGTGGTTGGCTGCTTTTATTTTTTTTATTTTGGAAAAACCCAACTTATTTTGGCTTACATGTATATTTGAATGGCCTTCTTCAAGGGCAATATGAAATCTAACTGCAGAAATTTCTGGAAAGAAAAATTTCATTCCATTTCTGGACTGTAAAGAAACAAATATTGTTTCTTTCTTTCCTAACTTGTTTCTTTTTCGGTCTTTTAATGTATTTAAATATTTTTAGTGCCCAATGCTTAACTTTATAAATTGTTTAATTGCTCTTTGAATCTTATGTTCATACTATTAGTAATGCTTTTGTAAAGTTTCAACTTGTATAGTTTTAGCCACTTTGAATCCCATTATTGTGAGAAAGGTGGGATATAATAACAATAGTAGTACTAGTAATAATAACTATAACAATAACCACTACCACCACCACAACAGTAATAATAATAGATGTTTCCTATCAGAACCAAGCAGCTTCTAGCACTAAGATTCTTCCCACCCTAGGATTAGTACAATCCTAAAGTCTAATGTAGTGGTTTGAGCATTGGACTATGACCCTGGAGATTAGAGCCATTTCTGCACTAGCCTGTTATAGCACTATGATTCCCCTCCTGAGACTGCAAGCCTCAGGATTCCATAGGATGTTGAAAGTGGAATCATAGTTCTATAACAGGCTAGTGCGGAAATGGTCTAGGATTTGATTCCCTACTTGGCCGTAGAAACCCACTGGGTGACCTTGGGCACATCACACACTCTCAGCCCCAGAAAACCCCACAATAGGTTCACCTTAGGGTCACTGTAACTTAGAAACAACTTCAAGGCACATAACAACAGCTCACAGATGTGTCAGTTGTGGGGAGCTAAGATTAGGCACAAGAATCTTCTGCAGGTAAAAATATCTTTTTGCTATCTGTCTGCTGGCAGAACTGCTCTGCTATCTAAAATCTGCCAGAGTTTTTTTTTAAAAAGGGAGGGGCAGAAAAGGTAAGATAGGATCTTATTAACTCCAGGAAACTGAGCAGAGTGCAGAGATATAGTCACAGTGCTGACACAAAGTTAGGACAGGGCAAAGTTAGTCCTAAATCTGTGCCAACATTTCCAGGTTGGGGGAGTTTGGGTTGCGTTAGCAGTTCTGGCTCAGCTGGTCTTTGCCTGTATTTGTTGCTTAGGATAGCTACTTTAGAAACTCTTGGATGCTGTTCAGAAATGAAAAAGTGAAGCGTTACCTATTAAAGAGGAAATTTTGATGTAACACAGCTTGAACCTCCCTTACTTGAAATCTAAAATCCAAAAACCTCAAAAAACTGAAACTTTTTGCCACCAATCGCTTGCTTCCACTTTTGAGGTGGCGGCTGTAGTGTTATTGCTCATTTGTCTCCCAGAAGCACGGCAGCCATTGCCTTGAAGGCAGAAGTGGGTGGTTGGTGGCAGACAGAGAGAGAGAGAGACTGAGGATCTGTGAAATGGTAGGAAGCGTGGATTAATGCTGAGCACTACACTTGGATTCCCACCATTTCACAGATCCTCAGTCTTTCTCCAGCCTTGCATTTCATGCACAACACGAGTAGTGAATAGACAAAATTCAAGGCTATTCCCAAAAGATATTGTATTGCAAAATCAATCAATCAATCAATCTGAAATAAATAAATCTGGATTCACACTGAACACTACACTTGGATTCCCACCATTCCCACAAATCCTCAGTCTCTCTCCACCCTTGCATTTCATGCACAACACAAGTGTGAATGAACACGATTCAAGGCTATTCCCAAAAGATATTGTATTCCAAAATCAATCAATCAATCAGAAATACAGAACACTTCTGTCCTGAAGCATTTTGTATAAAGGAGACTCAGCCTATACTACCATGCTGGGGTAGGTGTTTAGAACCATAACAGCAACTAATTTTTTTTTAAGTTTACCTTTCCAAACACTGGTTGGTTCCTATTTGTGTGTTCAAGACCATTACTGACAAATTTATAATTAGGCACTGAAGCAGCAATATATTACTGTAGCACAATACTATACCGGCAAACTAAGAAGTAACCCCCCCCCCCGTAATGTTCAGTGGGACTTACTGCCAGGCAGAGATATATAGGACTGCAGCCTGAATCTGGCAATGTATCTTTCTCAATCAGCACGTCTGCAATGGTACCAAACTCCCCAGCCAACTAGAAGCAAAAGTATAGTTACCTGACCATGTGGTTTATAATCTTTATTCTAGTTGTTCTATAACACACAAGCTATTACTAGCATTTTGGCCTCTGCATAGCTGGAAACCAAGTCTGAATCTAAACTGAAGATTAACAGGCCTTTATAATCATGTATTAGTATTAAGAGCCAGTGGATCTAGCTGTTTTTCATGGAGGTTCCAAACCCCAAATGAAGTCTGTGAACTGAATTTATTTCACACAGCATCAAAAACACAGGTGGTTATAGTGAAATCTATGCCAAATTCTATAGCCAAGAAAGACAGATTGGCAAGGGGTCAATTTTGTGGGAAAGATCCATGCAAATGCCTATACCCACTCCACTGGAGGCGTTATACTCTCACTATATATTATATGGTGGCAATTTCATGCAGGGTGTACCATACTTAGAAGTAAATACCAGCAGTAATTGGAGCCCCAAATATAATCTGCAAATAAAATAAGTATATTATGCAAATTTGTAAAAAAAATCCCCACTAATTTAAACTAAAAATAAAGATATAAGACAAAATGCACTCACATTGTACTTGTAAACAATTTATGCTGAGTAATATACTGCATAATTATTTTACAGAGGAAAATAATCTCTCAGAAACATTGCATGCTGAATGGTTTATATAACATGGTCTTTTATGGGCACTTGTGTGCCATAACTTTTTGTAGAACTAAATGACAAAAAGCACAATTTGACAATGATAGGATTCAAATGCTAATTTTCCTGTGTGACCTTTTGCTCACATATAACTCGCTAATGGGCTTCCCCCTACCCTAACTTATGACACTTAGCTATTTCCATCTGACACTGCTATTGGACAGGGTGCTATCAAATCAAAGTCTATAGATATTTTGGGAGTAGTTGTCGCTGCTGATTAATGCAAATGAGTTTTATAGCCATGCCAGAATGTCTAGAAAAGCATCAGCTGATCAAGAAATACAGGGACATGACAAATACTGACTCAAGGTGTTGGTCCATATACTTTGGTGTTGTCTTCTAGACCTATTGGCAGTAGATCTCTGGGTCTTTAGCTGGGTCTCTCCCAGTTCTGCATGGAAACACCAGAGATTCGACCCAGGCTGTTCTGTACACAAAACACGTGCACTGCCCCTGGGCTTCATCACTCTGTTGATTGTTTTTCCTCATTTGCACTTGGAACTCATGGATATGATCATACTTTTATGTATGTCAGTATGCTTATAACTTTAGCCTAAGCTCTTTCCAGTACTAGGAAAAGGAAATTAGATGCCTGCTAAACCATTTAATCCAAAGCTGCTTCAATAATACAGCTGATTTTGCTGTCTAAAGCACGGCAGACAAGTCTTCCCCCCCCACCGCTGTTATTTTTAAAATCTTCATCTATAATTACTACTATGCAAGCAGTTTATGGATATTATTCATACAAAGTAATTCCAACACAAGGAGGTTTTTTGTTTTAAAAAAACCCAAACACAATAAATCTGGTATTTTCTAAATTTACCAAATACCTGGACTGAAAATCTAATTATTTCTCGTCAGTTGCATATGGTGTTGTCCTTCTACCGACAGAACAGGTGATGGATGTGTTCTTGGTTATGTAACTGCTTGCAAAATGAAAATTTACACAGGCTAAATTTGCTGTTTTAAAAGGAGTTTCCTTTCTCTCCTCCCAGGTACAGACCTGTGTTCCTACAAATCTGTAGAAGATTTGAAGGGGCATGGAATGGGATGCAAGGGGGGGGAACTTATATTGCAAAAATAAATTTTGCCCCTGCATATATTTTGAAGTGATTCATTTGATTTCGCAAAGTATTATACCACCTTTAAAAAATATATTACCCTTCAGGCAAAAATAATCAGCTCCCATATCTTGATAAGGCAAATCTTGCCTTAAATCTACCATTTAGTCAAGGGAGACTCTGAAATCACCTTTCTAGTTACCTGGTTCTCATCAAGGACAACCTGTACACAATCATCTCAGAAACTCACAGGGACCCCCGCCCATGCACACCTTTTGACTTAACACCTAATCTATGGCATTTTAATTTTTTTGCATAGGTGGATCCTGCCATCTTGGAAACTGCAGTGGCTTCATGTGCAGATGCCAGAACAAACAAATGGTGTCTCGAGGGCAGGGATGGGCAGTTCCAGAAGTCCGCGGCCTGTACATGCCTCCTCCATTGGAACTTAGACGGCTGAATCTGCCATTCTGCCTGACATCCTCAATTTATTTTTTTCAAAAAAAGCTCCCTCACAACTTCTAGGGGCCATGGGGGTTAATTTCAGCCCGAGAGGGTGAAGTGGAGATTGCTGTTGAAGGATTCTTCCTTGCAGATGTTGAAGGATCCTTCCTTGCACATGGAGAAAGGGAGAAATGAGGAGGATCAGAGATCCAAATCTTTATTATATGTGCATGCAGTTAGACCTGCAGAGCCTCTCATCCTGGCATGAGGACAGAAGAGGAGTGGGACTGCGATGATGCTTCTGAATGATGTCGTCATGATCTCTTCCTTCTCCCATCACGAGGAGGTGTGATTACAGATTAAATCATTGATGAGTCCCCCCCACCTGCCCAATCATGCAACCATCCCATACTTACCTGGCTTGCGGAAGTGCTAGAAGCGCAATGGAGGCACTTCATGTGCCAGCACAGCCTGGGAAAGTGCCCTGCTGTGCTGCAGAAGGAAGAGGCATGTCCATCGTGTTTCAGAAGGAAGAGGCATTTCCATCATGCTTCCTTCATCAGGGAGCCAGCTAGTGCAGAGAGGAGCTCTTCCCGGTAGAGCCGCTGCTGGAATCACCACTGGAGGACAATGATATAAGGTAGGGTGCAGAAAGGGCCCATGTTACCATACCCTATACCCCCATCCTATGGATTGTGCTATTTTAATAATTGAACATATTTATGGCCAGAAAATATGGTTGAAGGCATGAGGATTGGAAGAATGTGTTGCCAGCTAAGCCTGACCTCGGACATAGCCAGGTCATAAGTTCAGAGAGGATTCAGCAGGAATCCCAGACATTAATGGGTTTATGCTAATTCTTTCAACACCTCAGGTTCTGTGTACACTGTAATACAATGGAACTGCCTAGGTGAAGCAATCAGGGACCATCCAATTTTCTCACCCTACGGAAATCTTTCCTAAATCCCCTGTCCAACCAGATATTAAGAGATTGTCATGACTACCACCAATGTTTAGTCACCTAGAGTTAACACAATCAGCCCATTCTGGACTCCTTTGTCAATCCCATGAGAAAGTCATTACCACTTTGTCTATGCACCCCTGTCAGGGTAGGAAATAGGGTATGTAAACCCTGGCTTCCACCCCAGCCACTTTTAGTACGTTGGAGGTCGTATGTTGCACATGGTGCTTCCGACTTCTGTTTCTCTGTACTACACGCAGGTGCTGTCTGAGCCACTGTGCTGTGACCTCTTCTTCTGAACTGGTAACTATCATCCTTTCCACTCAATCTCTCTCTATCTGACTTTTCTTGCCTCACTATCTGATAGCCTTGTATGGTTATTAAGTGCAAAGGTTTCTTGCCACCCAGCCTGACACGTCTTGTATACAGGTCTGCATGGCCTGGGATATTTCTGGATCAAGCCAGGGCACACACACACAGACCTATTGCTATCCTCCCCTGACTGGGAATTGCAGCACCCATTTCACTATTGTCCCCCTTTGGCCTCCTCCTTCCAGATTGATCTCCCTCCCCTGCAATAACAACAAGCAGACTTTTAATCCTAAAAGAAAGTGGTACTCTTGGTACTAATGTTGTAACGGTAGCGTGTATAAACCCGTATGTAGAATGACACTCTGTGAGACTGCTTTTACGAAAACAGAAAGTCACATTTTACATTTTATAACAACAGAAAGTTACATTTCACCCCTACCTTGAGCTCCCCAGGGTTCCCTTTTACCGGCCAAGCATTCTAAACCACTCCTGGTCACTATGGAGGCTCGGTTACCATGCCCCTCCCTTCAGGTTTCGTCACATTAAGAGTGTCTGATTTATCATGTGTTTGTCAATTCAGATGAAATACCTTGTTTAATTTTGACTGGATTCAAAATTACAGTTAGTATTTGTATACATGGGTGAAAGGATCCTGCTTTTACCCTCCTCTCACAGAACCTCCTTTGAGTAGGAATGGGATGAATCCAGAATTTTCCGGATCTGAATCCCTGGAAGGTTCTGGGAATCCACAAATCTCACGAATCTCAAATCTTTCAAATTCTTTTTTTAAAAAAAGGGTTCAAAAAGCAAGGGAAAGAAGAATAATCTTGGGCAAAACGCACTCTCTCAGCCTTAGCAAAAGCCTAGGCAAAGGCAAACCTCCCTCTGAAGAAATCTGGCCAGGACAATTGTCATAGTTTTGCCTCAGGATCTCCCCAGACTGAAAATGACATGAAGGCCCTTTCTACACAGGCAGGAAAATGTGGATTAATCCCACATTTTCCTGTCTGTGTAAACAGGGCCACATATTACAGTACAGAGATAATCCAGGTCAAAACTAGCTTTTCTTTGCATAGCTCCTTCTGGAGTCCTGGGGTTTGTAGTCTGATGATGTGCCAGCAAACTTTGGCAGAGAAGGCTGTGACACCTTGTAAAACTACAAACCCCAGAATTGTGTCTGAAAGAGCTTTGCAAGGGAGCGATGCAAAGAAATGTTCAGCTGTCCTTGAAATCTCAAGAAGACTGTACCTTCCAGTCAAGTCTCAAGTCCTGCAACAAGGAAAGCACTTAAAACACACAAACAAACAGCCTCTAGTCCAATCTTAGTTCTGCACCCTGCAGTCTCAAGAGCTATGTCTCAAATCCTGCAACAAAGAAAGCACTTAAAAACACATACACACATACACCCAAACAAGCCTCTAGTCCAGTCAGTTCTCTACCCTCAAATCCTGCAAGGGAAGCTCAAGTCAAATCTCTAGGCCTGCCTCAACAATTCCCAATCCCTACCCTCCAGTCTCAAATCAAAAAATAATACAGATTAATGCATGCTCAATAAACGATTCTGGAGGCAGCTACTGTTCACCTTGTTTGTTGTAGGCAACACACACTCCTCCTATAGAATCAGCTAGAATAGAATCCCATTCTTTCCCAGCTCAGGTTTTTTGGCATTCATTGTTTACCACAGACATGCTGCTGCAACACAAGACCAAAAGTCTGTGTTTCTCCAGCTCTCCTTTGCAACCTTTCCAATGGCGATGCTGCTTATAAACTTGCAGCTAGACAGAGGAAAAAGAGGAAAAGGGGTTGAGAAGCAGAAAAGGACTTTCTAAAATGGAGCTTTAAAATGGGTTAACTGAAGTATTCATGTATTCAAGACACAGAAACTAAGAGAGGAAGTGGCATCATGACAATCTTAGTCCCAGAATTGACCAAAGAAAGCTGGTGAAGGGGAAAGTATGGCTGGCATGGAACCCCTGAACCCCTTTTTGCAGTCTTTGGAACCCCCAGGACATTCCCACAAGCTCCTAGACCCCCCCACAAACTCAGTTTTGCTCCTCTGTCCCTCACCTCCCAGTCCCTATCCCAAAATTACCTTGCAGAGGGAGGCGGCAGCAGGGAGAGGCAGCACTAGGGGCACAGGCAGCAGGAGGGAGAAATAGCGGCCCCCCCTGTGCGTGCGAGGCTTTATGCCAGTCTGCCGGCCAATCACCCGTGCCCACGTTGGGTGGGGAAACACGTGAGGAGCGGGATCCCGTCCTGGTTTTGAGTTTTCAGGCATCCTAGTCTTCCAAGTTTTCAGGTGTCCCGGTCTCCCAAATTTTCAGGCATCCATCTCCAACAAACTGTTTGAGTGGCAGATTCGAAAGATTCTGTTTGCCTATTTTGGCACAGGGATTCAGATTCCCTGAATCTTGAATCCCTTCCAAAGATTCGAGGATTCAGTTAGCCCATCCCTATCTTTGAGCTATAATTTCCTCAAATTCTAAAAAGATGCTAGTATTGCAAGTGGACCTTAATATCCCCCACCTCTTAAGGTAATATCCACATTTGAAATATGGTGCTGGAGGAGAGTTCTGCTGATACCATGGGCAGCCAAAAAGACAAATCCATCAGTCCTAGGGAAAATCAAGCCTGAACTGTCTCTAGACAAAAATAATCAAACTGAGGCTATTGTACTTTGGACATGTCATAAGAGGGTGTGACTCCTCGGAGAAGATGATCATGCTTGGTAAAGTTGGAGGCAGTAGGATAAGAGAAGATGGCATTACAAGTGAATAGACTCAGTCAAGGAAGCCACACCACTGAATCTGTAGGACCTAAGCAGGGCTGTTGATAACAGGTGATCTTGGAAATCTATCATTCACTGGGTTGCTATACTTCAAAGCTGACTTGATGGCAATTAACACAGGAGTAGAGCTCACAGAGAAAGCAGCTACTAAGCAATACAATAGCTGGTTCATACATATAGTCTTACATAAGACTTTCTAGAACTTTCCAGTAACTTATAGCCAACCACATTATTTCAGCACATTTGTTATATCATATGGACAGATGGTTGCATTGTTCCCCACACCCTTTATTTACTACTGTAGCTCATGCATGCAGTCCCTCACACACACCAAAAATGCAACTCATCTCCTGTTTAGAAACCACCACAAGCCTAAAGCAGATGGTGTAGGTAGAGAAAGAACATAGCAGAACTGTCCCTATCTTCAGAGAAACTCCAATGGAATTGTTAGTTGGGGGAGGGGTGTTTCCAAATTATTTTTGAGGTTATGTGGAATGTAGAAGTCTTGGTGACCATGTGAGGCCTGAGCTTTGTGTGGCCTTTCTGTATCAATTATCTTTTCTCAAGTTTTCCAATCTTTGGCCCTTTCCACACAAGGCTGATACATTGCAGTAGCGTAGTATTGTCGCTTTTATATCCGCACATTAAACCGGTTTGACATCGTTCTGTCCTCCATGGTTCTGCACAAGTTGAGGTCTTAGCACAGCTAACATCAACATTAAACTGATGTATTGTAAAAATAGAAAAACTCTTGATGTAAACCACCCAAACCATTTCTGCTGCATTTTTTCCTACATGCAGACGCATTACATTGATTCACACATGCTAAAATGTAGCAATGGTTTCTACAACTTTTTTTTTTAAATTGATCAATCAGCGGTGGCAGGGTGGAGCAAGGGAGAGGAATAGGAGTTCCACGAGAATTGACGATGCGGAAGCTACAAATGATTTTCTCTGTTTTACTTCATTAGAAACTGGAGGGTGTGCAGATAGGAATTGGGGTACGTCAGAGTAAAAAACACTACTCATGACATGCGGTGAAATGCTCCTCCACTCTAGTGAAGAAATGGCCTTTGATTCATTTTGCCACAAACTTTGAGTTTTTTCCCAACCTCAAACTCAGTTCATCCTCAAATTTAAGGTTTTTCATGATATTTGCACCTCAGTTTCTTTCCATTTTGCCTTAAAATGAGTTAGAAATTTCTTGAAAAATAAAAATGCATGAAAATATGGACACAGTTTTGTGCGCTCTTCTTGTAACACAAGCATATTTGTACAGCTTTGTCTTTGCAGACAGGTCTTCTAATTCTTATCTGTTTTCACGTTACGTTCATGAATATATCAATTTTGTGTTCACTTTCCCATAACAGATGGAATTCTGTGTTTAGTTTTGTTGGAAAGACTCCTTTGAAAAATTTCAAAACATCAAAATTTCTCAAGAGACCAGAGCATTAGTTTTTCCACTGTGTATGGGTTCAAAAGTACAAAGTAGATCCCTGGTTATGAACATTCCTACTCCCCCACCCACCCACACAGATGGGTGGTGGTGGTGGAAGAAACATGGCAAATAGAAAATAGAAAGAAATACTGTGGTGGGTTTTCTTTCCCGCTCAAGGAAAAGGAGTAAGGCAAGAAATACATTTTGCTGGGTTGTCTTTTCTCTCCAGGGGACTGAGAGTAGAGAAATAAAATTTAAAAAGGATAATTCATGATCTTTTCCCATATTTAATTATGATATCTATCCCACAGTTATATCTGAGTCATGGCAAGGACACGGGAAGGGAAATAATGAATTTTTGCACGTTAAAAGCTAGGCAACTGAGGAGATGTTCTATAAATATAGAACTTCTAGTAGAGTTTCAACATAGAGATGGCAGTGAGGGGGAGAGGGCTTCATGCTGAGACCAATAAGTAGTTTATAATATGTTCTACCCACTAACACAAGGAAGTATCAATTGCTTATTTCTCATTAGACTTACTGTAATGATCAGACTGCTGATTGTTCTGGACAACATGACTTGCAACTTTCCCCCCAACAGTTTTGCTTGAAAGGCTTTTGCTAAGTTCTTTTTTCAAATTATATACACACGTGTGTGTGTGTGTGTGTGTGTGTGTGTGTGTGTGTGTGTGTGTTATTTTCATATCAGGAGTGTAGATCCTCACTTATCTCATTCTCAGACACAAGGAGAAGAAATACTTGTGTGTGTGTACCCTCTTCATCTTCTCAAAGGCAAGACATTGATCTCAAAAATAATTTTAGCATTTGTAGGAGTGATCTTCGGACAAATTCCTTTTGCACTGGCCAGCTCAGTCATGGAAACCCACTGGGTGATTTTGGGCTCATCACACACTCTCAGGCCCAGAAAGCCCCATGATAGATTCACCTTAGGGTCACCATAAGTCACTTCTGATTTGAAGGCACACAACAGCAACAACAAGGAGGAAGCTAAGGGGCTATTCATGATATTTGCACAGGGAAATCAGTCAAAATGTTCTCTGCTTCAGACCTATTCAGAAGTTCAAACACCTAGGTATGGAGGAGACACAGGTCAATCCCTTGCACCTTCCCTTAAGTCCTAAGGTCTGAAGGACAAACTTCAAGTTTCCCAATGAAACAGACAACTTTTACAACCTGATCTTGTGATTTAGCAAGGGAAATTCAATAGCAGGGGGTGGGCAACTGCATGGGGACTATAGGCCAATATTCCCCCTACGCGCTGCACAAGACCTCACACAACAAGCCCAAATATCTCTGTTTTCCTCTTATGCTCTTTTCAAAATAGTGTGCCACTTCCTATTGCTATTTTGAGAGGAAATTCAGAAGAAATTAGAAATATTTGGAGCTAGTATGGGTTATAGACAAGTGGCTATTCAGACAAACGAATGGGCCTGAGAGGAAATCAAGCCTGAACTCTCACCAGGAGCAACGATGAACGTTGTACTCTAGACTTATCATGAGACAACATGACTCATTGGAAAAGATGATAAAGTAGGAAAAGCAGGAGAATGCATTAATAGTGGATTGATTCAATCAAGGAAGCCATAGCCCTGAGTTTTCAAGACCCAAGCAAGGCTGTTCAGAGACAGGAATTGTGGAGGCCTCTTCTTCATAGAGTTATCATAAGTTGACAGCAAATAACATGTGTAGGTGCCAGTATTTTCATGTGTTTCAATGCATTTAGGAGCTTTTTCTGTCATTTGGAGGCAAAACTTCTCTGAAAATCACACTGATTTTTTTAAAAAATTTAGAGGTTGAGGGGCTTTGGAGGACTGGCAGTGGCTTCAGCAGCCATGAAAGTGAGTTAAGGGCTGTATGCAGTCCATGGGCTGTGTGATGCCCTCCTCTTATCAACCAAGTAGAAGACAAAGGGCTAAGACACATGCTCCTTTGTCTTCTCCATGCCTGTACTTTTGAAAATCTGAACTGGGTTTAGTGAAAGGACATTTAGGGACACAAGTTTTGTACCAGGTCAAATTCTTAGAAATTCTAATTCACAATCTCTGGTGACTATCTGAAACACTAGGGCTTCCTATTGTTTCAGACAAGAAACTTTTCTTGACTTACCTGGAGATGCAAAGCAGATGCCACACCACTGACCTTTCATCTTTAATAGGAGCTTAACAAACTGAAGGGCTGCAGACATACTTCCTCTCCCTCCTCCGTATCCAACATAATGTTAGGAAGAAAGATTCCTATCAGGTGATCTCTGAACTAGTCACTAGGTGCTAATCAGTTAATCCCCAGTCTAACAACATCAAGAAGCTATTTGTTGAGGAGGGATTTAGTTATTGAAAAGGGTAGCCAGGATGTGTGTGTGTGTGTCTTTTACATCTCTTGTTTTTCCTTAGTCAGAAGATGAATATTACATATCTGATTTGTTGGGTTCCTTTTCTTATTACTCTGAACTCTTGTTTTGCATCTGTGTCAGTTAACCAGGACTCACAGTTGAATCCCCTGAGAAGTGTCTTATTTTCACCCATTAGGGGAATGACTAACATTTCCCATTTTGTAATGTGCTGTATCTGACAAAATAAGGCTCCTTGACCTCAAATCCATTCTTAAACAAGGCCAGGTATCAGTTTTGTTGTATATATAATGATATTAGAATAAATATTTCATGCAGAAATATTCTTTTCTAGCATCAAGATCCCCTCTGTTCTCCAGTTCTTTCAAGACAAGTATGTTCCAAAATAGACTTGCTGTTTCCCTCAAGATTGCTTTATTTGATCCTCTGCTGGTTGAATTGTTTTAAAGCTTCCTGTTTTGGAAGCCTAATGCTGTTATGTTTGTCTTTTCTGAAATAGAATATTTATATATACACTACCATGGAGACCCTCTTGGATGATGTATGGTTTATAAATGTTAATTTTTAAAGAGAAAAAAACCTTAAAAGGTAAACAAGAAAAGAAAGTATACTTGTCTGAAGTTAACTGTGGATAATAGACATCGATTTTTCACAGGAAATCCAAAGTTTCTGAAATTCTGTTTTTATTTTTATTTGTCCTCACCATACAGTTGGGCTGGAGAAGCTGCGATCTGGTTGGCACTGGGCCTTGCATGGCCAGCTGCCCTCTCTCCAAAAAACATGCTGCTGAATTTGGTGGCATATTACACTGCCAAAATTCAGCTTCAAATTATGGTGCCAAAATTCAGCTGCAAAGCAGTAGAAACCACTAAAAATAACATTTCCTACTTTTCTGAAGGGACTTTTTAGGTTGCCTTCCAAATTCAGACATACAGTAACTGTCAAACTTTGGCAGCATGGTGGGGGTTGTCTCAGGAGGAAAATTGCCTCCCCAGATCCATTTAAATTGCTACTCCTGTTGTAATCCAACAGTTATTTGGATGTCTATGGCCCTTTTCATACCTTACCTTGTCCTGGAGACATCCAGTGTGGGTTCCAGCATCAGCCCTGCTGAGAGGGAAGCACAACAGAAGTGCCCCCCTCCATAGTGGCTGCCTCCCATTCCTCTTCCTGTTCAGCATAGCCTGGTACTGTCACAGGCTGCACTGAGTCAGAAAGCACAGCCATTGCACTTCAGGGACGGTAAGTGTGGGCACGCAGCAGGATAGTGGTGCAATCACTGGTCACTGATGGGGAAAATCTATCTATGATTTGTGGTGTGATCATGCCACCCAGGGATGGGAGAAGGATGGGAATGCAACAATGTCATGCAAAAGTGTTGTTATGTTCCCTTCCTTCTCCCATCCCTATGGCAGGTTGGGAAGATGGAATGGAAAGGGCCTATGACTCCCAGCATCTTTGACAATTGACCCATACAGGGCTGGTGTGAATGGGAACTGAAGTCCAGTAACCTCTGGAAATCTACAGATTTCTTACCTCTGATTTAGTGGCTTCATTACTATTCCAGCAAGACAGTTAACATGCAAAATATAATCATCCTCTCCATGCCAAGCATGTGAGGTAGGTGGTGTCCTCCTCTTTTATGAGTAGTCGCCTTGTGCTGAGAGATAATGGCTTCTACAAAGCTACGTCCAACAGACATCAGTCTGCTGTCTTCCTGATCTGGTATTGGCTCTGAATTTAGTAAGCCTCTTGGCAATACAGGCTTATCTAAAAACACTGCTGTGCCACACAAGCACTGTTGGATGCTGTATGCAGATACAGTCCTCACTCCAAATCCTAATCCAAATCCTTTCAGAAAGTGTTAGGATCTGTAGCAGCGCTCCTCCAAAGATGCTGTGTTGTGGTTAGGAGTGTCCAGAGAATGAGGGGAAAAATAAAGAAAAGCCGGCCAAGAAAAACTCTATATCAGTGGTTCTCAACCTGTGGGTCCCCAGATGTTAGTGGACTTCAGTTCCCAGAAGCCCCAGCCACTATGGTCAATGCTCAGGGCTTCTGGGAGCTGAAGTCCACGAACATCTGGGGACCCACAGGTTGAGAACCACTGCTCTATATAGATAAGCAGAGATAGCTCTGCACAGCTGTCAAAGCATGCCAAGTTGCAGAGAACACCTTTAGCAGCAAATGCACTATGCCAGTAACGCTCACCCACTCAGCTTGTAATCTTCCAATGTGGAGGCTCTTTATTCTTTGTTACAAAATATATACAATATTTACAAAGTCCAGATGGCGATCCAGCATATCTAGCTTGCTCTTTCTGGCAGAGCCTCTGGTGACATGCAACAGGCAATAAGTGCAGTTGTTGGCTGGGATTGTGCTACCTTTATACAGACACCTAGCCAATTCTGGCCAACCCTTGCATTGTCTGCACCTGGCACTCATCAGCATGACTCAGCACAAACTAGCTTCAGTCACATTCCTTTCCACAGGTGCACTTAACAATTAAAGCAACATGACATTTACACTTACATCACAAAGTATTTTTCTTGAGGTTTGGTCCAACCTTTTCTGACAAGGAGAAGAAGTTTCCACACTCCACAGCTAGGAACTATACCATTTGTCCCACATCTGGGGCCACTCCAAGACATTCTGCTCCTTGATGGAAAATAAAGTCCTCCACCTACCCAAAGCCAGGCTTTTTTTTTTTTACTTGAGGAAAAAAACCTCTCAAGGATATCTTTTTCCAGTAAAAAATTAGTAAGGCTAAGAGAAATAACTAATAATTAGCCACCCTTTTGTGCTACCCTGATAGCATCTCTGCCTGATTCTGGCTGATGGCAGGGCTAGCCTTGACCCCACTTGTCTTTCATCATCACAGCTCCTGCAGACTGACCCAGACCTAAATCATCTTTCTTATGAATCCTGACCAGCATCTTCTTCATCTGATCAGTGTGGTAGACTATGGTCTGAAAGGAGAGCAAAATGATCACAGCACGCAGCAGGACGATTTAATCTTTGATAGCCTGTTCTTGGAATATAGTCTTGTAAGATTTGTGTTGCTTTCAATAGCATTTTAAAACATTTCTTTCTGGCAAAATATTTTAAAGCAGAATTACAACTTCTTCCTGTTTCATTAGCCAGGTCTTAACTCCGAAAGAGAAATAAGAAAACGGAAAGTAGCCATTTTACTTCTGTTATAGAGTTAGCCATTACATTTATGTATGTTCTCTCCATTTATATCTTCTCTTTGCTGATCCCTCTCTCTTTAGCCTCAATCTCCTTTTAAAATTACATTTCATACCAACCATGTATATGTAAGTTACTCAACAAAGGTGGAGTTGTCCCACAGTTTCCCCAGTCTCTACTGATTTATGTCAGCTGTGATTCTTTTATTTCTTAACCATTTTTTTGTTGTGCAAAATTCTCACAAATGAGAATTGCTGACCAACCATGGAATAACAAGACCCAACACCAAGAAATGGGTTGAGGAGGGCCACTTTATTTAAACTAGAACCTATTTAAACTGAATTGAACCTGTAAAAGTGCAAGGTGGGGTGGGGGCAAGCTAGCAGGGGACCAGACATCATTCCAAGACTTCTTCCCCAGCCTTCCCCTGGGCAAACCACCTGAGACACAATGGAAATCCAATAGCTGGGTTGCTCTCTATCTAGCCATTTACTTGAAGGCAGACTTAAGGAAACCCACCTCCAAGCTGCAGGGATTAAGTGAGGGCAAAGCCCTCCTGGCCAGCCACAAGAGTAATCTTCTTCTCCACTTCCTGGGTTGCAGGACTTATAGAGACAGTTCAAGAGCCCTTCCCATTACCAAAAGGGTGCCAAAGTATTCACCATAACTCTTATTTTTCCATCCCTACCTGCCATGGGCAAAGGATAATCATCTGCTTAGTTCCTTTCCCCCACCAAGCTGATCAAAAGGTCCTTCATGCCTTGTTGCAAGCCCCTCAGGAAGAACCTATTCGCTTCCTCAGAGAAATGCACACTAACTACTCTGTAGAGCTCATGAAATACTGTATTGGGATGTGGGAGAAAGTAGCCAAACCCCCAGTTTAGAGCATCACATATATCCCTGTTTACCCTTCTGTGGGCTGTATCAATGCATCAGGGATCACCTTCACCCCACCAGACTTAGCAAGGCAAAATGGCCGATCACATCAATATTATTCCCAGCCATCTATTCTGTATGACCTGAAAGTCATGGAGAGCCTGAAGGATAAGGGCCTTGCCCTTCAAGAAACCAAAGTCATTCCTTCCCAGATAAATATTCAAAATGTGAGGAGGAAGCCTCTTGTGCTCCCCCAAAAATAGAGGGAACAAACCATGCTACTGAACTCCTCTTTATCTGAGCCATTCCACTGTGGCCTGGTCACTTAGCCCAAGTTGAGCACCAAAATAACCATTTTGGGCCTAGCACACCACCCGGTAACTTATACTGTGGTTCTAGGAAACAGAATCACACAGTTCATGAATTAAGAGGTTGGACATATCTCTTTTAAGTATGAGATTTCCAATGGCCAATATGCTGGATTGTTCCCACAGCCAGACCCAGGACAAAAGCTGTAGTAGCTGCCCCAATCTAAAACAAATAGGTCGCACATTTAACCCCTTGAAAACCCAAGTGATATAAGGTCTTGGAGGTAACAAACCAAAACTGGTATTTGGAAAGAGGTGAAAGTTCAGCATGGCAAAATAAAGGACAGCCTATGTCTCCTAACCCTCACATGTAATACATGAAGCAGGCATGAAGCTTATCATGACAGAGTTCCCATGTTACTTTGGCCCTTATTCCCCTCTAATCTGTCTTACAGGTACAGATCAACAATACAATCTGTTGCCCAGAAAGTGTTAAATCTTTTAGCTGCAATACCCTAACAGATACATCTCCTGTACAAACACAACCAGTTCACTGACCCACATGTTGTCAAAAAAGGCAGTCAAAGCTGCTGCATGGAACAAAATAGTCTTATAATTAGAACAGCAAATGACTGACCAAATGCACCCCTACCCCTTAAGAACATCACCCAATCATGGTCTACAATTAACCACTCCACCCCGCTCCTGAGACCATCCCTCCAGCAACATGTGAAGTTAGTTGGGTTACTCTGGTAGTTTTGTACCTTGGCCCAGATCCAATTAGCCACCACAATTGGAAAAATCTCCAGGAACGTTAAATCTGACAACGAATCTGCTTCCTCTGGCTCCTCAGGCCAAACCTGAGCACACCAATATCCACAAAAATACATCCCCAAACCAATAGAATTTGCTGCATCTGAAGACACCTTTAAATCATCCTAGATCCTGATATTGGACTGCCAAAAATAAATCCTATTGAAGACAGCAAGAAAATCTTGCTAAACTCTCAAGTCCTTCCTGATTGCTTGCAAAATTCTGCTCACATTATAGGGCTGAAGAATTCCACATAGAGCATCACAGAATCACCTCAGAAAAGTCCTTACAGGTGCTACAACCATACATGCAAAATTTAAATGACCAATGTGTGCCTGAAATTTTATAAACATAGCTTTCCTATGCACCATAACTTCAGAAAGTCTACAGTGCTGTTCCACAATATCAATCTCAATACCAAGGAAAACCAAACCAATGGCTTATTCACTTGGTCTTCTAATGGGCTAGTAGCACACCCAATTCAGATGTCAAGGAATAAAACTCCTTCATTAAAAAAAAAGCACACCAGTCTGCTCCTGGCTGTCTGTAAGGGTTGGAGCCTTGATTAAGTCCTTGCAGGATTCTGCTTGCAAGGATCCTGGCCTTGACCCTATTCTTTGCAGAATTCTGCTCAGTACCTCAGACCCAGCTGGCTGCTCAGATGTAGGCCAGCTGGAGCAGCCAGCTGCCAGCTAAATAAGGGCTGGGGTTACTCTGCAGTCTTTGCTATAGCAACGTGGTTACCAGTGTTGCCTGTAACCTTGCTTATCTCTCCAGTGGCCCTGCCTCTGGCCCTGTGTATGCCTGTTTTCTGGAAAGATCCTGTTGCCTTAGACTCTTGTGTGCTTTGACCTCCTGCCTGTCTCGTGGACCTGCTTCTTTTCTCTACACTGATACCTTGGACTTTTATTGTGCTCTGACTCTTGGCTTCCTGACCTAGTGCCTGTTCTTATGCCCAGGCCCAGCTCCTATACTGGATAGCCCTTGCTGCCCATGCCTTGAACTCTGACGCTATCCTATGAACAAAAAATCATCCAGATGATGAATAGCCCCCTTCTATCTGGACTGAAGCGTCAGGGCCCGTTCAAGAAAAATATTGAACTTCTCAATCATGCCACATGATATCAAACAACTCTTCCAAAGAGCCTGGTCCAAGAAGAAAGAAAACCCAATAACTCAAAATTCCAAGGATGAACTGGTAAGAGAAGAAATGCAGACTTAATTTCTTATTTTGCCAACCCAGTCCCAATTCCATTTCTGGGCACCTCCTGAACTGATGCATTAAAGGATGTATAGCAAACAGTCAGAGATCTGCAGGAATGGCATCATCAATGGACTCCCTTTGGGGGTAAGACAAACAACGAATAAACCTTTATTCACCAGTTGCCTCTTTGGGATCAGCCCTGGGGTGACACCCTCAGATTGGGTACATGGGGAGATGTGAATGGATCTATAACCCTCCTTTCTGACACTTCCTTATGGATCTTGTCTCTAATTACGTATTCCAAACCCAATATAGAATGTCAATTCTTAGATAAGGAAAAAAAGCTGGCTTCCTTGAAATGGTATCCAAAAGCCTTTCCTAAACCCCTCCCTCAGATAATATGCAGTGACTTGGTTGAGGTAAATGTGCAAAAGAAGCTACAACTCCAGTTTAATTGGGCTGGGTCCCTTTTGAAAGTGGCAGGTTGCTGCCTATTGCTAACCCAAACTTTGCATAATAAGACCACTATGTGTCCACTCATCTTATCAGTGTAGAATAGGTGTCATAATTTGCATCCACAACTGTGGCTGCATCTGATCCAAGGTTAATTGTGGGGTTAATTGCCTGCCTTATATGGAAAGCCCTATAATAGAGTAACCAGGCTGGACCAGCATAATCCCCGTATGCTCTATAAATTATATGTGCAAACTGAAGGAGCAAAAATGCCCTCCATGGTTGTGCTCTGAAAATAACTCCTGGATAGATCAAATCCACACGACCAATTACTCTTGCCTACCTTAGATTTATGCTGCTTCTCCTTGTACCCTCACTCCTTCTTATCCTTCTTCTCCAATTCATGGTAAAGAGTAAAGACATTCACACAATCCCATTCAGGATCTTGTCCTCCAAAAAGGAAATAAGAAAACAGGATACTATTTTACTTCCATTGTAGCCTTAGCCTTTACATTTATGCATGTTGGCTTCATTTATATCTTTTCCCTTGTGATCTCCTTTTACGATTACATTTTATACCAAACATTACACAGCAAAGGCTGCCTTGTCCCACAGGTTCCCTACCCCCTACTGATTTATGCCAGCTGTGATCTTTTTATTTCTTAACCATTTTTGTTGTACAAAATGCTCAAAAATGACAGTTCTGTGATAACAATACAGAGAGGCATGGCATAAAGCAGCAGGTAGATATGATATACACAGTATCAGTGCTAGCTGGACAGTGATTTAGGGCTCTGTAGTAGATCACTCCTTTAGAACTATTATTCCATCATCTCTGTTCCATTCATCTTTAAACTAGGCTCACAGACTGAATCTCCTGATATGATACGTTTGGCACAGTTTTATGCAGTAAAGAGATTTTACATATATATGTGTGTGTGCATGTGTGCGTGTGCATGTGTGTTGCTTCTGCACTGATCTGGAAGACAAATGCTCACTTTGTCAAATTGTGAGTAGAGAAGATGGATGCAAAAGCTGTCAGTCCTATATAAATGTATTAGAGAGTAGGACCTATTAAAACTAACAGGATAAGAGGACAGCACCATGAAATAATTGTTTGCAAATGATAAAATGTAGTTATTTTGAAAAATACCAAACTGAAGCTAACCTGAAAATTACAACCTTATATAACTAGATATTGTTTTTCTGTGTCTGACTTATGATGACACTATGACAAAGCTATCACAGAAGATTTCTTGGGAAGATATGGTCAGAGAAGGTTTGCCTTTGCTTTCTTCCAAGGATGAAAGACTGTGACTTGCCTAAGGTCACCCCCTGTGTTTCCACCTCTGAGCAACGATTCAAACACTGGTATCCCAAAATTGTAGTCCAAAACTCAAAGCGTTGCACCATGCTGGCTCTCTAGTCAGATATTATTATATACGAATATCTTTATCAGTATTGAATATTTTCTTTCCAAAAGCACTCCTCCTCAATCTCAGTGTTGTTTTCACTTCCATCTCTTTAAGGAGACTCTTCTGATCTAATTCTGCTGTCACACTGTCAGAAAGATAGTCTGTTCTCTCATACAGTGTGTGAAACACACATTAGGAGCACTATAGACAAATCTTCCAAGGACTTAACAGTAGCTGCTCTAATCAAGGCAAATAGCTGTAGGAAAAAGATGGTTTGAAGATCAGGCTAGTAACTTTCCAGAGATCATGGAGAAGAATGAAAAAAAGATCTAGATGAGAAATATCATCATTGGCTTTCTTTGCATTTTTAATTTGTCTTGGTCACTCTCCAAAAGAATCTTTGGAACCATACACTGAAGCACTGTGATCCCAAATTAGTCAAAGTATAACCAAGAATTCAGAATGGCTTGATTAGATTTTGACACTGGGTTAGGCCCCTGTTGTCTGAAGACTTTTAGCTGCCTAGAGTGAAGAACAAGATGGTGCTCACTCCTTTTCTCCATACAAAAGCCTAGTGGAGAAGCAGCTGAATCATCTTTCAGTATCCTTTACTGCATCTGAAGTTAGCAAGTTAGTTCAGTGGCCACCCAATCTTGTATACCATCAGGTCTCTTCTTCAATACCTTGCTGCCACGTGCCAAAATCTGCTACCTCTGCCAGAATTTGGAAATAATTAGTTACATTTAATTGGTTATTTGCTGGTCAGTTACCCCCTTCATCTAATGAAGCTTAATGAGTTCATTTGTTGATTAACAAAACTCACTATCAAGAGAATTGGGAATAACTAGTTAATTTTACAAGTTAAAATTAAATTTATGGATGTGTTCATTTGTTTCCCTCTTTCCCCCAGAGGTTTAACTAATGCAGATGACACCAAATTGGGAGGGGTTGCTAATACGCCTGATGACAGGATCAAAATTCAAAAGGACCTGGACAGATTGGAGAGCTGGGCCAAGGCTAACAAAATGAACTTCAACAGAGAGAAATGTAAGGTCCTACACTTAGGCAGAAAAAATGGTATGCAGAAATATAGGATGGGGGACACGTGGCTGGCTAACAGTACGTGTGAAAGGGATCTAGGAGTCTTCATAGACCACAAGCTGAACATGAGTCAGCAGTGTGACGCGGCAGCCAAGAAGGCCAACGCAATTCTTGGTTGCATCAATAGGAGTATGGTGTCTAGATCGAGGGAGGTATTAGTACCACTTTATTCTGCATTGGTTAGACCTCATCTTGAATACTGTGTCCAGTTCTGGGCACTCCAATTCAAGAAGGATATGGATAAGCTGGAGCAGGTCCAGAGGAGGGCAACCAAAATGGTGAGGGGCCTGGAAGCCATGCCCTATGAGGTCAGACTTAGAGAGCTGGGTATGTTTAGTCTGCAGAAGAGAAGGTTGAGAGGGGACATGATAGCCATGTTTAAATATTTGAAGGGATGTCATGTTGAGGAGGGAGTGGGCTTGTTTCTCCTGCTCTTGAGACCAGGACAAGGAGCAATGGATGCAAGCTGCAGGAGGGGAGATTCCGCCTGAACCTCAGGAGGAATTTCCTGACAGTCAGGGCTGTCCGGCAGTGGAATGTGCTGCCACAGAGTGTGGTGGAGTCTCCTTCTTTGGAGGTTTTTAAACGGAGGCTGGATGGCCACTTGTCGGGAGTGCTTTGAGGGTTTTCCTGCATGGCAGGGGGTTGGACTGGATGGCCCTTGTGGTCTCTTCCAACTCTACATTTCTATGATTCTATGATTCTAATAGCTTTCACTATTTTTGTAGTCAAGAAATGAGAAATTTTGCTCTGCAGCAGGTGGTCTCAAGAGCTGGAGAAAGATCACATAGTTCAGGGTTGGCATGTTGTGTCTGAAAGAGAAAGAAGAAAAAATGACTACCATCTCTGCCTGCCTGTCTGCCTACCTCCTGAGAGGAAGGGTGTAAAGAGCTGGAGATTCCATCTGGACTGCAATATGTGTGAAAGAGACACTGAAGAAGAGATAAGAATGGATTTACCTACCTGTCCCAAACTGGCTCATCTAATCTGTCTGTCTCCTCCACTCTGGAAAGGCCTTTGGTTTAAATACATTCAAGACACCTGTAATTCTCTATAATCTCTTTTTGATACTGATGGAGGCAAATTAAAAACTACAGTAGGGGCACTGTTGAAGGAGCCAAATAAGAAGATCAGGGTAGTGGTGAGAACCAAGCATACCGTTTTCTATAAACTCTACAGTTTCTTTAAAAAGTTAATGGGTTAATAAGTGATTAATGCAACAAGTGAAATCCCCATCGTCTCAGTATTAACAGTGAATGATTCTCTCCTTTAGACTGTTAACAGAATAATTGTTAAACCTGACATTCCAAGGTCTGTGCTTCATTCTACCCAGTGGTGGGCCTGGCTCTGACCATGTGGTCTTTCTTTATCACAGCTTCTGGAGGCTGAATCAGCCCAACTTCCTTATTAAGGTGTTTTCAGGTGTTTTCCACAGTTGATCAGCCTGGCATGTTACCCCAAAACTCAGTGGGTGACTCAGGGGTCAATCTGTGATGCCAGTACATCCATGTGACGATGGGGAATTAATTAGCTCTGGAAGAACCAGGCAGAGATTCCAAATTAAACTAAAATGTGTTTTATTGAAAAAGGTTCAATCATGCGCACACAAGATCCAAGCACTCACTCACTTGCACAAGAGCTAACTGAAGGATAAAGGGAAGTTGATAGAGAAGTTGATAGGGAAGTTTTAGGGAGTGGGTGCTAATTACTGATCTGGAGAGCAATGCAGCAAGCAGTGATGTGACTTAGACTTGCACCTAAGGACAGTGTTCCTTTGGGAATCAGAGCAACAGTATGGCATTCAGCAAGAAAGATACTACATTGCACTGCTCAAAATGGAGGGTTCTTACACCCATAATGTGCCTGGAGGGCATGGGTGAGATCTGGGGGGCATGCAAGCCGGTAACAGCTGGAACAGAGAACCAAATCATCATATCATACCTCACAATGAAATTATTTCATCTTTGATTCACTTTGCCTAGTGGTAGAGCTGGTCTGGCTCGGCTCCACTATGAATGGATAAATGCCATAAGCCATTTGAGCACCTAGCAGTTGTCAACAACTGGAAATTGATTGTGGGTGACAGGAATCTTCTGTCCTACCAATGCACTTATTTCTTCCTTCTTTTCTTCCTTTCCTTTTCTGCTTGAACTCTGCTCCCTCTGCGGTGAATGGTTCCTGCTACTTCAGTTAGTGAAATTTTGCACTGGAGTGGGAAAGGATACATTCTTAGCAGGATTTTGAGTAAAGCATATCTTTGAGATTTTTATATAGGCTGCATAGAGGCAATAAATAGCTTATTGTACAATTGTAAGTGGCATTGTAGTTGACATGTATGCTATTGGTTCTCCATTACAGTTCCTGTTCAAATTAATTCTACTCTCTCTCTCTGTATCTGTGTGCATATGAGTGTGTGTGTGTAGGTCAGTCCAAATATCCCAGGTATCTTGTGTTTATAATTCATTGTGTATAATTCATATTTTGTGGATATAATTCATATAATACATTAACATTGCTCCCCACTAAAATCTAAGTATATATTTTGATTCTTCATTTATTACTAGTATTAGCCATCAATGGGAAGATGTTTTTTCTCTTGCATTCAGATTAAACCTGCAGGTCTTTGCATCCAAAATATGGGGTGATAGGCTTGCACAGAAATTATCCTCCATCCTTCATATTTAAAATTGTAGAACACTTTTTTTCCAGAGCTCAAAGTGTTCCTCACCACTACCTTGTGAAATAGGTTAGTCAGAGAAGTCCTAATCTAGTGTAGATTTTATGGATGAGTGTGTATTTGAACTTGGGTCTCCCTTATCTTTGTTTGTCAGTGTAAATTGTTACCCTGTAAATTGGGGGTCCTGGGAGGGGCGCCCAAACACCAAACAACAACAAGCAAAGATGGGGAAATTAGCTGGAGCACTCTCTTGGCTAATGAGAGGCAGGGCAACGCAGCGGGCTCTTTTATCCTATGTATACCGGTTCAGGTCAGTGAGGAGTCAAGCAGTTTCAAAATACTAACAGTTTTTATTAAACAAAAATAATAAAAACACAAGCACACTCCTAACTAGAAAAGGAAAGAAAGAGAATTTGAGGAATGGGCAAGACGCCACCTGTCCGAAGTCTTGGAGACATCAATCGAAGAGGAGGAAACCCAGCGTAGGGGCCGAGGGGAATCTGCTGGACCCAGCGGCAACGAGGTGAGGAAGAAGATCCGATGGGAGCTTCAAGTGATTTCAGCAAGTGACTTTCAGCAAAGTCTGACGAGAGTTCCAAAGAGCTCTCAGAACAGGGGATTTTTATAGAGAAAAGAACGACTGCAGGCTAGTCTGGTCTCTGGTGAGAACAATAGGTTTCGGGCTGGAGACAAAGCTTCCGAAAGGTCAGAATTTACATGATTGAATTATATGCCGAACTGACAATAGTATGGCCAGTATGTATATGCGGCTAGCTTGGCCGTTAAGTGCCTGGCTCGGCCATTAAGTGCCTAGCTCGCCAGGGTGTTCTCTCAGGCAGAGAGTCCTTTTGTTAATTCAGGTGTTTGTTTCGGGAGGTCTCCCCCTGAAGCGGATCTGGCAATATCTGGTGTTTGATAGGAGCAACAAGTATCATCCATGCCTAGCTTCGCGCTTGTTCGGCGGGGCCTCACAAACACTTCACTGGTGGCAGAAGGCTGAATTATGATATCAAGAATGATATCTTTGGTTCACCAAAGCCAGGCCAGATCGCAGTGGTAACAAAATGCTTCACCCTATTGGCTTCTGTGTGGGAGGGTTTGAACCTAGGTATCCCTTGTTCACTTTTGGCTTTGTAAGTGCTTAATTCTGATGAATTTGGAAGGATGGATGACTTTCTTGTATGGGTCTGAGTGCACTTGCAATAAGACAGTAAAAACCAGCTTTTCTAGGGGATAGATTTATGCACAAAGTAAGCTGTAAAATAAAATGAGATACCTAATTTCAAATTTTGGTAATGCTCTAAGCTATTAAAATGCAGGCTGGATAGTGGTACTATTGGGTGGATTTGTAATTGGTTAACTGACCAAACTCAAAGGGTGCTCACCAGTGGCTTCTCTTCTTCCTGGAGAGAAGTGACCAGTGGGATGCCACAGGGCTGTGTCTTGGGCCCAGTGCTATTCAACATCTTCATCAATGACTTGGACGAAGGAATAGAGAGCTTGCTGATCAAATCTGCAGATGCCACCAAATTGAGAGGAGTTGCTAAGATACCAGAGGACAGGATCAAAATTCAAAATAACCTTGACAGATTGGAGAGCTGGGCCAAAGCTAACAAAATGAATTTCAACACAGAGAAATGTAAGGTCCTACACTTAGGCAGAAAAAGTGGAATGTACAAATATAGAATAGGGTACATGTGGTTGGATAACAATACATGGGAAAGGGATCTAGGAGTCTTGGTAGATGACAAGCTAAAATGAGTCAGCAGTGTGATGCGGCAGTCAATGCAATTCTCGGTTGCATCAATAAGAGTATGGTGTCTAGATCAAGGGAGGTAATGGTATCACTCTATTCTGCTTTGGTTAGACATCACCTGGAATGCTGTGTCCAGTTCTGGGCACCTCATTTCAAGAAGGATATTGACAAGCTGGAATATGTCCAGAGGAGGGCAACCGAGATGGTGAAAGGTCTGGAAGCTATGCCCTATGAGAAGCGTCTTTGAGAGCTGGGTGTGACAACTGAAGCCCCTGTCAGAGCTGCTGCTGATGAGCAGCAGCTGTTGGGCCCTGTTGGTCTGGGTGGAGATGACAAGCAGCAGCTGATGGTCCCTGTGGCTCTGGCTGGAGATGAGTCCTGCAGCTCAAGAGCTCCTCCTGCTGCCATGGACCAAGCAGGCTCAGACATTCCTCTGCCTCCTCCTTTAGGACAACAGGGATCTGATTCTGAAGATGCCTTGGAGCCTGTGACAATCAGCCCACAAACAAGGCAGAGACTCAAGGGAGCTGAGCAAAGGGAAGCTTCCTTGATTAAGTTCAAGAAGCGGTGACTGGCCACACCTGTGCCTGAGCTATATAACTGCCTGCCTGCAAGCCTTCCTTTGCTTGTGGCAAACTTCTTACAAGCCCTTCCCTTGCTTGTTCCTTGCTTCCAGCACCTGATACCTTGGATTGATTTCTTGGCTCCTGACCCCTGGCTTTTGGAATTCTTGACTACAGCTTTCGCTTGTTGCTCTGGCTTAGGTAGAAGGACTCCCTTTGAGTAAGTGCTTGTTTGATTCCTTCCGGCAGGACTCTGCTAGCTCTCCCACTCCCTTCTCCGGGCTGGCTCACCACCCGGGTGTCGAACCTTGACCCTAGGTATGTTTAGTCTGCAGAAGAGAAGGTTAAGAAGCAACATGATAGACATGTTTAAATATTTGAAGGGATGTCATGTCGAGGAGGAAGTGGGCTTGTTTTCCACTGCTCCAAAGACTAGGACAAGGAGGAATGGATTCAAACTATAGGAAAGGAGATTTCACCTAAATCTCAGGAAGAACTGTGGAGGGAAAGTGGATGATGGGACTTAGGCAGACTGCACTAAATCCTCCCTGATACCGCTGCGCTCTGACCAACCTGGCTCAGAGGCAAGCAAACAAAGCATCCAGCAGAGTTGAAAACACAGCAACAAGAAGTGTGTGCAGCAGAGTATGTCATGCAGCACTGCTCTGAGCCCAAAAGCTGTCCACTAAGAACACTAGCACACAGTGTTGTCATCCAAAAATATACCTGGAGGCTTTTTATTCTTCAGTTCCAATATATACATCTGTACAGGTTTGCATATCTTTCACCAAAGGTTCAGCATTACATCATCATATCAGATAGAGATATCCTCCGGCAAAGCCTCTGGCCAGAATCAGGGAGACCGAGAGAAAGGCTTAGCAGACCCTACCTCTTTATATACACAGGGACTAGCTGATGTAACCCCAACCTGAATTGAAACCTCTAGCCCAGGTTTTATATCACTGTGACTCAGCCTTACTGTCACATGGAAATTACTTCATATTTGCAGTCATCCCCAGGTGCTTTCCCAAATGCACGTAATAGTATTTTTAATTGGAACAAGGGTCACAGCAATCCTTTTCCAAGAAGAACTTCCTGACAGTCAGAGCTGTTCGGCAGTGGAATATGCTGCCTTGGAGTGTGGTGGAGTCTCCTTCTTTGGAGGTTTTTAAGCAGAGGCTGGATGGCCATCTGTTGGGAGTGCTTTGATGTATGTTCCTGCATGGCAAGAGGTTGGATTGGATGGCCCTTGTGGTATCTTTCAACTCTATGATTCTATGGTCTCTAAACATCTCTTGGGGCCTTACAACATTTTAATTCAACCTTGGTTCTTCCCCGTTACATTAGCACACTTACCAGATTACCAGTAGTGTTTTGGGACTAACATCACAATATAGTAAAAAGGAAGAGCTTCTTGCTTCTTCAGAAAATAGTAATCTGCCCTTGTTATGCAGCTCCTGAGAGAAACATAGCAGTTGGTTTACATACACATGAGCGTGAATGGGCCCAGTTAAGCAGAAAGAGCACCAGATGGAATTGAAGTAGGACCAGGTGGTGCTACAAACCTTTCTTATAACTTCCATCTTGAAAGTTCTCCTGGCTGGTCAAAGAAATTAGGTTAGGATCATTGCTGCAATTTCCCTTCAGCTCACCCTTCCCTCTGCCAGCGTGAGCTGCTTCTATAGTATTTTGTTCACAAAAGAGCAGCAGGGAAGACCCTCAGTACAGGTGAAATTTCTCACAACTCCAACCACTGATAGCTTTAGTGAACAGGATGAGCACGACTGCTATCTAACAGAAGAGCATACTGTAGTTGAAAGCATCCACCAATTCCAAGAGTGGGAAAAGTACCACTCTCCAGCTGTTGTTGGATTGCAACTCCCAGCATTCCTGACCATTGGCTATGCTGGGTAATGCTCATGTGAGTTGCACCTCAGCAACTGCAGAGGTGCAGTTTGTCCAACTTAGTCTCTCTGAAGGGCTATCTGATCGATGTTCAAAGGTAATAAGAAGGAAGAAAAGACCTTGTAAGTTGTCCGTCAACAATGAGCACCTAGAACATAAACTGAGAAAAAAAGACATCACCTGAATTTCAATTTCTTCCAAAATTATAACATTTATCATATTTTTATTTAAATTATACTAATTGTTTCCACACCTGCATTTATGCCCACATGTAAACCTATATGTATAAATTAGCATGATCAAATTTAATACAAAATTTTGTCTTCTTTTGATCTTTTTTGGCAGTGTAGAAGTGCTCATTCTTTTTGTGGAGCTTTTCCTGAGATCATTTTAACTAGATTGGCTGCCTGATTGAGAGAATGAGTGGCCATTTATAGAAGCCTGATATCTGTCCTTGTGACTTCGTCCTAGGTGGGTTCTTGAAAAAAGGATTCCTCCCAAAGATCCAAAAGAGGCCATCACTAGAGCACGGGTGGGGAAAATATAGACCTGCAAGCCACATTCTGCACCTGGGGCATTTTTGTGGCTTCCAGAGCCTCCCATGATTCTCCCCCAAATGCAGAAAAAAGCCTTCTCTCGTACCTAAAATGGCTCAGCTTTCCCAAATATGGTAACATTGCCCCCAAGCTACTTAGAAGGTATTTTGGAGCATGGGGGAAGGGTTGATTTTCTGTGGGGATATGTAGCAAGGGTGTGACCCTCTGGGGTCTTTTGGGAAGCTAATACAGCCCCAACAGTTATGTATCTTGCAACTGTCCCAATTAATTCTCTGTTGTCCCTCTTTTTCATCTGCTTTTAGCATTTCCCAGTTTCTCTCCTCCTCCTTCTCCTTTGCTTACTTTAATGGCTTCAAACTGAGTTTAAACTGCAAAAGCAGCTTGCACTCAACTCAGCAGGAGGGAGCAGAGAGGAAGGGGTAGAATCTCATCCTTCCCAGTAGACTCAGACAAAAGCGAATCCTTGCAGCCTCTCCTAGCTTGTGTGGTCTTCCTTGTTAATGACTTTGTGTGGTCTTCCTTGTTAAAGACTTGACCACCAGTTTTCAACTGTGAAATGTTGGAGGGTATGCAGTTGCCCACCCCTGCACTAGAGTCCAGTTAGTTCTTTCTTCATTTCTTCTCTCCCTTTCTCTCTCTGTGTATGTGTTGAGGGGGGAGAGAAATATAGATTACTGAGCAAGCTAATGCTTCCACAACATTTGCAGACACCCTGCAACAATTCACAGATCAAAATAGGAAAGTTCTTGTAAAGTTGCAATTCTTATGCAATCAGGGCTGGCTTGCGTACACTGAGGCTTGCGGAACAGCGAACAGACTGGTCAGGAGTAGAGTTAATATCACTGAAGGAAAGTAGGATGGGAGGAAATTTATATAATAGCATAAAATGCTTCTTTGGATTGACATTTTCTTAGTCCAGTAGCCAGAACTCCCACTGAAAAAAATAACCCAGGAAAATAAAACTGGAGGGGGCAATAGTAAAAAGTGAATTTAAACAGTTATAAATATATGGTCCTCTGAGGTCTCCTGGAAGCAGTGGCGTAGCGAGAGCTTTTGCCACCCAGAGCGTTCCATGAGTTTGCCATCTGTCAATACAAAAATGATTACAAAAAGTCAAAATGACATATAGGGAAATAAAACACTATCTTTATTTTTGAAATAAAATGAACATCTCACCACAACTTGAGAAGATCCTAAAAACTTTTCCTAGTTCATTCTAAGGCAATACAGAAAACTATCAGTGAATGCTTTGAATCTTTCTGAAATTGTAAAGAATGTACTCAAAGAAATGACAAAAATGCCCCTTAGGAGCAATGGGAGCTCTTTGAAGGCCTACTCCAATCTTTGACTGCTGCTATCTGCCATACTTCCCTATCAAAGTGGTTAATACACACAGAGAGAGATTTAATAAGTTATCTTTCAAAATACAGTACAATTATCTTCCAGATGATAAAAGTCAAACAAGATTTAAAATAGTAAAACAAAGAACAGGACGCATTTGCGTCCTGTTAACCATACCATTCCCCCCCCCCAAAAAAAAATTCTTAGTTTGCAATTGGGGTAGATGCAAATAAAACAGAGCCCAGATGTGCAAACTGACATTTGCGTCTTCCATTATTCCCCATAGACATGCGGAGAACTCGCATTGCTTTCAACGGGCATTCTTGCCTTTGTCCTCGTCCATCTCCAACTAAAACCTTTTATCTTGGCTTCCTTTGCTTGTCCCTACCACGGTGCCCATGGCAACTTCTCCTGCCCTGCGCCTCTGTGCCTGCTGATGACATAGTTCCTGGGAAGTATGAGCCTCCGGTTCTAAGCCTTGCAGTTGCAACCATTCAGTAATGAAGAAAAAAAAACAAAAAACAGTGTGATGTAGTAATTTTAGTGCTGAACCAGGACTCTGGAAGACCAGAGTTCAAATTCTCAATCAGTCATGGAAACACCACTCGGTGAACTTGGGCAAATTATACTTTCTCAGCCTCAGAAGAAAGCAGTAGAAAACCTAGAATCATAGAGACTACAAGGGCCATCCAGTCCAACACTATTTTGTCATGCAGGAAGCCACAATCAAAGCACTCCCTTTGACAGATGGCCACCCAATTTTTGTTTAAAAACTTTCAAAGAAGGAGACACCACCACACTTCAAGGTAGCATATCCTACTGTCAGACTCCTTTCACTGTCAGGAAGTTCTTCCTAATGTTTATGTGGAATTTATTTTCCTGTAGTTTGAAGCCATTGCTCTGGGACCTAGTCTCAGGAGCATCAGAAAACAAGCTTGCCCCACCCTCCATATGACATCCTTTCAAATTTTGAAACCTGGCTATCATGTCATCTTTTAACTTTCTCTTCTCCATATTAAACACATCCAGCTTCCTAAACTGTTCCACATAGAACTTAATGGTTTCCAGGCCTTCTCTGAATAAGTCTTGCCAATTAAAACCCATGGTGGAAAGTCACCTTCAGGTTACCATAATTCGACAATGACTTGAAGGCAAACAAAAACAAGAGGTTTTAAATCCGTCTGACTGAATATTCTAAGTACCTCATAAAATTGCAAATCCCAGGATTCCATAGGATGTAACCCTGGCAGTTAAAGTGGTACCAAAAACTGTCACTGGTGCACTATGAAATCACTTTCTCTCTCTCTCTGTAACTGGGTCCCACACAGCAACTCCCCACCTTCATCATGACGGTCACTTACTGCAACATCCACAAGCAACTGGCATGCATGAAGCTGTTGGAGACCAACCTCCAACTCCTTTGCACAGTTTCCAGATCACCTCGTCTCATCTCACCTTGCCCACCACCCTCAACCACAACTCTTTTCAGTGGAGGAAGTTTGTGCATTCATCTGCTAGTCATCTGAGTGATGGAAGACTGAGCGATGGGTGATGCCTTGGAATGTGATCAGTTCTTTAATGCCTGTTTCTCTTCCTTATTTCAAAAACCTGAAAGCTGGGAAAAGGTATATGTGTATGGGACTCCAACACAAATCATCCACAGTTGCTGACTTTTTGTTTAAAGGCTTTAGGTTCTCAAAATGTGGAAGAGAGATAGCTGTCAAAGACCTGGTTAAGTTCAGGTGTATTGTTCATCATTCTTGGCCACAGGCTAGGGGATGATGGGAGCTGGACTCCCAGAGCTCCTTTGGGAGGCTAGCTGAATCGAGGCTATGTACTGACAATCCAGATGTGAAGGATGAGGTTAAACCACTATTCATTAAAAAGGTGCCAGATGTGGCCTGCAGGGTCCACTCCTCCAGGATGAGCACACCCTCATTGGAAACAGAGTATGGATGTTACTGCTGTTGATTCACACCCTTCCAGTGTCTCTGTGCTTTGTACAAGTGTTGTGATTGTGCTGTTGAGTAAACTCAGACAGATCTCAAGCATCTGGACACAGGGAGGAAAGGTGGGCTTGAGAATTTCCTAGAGATAGGGGTGAACTATAGCTGTTTGACTGTTGGACTAGCACTCTGGAGACTGAGGTTTGAATCCCTACTCAGCCTTCTAGGTGTCTTTGGACAAGTCCCACTCTTTCAGCCTCAGAGGAAGGCAGTGGAAAAAACCCCTCTGAACAAATCTGGTCAAGAAAATCCCATGATAGGTTTGCTTTAATTGGACACACATGGAAGGCAATATGGACAGCATATAGCAACAAGGGTTGAACTGGATGGAGAAGCTGAACTTGCAAGAGCTCCCTAGCTCCCTGCATAAACAAGAAAAGCTTTTATTGGAATGTTCTATTTATATCTTTAACTTCTGTATGTTTTAAAATGGTTTTATATTGTTTTATGTGGGGGTTTTAATTATTTTTAAAATATCATTGTTCAAGGTCTTTTTTCTTGAAATATTTTTGGAAGCTGTTACCCCACTGGAAAACCCTGTCCCAGGGTCTACAATTTTGATATTAAAATATGATTCAATGTGCCTGAGAGGTCACCCGAATGGGCACATAGGCAGCCATGGTCAAACGATTGAAAACTAGGTCAGGCCAGTAAAATCCCCGATCATGTAGCTCCAGGAGACCTCAAGCTGTGCAGACCCACAGAAGACAAAGGGTCCTCAGCCCCTGAGAAGCCAACTTGAAGAGATTAGCATCTTTTCCCCAAGTTGAGCACTGATTGCAATAAAATCCTATCAGGCAAAGACCATCTACATAAATTCACACCACAACCCAATGCAACTCAAGATCCTGAAACTTTGGCAACACCTCGTGATCTCATCATGCAAAAGGAGTTGCCGTCATGGAGCTTCTTTTCTGTTGCAGCTCCCATTGTTCTCGCTGGGAAAGGATTAGCCCTCCAGGTATCTTTTCCCCTACAAATAGTCTCAGCTTTTGAGAGTTTCTTTGGATCACTCCTGGTCATCCCAGCTGACCGTTTCTCTGTCCGTTGAGTAACCCCCTCAGCCCTCTCTGTGCTGAGCTCCACTTCTTCACTGTTTTTCCCGAACCAAGGACTTCAGGAAAAGGTGCAGTATTACCACAGCTAGAACCCCTTCAATATTCCCCTATCCAGTTTCCTCTCTTTTGCTTCTTAATAGGTCTTGAGTGAGTCATTGCTTTGGTGCATGAAACTTTCATTCAGTAAAATCATTTATAGGACATTTTTGTTTGGTTTTGGGCTTGGCCTGACCCTGTAAAAACTGCATAAAAGACTCCACTATGTTACCCTGCCTCTCGCATTGCTATTGCTTGTGCTCTGGCTAATTTCCATTCCCCATCACATGGAGCATATTGAGGTGTTCCCCAAGGGACCCCAGAAATCAGGGTAACAAAGCCACCTTTGGTCTCACTTTGGGAAAAAGGTGGCATATAAATGAAACAAACAAACAAACAAAAGCTCTGTCCAGAGAGAGTAAAGTCCAGATCCAAAAAGTCAAAACTCTGAAGGAGGAATGATCTTTCCAGGCATCAGAAACATGTAGGGGCCCCAGGCAACCCCAGAAATGTTGTACTTTCTACCTACCAACCTTTCCTCTTATTTCCAAGTATGTGTAAGTGTGCTGGAAGGTTGTGTTTTGCAGGCTAGGCTGCTCAGGGAAAGGAAGTTTGGACAAGGGCGTCTCTGGGTGTGTACAGAGGGAAGGTGCATTACTCTGTTGCAGCCTAGACAGAAAGGAAAAGCAGTGGTGGTGGTGGTGGGAACCGAGTCTGGTTTTGCTTTTGGTGGACTCGTTCATTTGCTGGAATAGATGACCTCTAGGAGAGTTCAAGCCAATGTTCAGTGGAGACATGAAGGAGATGCCAAAGAAGCATGAAAGAAAGAGGTTAACAGGTGAAGGGAAGAGGAGGAAAAGCTGCTTTCCCTTCCTTTTTCTCTTCTTCCTGAAGCTATTCTTGGGCACAACCTGATGTTGTCTCACAGAGGGTCAAAATGGAGGAGAGAAAGACTCTTGCAACCCCAAGACCCTTCTCCACAAGACTCCATCTCCTGCCCTGGCCCTCCATGGTTTGTTTCACCCCACCGTAACCCACCGCCACTGTTGTATCTTTGAGGAAGGAGCTAGAAGACTCTCTCCCTCCTACTCAGAGGGACCGATGCCCTGCAGGGAGCAGAGTCCTCCTGGCAGTGGCAGTGGCAACAGCTGGGCTAGTAAATCCTGAACCCTGGGGAGAAGAGGGAAGAGAGATCAATCCAATGGATCTCACCTGGGGGAGAGCCCCTAACCCCAGCCTCTCAGCAACGGCCACCACAACAGTCACAGTGCTCCATGGTCTCTGGCTGTTGCAAGAACTGAAGTGGGAGGCCAGGGGGATGGCCTGGAGCCCAGGCAAGTGCCTGCTGCCTTGTACACTTGTGGAGAGCATGCTGGAGACTGTATGAAAGAGTGGGGAAATGTGTGAGAGAGCTGGAGAGAGAGAATGGGAAAGGAAGAGTGTGTGAGGAGATTTGTGTGTGAGAGAGGTCCTTGGTGCCACCATCCCCACCCAGAACCACAGCAGGAGAATGTTGCCTTCCCCGGGTCAGGCGAGGCTGGAGCCGTCCTTACCTAGAAACAGCGGCCCAGTTTAGCAGCAGGAGCAGGTGGGTGGCTGCATCTCCAACTGACCAGCAGCAAAAGAGGCACCTCCTCCAAAGGTGCGTTGCAGCAAGTGACATCAACCTCTGCCTCTCACCACACCTGAGTGAAGGGCTTTTCCTGGGCCATGTGACAAAGGCAAGGATCCTCACCCCCATGGCACCCCCCAAAAAAATGCCACCAGGGGCGCCCCCCTTCCCACCCCCTGTTGCTCTACCACTACCTGGGAGGCCAGTATAGCCCCAACAGTTGTTTATCCTCCAACCTGCACTCACTCAGAAACCAGACATTCTTTCCAGATGGGACAACAGTGGCATATCAGAAATAGAATATCCTACAAACAAAGCAAAAATTTTACAGAACACTTCCGCTGTGGACCTCACCTCAAGAAGCATATAAAATTGCTCTAACAAAACAAGGAAATTTATTAACTTATCAAGACTTGCTGAAATGGGAAGGGGATAAACCAAGAATGTGTACAGAAGAAGAACTAGAAGCTGCAGGACACGAACTAAATTGGTTCCCTTGGAGACAACTTAAAGAGAGATTTATATGGATTTGAGAGAAAAGAAATTGAATTAGACATACTGATGCAGTGGTACCAGAAGAAGAGAATTTCCAAATTTTACAAATTATTTTTGCAAAGAGAAATGGAATCAGAAGTTGTAAAAGATACTATGGTTAGTTGGGCACAGAATATTGGACACTCAACTGAATTAGAAACTTGGGTGGGAATGTGGAAAACTGATATAAAATTTACACCAAGTCTAAACTTAAGAGAGAACTTTTATAAAATGTTATATAGATGGTATATGACACCAAAAAGATTGCAAAAAATAACTAAAAATGGTAATACAAGATGTTGGAAATGTGATGAAAAGGTAGAGTCTTTCTTTCATATGTGGTGGACTTGCAAGATAGCAAAAAAAATTTTGGAAGGAAATATATGATGAAGTTCAAAGAATCTATCATTTAAATTTTCAAATGAAACCAGAGTTTTATTTGTTAAACATACTAGGGCAACAAAGAGAAATAAGATGTCATCAGAAGATAATATTGTATTTTATAACTGCAGCAAGGTTGAGATATGTGCAACATTGGAAAGAAAGGAAAAATGTGGATATGAAAGAATGGAAATTAAAAGTCCTGGATATGGTAGAGACAGAAAAATTGACATTTTCTTTGAAAAACAAACCTAGTCAGCACTTTGAAAGGAATGGAAGAAAGTTTTGGTTTGGATAAGGACATAACAGAAGAAATGAAAAAGAAACAATGTAAGATTGCCTGGAAGGTAATGCAACAATGTAACAATGTAGGATGCAACCATGTAAGATGAAACAATGTAAAACGTTTTACTTTCTCTGAATAAGTTGCAACAATGTATGAATGGAATGCACATAAGCAGATTCAACTGGGCAAAACAAGCTTGGAAGCAGAGAGGGTTTTTTAAAAAAAATATTTTCAAATGTAAACTTCAATAAAAATATTCATAAAGAAAAGAAATAGAATATCCAGTAGCTACGAGAATCTTTGGTAATTTTCTTCAGAAGCCTGATAATCTAAAATAAATTCAGCTAGTCAGCAGCCTGTAGTCAAAGAATCCAAAAGTTCTTGTGTATCCATTTTCTAGTTATTATTCAATCCATTTCCCCACCTCCACCCTGAGAATATACTTCAATGTAAGTCTAAGAGGTATCTTTAGACTAGACTGTTTGCCCACTGAAGAATTAAAAGTATTTTAGGAGACCTGGCAATGCCAATGTATAATATTGCACTATACAGGATAACATTTGTCATTACTACTTGAAAAGAGCCAGTATGAAAATAAATGGCACTATCTTGCATAACAGCTCAACCTTGCACAAAGATCTAGCTTTAAAATTATTTATTCAAAATGCATAATTTAACATTCATTCCAGTTTAAGGGGAGACATCCCACAAAGGCAAAGGTAGTGCTATCTAAAATGAAAGAGAAAGGGTGATATGGAAGTGAATAATTGCTTCTGGAAGTGTAGCCTCTAAATGATTAAATGCAGTGATAGAGTTTTAAAAAATTACCTGAACAAGAAAGCTGAAGAGTTTCCTCTTTCTTAGCTGCTATTGTCTTCCAGCCCTTTATTTTCAATTCAAAATAGGCTTAACTGGGCAGATTCAGACACTGCTTTGAGAAACACATTTTCCTCACAGGACTGCTTACTATTAGTTCATACAAGGTTTAAAGTCTTAACTGAAGGGCACTTTGATACTGAAAAATTAGAATGCTATTATTGCACCTTAATTGCCCTTCCTGCATTCTGTGGAATTATAGAATCATAGAAACATAGAATTGGAAAAGACCCCAGGGGCCATCGAGTCCAGCCCCGTGCTATGTAGGAACACTCATCAGAGCATTCCCAACAGATTGCCATCCAGCCCTCTCCTCAAAAACCTCCAAACAAAGAGACTCTACTGCTCTCCAAGGTGGCATATTCCACTGCCGGACAGCTCTTACTGTCAGGAAGTTCTTCCTGAGGTTCAAGTGCAATCTCCTTTCCTGCAGCTTGAATCCATTGCTCCTTGTCCTAGTCTCTGTAGCAGCAGAAAACAAGCCCGCTCCCTCCTCAGCATGATATACCTTCAAATATTTAAGCAAGGCTATCATGTCCCCCCTTAACCTTCTCTTCTTCAGACTAAACATACCCAGCTCCTTAAGCCGTTCCTCATAGGGCATGGCATCCAGACCCTTTACCATTTTGGTCACTCTCTTCTGGACACGCTCCAGCTTGTCAATATCCTTCTTGAATTGAAGTGCCCAGAACTGGACACAATATTCCAAATGAGGTCTAACCAATGCAGAATAGAGTGGTACCATTATCTTCTTCGATCTAGACACCATACTCCTATTGATCCAACAAAGAATCACGTTAGCTTTCTTGGCTGCCTCATCACACTACTGACTCATGTTCAGCTTGCGATCTACCAAGACTCCTAGATCCCTTTCACATGTATTATTATCCAGCCACGTGTCCCCCATCCTATATTTGTGCCTTCCACTTTTTCTGCCTATGTGTAGGACCTTACATTTCTCTCTGTTGAAATTCATTTTGTTAGCTTTGGCCCAGCTATCCAAGCTGTCAAGGTCATTTTGAAATTTGATCCTGTCCTCTGGGTATTAGCAACCCCTCCCAATTTGGCATCATCTGCAAATTTGATCAGCATGCCCTCTACTCCTTCATCCAAGTCATTGATGAAGATGTTGAATAGCACTGGGCCCAGGACAGAACCCTGTGGCACCCCACTAGTCAGTTCTCTCCAGGATGAAAAGCAGCCTTTTGTGAGCACACTTTGGGTTTGGTCAGTCAACCAATTACAAATCCACCTAACAGTAGCCCTGCCCAGCCTGCATTTTATAAGCTTCTTTGCAAGAATGTCATGGGGAACTTTGTCAAAGGCCTTAATGAAATCAAGATATGCTATGTCTACAGCATTCCCTTCATTTATCAAGCTTGTAACCCTATCATAAAAAGAGATAAGGTTAGTCTGGCATGACTTATTTCTGAGAAATCCATGTTGACTTTTTGTGATTACGGCATTGTTTTCTAAATCATTACAAACTGTCTGTTTAATGATCTGCTCTAGGATCTTTCCTGATATTGATGCCATGCTGATCAGGTGATAATTATTTGGGTCCTCTTTTTTCCTCTTCTTGAAGATGGGGATGGCATTTGCCTTCCTCCAGTCTGCTGGGACTTCTCCTGTTCTCCAAGAGTTCTCAAAGATTATTGCACATGTTTCAGAAATGACTTGTGCCAGTTCTTTTAATGTCCTTGGATGTAATACATCTGGCCCTGGAGACTTGAATTCATCTAGTTTAACAAATGTTCCTGTATTACTTGTCTACATATTCTGTCTTGCATTCTCCCCCCTTTGTCACCTGCTCCCTGTTCCCCAGGTTGAGTACTTCTATCCTTTTGGGAGAAAACTGAGGCAAAGAATGTGTTGAATAGTTCTGCCTTCTCTCTTCCCCCCATTGTTAATTGGCCATCTTCTCCATGCAGCAACCCTACCATTTTCTTGTTTTTGCTTTTGCTGAAGACATATCTAAAAAAGCCCTTTTTGTTGTTTTTAATGTCTCTGGGAAGCCTAAGTTCATTTCCTGACCTTCTCCCTACATCTCCTGGCCATTTGCTTGAATTTCTCTTTGGTGGTTTTGTTACCCTGTGTGCTGGGGGTCCCGGGAGGGGCTCCCAAATAACCAGAGAACAACAACAAAGATGGGGAAATTAACTGGAGCACTCACTTAAGCTAGCGAGAGGCAGGGTAATTTAGCAGGGATCTTGCAACCCTGTGTATACAGCGTCAGGTCAGAACAGCAGCCAGACAAGTTTAAAGTAACAAAATTGGTAGCCTTATTAGCAGACAAATAACAAATAAGACGACACATGCACACAGCTAACTAAGAAATAGGAAATGAGAGTTTCGGGGGAAATGGGCGATACGACACCTTTCTCGTAGTCCTATAGAAACTGGAGATGGTATTGAAGAAACTCAGCGTGGTGGCCGAGGGGAGTTTGCTTGACAGAGTGGCAGCAAGGCTGGATGGAAGTCCGGAGCGATCCAAGGAAGCTCTTGGAGCTTGGGGTTTTTATGGGGGAAAATATGACCGTGGGCTAGTCTGTACTTGGGAGAGAACAATGAGGTTTGGGTGCAAGACAATGTCTCCGAAAGGTCAGAATTTAACATGATTGAATTAAGTTCAAATTGACAAAGGGATGACCGGTATGCAGATGCAGCTTGCCTGGGCAGTGGAGTGTCCAGCTCACCAGGGTGCCGGCTCGAGGCAGGGAGCTCTTTGTGTTAGCATGCATCCTTAATTAAGTGTTTGTTTCGGGAGGTCTCCTAAAGCAAGATCTGGCTGTGTCTGGCTTGCTTAGGTGTAAACAGAAATGATTCAGCATTTAATAGCCATGCCTAGCTCCGTGCTTGTTCGGGGGCCTCACAAACACTTGGCTGAGGGTGGCAAAGTAAGACTGAATTGTGATATCAAAATGATATCTAATGTCGGCCGAAGCCGGACCAGTTCACAGTGATAACAGTTTCACCATTTTTCCATTTCCTGTACATGTTTCTTTTAACTCTTAGCTCAGCTGAGAGTTCTTTAGCCAACCATTTCAGTTTCTTTAGACAACTGCCATTTTCCCTCCTTATTGGCACAGTTTTCAATTGTGCCTTCAGTATCTCGCTTTTAAGAAACTCCCATCTGTCATGAACTCCTTTCTCTTTCAATATTCTTAACCATGAGATTTCAGCAAGTAACTTTCTAAGTTTACAGAAATCAGCTTTCTTAAAGTTTAGGATGCATGTCTGGTTACACTTGGCTTCTCCTTCCCACTGAATGACAGACTCCAAAAGAGCATGGCCACTCCCCGTTAAGGATCCCACCACCTCCACCTCATCAACTAGGTCATCCCTGTTGGTCAGGATCAGATCTAAAATAGCCAATCCCCTTGTTGCCTCTTCAACCTTCTGGACCATGAAATTGTCTGCAAGGCAAGTGAGGAACCTGTTGGACCTTGCAGTCTTGACAGAGTATGACTGCCAACAAATATCGGATAATTGAAATCTCCCATTAACACTGCATCTCTCCTTTTTGAATGTGTGGTCATCTGCTCCAGGAAGGCCTCGTCCAAGTCCTCAGGCTGGCCTGGAGGCCTGTAGCAAACCCCCACAATCACATCTCTATTGTTTCTCGCTTCCTTAATTCTTACCCAGATGCTCTCAACTTGGCTTCCCAGATTTAAGTCCTGGATCTCTTCACAGATGAAAACATCCTTGACATATAAGGCTATTCCTCCTCCTTTCTTGCTTGGTCTATTTCTGCGAAATAGGCTATACCCCTCTATTCCTACATTCCAATCATGAGATTCCTCCCACCAGGTTTCAGTGATGCCTATTAAATCATATTTATTTTGTTGTACTAAGAGTTGGAGTTCATCTTGCTTAGTTCCCATGCTCTGGCATTTGTAGTTTGCTGAGACTTTCTCTGGCTGAGAATTTGGCATACCTCTCCCTAAACTTCAGGTCTCAAGGTTCTATTGGATATTACCATGGCAGTCAAAGTGGAATCCTAGTGTTCTAAATATGCAGTGTGAACTCAACAGATGCACCAAGTGTAGTTTATCTGTCCTGGGAAGAAAAAGGACATTCTGGTGGCAGGAAAAGAAGTTCAACTCATTTTTTTTCCTGCTGTGTGTGTGTGTGTGTGTGTGTGTGTGTGATGGACTCAAGCAAGTAAGAATAGTTAACCCCCACCATACACCAAATATATATCTACCCTTTTTCTAGGCATTTGGTGTAACTGCTGCCCTGCTCACTCTACTCCATGCCTCTTCCTTTTGTCTCCCTAGCTTTTGTGTGTGGAGAGAAAGAGAAATGGAAGAGAAACCCTGCTCTTCTCCAGGACAGAGAGATAAGAATCATGATCAGGGGAGTTTGGAAGGGAACCTTACATTGACACTGTCAGATCTGCCTTGCAGTAGTTTCCTAGGCTGCATGCTTGTTTTTAATGTTGCATTGAAAAAATGAACTCTCACTGGATGTCAAATTAGCTAAACTGGGGTTGTTGAACTTTGGAAACATGATGAGAAGATGTGACTCACTGAAAAAGAAAATAATGGTTGATAAAATGGAAAGCAGTGGGAAAAGAAGGAGACCACACTACAAGTGGATGGGTTCAACCAAGGAAGCCACAGCCCTGAGTCTGCTAAACCCAAGCAGGGCTGTTGATGACTGGACATCTTGAAGGTTTCTCATTGATAGAGTTGCCAAAAGTCAATGCTGAAGTGATGGCACATAACAATCAGAAGAATGAAATGAAAAGAAAAGAAAAGAAAAGAAAAGAAAAGAAAAGAAAAGAAAAGAAAAGAAAAGAAAAGAAAAGAAAAGAAAATTTTTGGCCAGTGGAAGCTGCTAGGCAGGGATGGCAGCAAAATCAAAACAATGTGGTGGTGTGGTGGTGGTGGGAGGGATGGAGATGGAAATGAAATGGAAGTGCATGAACAGCAAAGTTCCTTTTCTATTTTCTTCTCAGTCTCAGTCTTCTCAGTTTCTTTTCAGTTAGCAGCAGACCAACCAGGGTGACAGCTGCTACTGATATTAGATTGCTCCTAAAATTGCAGCACAGAGCCGTGGTTTGAATTTTAAAATACATTTTCTTTTTGAAATCCAAGCCCATTCAAGTTATAATGAGCGGCGAGTGTCCCCACACTAACAGACGAGTGGCAGTGAGATGGATTTTCTCAGCAATGATATATTATTTTGTTCAAAGTATTTTCAGTTTCTTCAGGAAAGACTTTTAGCCATTGTTTTCAATTAGAGAAAGTGACTGTTGGGTTAAGGAGCTGCCCTGCACCCTTTGGGTCATTTCAAGGTCGGGGTGATCGTTTTTTCTTCCCAACAGAAAGTCACACAGAAGGCCACTTCCTGTTTGGAAAAAAAGACCTCTCCTAAGCCTAAAATATCCCCCAGATACCCAAAACGTGGGGGAATTGCTAATTTGTTCTTCTCAACACCTTCTAATTTGATGACCTAATTTGTTCTTTTCAACACCTTCTATCTATCCCAGGAATCCTGTTGATCAGCTCTAACTAGAGTAGGTCCATTGGTTTTATTGTTGAATGGTAAATCAAAATATGGGTAAATTCAGTTGATTAAATGACTCTACTTTACTTGTAATTATAATAGCATTGAAGTTCGTTGACAAATGTTACAGGGAAATGTATGCTTCTTGCAATTAGCCTATTTTCATTCCCAACAATGCATTTTCCTGGGAGACAGGTGCTTCCAGCATCATACTTCCAAATTAAGCTCTTGTTCACTCATAGCCACAAAGTAAAGCAAGTTTTGTGATGATCAATCACAAAACAAAGCGGGCTAATTGGGAAATATGGGAGATGAGTAAAGTCCAGACATCTTTTATCACATTAGGACACTATGTGTATCATCTAGTTTAGCCCTTAATCTCTTCAACTGCATCATACCACACTACTCTCAACATTTAGGCCATTTCTGCATGTTACCTGATCCCATTGTCCTCTGATTGTGATCCCAGCAGTGCCTTTGGTAGGAAGGGAATGTGAGAGAAACGCTCCCCTCTGCGCCTGACTGGCTCCCTGTGGAAGGGAGCATGAGGGACATGCTTCTGTCTTCCGCAGTGCACCTGGGGTCTTTCCCATGCTATGCTGAAGTAGGAAGTGCCTCCATCATGCTTCCTGCCCTTCCACAATGCTGGGAGGGACGGAAGCTTCTCACAATTGGAGGCCATTGATGGAGGAACTACGTCAGTGATTTACCCTGCAATCGCACCAGGTGGCAATGGGAAAAGGACAGCACCGCCATGATGTCATGCAGAAGTGTTGTCGCAGTCCTGTGCAGTCATTGTGTGGAAAGCGCCTTACTCTTTCTCTCTTCTCAACCAGTCCCCTTTCAACATGCAAGTCCAAATTCTCTGCTAATCTTTCCATACTTTCCTGGAACCCTTATTGAGCTTTCTAAATAATATCATTTATTGCTTTACAAATTCCATATTACCTCACTACTCCACTGGCGACGTTCCTTTTCAGTGGCAGAGAAGAAAAAAACATGGCATCTGAAAGCTTTCGAGCCAGCAGCTCCAGGGACTACGATTGCACTGTTAAAAGTTTTAAGAATTTGGAGGAAGACACTCCCCACTAACCACTTCTGGGTTAATTTAAACATCATTGAACTCTGAGTCAAGTTGCATAAGATTGCACTGTTATAAGCATAACAGCTATTATCCTGTCTTTCCTTCTTTTTGCTGGAGGGTGTGGCTTTCTCCATTTTTTGTTCCTGAGCTGAAAGCCTGTTTATGCTTGCTTTATTTTTAATCTAGAAAATCTCTAAATGCTCTAATTTTACTTGAATGATAGTGAGGGGTTTTCCTTGAGGAATATTAAAGCTTTTAGAAGTAAGCTTAAAGCCCATTTGAACAGTGTATACTCTGACAATCTGCAGAAAGTATCAGCATGGAGATTGTATGTATCCAGGCTCTGTGTTACCCATTCCTGCAGCGTAATGAGAATGTGTCAGTCTTGATATGGGGATTCACATTCACCAAGCTGTAAGGACAGGTAACTAGAGATTTGATGCTAGTAAAATATTATTAGAGCTGTCATCTGTAGATCTATTTGGTTGGATGTAGCATAAGCTGCCTGCAGATTTGAAAGACAACTTCCATCAGTGGGAGGATTTTCAGGGAGCAGAAATTTTCTTCTGCTGGAATGGTGATGGTAATCTTTGTCAATATCCCCTTCTTCCTACAATCTGTGAAGTCCACTGAAAATTCACTTGGGAGGGAATTGTACGCACCTCTGAGGAAATGCAGAAGTAGGAGTGGAAGATTGCAGGGTGGATCAGCAAAATTTGCCCCTCCCTCAGTTCACCAGGGAAAAAAAAAGCTCCAAAATATCAAATGCTCAAGCTGGAAGAATAAAACTCAAAAATTCAATAGTATGCTTCCTTCCACCTAGTGCTCCACCTTTGGTACATCCCAGAATTATTCTACATTTTCCCTTAGTATTGCTATTTTTATGCATTTTGTCTATCATGGCCAACTAAGGGAGTGTATCATTGTTTGTGCAAACTAACAGGTCATCCCTAGACTAAACGGTGCTCTGATCAAGGTGTGCCTTCAATGCCCCATCCCCTACTCTTGAAGTGTTGACAAGCTGTGTAGCTTCATTGGATCTCCAAAACAGGCCCCACTACTCCCAGCCTTTACCAGGAATTTCCAGGAAAAGAGCTCAGATTTACCAATGGGTAATTTATAGGGCCAGTGCTTTCCTGAACCATTTCTGGGCACAATCTCATTGAAGTCTCCTAGGCCTTCTTGCCTAGGCAGTACAGGCAGCAAGCAGTGAATGACTCAGTCCAGTGCTTCCTCCAGCATGGTGCTCCTTGTTGAATTTACCTACTTTTAAGTCCTGGTTGTTAATTCATTCAGGATATTCAGTGTGTGAAACCATTTCTGTTATGGGAAGACAGTGCTGGCCCAAGCTGCACCTATTGATTACCTAGCACCCTTGATCTAGTCAGGAAGAGAATTGAGGTGTTCAGGGAGAATCTTCTCTATGGAAACAGGTTGAAAGCAGTGAAAGTGTAACAAGTTGCCAGCCATTCTGGCTGGTCAAGTACTTCCTTCACCACAGTACCTACAATACTGGTTTCTGCAATCCCAGGCAAGGGGATTAGGGATAAAAAGCATGAAGACTATTCATTAATAGATTTGATACCTAGTGAGATGTGTAAATGTGCTTTACCCATGCCTCTTTCTCTGGCTTAAAATGGTGGAGACCAAATAAGTGCAAAGATAAGCAACGTAAAAAGAAAACCCTCTTCTGTCACAGATACTTAAAACTAGTCATCAAACTGGGGACAAATGGACCCATTCATTTCTAATGTGAGAACTTCTCAAAATCTGAAAATACTTTGTAAACAGTACAGAGGGACTGTCAGCTCCCCCTTTTCTTTTTAAAAGTGAAATTTAAGTTGGAGAAAGTGAATCTGATACATCCATGCATCTAGAGAGAGAACTTTGAGTGCTTAACTGTGACAAGTCTTGTGTTTCATTCTGGTTTCTTTGTGGTGCTGAAATAGGATTGCCACCTCTTTATCTCTGATGGGCTGCTATCCTTTTTTTTTAAACAGCTACATATCAGGTAAGTATAATATGGTCCCCACTTCCATGCTGGCAATAGCTATTTGTGTTGATGTTGGCCAGTGAAGCTGTGTGTGTGTGGGGGGGTGGGATATAGATTCTGTTTTGATAAGAATTTTGACAAAATCTGAATATTTTCTCATACACAGGAAAAAAAGAATGTGAAATTTAAAAAATATAGGAGAAAGTGAAACTAACAGATTTGCTTATCATCCAATGCAGCCTTTTTCAGGTCGAAGACTGTACCACATGGGCTGTAGTAAATGTTTGCTCTGAGTCAGTCAGAAGAACAGGCAGGATGGAAGAATGGCTAGGAGCTGCGGGGTCTACGTCATCCTCTTAATTGCTGTGTTTAGAGGTAAACATTTGTTCTCTAAGGCAATGTTATTATGCCTTTGGGTCTAAATTATCCCTAAATACAAGGACCCACTATCAAGCATATTAACATAAACAGCATGCTAAGCCAGAGTAAATAGTAAAGCCAGTGAGTTTGAACTGTTTGTGCTTAATGCTTGCCCTGAGAGTTGATTGAAAAAAAAATATAGTGAATCAAAGGAAGAATGCATTATTTCACCAAATCAAAGACTTAAAACAAGAAGGAATAGACTTTTCAATTTTAAATAATATATTGTTCCATTAAAAAAAGAGACCCAAAACTACTGTGTGCAGCTTTCAGTAATAATCAGTAAAGGTGAAATTATATATCAGTTCTCCCTTATTGGCAATGACATCCAAAAATGTGTTTCACTTATATTCCTCAGCATGTCTCTTTCTTTGTTAAAGCAGTCTCTATTAGTCTTGCATCCATCCTGTCAGGTTATTTGCATTAGCTGCAGATTCTCTTTGTGAAATGTTGACTTGATGGATACCACATTTCCTAGGGAAAAAGCATTTCAGTTAAAAGGAACTGACAAATTTCCAATTAGATCTGCCCAGAGCTTTATTCTGGATGGATTTTAATCTTCTGCATGAATAAAACCTGCTGGTGGTGGTGGGGCTTATAGCAATAGCAATAGCAATAGCATTCATTTCTATACCGCCTATCAACTAGCGTTATCTAAGCGGTTTACAATGTATATTTTTAGCTAATTGCCCCCAACAAGCTGGGTACTCATTTTACCGACCTGCGAAAGGATGGAAGGCTGAGGGAGGGAGGGGCTGAGTGCCTCAATAAATTCTAGCATGACAGCTGTGGAAGGCTAGGGGGACATGTTAACCCCGTAAGAGACTAAAGGGCTGTACCTGCTCTCCCTCAAAAAGTCTCCAAATGTCTTTTGGGGGGTATGGAGGAATTTTAAATGAACCTCATGAACCTAAATGAACCTTTTGAAATATTTGGGAGCAATCTTTCTTTCTTTCTTTCTTTCTTTCTTTCTTTCTTTCTTTCTTTCTTTCTTTCTTTCTTTCTTTCTTTCTTCCTTTCCTTCCTTCCTTCCTTCCTTCCTTCCTTCCTTCCTTCCTTCCTTCCTTCCTTCCTTTTTCTTTTTTACAAAAGAAGGGCTTTTATCAGAGCGTTTTACTTTTAAAAATACTTTGCCTTTCAATGGTATATTTTAAATGATTTTAAATTCTATAGGTGGCTGAAATGCACTTCAAGAAAACCTTTTTGTACATTTTTATCTATATGCATTTTTACTATCTCTCTTTTTAGTTTTTAATTTACTTTGAGTACCAGCATGGGCAGTATGTATATATATATATATGTATGTATGTGTGTGTGTGTGTGTGTGTGTGTGTGTATATATAATATATGTAAATTAAATATAAAATATAACAATCAATCAATCAATCAATAATATCTCTGACTCTATTTGTATAATCAAACCAATGAGATTAAAATTATTAATACTCCTTAAAACTCACAAATATGCACTTTTTTTTAACTGAAACTATAGCATTTTTAAATCCCATTGGGACAGAATGGACCATATTTGGAATAATTAATGCCGCACTGAAGTCCTCCGTAAGTCCCACAAAAAACACAATTTAATCTAAATATAAACAAGCAGTTAGATTCCTTAGAAAGAAATACATTTCTTTTTATAGCTTCTGTTTTGTGCACACCAATGTACAGTTGGACCTCCATGTTTGCAGGTTTGACTTTCATGGATGTGATTATTTGTGAGTTTCTACAACCCTGCTGCCTTACCTCAGAAACTTCTTTGAGAGGGGAACCTTCCCTTTTGGCAGCTCTGATCAGCCACACAGCCCTTTAAAAAACTGCCCTCTGGTCCTCCTCTTCCACCAACTGCTTTCTGGCCAACTAAGGATGGCTTGCAGTATGAATTCTCAACACTACAAACCCGGTCTTGTTGCCACTCCACACCCAAAGAAAGAGAGGAAAAGGCCACCTTGCCAACCTATCACCCCTTCCCTCTTATTTCCCTGACCTGGTTTTGACCCTGGTTGCCTGTTCTTCTCCACCATGCCTCAGCCCCCTTCGCACAGACATGCACATCCATATTGATATTTTCAATTTTACCACTTTTCCAATGGTCCTTAACCCTAGGGAATTGGAGGGCTGACTGTACTTATATGAAACACATTTTAGTGTACTATTATCTATTTCTGACCAAAACTATGCTTGCTAAACATTTTGAAAATTAATAATTTAGCATCATTCCCCTTTCTCCCCATTTACCCAGTCCTTCTTTGTCTTATTATATTCTCTTATCCAACATCTTTAAAAGTTTTTTTCTTCTCCAATACTGGCAGCAACATCCATGTCATCACTATGGATCTTCAGCATTCTGTTTCCTGCATCATCTTTACTAATCTTTCTCTTCTGTTGACTTTCTTTATATGTCTTGTGAATACCTCCATCTCTTTTATAGAGTCAATACTTCTACTTGGAGTCCTTCTTTCTCTCTTTCTCTGTCTTTTTCTATGGCTCCCATCTCTCTCTCTCTTCCTTCTTGTCTCCTTTTCTGTCCACTCCTTCTCTCTTCTTATGTCATCTTCCATGCATTCCTGCATTATCTCTCCTATTCTGCACAGGCCTTCCTTCCCATGTGCATGCAGCATCAATGGCTTCCTCTTCCTGTTTGACCTTTCCTCCTGTTCTTTGCAGTCTGTCATGCTTTGCGTTCCTCACCACCACTGTGTGCCCCAAAGTGAAAAAAAAAATCTGCAAGTTTTGGAATGGGAGGCAGTGAAGGACATGTGGGCACCATAGGAAACCAAAACACTGGTTTTCATATGATTCCTGGGAAAAGTACTCTTAAATTACATGTAATTTCATTGTGGATAGAGGATATTGTATGTTCTGACTTATTTTTTTTTAAATGTACCCACGAATATATTAAATTTTGGTTCCAAATTCTGAGTACAGATGGACCCAGCTCTTATGAAATAGCTCAGGGCCTTGGGGAACTACGGAGGGCCAATTATGTGCTCTATAGTCTTCAACAACAACATTTGTAGCTGCACATGCTTGAGACATTTGAGCAAGCATTAGATGCCTTTCTGTTTACAAACTCCTGCCATTACACTCATCTAAACATAGGGTGTGCTGTCTGTGCAAAAGGCAGGGAAAATCCTCCTTAATATAGTAGGCTGTTCTTTCATTTGACTTAGGCCCTTTCCGCACAGCATTTGCCATGCGAAAGGGCGCCTGGAGTGTTGCGCGATTGTGAGGAGCAATCTGCATGATGCACTCAGAATTGGGCGATGCTCCAGGGGCTGGTAGGCGCCGATCGCATAACTTTTCATTTTCGGCTAGAAGCTGAAAATGGTGCATGAGTGCGCATTACTCCCGGGCCCCACACACACTTACCTGGCATGCGGAGCCTCCAGAGCCACGTCGGTCATGCTTCCTGCCCCAGCGCAGCCTGGGAAATTCCCAGGCTGCGCTGCGGAAGGAAGAGGCAGGGCTCTTGCGCGAGCAGGCAGCTCGTGCGGAACTGAGGCAGCAGGGATGCGAGAGCCTCTTGCCGGAGGCTGCTCGCGTGATCCCTGCACCCCAGTGCTTGAAGAAGGTAAGGTGTGGAAAGGGTCTTAGATGGTCTCACATGTATTCAAGCTAAGTCTATCCAGCTTTAAGAAGAATCCCAAACCAACAACTCCAGATTATTTTTATTTCCTAATACATTTCAGTTCACTGCTTTGGCTGCATGGGTAGTCAAGTCAAGCAGCATTTTTTTAGATGAGGTATGACAAGAAAACACTAATGAACAATTTCATATAAAGATGAAATATCTTATTTAAGAAAGTGATGGCCCTTGAGCTGGATGAGATGTGACACCACCATCTGTCTGAGAACAGACATGGACCTTGTAGCAGCACGTGCAATGGCAGAACATGGCAAGCACAACTTACTACTTTTCAACAGCCTAATTGCTGATGATTAAGTGCTGATGCTTGTCAAGCAAGCACTTTCCTATTTTCTCCAACAAAGAGAGAGAATTTGGTGATTATGGAGTATGTGAAGCACTGAAGTGACAGCACAAGCTTTAGTTTATCCACTAAAGGAGGAGAAACAGTCTTCCTACCAAGTTACCAGCAATATTCCAAACCATTCCAACCATTAATATAAGGGGCATTTTAAATGAAGGCAAAACCATTTGTATCCATGGATGCGGGCTGGTTGGAAGATTGCATAGAATCTTTTTGTCGTTCCTGCTGATACATGATGCTGTCCTTTTTATTCAAGAGAAGCCTAGGGAGTTACCTTCTATTGAATCAGACCACTGGATCAGTCTTCCCCACTCCCCATTGCTCTGGATGCCAACTCTCATCATATCCAGAGAGCCTGCTTCTTGCTGGCTGAATGATGGCAGCTGTAGTCCAACACAGTGAGAGAGCAAAAGATTGGGAAGCACTCCCTGCACCAAAAGTCAGTGACTCTTCTGGTTTTCTGACAATAGATATTTCCCATCACATGTAGAAAAGCTGTGATTGAATCTGGGATTTTTCTTTTTTCTTTTTCAGACAAAGCAAGTGCTCTGTTATTGAGCTGCCACCCTTCCCTATTATGGTTCATCCAGTCTTATGACAATCAAGAAAATGATAGTAATCTGAGACTTGCACTTTCCTTTCAGTAAAACTGAATGCATAGGATAAGGGTTGCAATATTTTCACTGTCCCACTGTTCCACCTGCATACACTTCATACATATAAAACAAGGAGCTGCAAAGCCATTCAAATAAAAACTCTAACGTAGTAGTTGACAGAAAACCCAGAGCCATTATTAACTATTGTGGCAAAGCTTGAACTGGAGCATGTAAAAGTCTGAACTTGTTTCCAGTAGGAAAAAAAACTGTCAAGGGGAATTGTCTGGCTGGCCTGGGAACAGAACCTTCCCTCACAGGAAGAGCTCAAGGAAAAGAATGTAAGCAGAAAACATTTTCAGTTGCAGAATACTGATTATAACATCACCAGATCTTGCATAGCAATATCACTGGAAGGGACCATAGCTCAGTGGAAAGTGCATGTTTTGCCTGGAGAAGGTTCTATAAGGGAGAACAAAACATATGAGGAAAGGTTGAGGGAGTTGGACATGTTAAGTCTGGTGAAGAGAAGACTCAGGAATTGTTACCCTGTTTACTGAGGGTCCTTCGAGGGACTCCAAATGTGCTCAACTATTTGTGAGGAAAATTAGCTAAGAGCACAAGTTAGCAAAACAAGAGGCAGGGCAATGCAGTGTAATCTTTAAACCCAATGTCCACGGGGTCAGGCCAAGCTAAGAAGCACACCAAATATAAAATAATAGCTGTGATTTTATTAAATATAAGCAAACAGTGTATGCAACACACTCACACAAGTAACTATAGAAAATAAAGGTGCTAGCGGTATAGGGGATTTTTAAGAGGGATTGTTGAATTGGGTGATACTACACCTGTCCGAAGCCCGGGGTAGATCACTGAGGAGGTCTGTAGGTGCGCAGTCTCAGACTGAGACTGAGGGGAAAGCTCGCTGGATGAAGTGGCAGCAAGGCTGGATGGTAGTTCAGAGCGATCCGAGGAAGGTCTCAGAATCAGGGGGTTTTATAGGGAAAATATGACCGTAGGCTAGTCTGTACTTGGGGAAGAACAATGAGGTTTGGGCACGAGACAATGTCTCCAAAAGGTCAGAATTTAGCATGATTGAGTTAGTTCCGAATCGACAATGGAATGGCCAGTATGCAGATGCAGCGTATTTGACAGTTAAGCGTCTTGCTTGCCAAGTTGCCTGCTCGGGGCAGGGAGTTCTTTGTATTAGCATGTATTAGGTCTCCTAAAGCGACAGTCCGGCTGAGTCTAGCCTGCCTGGGTGGAGAATGGAATGTTCAGCAATCAATGGCCATGCCTAGTTCTGCGCTTGTCCGGGGGCCTTGCAAACACTTGGCCGAGGGTGGCATAATGGGGCCAAATTGTGATATCAAAAATGATATCTAATATCCTCCAAAGTCGGGTTAGCAAAGGGTGATAACAGAATGACATAATTGCACTCTGTAAATATCTAAACTGCTGTCACAGACAGGAGGGTACGGGTTTGTTCTTTGCTGCCCCAGAGGATAGGATTAGGTCTAATGGCTTTCAATTACAGGAGGGTGGATTTTGATTGAACATTAGAAGGAAATTTGTGATAGTAAGAGCTGTTTGATAATGGAATCAGCTACCTAAGAGGTGGTAGGATCTCTTTCTCTGGACTTTTTCAAAAAGAGGCTAGATGCTGGGGAGGCTGTAGCTGGAGTTTCTGCGCTGAGTAAGGACATGGAGTTAATGGTCTAGCTGGCCTCTTCCAACTCTATGCTTCCACGATTGGACAGAAGGTAATAGGAAAGACCCTCTGCTTGCTGCAATCTGGAGAACCATGATGAATCTCAATACTGGGCTAGATGGACAAAAACCTACCATGCTGTTAAGGAAGTTTACTGTGTTCTTGTAAAATGTTGAACACTTAGCATTTCTCCTCTGAGAATTTTAGAACTGTATTTCCATTGAAAAATGAAATTTTTAACAAGGCCCTTTGAAACATACTGCTGGCTCTTTCAAACATTCATGGTTTATGCAGGAAAGAGGAAATTATTGCCTTGTTCAGACTATTTGTCTGTGTACCAAATTGGGTGTGGGGGGACAGAGAAGAAAGAAACATTAAAAGGCCAAGCTCAAATGAGCAATCAAAAAAGAATGTATTTTGTAACTTCTGCTAAGAATGCCTTTAAAAGGCGAATGACTGTTCCAGGGCAGGGAGTCTTTAAGTTGCTAATTGGCATATATTTGCAACATAAAGTATGCTGTTGCTCTAAATGCAGCACTCTTTCAGATGACTTTTGAAGTCACATAATTGTGTAGTTGCTTTTAAAAAGCTGTTTCTCAGACTGCTTTCTACACATAGTGTGTTTTGATGATCAATTACAGTGTTCCAGTTTTCAGCTCGGCACATGTTTTGTCTTCCTACCTACATTTCCATATACAGTATTTTCTTCTACTCACAATATTCTTCAGCTTTCCTCTGGAAATCATAACAAATTATGCTTACCACAGGAGGGCATTTCCATGGTTCTCCCCTCAAAAAACATTCCCTCATTGCTACATTTAAACGATAAAATATTCATTTTTATAGTTTTATCATCTACCAGTTTAGGCTCAACAATAATTCTCCTTCCTCTATGTTAATGAAATACAAACTTTAAGCTGATTTTTTAAATGGTACACATGTTATCAGGCAGATTTCATTGGTAATCAATTTAACAGTTTCAGCATTACAAAGAAAACATAATGGCTACCCCTAAACATGCAAAGTATTAATCCTGTTTTATAACACATGACGTCTAGTGGACGTATTCTTAGACTGGACAATGTTCTACACTGTGTGTTGTTAGATAAACCGTCAGTTCCTCATTATGTATAGGGATGGACTTTTTCAACCTTCCATCTTTTCTGTGTTGGTATAAGTTATCAGGGTGAACATGCCTTGGGACTTGTGGAACCATTTTTGGCTCCTCTGAGACCCTAAAAAATGGTGCTGCCGTGACTCCCATTTTGGAAGACTGAAAGTGTTATCTTATCACTCTCAGTTATAGGAGGGGGCAATGAGGACCTTTTTGTTGCTGTGAGGATGGATACCCTCTGGAACAGGATAACATTATGAAACATGACCCCATAGGGTGTTCCCTCCTCCTTTTCTGGCTGAAATTTGTTTTTCTTTTCTGCTGATTTTTTTGGTAAGAAGGGGTTTCCAGGGATTTGGGATGGTTGGTACATTCCACACTGAATCCTCCAAAGCACCACAGGACCATGCCCCTGATATACTGGGATATATACATAGGACAGAAATAGCAGGAGGGCATATCCCCTGTTGAAAATGATTAACAACCTGTCAAAAAAGATTGATGGGTTTTAACAACCTGGCAAGAAAAACCTGAAAAAAGTTTGATACTTCTTCCTTACCTGCAAGTACTATGGCAGGACATCCAGAATGGGTCATGTGACCCTTGCTGGAACTTGCCACATCTTCCTGACCAATAGGGCATGGTTTTGGAACTCTCAGATCCATGTGTCTGAAATATCCAATCAGAATAGATTTCCAATTTGTGCTTCAGCTGGCCCCCAGCAGGGTCATGTGATCCCTCTAGGAACTCACCCCACTCCCTCATTTGATAAAGTCTGATTCTGAACCCCTCAAACTCATGTGGTCTGAACTGTCCAATCAGGGTAGACTTCCAATTCACATTCTGATTGATCCCATTAGAGTCATGTGGCTTCTCTAGGAACTTGCTCCACCACCATTGACCAATAGTGTCTGATTTCAAATCCCTCAGAATCACATGAGTCAAAACAGCCAATAGGTTTACAGCCTGCGGAGAGATATATTGTGGAGAGAGAAGCAGTGATTACTTGCATGCCTAAGTGCATTCTGTGGGGACAACATGGCAGCACTGAGTACCTCTCAGAGGCTTACAGGTTTTTCTACTCCCAGAAAAGTAAACTCACAGAGAGGTCACCCCTCCCAAGATATAATGTTCTTTTGGGCTTTTCCGTGTCTATTGGATCTTTGAATATTCAGCCTAGAAAGCAGGTGCTGTATAAAGAACTTGAAAATGCACACCCAGTAGCCTGGGGTATGGATTCCATTGACCAAGACTCAGATATCAAATATGATTGTGGTTGTAATTTAAAAGCAATTCTCCAGAAGTAGAGAAGATGGAAGTTTCTAATATTCCACAGAGCGCAGAATCATCTTTGAATGGCACAGATGTTGTGGATGGCACAGTGCTTTTAAACCAGCCACTCAGACTGAAGCAGTGATGAAAGGAGGAGATCCTGACCCAATCCTACCTACTCTTGAGGATGTGTTTGAGGAAGACCCTTTCGATAAAGCCATGGAAACATGATTCATGCTATCAGAGCTCATTGTTAAGAGTTTTATTTTCTAAAAATGCTGGTGGGTGGTTATTAGCTGAGATGAAGAGACATGAGTATGTTGTTTTCCAAAAGTGGGGGGGGAGGGGGAAGTGTTTCTTATTCCTTTTTTCCCCCACACAGGAAGAAGACCTGCATGCTGATGGTGCTAAGAAAAAGCCTGACAAGAGTTCACAGACTCTAAATGTTTCTTCCACTCCTGAGGAGTAGATATGTTTTCTAGTCTTTCAATTGGTAAAAAGTTTGTTTTACACTTTTGTGTTCATACTTACATTAGCTGGGAAAATGGCATGGCATGAAAAAGTCCTGAGTGATATGTATTACTCACCAGGGGAAGGTGGGTGCTTTGGAGGCATGAACTCCCAACGTCATGAATTAAAATAAAGTAAAAAGGCTAAGAGACGGGAGGTTTCCCATTGGCTTTCCGATCAAGATATTTACACGCTACACAGACCAGCCAACATTTATTTTAAAAAGAGCAAGATTACTGTTATCTAAAGTGGACACTTAATGGCAGGCTGATCTTGTTGATATGCAGCAGTTTTCTAAGTATAGCAGAGGGTACAAGTACATTTTAACAGTAATAGATATTCTGTCTAAATATGCCTGGGGTTTGGCTTTAAGGGACAAAACAGGAAGAGATGTGCCCAATGCCTTTAATACTATTTTCAGGCAAGATGGAAGAAAACCTGACAAATCACAAACTGATTATGGCCAGGAGTTTCTAAATAATGCTTAAAACAGCTTGAGGTTCATTATTTTGTCACTGATAATGAAGTCAAGACAGAATATCTTGTGGAATAACTTAATAGAACTTTAAAAACAAAAAATATAGAGACGTTTCACAGCTAACAATACTTTTATTTATACTGATGGTGCCTCATTGTTTTTAAAAGTTACAGAATTTTCAAGAAACAATCAAAGTGAGACCTGCAGGTATCAATGATTCCAATGCTCTAGCAGTGTGGAAAATAGAATATAGAGATACTGTCAAAACAAAAGAGGAGTTTTTGCTACTCAGAAAAAGAGATGATGTGAGGATTTCTAAAAAGAAGGGCATATTAGCCAAGAGATATGAAAAGACTTTCACCACAGAAATATTTATTGTAGATAACATCATCAGAAGTGCAAAGAGATCAGAGTTCCTATAGAAAATACCACGGGGAGGCTATTGTTGGGAGCTTGCATCCTGAAGAATTAAAAAAAGCTAATGTGAAAGAGGATCAAGTGCACAGGACTGACTAAGTTCTAGCCACTAAAAGCCAGGCTAGGAGAAAGCAGCAGCTAGTGAAATGCTTAGACTGGCTTAGCAAGTTCAATAGTTGGGTGCTTGCTCGTGAAGATGGTGAACCTGCGCAGAAGTTTGGGAAAGGAAAAAAAAGGGAGGGGGTAGTGGATTTTATATTACACTCCTTAGAAATGCCTGTATAACAGTTTTTTCCCCCACAGAATACAGTTTCAAACTTTGCTATCTTTAGCAAGATCCCTGGTCTAGCTGTGACATAGTATCCACACAGTCAGAATATTATCATTTTTGATACAAAGTGTGAGATTGCAAATGAGAACAAGACATGGCCCTTCATTCTGTGATGACACTATTATTCCAGGGCCCCTGAACTGTTGGAAAATATGAACAACCTTATAACAGAGAGCTGTGACTTCCCTGAAATGCTTCTGCATTATGACCCAATGACTAGAAAGGTTAGGCTTAAAACAAATGGACCATACAGAATCCTAATTGGAGGAAGAGTAGCCCACATATTAGATTCCTTCCCAACCAGCAAGCTAAAAATCTACCTTTCAAACCAAATGTCATTGGAGCCTTTAACCCCTTATATATTAACACTGATATTATGGAGCATCAGATAGTGAGAGACTTCTATGTTCTTTTGTTGCACTGTATGCTTATATGTGGGCAAAGTAACAAATGTGTCAATATCGGTTATGACAAACCTCAGTACATCTCTATAAGTAGCTTCGCACTAATACCATCACCACTGAGATAAAGACAGACAAGAACAAAAAAGAGCCATTTCATTTTGGTAAGGTGATTGTGAAGCCATGCTCCTGCCCCAGAAGAATACTGAATCTTTAAAAATGGTGCCTTTGTTTTGTTTGTTTCAAAACAGCAAAAGCTCCAAGTCCGGATGGGTTTGCAGCCAATTTTTATAAAGTCTTTGAATCATCAGAATTACTGGATCCACTGATGAAAACCTTGAACTTAATTAGACTGGATCGCCTACCAGAAACCTGGAAACAAGCAAACATTGTATTAATACCAAAAGAAGGAAAAGATCATACACAATGAGAAAATTATAGATCTATTTCTTTACTAAATACTGATTATAAAATTTTCACTTCTATATTAGCTGAGAGACTAAAAAAGATACATCCTGACCAAAATGGCTTCCTGCTTAATAGACAATTGAGAAACAATACCAGAATTCTGATAAATGCAATTGAACATTTTGAAAAGAGAAATGAAAAGAAACTGGCCATCCTGTTTATTGATGCTGGAAAAGCATTTGATAAAATTAGATAGAGCTTCATGACTGAAACATTGAAAAGAATGGGATGTGGAATGAATTTTCTCAGATGGGTTGAAGAAATCTATAATGACCAAAAGGCAAAATTTATTATAAATGGTGAATTAACAAACTACTTGAATATAAACAAAGGAACAAGGCAAGGATGCCCGTTGTCTCCTCTTTTGTCTATAACTATTCTCAAAGTCCTAAACAACAACATTTGAACTAACTCCGAGGTAAAAGGGATTAGAATTAAAGATCAAGAGTACAAACTTAGAGCCTTTGCAGATGATCTTGTCTTCTTTCTGGAAGACCCAACAATAGGGGTCAGAAAACTGCTGCACAACTTGAAGATATTTGGAGAAGCAGCAGGTCTAAAAATCAACAAAAGTAAATCATATATTATGGCAAAAAAATATGGAAAGGTCAGAGAAAGAAGAGATAACCAAGACAACCGGATTCAAAATTGAGAAAAAAGTAAAATATCTGGGTCTGTGGTTCGCAGAAAGCAACAAAGATTTATTTGAAAACGACTATAACAAAACCTGGAGAGAAATAGCTAAAGATTTGAAAAAGTGGGCCAACCTCCATCTACCTCTATTAGGTCATATAACATCAATCAAAATGAACATTTTACCAAAATTAAATTTTTTATTTCAAAATTTACCAGTTATTACTAATGACAAACCTTTTCAACAATGGAAGAAAGAATTGACTATATTTTTGTGGATAGGAAAAAAGCCAAGGATTAAATGGAAACTATTGAGAGATCAAAAAACAAAAGGAGGTTGTAATCTTCCCAACCTAAAACTTTACTATTATGCCAATGGACTAGCATGGATTCAAGATTGGATCACTCTAAAAGATAAAAGAACATTGGCAATAGAAGGGCCGAATGTGCGGTTTGGATTTCATGCATACTTATGGTACAGGAAGGCAAAAATAGACAACCGTTTTGTAATCATTAGGTCAGGAAATCTTTGTTAAAAATTTGGATAGAAATAAAGGATTTACAATAAAATACCAGGCTGGGTATCTCTGCAAGAAGCTTTCTTTGGAAAATGGATAGATGAAGAAGAGGACTGGATTAGATATAAAAATCTGATAACTCAAGACATTAGAGAAGAGATTATAATTAAAACTCGTGAAGAACTTCAAAATCAAGGCTTCAAGTTAATTTGGGTTCCCTGTCTACAATTGAAGGAAGGATTTAAAATGGATTTAAAATTAGAAGGTTTTGCACCTCAAAAAACATATAATGAATTAGAAACGATAATTTTCACCAAAACAAAACAGAAGATCTCTTATTTCTATAAATATCTCTTAACCAATCATTTAGAAGATGAAACTGTAAAAGATGTCATGATAAAATGGGCAAAGAATATACGACATGAAATACCACTACAACATTGGGAAAGTGCCTGGAAAAATACAAATCAATTCAGTTGCTCCCAAGACCTGAAAGAAAACTTCATAAAAATGATGTATAGACTCCAGAAAAAATAGACAAAATTTGTCACACAGGAAACAACAGATGCTGGAAGTGCCAGGAAAAAACAGGCTCCTATTATCATCTTTGGTGGACCTATCCAGTTACAAAGAAATTCTGGACAAAAGTATATGAGGTTATAAAAGAAATATTTTGGGTTACATTTCCCATGTGTCCAGAATTCTTCCTGTTGAATATGATTTTCATGTTTGAAAAAACTTTCTTAAAGAAAAACAATCAAATCTTGTTATATTTGGTTATGGCAGTAAGAATAAACTTTGCAAAAATTTGGAAAAAAGCAAATACGCCAGATATAGATCAATGGTTATCAAAAATAATAGAACTGAAAGAATATGACTTGCTTACCCATTATATAGAGGGAAAACAAATTGATCAATTAGAAAAAGATTGGGAGCCTGTGAGAACATACGTAGACAAGAGATGAGGTGTTAAGATATAAGATAAAAAGAAATAACATAGCAAAATGTATATTTTAATAAATAAAAATAGATATTAATTTTAGAAGAAGGATATATGGATTATGTATGGAGGACAAAAATGTAAATTGAGTTGAATTATGATATTAGCCTTTCTTTACACTTAGGAAACAAAAAAAAGTGTTGAAAAATAGGATATGTTATGTAAGGAATCACAAGAGAAAAAGTGTACTCAAACTATTTGAATATATTTAGAATGAAGTAGTAGGGAGTTTCACACATATATGGGAAAAAAGCGCATAAATAGTATTCTAGATAGATGGCAAAAGGAAGTAGACAACTACTTTTCTTTAAATGGTCTTATTTCTAATTCAATGTTCATATATGGTTTTCTTTCTTGTATTGGATGGACAAATCTGTATGATAAGAAGTACTGGATTAGCTTTTTATTTGTTTTTCTTTACTTTTCTGAGTCCTGATTTTTCCTCAATTTCTGTGTGTTCTTACTACAATTTTATAAATACTTTTAATAAAAAGATAATTTTTTAAAAAATAGTGCCTTTGAAAAGCCCTTTCAACTACAGGGCTAAGGCAGGAAATGATCTCCTAGGGAATCAGGGAATCCCTGTAACGTATCGGTCTGGGCTTGGCAGGAATTCTCAGAAGCCTTTTCAGAAAAGCAGTTCCACTTTTGAGAAAAGGACTGAACATCATTAAAGCCCACATTAAAATAGCTGTTCATAATATTGCTAAAGATATGGCTGGTGAAATTACATAGGCAGGTATAAATAAAATAATCAGACAACTTCACAAGAAAGATCAGGCCTGATGTGTATTTAAAGGATGAAGAATCAAAAAAGAAAAGCATCACAGGAGAGGTCAACGGGCCATCCTGAGCCCTCAAACCAAAAAGTATGAGAAGAAAGAAAATTCAGAACAAGATTGCTGTAAGAAAGAGAAGGAGGTAGCACTGGGCACCAGCTATGAGAGGTATATTTTAAATACCACCATGGCATTTATTCACAGTGCTTCTGAAGAATGTACAACATCTGAATTAGACCTATTTACTATCAGGCCTACACAGATGAGTATTGAGAGAACTTTCTATATTGAGGTGCCATTGCTGATGCCTCTGGAAAAATCTGCATCTCTGGATCTTTTCATTGTAGGAAGTGGTGAAGATAACATGGATTTAAATAATATCCTCTAATATCTGTTATATAAGATTTTAAAGGAAGACAATGCAAACATTCCTTGAGATGCTGAAGCAGGGTTGGTGAACTGCCCAATAGCCTCCATCTTTAGGCAGCTGGATGTGACTTTGGGGGATCATTTCAGTTAGAGTAGCAACTACAGACTTTTTATAGAATCTGTGCTGAGCTGAACTACAGTGAAGACATTAAATAGTCAGTTTGTAATTACTTAGAAAGAAATGCTGTAATCACTAAATTACTTAGAAAGCAATGTGGAAAACAAACCTGCTCCCTCCTCAATATGACATCCCTTCAAATATTTAAACATGGCTATCATGTCCCCTCTTAACCTTCTCGTCTGCAGACTAAATATGCCCAGCTCCCTAAGCCGTTCCTCACAGGGCATGGCTTCCAGACCCTTTACCATTTTGGGCACTGTCCTCTGGACATGGTCCAGCTTGTCGATATCCTTCTTGAAGTGAAGTGCCCAGAACTGGACACAGTGTTCCACATGAGGTCTAACCAGTGCAGAATACAGTGGTACCATTACCTCCCTCAATCTACTCCTATTGATGCAACCAAGAATCACATTGGCTTTCTTGATTGCTGCATCACACTGCTGACTCATGTTCAGCTTGTGTTCTACCAAGACTCCTAGATCCCTTTTACATGTACTGTTGTCCAGCCAGGTGTCTCCCATCCTATATTTGTGCATTCCACTTTTTCTGCCTATGTGTAGGACCTTACATTTCTCTCTGTTGAAATTCATTTTGTTAGTTTTGGCCCAGCTCTCCAATCTGTCAAGATCATTTTAAAATTTGACCTTGTCCTCTGGGGAATTAGCAACCCTTCCCAATTTGGTGTCATCTGCAAATTTGATCAGAATGCCCTCTACAACTTTATCCAAGTCATTGATGAAGATGTTGAATAGCACTGGGCACAGGACACCCCACTAGTCACTTCTCCCCAGGAAGAAGAGAAGCCACTGGTGAGAACCCTTTGGGTTCGGTTGGTCAACCAATTACAAATCCACCTCCATGTTATTATGCAGCTTAGGTTTTTTGATTTGTTTAATGTTTAATTGCTTTAATATAGTTCATGTAAGGCTATTTCCACACTACACTGTTCTAATGCTGTTATTCCACTTTCAACATCCTATGGAATCCTGAGGTTTGGAGTTTTGGGAGGGGCCTTTAGAATTCTCAGCCGGCCCCAGTAAACTACAAGCCCCAGAATTCCACAGGATGTTGAAAGTGGAATAACAGCACTATAACAGTATAGAGCAGAAATAACCTTAGTCACCTTGGAAATTTTAAAGTGGTGTGTTTGTATATTTGTGGATATATAAAGTAAATAAATGCTCAAGACATTTGATGAACCTACATCAGCACTCCTCAGTGTCTGCGCTGCTAACTAAGCACTGAGAACTGCCATCTAAAAATATCTGGTGGGAATATCTGTTTCCTATCCCCATTCTCTGTGGGAAAAATAAACGTGATCCATAAATTTTAGAACAAGTTATCAAAATCGCAATTGTCTTTGATGAATGCTTTTGTGGCTCAAGTTTTTGTCTCTGGCTGCCAATACTTTGTACTTCTTGTGGATGGGGGTTTTTGTGTGGGAAAGAGGGATGGGGAAAAAGTATCAAGATTTTGCTTTCCAGGATTGCGTTCCATTCGAAGGAAGAGCTTCACCTATTGAATTTCTGCCACACAGCTGTTGAAGATACTCAAAGCCTTACAGAAAGTCTTATTTTCCCTGTTCTTGTTTCAGTTTAATTCAAATACTGTCAAATGATAATTCTTAGGCAATTTCCTCCCTGTGAAGTCAAGGCTGTTATAACATGTCTCTTCAAACTAGGAAGGGGAAAAAGGAGGAGGAAGAGGTTTGAGGTGCCTCAGTTCTGATCGGGGTGGGGGCTTTATATGTAAATTGTGGAGAAACAAGTAGGTGGCCCCCTGTCAAGAGTAGGTGAGCTTTAGATTCATCAAGATTTTTTTTTGCTACATAATGGATTTCTACTTCTCAAAATTACATTGGGTGCAATATATTTAAAAATGTTTTTAATTGGAGGCATTAATTTTGCAGGATGACAGTTTCATCATCTTCTCTTTCATGGAACTCTTTGACTTAAATCCCCAGAGATACTTTATAGCAGTCGGAACATGCTGCTGGGGTACATCAAGTGATTTCTCAATAACAGATCACTTCTCTCTTGACGTAGGGCACCCAGATGTAAAATGGGACCATCCTCTGCACCATTCAGAACAAAGAAGTTAAGAAGGCAGAACAGCTTGGTTCCCTTTTGCATTTGGCCACACTCCCCATTTGGCCACGCATTGCTACTTGGGAAAATGAAAAGCACTCTGTCTTATCTGGTGAAGAAGCTTTAGTTTTAATGCTCATGAATATTCAGCATCTAGTTGACAGAAAGAAATCAGCGTCATGAATTCATCCGTCCCCAAAGTGGAGGCTAAATTATTGAGAACAGATATAGTTGCAATAATTCTGAGTGGTCTGAATTCTGGAGCAGGTTTGGATGTTGGACTAAAGATTTAACTGTTGAATTAGGACTCTAGGAGACCAGGTTTTGAATCCCCACTGAGCCATGGAAACCCACTGAGTGGCCCTCATCCAGTCACACACTCTCAGCCTAAACTAGGAAGACAGTAGTAAACAAAACTTGCTGAGAAAATCCAACAATAGGCTTGCTGTAAGTCAGTGTCAGTGTGAAGTGTGAGAAGATGCAGGACACCTACACACACACACACACACACACACTTATACCCCTACTACAATGTCAAATCGTAAGAGGAAAGGCCTTTCCTCTCTACACTGTGGTAGTGCTATTATTCCACTTTTAACCTCCTGTGGAATCTGAGGTTTGCAGTTTAGGGAGGAGCCTTTTGAATTCTCAGCCAGAAAGCTCTTTGACCTCAGTAAACTACAGACCCCAGAATCCCACAAGATGTTGAAAGTGTTATAACAGCAATAAAACAGTGTAGTGCAGAAAGGCCTGAAGTGTGTGCTGAAGTCCAAACCTAAACTTAATCCCATGGCAATCCAAGTGACCATACAGTACTTAATCACTGTGTGGCAGACCATTCTGTACTTTTCTAAATATCTCTACAACAGGGCTGGGGCTGAAGTTGAGTTCCATCTCAACCTGAAGGGACCAGTAATGGTGTATGTGCAGGTACATTCTGTCCTAAGAGCCAGTCTCAGCACTGTAATATACAATCTCAGCCTTTTCTTAAATCATTGACTTTTGTGCTGTTTAGAGGAACCCTGCTGGATTAGATCAAATGTCTACCTCTGCAGAAAAATCTAATGAACGTCTCCTTGGAAGTAAACTGAACTGACTTCAGTAGGACTTCCTCTCAGTTAAGTGTGTTTATGGCTATAGCTTTAGCCAGTGCCTCAAATCCAAAAGCCTTTTGGGGGAGTGTTATGACATTGGCTATTAATCCATCTTGGGTCTATTTACCTGAGGCTATTGTATTACAACTGAAGAATGGGTCAAAAACTCATGGAAGTGAATATTCACAGGACCAAGGCAGAACTGAAGGTAATTACAACTGAAATATTTATAAAGCAAATATTTGAAGTTTTGGAAAGTTAATTTTTTTCAGATTGCCAATTCCCAGAAGCTTTCATCCAGTGTAGCAATGTTACTTGAGATACTGTGGCAACTATAATCTGAAAAAGTAACTTTCCTAAGCTCTCCAAATTTTCCTGACAAGCCCTACCTCAAATGTATATAGATTCTAAAAGCCTTAAAATTCTGTTCCTTTATGAGAAAGATAAATGCTCTTAAAATAGACAGTCTCTAAATTGGACAATACTCTTTGTAAAATCTACTTTTATGAATACTGAAATATTCATTTGGAAATGTGAAACGAGATAGCAAACATAATTATTTAAATTGCAACTGCCTTCAGGTGAAGGCTTTCATTTTAACAAGGGATTATGAAGAAAACAGAAGTTAAACTCTGCGGATCACAGGATACATTTTCTTGTAACTCAGAACTTTCCTTGGTATTTAAAGCACTAATAGTTTATGGTTTGAACAGAAGAAAAGGCTCATCCCTTCATCAGGGTGTGCAGTATTCTGTGTTCAAATGATGGGCTGCCCCTGTGCTGAAGAATCCCTTTGACAGTACATCATTACCAAATGTATGTTTTGGAAAGACCAGGGAACTGAGCTCCAAGAACGTGTGCTACAAGGTACATGTCCCATTGGCCCAATTCCTCTTCAGTGAAAGGCAATGAAAGGCAACCTGCCTTTCCTCCTAAAGGGATTGGGAAGACTCAGTTCCAAAGATGCATTCCCCACCCCACCCCATCCTCCAGGTGGGCTTTTCCATTGTGTGTTCTGTTGTCCAGTGTTACAACTATGTTTCTGTTTTTAAGAGATCTAACTGATCAGGCCTAACTCCAGATGAGATTTCATCACTTGTCCTTTATGGATCTCCTCCTCTTTCAGATCTGATCTGCTATAACTGTTTCATTTTGCTCTCTGTCTCTGTCTCTCTCTCTCTCTCGTGTATGTGTGCATGTGCACACACTCTCATCTTTTAATTTCAGCATACTCTTTTATCTCATCTTACCTTCAAATTCCCCTTCCTTTCTTCCTTGGGAATTGTTTCCTTTCCAATTGCTGTCCAAATTGTAAAATAAATCTAAGGTATTATTTTCCACATTGGCTAGATGTGAACTTAGCTATGTTGCTGGACATATATGGAGCAATAGGTGCTGAAAGTAATACGCAGACATCAGTAGGTTTATCCTCCATTAATTTGTCTAATCTCCCTTTAATGGCATCAAACCTGGTGGTTATCATAACATCTTGTGGCTGTGATATTCATAACTTAACTATGTGCTATGTTCCTTTTAGTGGTGAAGGGGACCACACAGAGGCAGGCACTGTGGTCAGGGATCTCTTAGCAACATGGCAGTGGCCTCAGCAAAGCAGATTCTTATAAAGACTGAGGTGAAGTGAGCTAGCATCAACAGAATTTACCATCAGCTTTAGTTCTAGCTATCCTTTAAATATAGCTCCAAAATCTCCACTGAAGTACAAACAAGGAAAACAGGTTGAGATCCATGCACATCCACTTCCCTTGCCCTGAGGATTCTTTGAGACGCTGCTAAACTGGGTGAGGAGGTGACAACAGAAAATGCAACACATTTACCTACTTGCCATGGGCTATCTATGTTTAGTTCTCTGTTACTGGAGATATTGCTTGGGAGCATAATGGAAGCCCACATGAACAGTCTTCAGCTGGAAAGCATGGCTGCTGTTGTTTTGCAAGTGGGGATGTGGGACATTATTCTGGCCACTTGAAATTCTCTACAGATGGCTCACCTATCCTGCTATCCATTCCCCAGTAGGAACACTGAATATACACACGGAATAAATGACACCCTGGGCAAAAAACCCTCCTCCACACACATACATCAACCAGCAGATATTTAAAGGGTTTTCCTTCTTTCAATGCTAAGTCAATAAAAATAAAAATAAAATGTGGACTAAAATGTGGAAGTGCCCTCCCTCTGAGTCAGAAGGTGCCAAGTGAAGTCTACCTTGCTTCACTCTCCCTACTGCTTCTTAACAAAGACTTTCTTGCATCTCTAAGGGGTAAAATGCTATGGATTTTTATGGGGAAGAGCTTGCCTATTGACTTCCACAAAAGAAAAGTTTAGAAGATCATTGAAGGCAAAGCTTAGAACTGATGCCACACCATGGAATGGTGCCCTTTAATGGCATGGTTATAAGTAAGGAGGAAAGCAGGTTTAGTCTGGCATTTTCCCTAACTGGCAAGTCTGCAGTGGACTCTAAGGATAGATTCATACTTTTATTTTGATGTTTAAAATTCTGTACAGTGTTTTAGGAAGGGAGGAGGCATGAAAGGAGTATTTGTGTTTAGTAAGTGTTCTTCTGAAAAGTATTGCTTAATAGGGAAGAAGTGAGTTGTATCCCAAGATTTGTTCTTTGTGCTTGGATGCATTACCTTTTTGGGCTTTTTTTCGAGCTTTCTAAAAAAAAAGTCTCTAAACCCTTTACTGTGTGTGAAATAATAAAAATACCTATGATGTTCTTTAGACTTCCTGTGTTGTTGTGATGGAATATTTCTTTCTACAACAAATGTTAGAATCATAGAATCATACAGTTGGAAGAGAAGCCAGGGGCCATCCAGTCCAACCTCCTGCTATGTAGGAATACCCATCAAGGCATTCCCAACAGATGGCCATCCAGCCTCTGCTTAAAAACCTCGAAACAAGGAGACTCCACCACACTTCGAGGCAGCAGATTCCACTGCCAGACAGCTCTGACCATCAGGAAGTTCTTCCTGAGGTTCAGGTAGAATCTCCTTTCCTGCAGCTTGGATCCATTGCTCCTTGTCCTATTCTCTGGAGCAGCAGAGAACATGCCTCCTCCCTCCTCAGCATGACATCCCTTCAAATATTTAAACATGGCTATCATGTCCCCTCTTAACCTTCTATCCTGCAGACTAAATATACCCAGCTCCCTAAGCCGTTCCTCATAGGGCATGGCTTCCAGACCCTTTACCATTTTGGGCACCCTTCTCTGCACACATTCCAGCTTACCAATATCCTTCATGAATTGAGGTGCCCAGAACTGGACACGGTATTCCAAATGAGGCCGAACCAATGCAGAATAGAATGGTACCATTACCTCCCTTGATCTGGACATTATATTCCTATTGATGCAACCAAGAATAGTGTTGGCTTTCTTGCCTGCTGCATCACACTGCTGACTCATGTTCAGCTTGTGATCTACCAAGATTCCTAGATCCCTTTCACATATACTGTTATCCAGCGATGCGTCCCCCATCCTATATTTGTGCCTTCCATTTTTTCTACCTATGTGTAGGACCTTACATTTCTCTCTGTTGAAATTCATTTTGTTAGCTTTGGCCCAGCTATCCAAGCTGTCAAGGTCATTTTGAAATTTGATCCTGTCCTCTGGGTATTAGCAACCCCTCCCAATTTGGCATCATCTGCAAATTTGATCAGCATGCCCTCTACTCCTTCATCCAAGTCATTGATGAAGATGTTGATTAGCACTGGGCTGAGGAAAGAACCCTATCGCACTTCACTAGTCACTTCTCTCCAGGATGAAAAGCAGCCATTGGTGAGCATCCTTTGGTTTCGGCCAGTCAACCAATTACAATCCACCTAACAGTAGCCCTGCCCAGCCTGCATTTTGTAAGCTTCTTTTGCAAGAATGTCATGGGGAACTTTGTCAAAGGCCTTACTGAAGTCAAGATATGCTACATCTACAGTATTCCCTTCATCTATCAAGCTTTTAACTCTATCATAAAAAGGGATAAGATTAGTCTGGCATGACTTATTTCTGAGAAATCCATGTTGACTTTTTGTGATTATGTCATTGCTTTCTAAGTCATTACTAACTGACTGTTTAATGATCTGCTTTAGGATCTTTCCTGGTATTGATGTCAGGCTGATCGGGCAATAATTATTTGGGTCCTCTTTTTTCCCATTCTTGAAGATGAGGATGACATTTGCCTTCCTCCAGTCTGCTGGGACTTCTCCTGTTCTCCAAGAGTTCTCAAAGATTATTGTGAGAGGTTCAGAAATGACTTCTGCCTGTTCTTTTAATATCTTTGGATGTAACTCATGTGGCCCTAGAGATTTGAATTCACCTAGTTTAGCCAGATATTCCTGTACTACTTCTCTACCTATTCTGTGTTGCATTGTCCCCCACTTGCTCACCTGCTCCCCATCCCCCAGGTTGAGTACTTCTATCCTTTTGGGAGAAAACTAAGGCAAAGAAGGTATTGAGTAGTTCTACCTTCTGTCTTCCCTCCGTTATTAATTGGCCATCTTCTCCACACAGTCACCTTATCATTTCCTTGTTTTTCCTTTTGCTGCGGACATATCTAAAAAGCCCTTTTTATTGTTTTTAATGTCTCTGGTAAGCCTGAATTCATCCTGCACTTCAGCTTTTCTGACTATCTCCCTACATATCCTGACTATTTGCTTAATTCCTCTTTGTTGGTTTCATCATTCTTCTATTTCCTGTACATGTTTCTTTTAACACTTAGCTCAGCTGAGAGTTCTTTCGTCAACCATTTCGGTTTCTTTAGACAGCTGCCATTTTTCCTCCTTATTGGCACAGTTTTCAATTGTGTCTTCAGTATCTCACTTTTAAGAAACTCTCATCCATCATGAACTCCTTTCTCTTTCAATATTCTTGACCACAGGATTTCAGCAAGTAACTCCCTAAGTTTACAGAAATCAGCTTTTTTAAAATCTAGGATGTGTGTCTGGCTACACTTCTCTTCTCCTTCCCACTAAATGACAAACTCCAAAAGAGCATGGCCACTCCCCCCTAAGGACCCCACCACCTCCACCTCATCCACAAGATTATCCCTTATCAGGATCAGATCTAAAATAGTCGATCCCCTTGTCACCTTTTCCACTTTCTGGACCATGAAATTGTTTGCAAGGCAAGAGAGGATCTTGCAATGTTGGACCTTGTGGTCTTGGCACAGTTTGACTGCCAACAAATATCAGGAGAGTTGAAATCTCCCATTAACACTGCATCTCTCCTTTTTGAATGTTCCTGCTCCAGGAAGGCCTCATTCAAATCCCCAGGCTGGCTTGGAGGTCTGTAGCAAATCCCCACAATCACATCCCTATTGTTTCGCACTCTGTTCATTCTTACACAGATGCTTTCAACTTGGCTTCCCGGATTGAAGTCACAGATCTCTTCACAAGTGAAAACATCTTTGACATATAAGGCTATTCTTCCTCCTTTCTTGTTTGGCCTATTTCTGCAAAATAGCTTATATCCCCCCTATTCCTACATTCCAATCATAAGACTCATCCCACCAGGTTTCAGTGATGCCTATTATATTGATTTTGTCATATTAAGAGTTGGAGTTCATCTTGCTTATTTCCCATGCTCTGTGCATTAGTGTAGAGACACTTAAAACCATGTGCCCTTCCTGGAAGTCTTGTACTAAAGTTACTTTTCCTCCCCCTGTTGGTCTCTAGTACTGATTAGCCTGCTCTGTCTATATCATTTGGGCTAGTTATCCCAGCACTCACTGAATCCTTGCCCTGAATAATACCGTCTCCCTCCCAGTTGAATTCAGTTTAAAGAGCTCCTGATCCATTTTTGTGAGACTGTTAGCAAAAATGTTCTGGCCGATGGTTGTGAGGTACAGGCCATCCCTTGCCAGAAGACCATCTTCATGGAAATGGAGACCGTGATCCAAAAACCCAAATCACTCCTGGCAGCACATTGTCCTTATGTTGTCATTATAGGAACTAGATGTCAAGGAGAAAGATAACCTAGGCAGTGGTTCTCAACCTGTGGGTCCACAGATGTTTGTGGACTTCAGCTCCCAGAAGCCCCAGCCACTATGATCAATGCTCAGGGCTTCTAGGAGCTGAAGTCCAAAAACATCTGGGGACCCACAGGTTGAGAGCCACTGACCTAGAGTAACTGCTCCCCTAAGATCTCTTTGGAATTTTTTAAAAAATGTATGGAAGAGTATTTTGTTACTCCTCCCTGGCTGAACACAATAAACCTCTAGATGCCTTACATTGCTGAGAGGGAGACTTTTGGATGTGGTAGGGAAAAGATTATTTCTCCCCTTTGTAAAGGTGTTATAACATTTCCTTTCCCTAGAAAAGCAGAGGATTTATCTGTTTCAGCCTTTATCTCATTATTACATGGCTCTAGGGTATAATAGCCTCACTTATAAGCAATTCCAGATCTTAGAAGGTCTTTCCTCTCTTTCAGAAGCAGACAAATGCACTGGAGTCTTAATAGAAGAGCAAGTTAATGTACAGAATTCCAGCATAGTTTACAATGTGCATGAATGAGTCAAACATACACAAAATCAGTTTTAGGAAGGACAGAAAGTAGGCTTCTCCCCATGTCCAAAAGAGTTTTCAGTTTTTTTATACTCTTTGTCTACCACAACATGAAAAGGAAAAATGGAGGAAAGAAGGATTCTAGCTGCACCTTTAAAAGAAGGATTTCTGAAAGATCTTTGTATACATCACAGCAGCACTCTGATCCAAGGCTTGCAGACACAAAGCAAAATTCTGTTTTTCCAGTTACATATTTTTAACTTTATGTATCATGACAGTAACAAAACAAAGTTTTTATGCATTTCTTACATATACTGATGAGTGACATTGGTTCAGGTGGGTTCCAGAATAAATTTGGTGCTGACATCTATTCAGCCTGGCAATGCTGTTTATTGCCTGACAATTAGTACTGGTATTAACATAATGCAGCTTTGTGACTTTCCAAATAGAGATGAGAATCTGTCCCTGAGCAGGTTTCTCAAGAGCTCTCACACTCTTTGTCTTTCTGCTTTCCTTCCCCCTCAATCATCCACCCACCTGCTTTTAAGTGTACTCTTTCAAATTTAGAGTTCAGGAAACTGCTTAAATTTCAGTCATATAAGACAGTTACTGGTGCAGAAACAGCCCACAGTCAATGAATTTTAAAATAAATAGAGACTTTAATCTCCCAGAAACTTTCCTCCTTACTTTGCTGATCTGTAAACCAACGTGATTTAGATACTTCTTTATTAAGCTAATGTCTTCCCTCCCATTTCATTGGTAGGCCAGCTACTAGATAATAGATGCTTTTCAATTTGGATAATCTGAGGATGTGGACAGGATTCTTGGTTATGAGAGCCACTACATGGGCTGTAGATCCTTGCTTTCCTCACTTATTAAAAAAAACTAGAGAGAGGATGGCCGAGTGGTAGAGGGAGTGTTTAATGCTTCTTTAAAACATGGTAGAGTTCCAGTTTGCCTCAAGAAGGCTGTTATAAAACAATTACTAAAAAAGCCAACTCTTGTTCCCACCATGTTGGATAATTATCAATCAGTCTCTAACATTTCTTTTCTGGACAAGTTTCTAGAGCATGTGGTGGCCTCACAACTCCATGGGTTATCTAGACCCATTTCAATCTGGTTTCAGGCCTGTCTATGGGATGGAGACTGCTTCGGTTGCCTTGGTGGATGACCTACATTGGCAAACAGACAGGGGCAATGTGTCCTTGTTGGTTCTGCTGGACCTCTCATCAGGTTTCGATACCATCAACCATGCTATCGTTCTGGGTCACCTTGCAGGAATGGGACTTGGGGGCACTGTCCTACAGTGGCTTTGTTCCTTCTTGGAGTGCTGAACCCAGAAGGTGGTGCTGAAGGACACCTGTTTGAGCCTTTGGCCTGTGGGGTCCTTCAGGGCTCAGTTCTGTTCCCCATGCTATTTAACATCTACATAAAACTGCTAAGGGAGGATGCCCAGAGTTTTGGGGATTGTTGCCATCAGTGTGCAGATAACATCCAACTTTATTACTTCTTCCCACTACAAGCCAAGGAAGCTGTTTTGGTCATAAACCAGTGCCTGTCATCAGTAATGGACTGGATGTGGGCAAATAAATTGAAACTTAATCCAGACAAGATGGAGGTGCTCTTTGTCAGTTGAAAGGCAGATTAGGGAATAGGGATTGAGCCTGTGTTAGATGAGGTTACACTCAACCAGGAGATGCAGTTTCATAGCCTAGATTGCTCCTAGATTCAACTCTGAGCCTGGAAGCCCAGATTTCAGCAGTAGGCAGGAGTGCCAGTTAAGACTCGTGCACTAGCTGTGCCCATTCGCTGAGATGTCAGATCTAGCCATGGTGACAAATGCTTTGGTTACATCCCAATTGGATTATTATAACATGCTTTACATAGGGCTAGCTTTGAAGAGTGTTTGGAAACTTCAGCTGGTCCAAAGAGCTGCAGCCAGATCATAGAATCATAGAAATGTAGAGTTGGAAGAGAACACATGGGCCATCCAGTCCAACTCCCTGCCATGCAGGAAAACCCTCAAAGCACTCCCAACAGATGGCCATCTAGCCTCTGCTTAAAAACCTCCAAAGAAGGAGACTCCACTATGCTCTGAGGCAGCAGATTCCACTGCCAGACAGCCCTGACCTTCAGGAAGTTCTTCTCGAGGTTCAGGTGGAATCTCCTTTCCTGCAGCTTGAATCCATTGCTCCTTGTCCTGGTCTCTGGAGCAGCAGAAAACAAGCCCTCTCCTTCCTCTACACGGCATCCCTTTAAATATTTGAACATGGTTATCATGTCCCCTCTTAACCTTCTCTTCTGCAGACTAAACATACCCAGCTCTCTAAGTCTATCCTCATAGGGCATGGCTACCAGGCCCCTCACCATTTTGGTCACCCTCCTCTGGACTTGCTCCAGCTTGACTATGTCCTTCTTGAATTGGGGTGCCCAAAACTGGACACAGTATTCAAGATAAGGTCTAACCAAAGCAGATTGTTAACTGTGATACACAACTCCCTTGTTGCAACAGCTCCACTGGCTGCCGGTCCATTTCCAGGCACAATTCAAAGTGCTGGTGATGATCTTTAAAGCCCTGCATGGCTCTGGTCCAAGTTATTTGAAGGACCTTATTCTCCCTTATGAAACAGCCAGAGGTTTGAGATTAGCTGGAGAGGCACTTCTCTCTGTCCCACAGGTACAGCTGGTGAGAACACACAGGAGATGATCTTTTCAGTAGTTGCTCCAAAGCTCTGGAACTCCCTTCTCAGAGAAGCAAGACTGGTGCTTCCCTACTATCCTTCTGCAATCAGGTAAAGACATTTTTTTTCAGCAAGGCATTCAATGTGTGATTATATGTGGCCTGTCTGATGTTGGATGTTGTGTTGTTGATGAATGTCTGAGTTTTTAATTTTAACATTGTAAACATTTGTTTTAATTATTTTCAATTGTTTAATTATGTTTTAACTTTTGAATTCTATGGGTTTTAGCTATGTCTTTTTTAATTTTGTAAGCTAATTTGAGTCCCAACCTGGGAAAAAGTGGGGTATAAATAAAGATGATGATGATGATGATGATGAAAATGATAGTTGTTTTGCTTTTTCACTTCCTTTAGCCATGATTTAGCCTTACAACATATTTTCTATTTGTGTTTGGCCAAACATATGCAGCACCTGTATATACCACTGCCAGATATCCTTCATGGAAAATGGTGTTAGCATATAGTTTTTATTAAAAAAACAAATCATATTCATGTTTAAAAGAATCATAAGGACGTGCACTTTATAAAACTAAGCACAACAATCAAGATCCGAACTAACTGTAAAAACAATTCTAATGAACAACAATAAAAATTAATACTACAGAAGAGAATCTACTTGAGCAGAATCTGCTTGACACAGAATGATCTTTGCTTTTCTTGTAAAGGGCAGCAGGGACAAAGCTGAAGGAACTTCTCTTGGAAATGGGCTCCAGGGTATTAAGTCTTCCACAAAGAGTATCTGCTCCTTGTCAAGCAGGAGTGGGTTACTACTGCATAGGCCTCCAGCGAGACTTGGGAGAGCTGCAACCCACCACACCCCCAAATATGAAATATCTTTTTAATTAGGAGTGCCCCCAATGCTCCTTAGAGGACACGTGGCCAATTTTGACATGTTTTTGGCTTTCTCTGGGCCATGTTAGGGCTTTTCTGTTCCTAATGGGAAGAGATCCAGAAAATAACTTTGGGGTCATTTCCTGTTGGAAAAAAGGGCTTCTCTTGGTAGCATGGAACCCCCAAATGTGGTGAAGTTGCCTCTTATACACTGAAGGCAACATTTAGGAGCATTTTTTTTCAAAACCTTTTGGCCTCTGAGACCACAAAAATAACTCTAAAGTCTATATGCAGCCACACTTTGCCCCCATCCCTACTGTATATGTTAATCTGGGGTTCAACTAGACCATAATTCTGCACTTTTTTTTTTTTTTGAAAAAGCACTTTTGCAAGTGCTAAAGTTGTCTGATTGCAAGAGCAAGTGGTATTTCTCACTTCTGTACCATAACATTTAGTATCTTAGTGTTTTGTGTTTCAACAGATCGGCTGGAGCTTCTTAACCATTTTCAAAGGCAGCATCACACAAAATGCATTACAGTAGTCTAATCTGGAGGTTACTGCACAAAGCAGCAGAGTGGCAATATTTTCTAGCCATACATTTAGCCAATGATTCAGTTGAAGCTTGAAAAGACATTTCAATTAGGGTATGTGAAATCTCCTTCAGATGAAGGGGATAGTATCTTTGATTCACGGATATTTTATTTGTGATTTGGAACTGCAATATGATTTGAGTTCAAAATCACAAGGAAAGTTTCTACAGACAGAAGAAATTCTCTTCTTCAAATGTGGAAGGTGATGGAAATAGCATCAGGAAGAGGGGTGAGGTTAATGGAGCTAGCGCATCCATCCCCACTTCGCAACCCTTGAGGCATTTACTTCACATTTTGAATAGGGCTACAATCTCGCCCAGATCTGATGGCACAAGATCATCATATTTCCTGCCTTACTAGTACAATATAGATATTAAAGAGCTGGCAAAACAGAACTGAACCCAAATACTCTATAAGATAAATCCTGCTAAACTGTGTATTTAATTTGTAATGTTCCCAAGAAATTCAAATGTTTTAAAAATGTTTATTTTAAAAAGCATTTTGCATTTAGACAGTTCAGTGATCTGTGCTTATAGCTGAATTACTACATTTTTAAAAATAATGCTGTAGAGCTTGAAACAAGCTGCATAGCTTCATGTGCATTTACATCTCATATTAAGAAATCAGCATAACACAATGGAATAAATCAGAAGTGTATTTTAAAACACTGACGTTTTGCTCCTCAGTAAATAAGTTTCGTTTCCATGTCCTTACTTTGCTCTTGAGATAGAGCTATGGAATGACAGATCTATACATTAGCACTTATATATATATATCCTGCCTGTAATCATATGACAAAAAGAAGGCCAGTATCAAAGACAAGGCACTCCTCCCCGCTTCCCCTTATAGTTAATGAAATCAACACTTAATAACTAAAATTGCTCCTGTTAGAGTATTAAGTTAGTTCTTCTTTATGCTAATGTATTCATGTGGTGGATAATTTATGCCAGAATATTAAAAGCCTATCAAAGGGTTAATGGACAATTTTGCTTTATCCAGAAAGGAATTTTGACAGGCAGATTTTCCTGAAGTTATGAGAGCAGTGAACAGCTTTATAACCCACCAGCAGGCATGAATTTCATACAACGTGTTATGTGAAAAAATGGTAGCTCACTGAGATAAAACAATGCTTTACAAGCAAAGGGTTCAAGGCTCAATATTTGGCACACCTTGATAGGTCTGAAAAGGATCTTAGCTTCAGACTTTGGAGAGCCTGCATCTGAGTGTACATAGTGTAGAGCTAGATGGATTAATGGTCTGACATGATAAGAGTCAGATTCTTGTATTCCAACAAAAATAGTAGCATGACTTAGGACATTTCTGCACCTTACCAGTTCCTGTCGTGGTCCCGGTGTCATCCTGGCAGTGCCTTTGCCAGGAAGAGAACATGATGTGAAAGATGCCCTCTGTACCCAGATGGCTGTCTGCAGATGGGAGTGTGAGCAACACACTCCTTCCTTCTTCAGTGCAGCTGACCCCTGTCCCATGCTGCACTGGAGAAGGGAGTGTGCAGATCATGCTTCTGCCCCTTCCGCATGGCCAGTGGGAACATCGTATAATTACGGGTGCTTAATGGAGTTTTTCCATTAAGCAAGTATCCCACAATTGCAATAGGTGGGGACATGCTGAGTGCGACTGTGATGGCAGACCACTGCCAACACAACCCTATTATGGGACAACGACACCATGTGGAAATGGCCTTAGAGACTTAGAATCATAGAGTTGGAAGAGACCACAATGGCCATCAAGTCTAACCCCCTGCCATACAGGAACACCCACTCAAAGCACCCGCAGCAGATGGCCATCCAGCCTCTGTTTAAAAACTTCCAAAGAAGGTTACTGTATCAAACTCCAAGGCAGCATATTCCACTGTCAAATGGCTCTTACCATCAAGTTCTTCCTGATGTTAAGATTAAATTTCTATTTCTGTAGTTTGAATTCATTGTTCCATGTCTTTTCTGAGCAGCAAAAAACAAGTTTGCTGCATCTTCAATATGACTTCCCTCCAAATATTTAAACATGGCTGCTATGTCACCTCTTAACCTTTTTTTTTGTCAGGCTAAACATACCTCTAAGCATATTACATTAGTCAGTTGTTTTGGGTCATTCTGTTTAAAGCCACATCTCCTGTACTTGAAAAGGTAGTGGAATGGTAATGTGCTTCTTTGTGCCATCACTCCATATGAACTTCAATTGCATTAGTTCCCTCCCCCACCTCCTCAACTGGAGATTCAACTATATCATTTATACTGACCTGGCTGCTCCACCTCTTGCTCCATAATTAATGTTTTTGTTTTTTTTAAAGGGAAGACACAGTTGCACAATTGTGCAAATGCAGTTTGTTTCATCCAAGTGTCACTATGTAATTATACAATTGTGGAATTACATAATTACACTTTTATAGAATGTCCCTTGCTCCATCTGAAAGGTGAGTAAAAACCATGCCGCTTCCACTCTTTTTTCCCATGCTTTTCTCCAATGAATGAACCAACACTTGTCTCATTCTTCTTTCGTACATAATCTTTAAATTTTTGTCTATTTAAACTTTTCCTTAACCAATTTCCAGGTTGGAATGACATTGTGTAGCCTGCTTCTTTGACTAGCTTTGCTGAGGGGTGAGGCACTGGATGTGGTAGGAGCTGGTTTGTCACATTGGAAACCAGTGAAAATTGCCCTACTGGTACAGCAAGCTGAGAGGATTATTCACATGGTTAGGGTTCCCGATTCTGATACCTAGGAGACACAGAAGGTGTCCCTGGAGGCGTGGACAGACTAGATAACACTGGGAAGCTACACACCCCCTGTAAAAGAACAACAAAGTTCAAACAGATAGATAGGAAAAAATAGAATTACTGGAATATAAGACACCGAGGCCCTTTTTGCATAGCATTTTCAATGCGAAAGGGCCCCTTGAGTGTCACGCATATGTGAGGAGTGGTCCACACAATGCACTCACGTTTGCGCAACACTCAGGGCCCGGCAGGGACCACTCATGTATTTTCTCATTTTCGGCTTGGAGCCAAAAATGCTGCGCGGTCGCACATCACTATGGGGCCCCGCGCGCACTTACCTTGCATGCAGAGCCTCAGGAGCCGGGCCAGTCACGCTTCCTGTCTCAGTGCAGCCTGAGAAGGTCCCAGGCTACACTGCGAAAGGAAGAGGCGGGGCTCTCGCGTGAGCAGGAAGCTCGTGCGGAGCCAAAGAAGCAGGGAAGCGAGAGCCTCTCTCTGGAGGCTGCTTGCACAAGCACCGCACCCCAGCACCGAAAATAGGTGAGTGAAAGGGCCTGAGATTAGAAGAAGTGACTGAGAAATTATCTATGGACCAAGAAGAGAAACTACATGTGATGGCTTTACTTGATTTCAAGGAAAGGAAGAAATGTCTCATAGGATTCAGAGGAATGTTGGAGATGCAAAATGAATATATATATACATATATGTATGTGCGTGTGTGTGTGCACACACACACACACACACACACACACAAGCATAAATGACTGATGCGTTAGTTGATCTTCTGGAATGACAGAGAGAAGACCTTTGTTGGAGACTTGTTAAAGATTACAGATTAGATTCCTGCGTGGTAGGACAGAAAAACTTGCTTAGAAAAGTGATTGTTTACCTTATGAGAAGACAGATGAGGGATCAAGTCCTTCAACAGCATTATTTAAATTAAATGCAGATTAATGGAACTGGATGATGAAATTGTATGACCTGTCAGAAATTGACAAATTGACCATTTTGGTTAAAGAAGAATCATTAATTAATTTTAAGAAAGATTTGGTATGCTTATTCCATGTTGAGATCATTGGGGGAATTTTAGTTTTGGGCTTTGAGGATAATTAGTTTTTGGCAACAACTAGAAATGTATCTTGGAGATACAATGCTGAAGAAGTAGACTTAGTATTTCATCTTATAATCATCAGCTGAGGGGCTGGAAGTCATGTGTTTATTCTGCTGTCCCCTTTTTAGCTTCATCTTAACTCTCTTCTCTCTCTGGTCTATTAAGTTAGGTAAGAATTTTGTGTTGTTTAGTTTAGGTAGTTGTTCTTTATCTTGTTTTGTTTCTTGTGTTTTTTCTTTATTCCCTTATTTTATGTATCTAAATTTTGTGTTTAATAATACACACACACACACACACACACACACATATATTTAAAATAACTTTTTCTGGAGATTAATGCTTAATAGTGTTACATCAGAATTGTGCTATTGTGCTATTCCCTTTGTTAAAAAAATGTAAAAAAACCAAACCAAACCAAGAAGAACAAGGGAACAGAGAACGAACATAAAGCAGTTTCTTTTGGAAACTCTTGGAAACCCCAGTGTTCTTGGATCCCAGCTACTGGAAGTTGCCTGTGATTCCCTGCAGCAGATCTCTGGGGAATCCCCAAGGAATAGTTATGAAACTACACCTACACAATACCCATTGTGCTCACAATATTGCAACAAGCAGAATGAGACATCTCTACCCAAAGTGTTTACTACACCATAGTCAAATAAGGGGTCATTCATGGATTATTTCAAGTGGGAAAATATTTGGTTTCTACATGACCCAACAGTGGTAAAGCACAGTATGGCACTGGGAGAGCCACAAGGCCATGCGATAAGCACCAGGCAAAGATGGGACTAGCACAGTGCAATTGTGGTATAACAGCGTCATGTGTAACACTCCTTAGATGATATATTCTGACACTTTAGGAACCAGAAAACAACTGTTCAGAAATAAAGGAGTATATATCCATCTTCTTTTCTGTAGCTTATAAGCTTTCACAAGCCCTCTACATGCACATGTTGAGCGTTCCTTATCCAAAAAGCTTGGAACCAGAAATGTTTTGGATTTCATATTTTTTTATTTTGGAACATTTGCAAAATGAGATATCTTGGAGATGGGCTGCAAGTCCAAACATAAAATTCATTTATGTTTCATATGCAGCTTGTAGCCTAAACAAAATTTTATACAATATTTTGATTATTTTTGATAATATTGTGTATGAAACAGAGTTTAGGCAGACTGAACTATCAGAAAGCAAAGGTGTCACTATTTCAGCCATCAATGTGGACAATCTGTGGTTGTTTGGCATCAGCATCATTCCTGACTCAAAAAATTTCAGATTTTGGATTTTCAGATTAAAAACGTTCAACCTGCAGTAGATTTATCTGTAAGAACATTATCCTATAGGTACATTTGGAGTGGAGATGGCTGAGAAATTCACCATACTGTTGTTGTTGTTTTAAAAAAACAGATTTACCTGGTTCACACCTTCTAGATTAGACTGCAGAGATGAATGCAATTTGCACTCCAAAATTTGTGCATTACCAAGCTTGCAAGATGTTGTGTGAAAGAAAAAAAAAGTCAGATTGTGCATTAGAAAAATGTGCCATGAAAGTTCTATACAGTTCTCAAATGCACACAAACACACTTCAGTCAATGGGTCCACAAGCATAAAAGTACAGATGAATTTATCTATCAGATTTTCATATCATCTGATACAATAAACTACCAATTTAAGTTGTCAAAAATTGTTGAAGATTACAGTGAAAATGAACTTCATGCACAATAAAGGCTTTCTCTGTAGGTTTCTCTACTTCAAATTCCAGAGCTTCAGCTCAATATTTTGGTTTAGGCAGAGTATCTGGCAGGTGCTCTATTGCAAAATGTGCCATGTTTTTCTTCAATTCAAACAGATTGGGGGCTAGGTGGTTCAGTGGAGTGACAGTTGGTAAAACGTTTACTGCATGCAGTGTGATTTCAGTGTTCAAAGAGGCTTTTCTAGAGAATATCTACGTAGAATTAAGTAGTTCTATATTTTTAATGATTTTACATTGTTTATCATTTTAAAAATAATGATCCTTTAATTGTCTTTTAATTTGATTATGTTTTTATCTTATTCTGTTTTTTGTTTGTGAGCCACTTTGAGTTTCACACCAGGAGAAAAGTGGCATAAAAATGCAATCAATCAATCAATGGATGTTAGAACTGTGTACATTCTCAGGTACATGTTTATAACATTGCAGCTCTAGTAGATGGTAGTAGAAACTCACCTCATTGGAGTTGTCTACTTTATCTCCAACAACATTGTTCCAAATGTGTTTTCATTGTTACTATTGATTTCAATACACAGAATCCCAACTTGGTTTTCATTTATAGCAGTTTGTTTGTTCTGCAGACATTCATACGAATAGCGTTTTGGCTTATAAATGGAGCAGCTAATTCTGATGAGTGATGTGAAGGTCATTCATACTTATTTCATTCATATGCCCTGTATCATCCTGTTGTAAGACACATAAAAATAACAGGTTAGAGAAGCCTATTGCAAATTCAGATTAATAAAACAGAACAAAATATTTTTAAATCCCCATATTTCTAGTTTCTTAGAGTGCAATCATGTGCATATCTCTGTAGAAGTAAAATTTTACTTTATTCAGTGAAACTTACTGCCCAGTCAGTGTGCTTATAATTGCAGCTTTAGCCTTGATTGTTTGGCTTAGATCTTTTCCAAGACAAGGGACTGCTGTCAGCCCAGAGTTGACAGCAGTCCCTTGTCTTGGAAAAAGATCTAAGTCAAACAATTAAGGCTAAAGCTGCAGTGTGGGTCAGTTGAATGAAAGAAGACTCTGACACAGATCCAGAGACAAGTCAATTTGGGAAAAGATGTGGGTGCTGTTTCCCCATACTTTTGTTTACACAGGTATGTACACTCACTATGGGTCACAATGAAAGTTAAGAGTGAAGGAATCTCTCTTTCTTTGAACCTGGAAAAGTTACTTTTTCAGATTAGAGCTCCCAGTGTATACTGGCTAGCTGAGTAATTCTGGGAGATATAGTCAAAAAAGTAACTTCCCAATTTGAAAGACTGTTCAGAGGTGTGTTAGGGTGCTGGTGACAAATGGTAGGCTATAGATGGATAGAAAAGGTTGATTCAGAAAGCTCAAAAGGTTAACACATAAAAATTAATATTTGCTTTGGCTCAGAATAAGGGGGATACAAAGGACTTCTCTTCCTTATTGCTCATAGATTCTTGGAAAATCACAAGACCCAGACTGTTCTCTGTTGTATAGACATTTGATGGGTTGCAAAATTTGAAATTACAGCAGCTAGGCTAAAAAAACTAGGCTTCTCCTTGAACACTGACTGTTCTGAGGAAAATAAAACATATGGATGAAAAGTTTAAAGAACCAGGGAGGGATATAAGGAAGGACCTGTATATCAATCTCAACAAAATATCTACAGACTTTCTGACTTGTCTACCAAATGGTTGGATCCAAAATCAGCAACTGATGACACAATCCCCTTGAGGTACCTAGCTGTGGCAAAGCAACACAATCTACTGCTAGAGAAGGCTGCAGTGACAGATAAGGAGCCTGGCTGGGGAGATTCAGTTGGTACTGCAGCAAATAAGGAAATTTATCTGGGCAAATAAGGTGACACATATTGATCTGGATGGAAGAAAAAAGCAAGAGGCAGGCAATTAGCAAGGTGGTTCAAGGTGATGGATGGGAAAACTCTATTCCTGGAAACATGGGCTACACACCAAACTAAAGCAGGGGGAGTGCCAGGAAAGGATCATGACCCAAGGAAAAGGACCAATAACCAAGAAAATCTCAGATGATTCTTACAGCTATGGAATGAATTCTGCCCATGCCAAATTCCACAATGTTGGGATGAAAGAATGTTTGGTAGATTCCCAGACTCAGAGGAACTAAGGTTTCAAAACAAAGATTGCATAGGAGTCAGAGATGTTGGGGCTGGACCCAGAATGGAATAGAAGAGAGGGTGAATATTTGACTATGGGAAATGAAAGGAAGACTGAAAGAGACTCCTTGCTGTTGAGATGAGTTAAAGCTATCCAACCAAACATTCCAAAAACCATGCATCCGGGAAGGGATTAGGTAGAAATAAGTATACAGTCCAAAGCCATCCTAATGGAAATGCCAGTGAGAGTTTAATGTGCTGACCTATATTGTGGTTTGTTAGATAGACTGATTATTCTGCTCTATTCCCAGAATGGGATCCAAGGCAAATTATAACACAGATTCAAACGAAGCCCAGCTAAAAACCAATGGTTATAATAAAGTTTTGAAAAATTAAATTAACTATTCTGTTAAAAACAGCACTGAAGCATGTAAAACATAACAATAACAATAGTAATAATAATAATAATTTAATTTAATTATTATTCAAATTATTATTTAATAATTTAAATTATTTATTTAGTAACTTTAATAATTATTAAAAATAATTAAAATAATAATAATTTTAAAAAAGTAATTCCCCTCTGTCACTATTAACACAACCAGTTAATAGCCAAAATCCTATCTAAATAAAAGAATGTCTTTCCTGTTGGTGGAAAGAGACTAGAGAGGGGGCAAACTAGCCTGTTATTAGAGAGAGCACTGAGCTATATTTGAACAATGAGCCATATTTCCTATCTAGGGCCTGGATTGGCCTTAGGATCAAGGTGTTGGATTTGTTTGACTGTGGTGGCCGTTTAGAAGGCAGAGAAACATTTGCCTATATCTGAAGTTCTATAGAGTAACTCCTTTTAATTTAATCAGTGTGGAAACCACATCAACAATTGTGTACTTTCCCCACTGCCATTATGGGTGTATGTATGTGTGTGCACGTGCACACACACTCTTATTTTTGGCAGTCTTCATACCTTTTCATAATGCTGCCTTGCTTGAAATAAATGGATTCTCCAATAAAGATTCTAGGATGGCACAAAACAAAAATAGAAAATACTTAGTCGCGTAGGGACTGGGGGGTACGATGGAGGCTGTTCAACCTTGGCAGCAATGTTTTTGGGGCGTCCTGGCTTGTAGCCACGGCTCCATGCACCATGGCCCCCTGCCATAGCCCCATAGTATTGCCATAGTAATTTCAGAGCCAGAAAATCCAAAATCACAACAGAAGAAAGGATGAAAGGAGCTGGATGGTATATGTATTTATGTGCCTTTAAGTCACCCATGGGTGACTTGGGTGACTTAGAGGTACACAGACAAATATACCATCCAGCTCCTTCCACCCTTTCTTCTGTTATGATTTTGGATTTCCTGGCTCTGAAATTACAACAGCTTTTTCTGCAGTCATAGCTTGTTTGGTGACCCCCAGGTATTTCATAGGATTTTCTTAGTCACAGCCTAGAGGACCTGCTGTTCATTGGTATTCATTGGCAGTCCTCTATTCAAGTACTAAACAGGCCTGACCCTGCTTAGCTTCTAAGATTAGACATGACCAGGTGCCTTTACAGTATTTACACCCTAGAGGGATGGTACTCATTCTGTTTTCCTCTTGAAGTAGTTCAATAAACTGAATGAAGAAGAGAAGACATTATATTCCACACCAGTTATCTGTTTCTCTGTCTGACTGCCTTTCTACAAGTAACATTTGAGAACGACAGTTGGATCTCCACAAATCATTTTATTCTTGTAAGGGCAGTTGCAGGGGGACGCAGTTCAGTGCACTGGGCAGAACGGAGCTAACCCTCCCACATCCAATATGATCTGCTGTTAATTGGGAAGGGGTAAATGCACTGGTAGAAATGAATAAATTTGTAGTTACCCTACTTTTTGAAGAAAAAAAGTTGGGCTTTCTACACATAAATCTCCCATCTAACATCTAGATATACCCTAATGTCCAGTCTTTCATTCCCTTCTCCTCTTTTAAACATTCAGCTAAAATTCCTATGAAGGTTTTCTCCTAGAAAGAATTTAACAGCTAGATGAATACTCCAGAAAATAGAGAGGACACTTAGCATATACTTGCCTGTGCCAAGAGTCATGTTGCAAATCAATTTCACATAAGCATAGGTAAGAACAATTTATCATTTGTAGTGTAGGTTTAAATCCCAATGTTTCATTCAACTCCTTCAGGACATTTAAAAAAAACAGAAAAATAGTGAATAATATTATGTTTCCAGCATCTTTTCTAGGAAATGGCTACATATGTTGTGTAAAAAGTTGATTCCACATTCACTTAAGGAGGTGATCTATGTAATAATTACTGATATCTGCACTTCTAACACCCTGTGGTTACATTAAGATAGGTGGATGAGATCCAATAATTTTCAGTCTAATTTGATTTTTTAATGTTTAATTATTGGGAAATGGAGAAGGGGCCAATATAAGTCTATTTTTTATAATATTATCGATAATAATCATGAACTTCTTTAGATTATTAGTTAGATAAGTCAAGCCAAATATGATTTAAGTCAAAGGTTTCACCTCTCCTACTTATACATTAAAGTTTTTTTAATCGGATGAGCATGAGAAGCATCCATTAATACTGATCAGAAAATTATCCTAAATCAGAGACCCCAGAATTCAGGATGGGGGTCAACACTGGCAAGCAAAGAGTTCTTAATTTTGCTTATTTGCAGGTATTTGCAATGGAAGGGCAAATTACTTTTCTCATTCATTATTATGAAAACATACTTAAATATATAAGAACTCTGACAAACTTAATGTGTACTTAGAAGTGTTCAGTGTAGCTTATTCCCCAATGAGTGTGCATTGGATAGATGGTAGGCAGTGCTTATTCTTCCAGGGAGGGATTATTGACCGTAGCTGTCTTAACATTTCTTAGTGGTTGATCATTCAGTATGCTTCAGATTATTATTATTATCAACTTGAGGAGTCTCAATTATGTAGGAGACTTGGGGGTAATTTTTGCCAGATCATTTCAGGGGTAGCCCTCCTAGTCTAGTTTTGTGGGGTGATTTGAGCCACTCTTCTCCCGTTCCTCATTCTGGTGTCCATATCCTAAATGGATCTTTCTACCAAATGGATCTTTCTTTCCACATGAGATGACAGAAATGCCTCATGGTGTCATAGGAGCAGAGTTTATGGTTGCGTTTCTGCGTCGTTTCTCCAACGCAGCGTTCCGCACTGTTGTCCGCTTGGGGCGGCAAAGAGCGCTGTCTCATTCCACAGCACAGCATTCGTAACCGCTCCCCTCCCCCCTCTATGTCCCGCCCCAGCCCATTTCATTGGATCCTTTTCTTTTTTAATTTTTAAAAATCTTTGGAAGAATGTCCCTACGCAGACATGACGTCATGTGACTTCTGGCCATGCGGCATTTCACAGCACATGTCCCCGTTGTCTGCCTTTCACTCTTTACTGGTAAAATGGAGCATGAGAGGTCTCTTGCCACAGTGCTGCGAGCGCTCTGTACATATATAGATATCCTCACATTGGCTGCAGCATTCCTGCAAAGGCAATGGCAGAGGGAGCAGGCAGTTAGATGCAGCCTTTTGGATGCCAGCCATCACGCACAACAGGTGAACTGCCTTCTTGCTTCTTCTCTGGCAGCTGAACTGGATGCCAGCTATTTCACCACCCTGCACAACGGCAGCTTTGTAATGGTCTCCCGGCCCCACAGATGGTGGATGCGCGAACGAATGCGCAGGACCTGGTGGACCATGGAGGTCTTGTCAACGTGGGATGATGACCAGTGGCTCTACCACTTCCATATGACTCGTGTCACTCTATTTGAAATTGCCGAGCACCTGTGCTTACACCTACCATTCAGCGTACACCTACCATTATGCAGGATCCCATTCCTGTGGAGGAGTGTGTTGCTGTAGCTGTATGGTGGCTCACAACCCCACTTGTATACCGGAAGACTGTAAACATCTTCGGCTTGGGCACTGCCATGGTGTCAGAGATCATGATCAAAGTCTGCCTTGTCATTGAGAATGCTCTCCTGGCATCGATGGTGTGCTTGGGTGACTATCACAGGGAGAGCCACTCCTATTTCCCTCCGGAGACAAAGAAGTGCTCTAGGGCATCCTGGGCGTATGCTGGGAGGGAGGCAGCATGGGTGCTTCCAGGGGAGTGGATGGCTCCCTGTCCATGCCATGGCAAGAGTGTGCAGCACCATGGGATTTCATTTCCTCATTCATCCCCTCCAAGTCATTTCCTGATGGGGAACTGGGTTCTGTAGCTTGAAAGGATCTGTTGTTTTGAATCTTCACTCTAGGACCATGCAGGCTATCTGCCCAGGCGATGATGGGCCCACCTCTGGCCAATGGAAAAACTTCGTGGTGGGAGAAGGTAGTGTGTGGGGGTGGTGGAGGAGTGGAAGGCTGCCCGCCTGCCCATGGCAAGAGAGCGCAGCACCATGGGATTTCCAGTCATTGGAGCTACCCTCCCAATCAGTTCCCAAGGGGATCTGCAGAAGTGGGATCTGCATCTGCCTGCCTAGTGCCCTACAGCTGCATGGGCATTCAGTGGGGGGCAAGGTGGCGGGATCAAACATTAGTTGAAATCCGCGTTTTGAAATTTGCCGGCTCTGGAGTGTTAACTTTGTGTGTTAATGTTTTCCCAATCCCAACCACAGATAATGCATGGCTTCCAGGAGATGGGATTCCCCCAGTGCGTTGGCGCGGTGGATGGAATGCACATCCAAGTTCGGCCACCCAAGGGACGAGGGGAGGAGTTCATCAATCAGAAGGATTCCTTCTCCGTGCTGATGTAAGGGACAGTGGATCATTGTGGGAGGTTCATTGATTTGGAGTTGGGGTATACGGTCAGAATCTATGATGCCCATGTATTTAGGCACTCAGCACTGTAGTAGGCGATGGAGGCTGGCTGCTTTGTTCCAGGGAATCCCACAATCACTATCGCAGGGGTGCAAGTTGGCCCACTCATCCTGGCAGATGTGATGTACCCCCTTTCATGTTGGCTCATGAAGCCATATGCAGGGCATCTGGATGAAAGGAAGCAGGCGTTCAACAGGGCACTCAACTGCTGCAGAAATGTCGTAGAGCATGCTTTTGGGAGACTGAAGGCAAGATGGGGCTGCCTCTCTGCCCCCTTGACTGTTTCGGAGCAAAACTTCCTACCTGTGATATCCGCCTGTGTGGTTCTGCACAACATCTGTGAATCAAAGGGCCACATCCTTCATCCAGACCTGCGCCCCCCCCCCAACTGTCAACATTCCTCAGATTCAGCAGGACATTTGGCCATTTGCTGCTGGGAGGAAGGTCAGAGAGGGTGAAAGAATGAGGGCTGCCATAGCAAGCACATTGTCTCTTTGATTTCCAAAGGCCACCCTTTACCTTTCACATTTTGAAATTTGTATGTTTGAGGGATTTCTGTTGCGGGCCATATTATAGGGGCTTCACTCTACTGTGGACATTAGTCTGTTAAAATGAATAAATAATGGTGTTTATACTGCGAATGTTGCGATATTTCCTCTTTCCTCATGCAGTCTCAGCTGGCCTACAAGTTTGCCCCACAAAACCACCTTTTTGATGGGAATCAAAGGTTGGGGGAAAAGAGGTCTATAGAATATAGTAACAAAACCTTTTATTAATAAACATTATAAAAGGAGAACAGGAACATTACAACCCTTCACACATATCATAAACCACGAGAAAGTTTTCTTTGCCCACAGTAGGAACAGTATAAACAGTACAACCAGTATTTAAGGAGAACAGTAACAACACACCTCTTCACACATAGGCAATTTCTGCACTAGACTATTTTAGTACTAGGATCCCACTTCCAGCATCCTATGGAATCTAGAGGTTTGTTGTTTGGGAAAGGGCCTCAAAGGCCCTTCCCCACACTGCAAACTCCAGGATTCCATAGGATGTTGAAGTGGGATCATAGCACTATAGCAGTATAGTGTAGAAATTGCCATAGCTGTCAGTTTACATGGCACATACATTCCTGAAGTCTAGGAGAAAGGAACAAACTGATAGAAGGTTCTTTTGCCATTTAGCTGTACTGTCAGCATTTCTGCCCAGTTGCCAATCCCTGCCTTGGCGCCATGCTATGAGAACTTTTAAAACTGCAATCCAACTTTGCAAAATCAACAATTGGGACTCACTTCAACTCCCCCCCCCCACAAAAAACAACAGAACTACAACTTTGCTTCTGTTGATCCTTTGAACACATGCCCCCATTCCTTAGGGGCTGTAGCGGACAAGAGCTTTCTTTGCCCTCACTGGCTTGCCACCTATATGCCCTGCCTGTGAGACTCGCTGGGGAAGCTGTGTCTCTGAATCCTCAGTGGTATCCTGGTCTTTCCCAACACTTGAAATATTATTGTGGGTGGGAGCATTGCTAAGGTTGGGATTTGACCTCTCACCTGCTGCCAACATGCAGAAAGGGTCAAGACTTCCTTTCTATCCTCTGTGCTGGACTCAAGGTCCCTCTTGTATAGTTCAACCAAGATGCTCAACGCGCTGTAGCCATTCTGCATCTCCCCTAAGAACACCATCCTATTCAGCTCCTGCTGCTCTTTCAAGTGCTCCATCATTGCCACAGCAATTGCACTTGCCTCAGACCTCCTTCCAGATCTGTCTCGTGCCCTGGCCAGCCTCAGCCTGGATGTTGAAGAAAGTGCCGCAATGGCCATGTGGGTTGGGGAGCTCCTTCCGCTATCGGATCTTTCTGAAAGCAGAGTCAGGACACAAGGTGTAAAAAAACTGTGCTGTGTTCTGGCCAGTGAAAAGCAGCAAAGCCATGCACTCTGTCTGAAAACAACACATCAGCTTCTGTTCCACCAGCATACTCACCAACTTCAGATGAGCAGGGGCTTGTGCTAGGCTCCTCTACAGTCTTCCCTGCTTGACCTTCCTCCCCTGAATCCTTGTTCCCTGGAAAGGAAAGCAAAAAAGGCCATTATGACTGTCCAGTACTTGCAGTACTTGCACAGGAATGCACTCAGACTTAACACATGAGGGAACCATAGCATGCAGTGCACACCTACCTGATCTCTGGCTACTGCCATCAAAAAGATCCATGGAGCTTTCGTCAAGCATGTCCAGAGTGTCCGTTGTCATACGAGTCACTGCCAAGGAGGCTGTGAAGAAAAAATAGAAAGTGCTTAGGGTTTCTGTGTAAACCATATCTGAGGGGCCTAAAGATCTCAGCCTAACAGGATGATGCTGGCAGGAGCTTGGAAAGGCATTCCAGAACCTACAGGAAGACCAGGCATTAGCCACTCCTGAGGTAGATGCTGGAGTTATCCTGCTCTTGACGGCATTCTCTGGCATGCACTGTCCACCTGCCCCCCCCCCAGTACATACTGGCAACGCCTCTCAGGAGAAGGAAGGCTTAACTGCTCTAGTGGCTGGAGGGGGGGGGTTCACATGTAAGTAACTTATCATTCCCACCAAGATTATTGACTAAATTTCCCAAAAAAGTGGCAAAGACATTCATTAATACTTTACAGGATTTGCATCTCATTCATTTCCCTACTACCTTGTATTGCAAAACAACACACCACCCAGGTTACAATGGTACATGCTCATATCTTTGGAGCTGCTGGGACTCACAGCCCGAGACTGCAAGGCAATGGGGACAGGCATTTCTGTTGCTGTGTTCACATGTCCTCCCCAGGCGTCTTCATCATATCTTTCAGGGGCAAGGCAGAGGTTTCTGGAAACTTGTTTTGGGACCACGCTCGCATGCCCCTGAAGGATCTTATCCAGCTCCTTGTAGTACAGACAAATGACCCTCTCCCTACTGGTCGTTGAGTTTGCGGTGACGCATCGCTGGTACACAAGACGCATTCTTTGCTCTTGTATTGGCATTCTTTAGCAGAGTGTTGGTGGCCCCTGTTTCTCATCTCCCACGAAACACCCTCAAAAATATCAAAGTTACACTGGCTTGTCCTGAGTTCCCATTGAATTTGCTCCTCCCGCAAATGTCCAAAAGGTCCTGAATCTCTGCCACTCGCCAGGCCCTACCCCTCCCCTGGCTCCTCTCAGAACTGTCTTGCTCCATTAGAACCCCAACACAGAGCAGCAGAATGTGTAAAAATGCTGGACGAGCCTGGCGCTGCAAGACCTGCTCCATGTGGTGTGCCTATAGATACAAAATGGTGTGCATTGCGCTTGGTGACATGTGCAGGAAGCGACAAAGCTGTGCAGGACCTCATTGGCCAGAAATTTGTCTGGCACCTTCTTTCAACCCCCTAAAGGCAGTCGCGTATATTTACAGCCTGTTTCTACGGAGATTTGTTGGTGGAGGCTTGGGCCGTGGGGCGAGGGAGGCTGGAGAGTGGTTGTGGGGAGGGAGGTTAGTTGACTGCAAGTCCCATGAGGCTTTGAAGTCTTCACTTAAGGAAGGCTTGAAAACCCCCACAACAGTTTGAACAGCCCACCATTCACCCTTAAAAATAGTTAGGTGGCAATACTGTACAGTTGCCCAATGAATTATTAGGAAGAATTTAGTGGAACGGGAAAAAGAAATAAAAGAAGAAAATATAAAATATAAAAACCTTATAAAGACCTTACAAAACCCTTACCTGCTTACTTCTTCACAATGAAGGAAAATGGCGGCAACCTCTGTTCTGGTGAGCAAGGACAAATTGGCATGGGAAATGAAGGTGTGCCAGGCCAGGCCCGCCCTGAACACACCCATTCTTGCAAGAATGTGCTTCAACAGTTCCCCATGTAGTTGTAGAAATGTAGTAGAAGCAGTCTTAGGGAGTGAAACCACATTTTTTCCATTGCTCAAATACGACGCTTTAGCAACATGCAAAGGTGCACCAGCAACTTAACATCAACTTAATAGTGACGATGCTGTGCGGATACATGCCTCTTCAAGCTGTTGCAGCTACGCAGTGACTACATCATGCAGAAAAGGCCTATGTTTCTATGAGAAACATAGGAAAATGAGCAGCATTAGGAATAGCTCCACTTGAATATATTAGAATACAGTAATGGCATCCAAAAGAGCTATTAAGATTGTGTAAATTTTCAGAGGGCTTCACATGACATTAGCTCTTCTAGTTCCCAGTAGTATGATCTCTTAGCTCAATATATCACTAACCCTAAAACTTCAGAAATACACAGTTTCAGATGCTAATGCTGCTGTACTATTATTATGCTGTACTATAGGAAAAAAGGTTGGTAGAGGAAAAAAGCAATGTACGTGTCTTTAAGTTGCCTGTTGACTTATGGCAACCATATGAACTTCACAAGGTTTTCTTAGGCAAGAGATACTGATTGAGTCCTTATTTAGAAAGGCACAAAGTTACACATGCAAACATGCATGAGGGAAAGTAGATCTGATATTCTTGCCATACCTATAATGTAAATTGACGTCTCCGTCCATTATCATGGTATTATTTTAAATAACTTTTCTATTTAGTTTTTCGTTCCGATTTTATGGTAATCTCTCTTTCATTCAAAAGTCTGAGCCAAACAGTATCATTGTATTAAAAGTATCACTGAAAGTACTGTGAGATAAGAGGGTATATGCAGGCTCTTTTCTTTTCTAGTTCTTTCCACTATATAGCATAGAGGAGATGACTGGAAAAAGGATAGTTCCAGAAATATCTTCCTCCTCTTATTTTGCCCCCTAATATATCAGAGTGAGTAAGAACAGTCATATGGGATTAGACCACAGGTCTCTCTAGTCCAGCATTCTCTCCCAAACTATATTCTACCATGGCCATCAGAAAGCCCACAGCAGAACTTCAGCAAAAGAGCACCTTCTGCTCATGTACTCTACAAACTGTGCCCTGTTTGGGAAATTCTGGCAGTTGTAGTCCAAAAAAAAAGTATCTTTCCCAAGTGCTGGTCCTGTTACATACAGTAACTCTTAACTCCTGGACTCTTCAGTCCCTCCAATGTGGTCTACCTGCCCACTCTTCTTCAACTATATACCTGTATACCTATATATCTGTATACCTGGAAACTGGTATTCTGCAAACTGCCAGAATCTCCCAGTTGGCATGGCCACCAGATAACTGAGCAGTTCTGAGAGTAGCAGACACACAAAAAAGTAACTTTTCCAACCTCTAAACAGGACAGTTAAGGTCTTGGTAAATATATTTCAATCCTTTGATTATGTTTCTTTCTTTTTAAAAAAAATCATGTTTCTCAAAGGTTGCTTTCAAGCTGTGTGAGGCTAAACTTCCGTGCTAATCTATTGGTACAGCAACCAAAGGGTGAAATATAACAGAGGAGTGGAAGACTCAAAGATTAGGCTCTTACTGGTTCCTGCATGTCACCTCTGACAAGGCTTTATGAACTAGAAACTGTTTACAATGTGCAAACCAGGGGAGGAATAACTCAACAAGAAATGAGCTGAAGATGTGATTTTAATCCTGTATTTGCACTGAGTTTTGTAGTAGCATTCTGCTTCCATTGTAGTACAAATCATCCTGATTAAATCAGTCAGCGGTAGCTCAAAGCCACCACCGGTTTTCTTTCTGCTCTGATAAGCAGGGATCTTTGGAACAGATTTGCCCTGGGTCGCTTGCTTTGCTAGCAAGGACACTACGCTATTTTTAGCAACATGTTTGGTTTCTGGGTGGACAGTGACTTTTTTGCATAAGTGTTCTAACTATACATTTCGGTGAAGGTTTGGGTTACAAAGAATGGAAGCATCGATCTCCACTGAAACAATTCATTCTCTAGACGCAATCTAAAAGGAGCAGTCTCTATGTATTTTTTTTAATGGTGAGACATAAGATATTTAGCAGCAGAGTTTCTGCCTTTTTTTTTTTTTTTTAATGAAGAGAATGAAATCCCAAACAACAAAGGTCAAATGAAGACCTAACAAGGCAAGGTCTGCTTTCTAGGTATTTCTCTTTTATAGTAAACTTGGGGCCATCCTAATTAAAACGTCAGTTTGATATTCCATCTTTTTAAAAAGCAGTAACATCTTGCAGTAAAAAACTGCAAGATGTTGAATGCTTTGTGAACTGTGTGCCCCTAGTTGTATGTCTTGAGCCATTATGTTCAATTCAGTACCCTTCTTCCAAAATAAACAGAGGTTGGAAGAAATTCTGTTACTACAATTAAAATATGCTTCAATCAGAATCTTAACCAGGAATCTGAAAATCAACCCAAGGGAATATTCTTTCCCCTTTTCTTTCTAAAATTACTGTATGAGCAGAGTGATTCCATCTCCCTGGTTCAATCAAAGAAGCTTAGCTATTGTTATCTGTAACATACACTAACCAAATCTGATTAGGAACATCTATATAACATAGATGTGCACCCTACAGAATTGTGTTAACCAAGCTGAGAATCATCAGAATATTACAGAAGAAAGATGATGAGCCAAATATTGCAAGAGATGAAAATTTTGACAGGCTAGTAGTTCAATCTACTCAGAAGTAAGTCTCACTGAGTGCAATCAGGCCCACATCAAGTAAGGATGTACAGGATTCCAAACTAAGCTTATAGTGCTCTGTAGAATTACCTGGGGGTAAGATCCATTTAACTCAACAGAATTACCCCTGGCTAATGATAAAAGCAGAGAGCCAGCATGGCATTGTGGTCTGAGGATTGAACGATGATTCTGGAGAGCAGGGTTCAGTTCCTTGCTCAGTCATGAAAACCCACTTGGGTGCATCACATACTCTCAGCTCCAGCAAAAACTGTAATTGGGTCATCTTAGAGTCTCCATTAGTCAGAAGGCACACAACAATAAAATGATGAAGGCATAACATTTGGGTCAAGGTGCAGGGGACCTGCCTATAAGGAAATCAGCCAACTCCCCAGATAATATCATTCCTTCATTCAGTCTCCCTCTTTTTTGAAAGACTTTTCCCTATTACAGAGAAAGGGACAGAAGGAAAAGTCACTTTAAAGGTAGTTTGTTACAGTTATGGTTCCAAGATCAAAGTAGTTAGTTACCATTTTAATCATAATTTTTAAGCAAGCTTTTATATTGCAGTTTCTCAATTTCCTTTTAGTCACTTTTTAAAGAAATTTGAATACTACAGATGGTGGGTCCTGTGGTTCGAAACACATCTCCTCACATCCACTTGTGGCCATGTCCTCCCCATCCAGAATAGAGCATGAGGGAGCAGCACAAGGGCAGAGCATGAGCTGGCATTTGAACCACATGATATTCCTCTTTCACCATTAATAAGACCATACCCAACTATGACAGTAACTTAAAAATCACAGTTACACTGCAGTGGAGTAAAATTATTCCTTGTTAAGTTACAATCTTAATTTAATATGGCTGTATTAGTTAATATTGTTTCTTACTGGAGCAAAGAATACAACTAAATAGGTGCTTCCAAACTTGGCAGGAAGTGTGGTATCTTAAGAAATATACTTAATCAAGAAGATCTTTGGTCCTGTTTCTACACAGCACAATGTATGATGGTCACTAAGGTGACCTCTTTTCAGTTACATCTGAGAGGCTCATTAGACATTTGAGGGGCAGAGGAAAACTAAAATGATGCAATTGTAAAAGACCTAATGTCTTGAGTTAACACAAACAGAAATGCTAACAGAGCTTCCCCCAAGTCTCAGCCACAGAAACAAGCTTTGGGGATTCAGTAGTGCTCATCTTAAAGGACAGAGAACCATTAGAAACTACAACAATCTCTTAGTCTGCTCCAGTTCAAATCTACATCTTTGCTTAGGCTCTTGAAGCTCATGGTCTCCATGTAAGTGGATGATGACACCATTCCAAGGCCCTTTCCGCACCGGGGTATTAAAACGGTGCAGAGTGACCTCCAACGGAGGTCTTCTGCACCGTGGAGTGGATTGGGGCGGACTATTTTTCGTAGTCCTGCACCTCAATCCGCTCCGAAGCAACTGGAACTGGTGGCGTGGCATGTTTTTTAAAAAACTCTTTTCAGAGGTTTTTAAAAAGCACGGAGCATGCAGCCCCCTGCAGCTCCATCGTCGTACTCCAGTGCAGATTTGCAGGTGCGCACTAGTGCGTGCCTGCAGATCTGCCAGGGGTGGGCTTTAGGCTGGCGAGCTTCTCCGGTTGGTGGAGAGCCTCCGCCAGCCAGAAGCCGCCATTTTGGATGCCAGAGGACTGCAGAACAGCGAGATTGCGCTGCTCCGCATGGCGATGGACTTACCCGGCTGCTAGTAAGCTCTGTTTTAGCTTGTTGTCCCGTTTCCCCCTCCATGTGCGGAAAGGGCCAAGGATACACCCTACACTGTTATAGTGCTATGATTTCACTTTTAACATCCTGTGGAATTCTGGGGTTTGCAGTTTATTGAGCCCCAAGAGCTCTCTGGCTGAGAATTCTAAATGCCCCTCCCTAAGTTGCAAACCCTAGGATGCCATAGGATGTTGAAAGTGGAACAATAGCACTATAACAATGTAGGGTGGAAATGGCCTCAGACCAGACTTTAAAAAGAGCTATCCACTGTGCTGATCCTTGTTGACATGAGGCTGAGCACCATGGAGAGCACTGTTGAAAACTGGGTGCTGAGTCCATGCTCCACTCACCTGAAAGCCATGACTGCAGCTTCAAGGAAACCTCTTGGCCAAATGGTTTCCTGTTGAATGGGCTCTTAACTACCATTTCACATTTTCTCAGGTACAGCAGTCCATAAAAGCATGATGATGATGATGATGATGACGACGACGATGATTTCCACTGATTTTGTCCAGTTTCCTGCGGGTATTCAATTGATTCACTAGTTGGATATAGTATGCAGGTATCTATGCATGTATGTATTGCTTTTCTGTCTATATGGACTAGATGCATTTTTTTGAGGACTAGTTCCTTATTAAAAGCCAAAAGATACTTTTTTGAAGCAGGAGGCAATGCTTTTTTACCCAGCAAGACATATTTTTCCGAGAATTGGGTTAGACCAGAAAACAGTAAAATTCTTCCTCATTTGGCAAGATACAACCTGACTTAATCAGAGAGCTGCTCTGGACAGGAAGAAAATCTCTTAAAGTCCCAGTTTTTGTTCCTGTACAAATTGTACAAACTAATTTTATTTTGAAGATCCACATGAACTTTGCATCATCCCAAAGTATTTCCTGGGTCCTCTCAGCTATACCAAGGACTTTTCATTCCTACCCCCAGGTCAGTTTAAATTAATCCAGTATTTTGTAAAATGAAATGTATCTCTACTTTGAAGTCTGTTTTTATTATTCTAGAGCTGATTAAAATGTCCACCACCAGTAAAATACAGCTATTATTTCCAGAACAGAGATCAAAGGAGGGAAAGAAGAATGTCAGTATAATAACAAAATGTTTCTAATGCTTAACTGATTTAATATTGTTAAAGCACTTCAGCCTTCTGACTATAACTCCTGAAGAATAATAATGAAGGCTCTGTGGACATTGCTCAAAATCACTTTCTGATATGTTGCATAAGTCTAGATGTGACATGTGATCAGAGAGAGGAGGAGGAGGAACACAAGTGAGGTGGGCTGGAGAAAAATGTGGGATATTTCAGGAAAGAATTTGGGTGCAGACCTGGTAATATGCAAGTAAAATCAAACCAAAAAAAACTGGACAGTCTTGATACTTCCAGGGTCTTTCTTCCTTTCTGGATGACTCCTAAGGATAAAATTTATCCCTCCCTACAAACAGCAGCCTCACAGTGATGAGCTGCTATTGGCATCAAAACTCTGAAGCTCTCATGGAGTTCTCCACATTCACTTCTGTTGAAAGTTACTGATCATACAAATTTTCTGTTAAAAAGACTGGAGCTCCTTCCATACCTCACAGAATTCTGTATGCATAAGTCTACACATCAAAGGTGAAAATGAAAACACTGACATGGGCTTTTATTTTAGCGTGGCATATGAACCACTACAATATGACAATAAGTGGTATTAATTCAGCTTCCTCACATGTAGAAAGGTATTTTGAACAACAAAATCAGTGCTTTGAAGTGCAAATTACTGCAAGATTTGCTTCCATGTGAATTCAGGCTGTGGTACCTCCTTGCTTTGACAGCAGCATCCAGAGCTCTTGGAAAGCATTGCAGAACCCGTTTTGGATGGAACTAGGAGCTGCAGCTTGTTGGCTGAATGCTAATCTTTTCACCAGTTGCACCCTGGATGATGTTTCAAGCAGTGCTATTAAGAAATCCATTATTGGTTCTTGTTAGTAATCATTACTCAAAACATAGGCAGCCATTCCAAATGCCTCATTTAAGTGCGCGGAGGAGCCACAGTAATACGGCGCTGGAGAAATGATCACCACTCAATTTCTTTCTGCACTCTTGATACCAAATCTATTATGTGTAATTCTCAGATCAATCTCACTCTTGTTAGCTAGCAACCTCATTCAACTTTTTAACTAACTTTCTTTCACACGTGCTTCCATAGCAACCTAGAGAGAATCTATTACTCCTCTTCTGCTGTTATACAATGTAGCATTTATGAGGGATGAAATCTTTCTGAAGGGTAGCAGTTGAAAGCACACCCTAAAAAAGCACTCAGCTGCAATAACAATGTAAATATTATAATGTGAATCTGAAATCCATGTGTTTACATGTGAACACTGATAAAAATGACAAAAACTCTAACATGAATGCAAAATGATGAACACATTAACAGAAACCCAAATTAGACAATACAACAATGACAGGAAGTCAATGGGAACAAAATAATTGGAATAACTAGGTGTTGGCAAAAGAGTTGTAATGGCAAGGAGCAACCAGAATAATTAGAATAGGAAGAAACTGATGAAAATCCAGACTTCTGAAGCAGTGTTTTGATATATCTTCTTCAGGTTAGCTGTAACTTCTTGATAAACTGTCAAGATATAAACACTAAGGCCCTTTCCACACGTCCTGTGGAATTTGCGCTGCAACGTTTCTGGGTGGTTTGTTTTTTTGTCCGTGCTACCGCGGACATATTGTACAACGGTCTATTGCCATTTCCACACGTTCCGTGGAATTCGCGCAGCAGATGTGATTGGCAGCTCTTTTTTTAGAAAATGGCCCCGTGTGTCATGACGTGCGTGCTCACGTCATGCCCCGCAGTTCCTCCCACGATGACTCCCTCCTCCCATTCCTCCTGCCAGCCGTAAAATAAACCCTGTCGATTTTTTATTTTCCCGCCCTATCTCGGGAGAATGGTTTTCCGCGCCATAGCTGGGTGGAGTGCAGTTTTTCTCCCTATCTCTGGTGGCTTCTCGGGCCCGTTTTCTGCTTTCATCTTTCCCTGTGAGCGATGGAGGAAGAAGTGTTTCCTGAAGCTGAACGGCTCATTTTAGCTGTACTCTGGCTTCTTGGAGTTGTGCTGGCTGAACTGGAAAATCTATGGGCTAAAGACCGTGCAAGGAGGTGCTGGCGATTGGCCTTTTATTGGTAATGCTGCAGAGGATTTAAGTTTTTCTGTACCGCTACTTGGAGTCTTCTCACGGCGCGTTCCAACCGCTGAAGCTGTCCACGCCCACAGCCCGCCCTCCGATTACATCATGCACGAATCAGCACGGTATGAGGGGGAAAAGCACCTTTTCCCCATTTTTTAAAAAGCCCACGCGCTGACTGTTGGCAACTTAACCGGGCGGATTAAGATGTGGAGCTTGCCAATTATGTATGAGCTAGCGCACTCGAAGGTGTGGGCGATGTCCGTCAGAGCTCGCACTACCTCATTTTATTTACCCCATGTGGAAAAGGCCTAAGTTACATAACTTCGAAACCACATCTTAATTATATGTGCTTGCTGGCTGCCTCAGATATTTTAGAGGCCCAGGGACCCTTACATACTACATAACTGTAGCACTGTGATTCCATTCTAACTCCCATGGTTCCATCCCACACAATCCTTGGATTTGTAGTTTAAGGAGGAGTGTTTAGAAATCTCAGCCAGAAACAGTGCAGGGTTGGACAAAGTGCTTAGACATGTGTCCCCAGGGATGTTTTTGTGGTCCCCCTATGACCCCCCAGGTGTCAATTTCTTTTGCTCTGAATTGTCCAAAAATGTAGAGGGCATTTCCATCACATTTAGAGCCACCCTGCTCCAAAGTGCCCTTGAGGGGCCCAGGAATGCATCCAAACATGCCTCCATGCATCTGGGGGCCTTTTTTTTTTTTTTTTTTTTGCAACAGCAGGCATTATGGGAGGGGATACAGCCCTCTGAAGTCTCTTGAAAGGCCAGTGTGGCCACCTAGCCTTCCATGCTTGCCCACACCTGCCCTAGTGTTTCACCAAACTCCAGACCTCCACATTCCATAGAACATTGCCATAGCAGTTAAAGTATAAACATAGTGCTATAATTGTGCAGTGTGAAAAGCTCCTGTTGTTGGAAAGCTGGAATGTTAAACTCTAGAGAATGTTTCCAGAATAGAATATCTCCAAAACACAACTGAAGTCCAAACAAATAAATCTTCAGATTATAGAAAAACTCAGAACATACTGAAAAAGATTAGTTCATGAATGAAATGTGCCAGTCTTAAACACTTAAAGACTGGTGGAATCCCACGGATTTTCATTCACATTACAATATTTACAGTGTAATTATTTATATTGCTTTTGTTGACCTAATATCACCTAATATCTACTCGTATGTCTTTTAGCATTTATGAAGGATGTGCATTTGGTCTGGAAGAGATGAGAAATTAAATCAGATGAGGCTAAGTTTATTCAATTTTGATCTGTTACAGAAGAAATAACAAGACTAATGAACAGGACTGTGCAACTGATTCAAATAACAAAGTGCATTGTGTTGATTCAGACCAATTTTTATAAGCTCCAAATTGGAAGGGACTGACCTAGTGCAGTTCCAGAGTGGAACAGCATAGTCTGAGGCACTTCACACCAATCGTTTCATATGCAGACATTTTTAAAAAATGAAGAAAAAGCCAGACAATGAAGCCTGAATATCGTTGGTTAGTCTCAGCTGGAACAGATCCATTGAATCCACTGCTGAATGGTGACATGAGACACAGGTAAATCCTGATGGCTCAATATGTCTGTTCAAGTTGGGGCTAACAATTTTATTTGGCTGTGTGTGTCCATCATCACTATATGAAGAATACATCTTGTGATATGAAGCCATGGTGATGTGGTGCAGAGGGGATGAAAGAGAGCTTTGCTAATTGAAAACTCTGTTTGAAATCTGGGGAAGAATCTCCCCAGCCCTCTCCAGTAATGGTGCTTAAGTGAAAGTATGTAATCATTTATCTCCTCCTGGCACCTCTTTGTTGTATGTTAGTAGCACATTGCAAAAGAGCTGTAGCAAGGGACAGGTGGCGGCTGATATTCATCTGAGTTGGTCTCACTCAGTCTTCTAGTGTTCTTTTGTTTTGTTGACTAACTTCTCCTGATTTTCTGTTCAACTTTCTTGTTAATTTATCTGTTTAATACATCTCTTTGTTTTTAAGTAGTGAAATTATCCTTCTCCCTCCTATCGATTTTGGTGTTGGTTGTAGCTACTTTGATGTTAGGTGGAAGGTAGGAAGCCTGTGTTACGTCAGAAAAGGCAAAGCATTACCTAGGACCACTTTGAGATGTGAGCAGATTCCAGAACTGTTACCTGCTTTCACTTGTTACCTGCAGTGTTACCTGTATCTGTTACCTGCAGTGAATGAACAAGGGTTCTAAACACACACTACACACATGCACACACACACACTCACACTCTTTACTTCCTGAGCAGTTTGTTGCAACATTTTATGAGGCAGTCCCAAGTGGTCTTGCTGGGAAGAAGAAAAGTCAAAGCAGCTAGGCAGCAAGGGTCAACTGTCAACCTCTCCCCCAAGGCTTAGGCAGGCAACCATGGAAGAGTGGGATAAGGAGAGTATGGGGCCATCAACGGGATGTATCCAGTGCCTGCTCAGATCAGGTTCAGGGAGATCAGGAGGAGGATGTTACCAGCTGGACTGCTGACTTTATGCTTCTTCACTGAATCTCACCATTTGGTTCGCTGATAGAATAAAGCAATGACAAACCAATCGTGGGATCTCCTTAGCAAAATTTGTTTAGAGGTTTGCCATTGCTGTCCTCTGAGGCTGAGAGTATGTGACAGGCTCAAAGTCATCCAGTGGGTTTCTATAGCTGAACGGAGATTCAGACTCTGATCTCTCAAGTCCTAGTTCCTAGTCCAACACTCAGACCACTATACTGCACTTGCTTTCACATGGACATTAGTACTATCATTATAATTATCATACTTAAAGTTTTAACAGACATAGTGGACTGGTACTTGGGTGAATTTTACAGGTGATGAGCAGGTGATGAGCCCTTGAGTTACTTCTCTGAAATAGGACTGAATTAATCCTCTCATTAGGGCCTACCATGTCTCTAACGTTTTTGTAGATGTATACACTTTTTTTAAAAAATAGCCTTTTGGCCTTAGCCACTACAAGTCAGTTAAGGAAGGCTGGCAGTCCACATTCCTAAAGTTTGATTTGGATTTGGGGCCTGGATCAATACAGATTGAGCCCTGAATTACAGTGTTAGGCTCCAAACCAAACTGAGAGCCCTACACAAACAGTCTTTTTGATGAATACCTAGGCACCGGAATGTAAATACTTATTTCATTTTGATACACAAGTACAAATAACTTCAAATGTTTTCTGCCCACTGGATGCGAGTGTAAGAGTTTGGGCTATTTTTTCAATGAATGTTCACATTCTTGGTTTTTTTGTTTTGTTTTGTTTTTTTGCAAAACAAAAAACAAAAACAAATTAACGCCAAATAAATTTTTTTTGTGCCAAAATTATGTTTTCATGCAGAAACCAGTATATTTTGCACCTAAGTTCTGCAAATTGTGCAAATGATTTTGGAGCAAATAACATCTGTGACCATTGATGTGTGGGTGTTTAAAAAACAACATGGGAGTGGGTTGTTTGTGTCTTTTTGATCAATGATCTTGTGTCTGTTGTCCATTTTCGCAGCAAGTGTCTTGATCTGTTGAGGCCCCTTTCTTTTTAAGGACAAGAAAATATGCAGGTACCTTCTCTGATGGCATACCCCCCCCCACAAAAGATTTTCGTCCCCTTTGAAATATTTCTTCTGTCCTCAAATTTCTAGCATTGCTGTAACTTAAAACTTCAGCATTTAGAAATAAGAGTTTAGGCAGCCAAAGAAATGGGACAGGCAAAGTGACCACGAGAATGTGAATGCAGCAAATAGAAGAGTTCTAGATATGAACGAATTTTAATCTCTCTCTCTCTGCAATGCTATGAATTTGGGAACTGAAGGAAAATTTTATTGAAGAGGGAGAATTCTTATCAAGAGGGGAAATGCCCTTATTCTCCTCTCCATGTAGCTACACCTCTGTGAAGCATGGTTGTTTGACAGCCGCTTTCTGACTGCTCCTTGTCATTTTGTTTTTCCAAGAATTAACTAGAATGATTTGTTTGTTGGATATTAAATAATCAAATGGAATGGAATCATGAAAGATAAAATATCTCTTCTACACCCCAGCCATTTCATTCAGCAATCACTGCATATTACACAAGACATAAAACTGAAGCCATCCTAGTAATGAATTATACTGGGAGGTGGGGGAGGATAGATTTCTGGTTTTGCTGGCAAAATGGGTATCCGTATGCACTCAGTCAGGGAGGAGCAGGGCAAGAGTACAATATAGGAAGTCAGAAAACTGTGTAGATGGCAAACATACTGGCAAGCATCTTTGAAAATACTGCCAATGTCCACCAATCAGGGACTATGTTACTGATGACACTCACAGTCCACCTACATTAGGAGGGAGCCAATGAACTCATGATGATGAAACCATATCCTCACACATATGCACACACACATACACAAGCCCTCAGCTCCACATGTAACATTTGCCAAAGAAGAACCCCTAGGATTTTGATGTGGTAATAATATCAATAACAAAACAACAACAATAATAATAACAACAACATTTATTTATAATGCTTTTTACACCAAAGGGTGGAACACTGACATATACAATCAGGGACAAGGACATTAAAACAAACAAACAAAAAAACACAACAATACATGGCATGGAATCCCCTACATCCCACCAGTCACTACCCATCTCAGCACCTTAAACACATCTCAGTGGCTTAAGGTGGAGAGTCGAAGAGGAGGGTCTTCAACCATTTACAAAAATGGGTGAGATCCTCCTCCAGCCAGAGGTCCAAAGGAAAACCATTCCACAAATGTGATTGAAAGGCTCACAGCCTTGGCAGAGCTGTATGTATTGGTAGAACAGACAGTGATGCTTTGCCTGTGGCAAAGTAAAAATTCTAATAGCAAGGATGGAGGTAAAAGATTGCAGAAATACCAGAGGGGCACAAGTGATCCAAAGGCTGTGTGTTACCTATTCTTAAAACTGTTCCTGTTCCTGTTGTTGTTGTTGTTGTTGTTGTTGTGTGCCTTCAAGTCATTTCAGATTGAACCTACCTTGGGGTTTTCTGGAGGCTGAGAGTGTGTGACATACTTAAGGTCACTCTGTGGGTTTCCATGGCTGAGTGGGGAATCCAACCCTTGTTTCCAGGGTTGTAATCCAATAGTCAAACCACTATATCATGCTGGCTCTATTCTTAAAATAGAGTACTGTTATTTGGCAACCATTCAAACAGAGGACTGTTTTCCATAAAGCAAGACACATGACAACTGTAAAGCTGTCTGAATGTGATATAGGATAGCCAGTTCATTTGGTTTACCTCTTTGTGTCCCTCTCCTGATATTGTGGCTATTAGGTTGGCTTTGGTTGACAGTATCGAAAAGTCCTCTTTCCTTCTTCAAGCCCTGACAGGTTTCCCTGCTGTCTGCCTCATACACTCTATAAGAAACAATTTTCAAAGAGACAACCATGTTCATCTATTTCAGTATTAAGAAAGCTGGGGGTTGGGGAAGGAAAAGGGATTTAGGTAGCTCCTTTAAGGCTAACCCATTTATTTCAGCCCATTTTATTGGATGCAGCTCAGAAGCATGCGTACCACTGGTGTCTCCTGAGATGCCATCCCCTTACAGTTCAAATAAGTGTCTGGAAAGTATCTACCATGCTCCCCCACTCCAACCTGTTTCTCATTCTCTCTCATAAACAATAGGAATGTGGATATGAATTTAATTGTCATCACTTAATTTAACTCCCTGGTTCCCTGCCGTCTTCCTTTTGGCAGACAGGTGGATATAAAGTTGCCGTGTTGGAGACCCCTGAGTTACACCCTATCCTATAGTCTCTCATGGCCATATGATGCGGGACAGTCACTGATGTAGTGGTGGTTATTTCCCCAAGTGGATTTGATAATCTTTGCTCCATTTCCAGGCTTGGAGTATAGTTTTGCTATTGGTTAAGACCATTTTGGAGTCTGAATGTATATAGTGGAAGGTGGGATTTTGCCCTGGGACCACATGGAGCCTTCAGTGCTCCAATGTTGCATTTGAAGCATCCAATAAATGAAGCTTCCCTGCCCCCCCATGACTATTTTTCTGTTTCCCCTCAAGGAGAAAGGAGGGCTGAACTGGCTTTCCCAGAGACTCCCAGGAATGGCAATACATGCTTTAAATGAATAATAGGGCCCACCGGCATGATTTTCAAGCACTTCTGTGAGTTTTTCCTTTCATTTTAAAAAAATATTTTTGTGTATTTGTTCAGCAGCCGGGGGCCCAGGGGCAGAAAATGAAACACTACCCTGGCAAAGTGTTCTACTGTTGTACCTGGCCAATTGCTCCAGAGCATATCAATTATGGCAGTGCTATATCTTGATTCTGTAAGTGTAGCGAGGCTACCGCTAAATCTGAGAACCTCTTAGATAGTGTAACTCAAGAATAGCACTGCTCAGATTGTCTATGACTAAAAGATGTGAAATCTGCTTTGGATGAACTTGATGGGATGAGAGGTCAGAGTGATATCCTTGAGAAAGGCTCTGTGATGAAGGAGGACTCAATTTTAGATAAAAATTTTACTGAAATATATCTGTACTCTTCCAAAGGGGCATGCATCCTTCTTTTTTAAAGTTAGTTCCATTTTAGAAAATCCACAAAATCAGAGCCTTAGATCTACTGTGCTTTACTTCCTCTAATACTGCCAAACTCAGAAACAGAAGTTCAGGATGAAGTTGTCATACTCCATGGACACAGTTCTTTTCAGCATGAACATTTGCTGTCATTCCAAAAAGTATAGTTAAATATAACAGATTGACTTGGCTAACTGTTGTTTTCATCAAGGGATATTTATAACATGATTTTTCCACAGACAAAAATTAATTATCTGTCAGTCACTTATATCCACTTCCTGTTTACAGAAAGGCTTGTGATAGCACATATTTTGTCTAGCTGTCACGATTTCTTTAGGTGAGACAAGGAAGCTGACTACGTGATAACGACCTTAATGTTCTTAGCATTTCAGGCATTGGAGCTGTTATTTTCCCTTTCAGTACACCCAATTCTGAAACATAAAAAGCTATGCCTTATGCTCCTCTTGAAAATTATTTTCTAAGGGAAGACTCGAAGGAGATGCACCTCTCGCCCCCACAGCATATGAAGCTTGCTTTGCTTAAGCTGTTTTGAGATCTTGCAAAATCAAACAGCTGAATGGAACGCAAAGTGCAAACTCCTGGTGCAACCCTCCCTTAAGCCATGCCAGGTGAACCACTAGAATAGATCAGCAAGCTGGCAGCATTCCATGCCCTGAGATTTTGGAGCCAAAGCCTGACACCAGGTGGTGGGCTCTTGTGATGTCAAAAAGTTGGAAGGTGGGACAGATCTGCTTTCTGGGTCATGACTAAGCAAACAGGCATGAGTGTGATTGGCACAGAATTTGGGTAAAATGCAGCTATCTAGGTAATATAACAATCTAGGGCCAGGGGTAAAAAATGAAAGTGTTTCTGTTGGCTAGACAGGTAAGAAAATGAACACAAGAGCAGCAGTTGTATGATCCTCATTAGGTCCTATCTTCCACATGGACTTACTGATAGCATACCTGATGTATAAGGGAACTTTCCCTGGCCTTATGCTGCTGGTGCGGTTAATGGAAGACTCATTGTAAGTCCTCAGGCACGTATTTTTTCCCTAGGAACTGCACCACTACATCTAGGACTTGTGCAATAATGGTGCAGCGGTCTCAAGTTCACCCACCATCATCTTTTCCTCCTTGCCCTTCACCTCACTTCTGCTGTTTTAGTGCGTTCATTCCATGAATCCTACAGAGTAGTACCTTCTTCCCTTTGGGCTGATTTTCATGTTTTTTTCTTTGTTTTTCACATTCAAAAACGCACCTCCAGAACTGAGCACCCAGAAGTAATAAAAGGAAATAATTACATTTGTAATGCTTCCAGATTTACAGAGATTCCACCCTGTGTCCACTGGCTAGTGTCAACTAGAGTAAGACTTGCGGAGTCAGTGGGATTTACATAGGTGTCAGCTTACCAGTCAGCAAGTGATTCAACAGATTTATTCTAGCCATGACTAGCAATTAGATTTAGCCCTTGTAATCTCACAAAATGACCCAGTATGGTCTAGTGTTTTGAGTGTTAGACTAGGAGACCAGGGTTCAAATCCTAACTTGGCCAGGGGAAACCCACTTTGGGCATGTCATACTCTCTCAACCTAAAAGAAAGGCAATGGCAAACCTCCTCTAAATAAATCTTGTCAAGAAAGCCCCAGGATGGGGTTACCATAAGTCAGAATCAACTTGAAGGCGCACATTTAACAACTTTCCAAATCTGAAGGATCAGATCTTAATGTTTCTCTTGCCCTCCCATTTCCTGTTACTTTTCAGCTTCCCTCAAACTCTGCTTGGTATAAACACCATTCTTTTCAATGCCATGAGAGAACAATCTGTCAGAAAGTCAATATGTTGGACAAAAATGAAATAGAAATGAGTTAATAGCCACCTTTGATATGAAAAGACATCAAGACAGAGGTTGAAAAGAGTTCAGATATAGGAACCATTTAATTAAGTATAAGCAAGAATTATAACAGGCTTAATTTCTTTAGATTAGACAGCAGTAAATGTATTTTGTTCTAATTGAAATGCCACTGACTTCTCATCCTGCTATGGTGGTTGAGTTAATAAGTCAAGCGAATTCAAATGTGTTGCATCATATCCAAAAGTATTTCAAATGGAATGAAGATGAAAGACATGGATTTGGGAGATTAGAAGATTCTAGCTGAAATTACTTCTAAAGGAACTATTTTGCATGAATGTTAACATCTAACAGTCAGAGACAGTTGTGATTTGTTTCTGCAGATTAAGATCAAAAATTTGTAAGAAAATACTGATTTAATGACTGCTGATTTTTGGATACTCAGAAATAAAACAGCCCCTATCTCTCTGTCTTTATTTCAGTTAGCATATCAAATCAGCTTCCATAATAATAGCACTGAGGTCTTAAATGCTCAATTGGAAAGAGGTGCTGTTGGGTCCAAACATTAATGATGCATAGTGTCAACCTTTTCCCAGGCTACAGATTGATTCCCTGAAGCAGCTTCTCAAAGATCAGAGGATATTACAAAGGTGAGGAGTAATCAGGGTCAATCATCTTCTCCCTTCTGCCTGTAGGAAGAGTGCCCCATGCTGCATGTGGGACACTTGGGCCATTTCTGTACTAGCCTGTTACAGTGCTATTATTCCACTTTCAACGTCCTATGGGATCTTGGGGTTTGCAGTTTAGAGAGGGGCCTCAAAACCCCTCTATAAACTGCAAACCCCAGGATTCCATAGGATGTTGAAAGTGGAATAATAGCATTTTAACAGGCTAGTGCAGAAACAGCCTTGGGAACCAACACTATGCTGACATACGACACGGAGTATGGTTTTTAGAACATAATGATCTGAGTCAAGAGAGTTCAGGAGGTGAAGACAAAATGGAGATTGCCCTAGGTACGGGGTTATTTTTCCCTTTCAGACAAAGGTAGCATTTTAAATTATACTAAAGGTGGATTAATTCATACTAGTGAGGAAAGCTGACATGCTAGAAGTTGTTGTTATTTTATTCATTTACATCCCACCTTCCTCCCAATACTAGGATGCAAAATGGCTTACAAATTATTTAAACAGTTCAGATTTAAAACCATACAAAGACATCAAATATGCATACATACCCTTAATCTATAGAGTTACAACCATTTAAAATTAATCAAAACACACTTTAAAAAAATCAACAAAATGACACAGCACATCATTAAAAGTTCCGTCAGTTCTTGAAAGGCTGGCAGAATAAGGAAGTAGCCATCCTGATCTCTCTAGGGAGAGAGTTCCAAAGTCTTGGAGCAGGTACCAAGAAGACCCTTTCCCTTAGTCCCACCAAAGAAGCCTGAGGAGGTAATGGAATAGAAAGAATTTATGTGATGTGAATGGGTTGATTAGCTCAAGAGATTTAGAATGGAACTAGTTATAAGAAAAGAGAAAGCAGGTGGGGTATTACTTCAGGGAATGAACTGAAAGATTCAGGTTATTGCACAGTGAAGCACCCGGGGTGGGGTGGGGTGGGGTGGGGGACCTCTGTATGGTTCATGACTCTATGACTCAGAGATGAGAGGAGTGTTGCAGATATAGTAGTGAAAAAAAATCTGTCATTGAAGTCCATGGGCTCTTAAACACCTTGGGAAGGCCTATCTTCCTCCAAGGTAAACTAGATAACCATGTAGAAATACTGATCAGGATCCAGCAGGAGATATACAATACCTTCTTCTGCAAGCTAGATAAAAAGAAAGAAGCAGGCCAGATTGCTGAAAAAGTTTACTGAGGTGGAACATGCTTAAGGTAGAATATGTTTGTGAGTACTATATTTGCTGACATGTAAGACATACTTTTTCCAGGAAAATACTGATTTGAAAATGGAGTGTATCTGATATGCTAGTGCATCTTACACACCAGCAAATACGGTATATTTTAACAGCCACTTCCTTGCTCCTTTTAAGAGATGCCTCCTTCCTATTCACTACCCTGAGATCCCATATAAGTATATCAGGGGCTTTTTGTCCTACCAGTGCTACACTGAATCTCAGTTTCAAGTTCCACATATGCCACAAATGAACATTGCCATGATTTTTTTTCACTAATGCTTTGGGTCAATTGTATAGATTTTACCTGGGGAGCAATCATACTGCCATATGTATATTCCTTAAACACAGTAATGGATCATGCCATGGATGAAAATGGTGATCACTGAAGATGCCTGTCTGGAGATCATGTGGTCTGGGGTAGAAAAAACTCTCTTTTTAAGCTGCAAAATACATATTTCAACTGATTGCATTTTAAACTCTAGGGATTAGCCAAAGATTGAAGGCTGTATGCAGTCCCCTATCGCCATTTTTCTGGTCCCCAGGGCTCCTTAAAAAAGTGCATTTTCCTCCCCCCCCTTTCCTTCCTTCCTTCCTTCCTTCCTTCCTTCCTTCCTTCCTTCCTTCCTTCCTTCCTTTTTTCTCCAGAATGCCTCAAAATGACTTGTAGGGGGTGTGGAGGGCAGTACCACAATTTTTGGAATCCTCTGGACTCACCATTTTTTTTGCTTAAAAATGACCCAAAATGCCCTCTAGGAGCCCAAGAAAGCCCAAAAACATGTTGAGAAATGTCCCTATAGGGTGTTTGGAGCATTTGGAGGCAAAAGAAATAAATTTTTAAAAAACTTTTGTTAATTTTTAACACAATCTACTTTACAATCAAGGTAATAAAAATTAAAAAACAGAAAGAAGAAAAGAAGAGAAAAGAAAAGCAAAGAGAAGAGAAGAAAAAGAAGAAGAAAAGGAGAAAAAGTGGGGGAAAGTCATATAACTAATACACAGTAGGGCTCTGACTCCTCAATTGTTACTATTACAAAAAGAAAAAGTCTAGATCTCAAGAGCTTCAAATACCCAATGTATAGATTACCTTTTTATACAGAAGAAAGTAAAGTTCTTTAAAGATAATTCTTATGAAAGAAGATGACATTTTTATGAAAGAAGATGAAATAAAAGCTATCAGCGCATTGAAGCATAGGAAGTCCTTTGCTGTCCTTGGCTTCCATGGAGGATTCTATAAAAATTTTAGTGATATCTTAATCCCACTTTTGAAAAAAAAATCTGGATGGTGTAATAGAGAGAGAAAGATGCCTGAAACCTAAGTTAGGATGCCTAAAGACCACTAGCCAGTTTGACGTGCAAATTTGATTTATTCGTCAATGAAGATAATGGAACTGTCCAGATATGTTCTATGCCAAGTGGGCAACAAGTGGACCACAGTTGGAAAATTTTAAATTTAAGACACTCTTGTAGGACTGTACCATTCTTTTCACCCTAGAATATTTGGTGACCAATAAGTTGGAGTGGTATTCCATTTTCAAATTAATATAAATCATTAATACTCCATCACAATTGTGGAAAACAAACAGCATGGGTCAGTAATTTTGCCCTCCCCGAACCATCATGTTTCTGATACTGGAAGTGATAATATAGACATCCTGATTACTAGCCATTAATGGCCATCTTCATGGCTTTATCTAATCTCCTATTATTACCCAAGTTATCAACCATCAAACTGTCTTGTGACAATGAATTTCCTAGTTTATGTGAAAATATCAGAGAGACCTGAGAAATGCCCAGTCCTACTTTTACCATTTGCAATGACAGCTGAAAGAGATACTTGCCTCTGTAATAACCACAAAGTAAAGGATGTTATGCTGAGTGGAAAACAACATGTCATAAGCATGGGCAAATTCCAGATCCAGTCCAAACCAAAAGAGGTGAGTTATGATGGGAAGAAAATTCTATTGAGTTTCAAGGGGCAGTAAGCCTAGAAATTAATTTTTCAGATTGTGAGTTACTGTGCATAGAATATCTCTCATGAAATACAGAAAAACATGCAGGAGTTGTCTAAATTAATGTTGAGATACCTGGATGGAAGACCGCCAATGAATATCAGGTGCTGTAGGCTATATTTCAGAGGAAGGAACTGGTGAAACTACTTCTTAGTATTCCTTGACTAAGAAAACCCTATGAAATTAATGAAGTCACTATAAGTCAACAGGTGACCTGGAGGCACAGACACACAGACACATATAACAGCTTTGGACATTAATGAATATAGTTGTCCTCATAACTTTGGAGAATAGACCTCTCACTGGGCAAGTTCGTCTGTGACTAGCCATCCCAAACATCCTCTGTCTTAGAGGAGAGATAGACTGTCCATTGGTGTCACCAGGATGTGCTTGCTCTACCTGTATGTATAATTTATTTTCTGGTGGAGGATGTGGGTAATATTTATTTTTTAATAAACTAAAACTGTGTTGAGTATTTAATAATGTATTTAAAGTTATTGTGCCCTACCTACTTTTCATCTGACCACTCCTGCCACTCACATTATATTCAAGGCACCCTAATACACCACTTCTGGAGAAGGCATTTAGCACAGATCAAATTCTTAAATGTAAGTAGAGTAGATCTGCTGAACCAATGAGAACTGGGTAGTCAACTCATCTGTTGTACTCTAATTGGGATTAACAAATGGATTTAAGCCTTTTAATCTCCTCCTTCACTATACAGACTTGCACAACTTGGCTATAGGTAAGGGCTGAAATTAAATTGGCTAAATTTCTTTGGGCCACAGATAGGTTTTTAGCGCCTCACTTTCCAAGTAAAGTTTTAATAATGGTATAATAATGTTTTTATTTGCAAAATAAATTATAGTATAATTAATGATTAAACTATTTTGCAAATAAAATAAACCACATTATAAAAAAGGGAAGTTAGGGAAGTTTTTCCTAATGTTTAGGTGGAACATTTTTTTCCTGCAGTTTGAAGCCTCCTCTGTGTCCTATGGGCCTTTCCATAAGACATTGTTATAGTGCTATTATTCCACTTTCAACATCCTGTGGAATTCTGAAGTTAGTAGTTTTCTGTGGCTAAAGAGCTCTCCGGCTGAGAGTTCTAAATACTCTTCCCTAAACTGCAAATCCCTGGATTTCACAAGATGATGAAAGTGGAATAATAGGACTATAACAGCATGGTGTGGAAAGGCCCCTAATCTCTTAAGCAACAGAAAGCAAATTTGCTCCATCTTTTATATGACGTCCTTTCAAATAAGAGCTTTACAAAAGTTCCTTTTGGTGAACTACAACCTCCCAAAACCCCAGGTAGCATGCTTACTGACTGGGGAATTCTGGGAGTTATAGTCTTAAAAAACAATGCTTTCAAACTCTGGGTAAGCTTTTATTTCACCAGAGTAGACTCAGTGAATTATTCCTGTTGTGTGCCTTTGAGACGTTTCCAACTTATGGCGATCCTAAAGCAAACCTATCACTGGATTTTCTGGGGCTGAGAATATGTGATCTGCCCAAGGTCACCCAGTGGCTTTCCATGACAGAAAAGTTCAAATCTTGCCTCTGCTACAAACTCACTCAACAGTCTTAGGGAAACCTCCTTCCTTAAACTTCTCCCACCACCACCAATACATAACATGGGAAATGCCCCTATACTGTTATAGTGCTATTATTCTGCTTTCAGCATCCTGTGGAATTCTGAGGTTTGTAGTTTCCTGATGCCAAATTGCTCTCTGGCTGAGAATTCTAAAGGCCCCTCCCTAAACTGCAAACCCCAGGATCCTATAGCATGTTGAAAGTGGAATAAGAGCACTGTAACAGTACAGGCAGAAATGGCCACTGACTTACCCTCTTGACCTGTTGTTAGGATGACTGAGATAATGTAGATGTTGTGGTTCTGTGATTATACAAAGCCAGTAAATAGGATTATTAGAAAGACAAGAGAGCTATGCCTTAAGAAATGCAACAGTGTGTAACTTACAAAAGATTTGCAAAAGATCAGAGGGGAGGGGAACAATTTGGGGTGGTAGAAAAAAAGTATTATTTATGAGGAAAGGGAAAAAAATAGATATGGAGGATAAAAAGGGGGAATTCCAGATGGTGTGGGGGATGGAATTTATGAGGGTGCACACCAGAATAGAGCTAAATTGCATTCTAAAACGCAGTCTTTAAATGCAATTTAATTTTTTCCAGTGCAATTTAGGAGAGATGTGGTGAATGAGGACACTGACCTGTAATAAGCTGCTTCTCCCAGAGGGTCTCAGTGTGCCGTGTGACAGTCCACATTGGCTTGCTCAGGGAGGAGGATACCACTTCCTTTCTTGCCCCCTCCAGCCCCAGCTGGTCTTCTCCTTTCCCCAGGCACTTCTACCCTCACCATCTATCCAAGCAAAACAAAAGGAGAAGAAACAACTGCCAACATCTTGTGCAAGGGCAAAAGGTAGCATCAGCTTGGATCTCTGCTGCCTCCTGGAGGGAAGGAGGAGGGAATGGCCAGTCAAGTTCATTCAAAACCATCAGCAACCTAATTGGTGCAACATTTTTCGGCCTTCACACTCATGAGCGATGGGGGCCGCACAAAATCCTTTGGCAGGCCTCATGCGGTCCCTGGGCCATATATTGTGCAGGCCTATAATAGAATCATAGAGTTGGAAGAGACAGCAAGGGCTATCAAGTCCAACCCCCTATCATGCAAGAATGTACCATCCAAGCATTCCCAACAGAGGGCCATCCAGCCTCTGTTTAAAAATCTTTAAAGAAGGAGACTCATACACACTCTGAGGCAGTGTGTTCCACTGTGGAACTGCTTTAACTGTCAGAAAGTTCTTCCTTCATATAACCTTTTGAAAAATCTCTCCATCAGTAGTATCTTGGATTGCTTCCAAAGCCAACATATGCACTTGTTTCTCAAATCATTATCAGTCCCTCCCTGTCATTCAAATAACAAGTGGAGATGTACTGGTTATGTCTATAGCATCATCAGTGATACACAAAACCTGTTCCAGTTTGTCTCTGGGACTGCTGTCTTATACCTTGTCCTGGCTGCAATGACCCACTGTTGTACATGAGAAACCCATGCTTGGAAATAAATGCATAGTCACTGGAGCTAACAATACTATGCTCGGTATAAAGCAGTCCCTTACAACATTGTTCTCAGAGCAGGGACAATATTTATTTGCCAAAAGATCATACACACCATAACTTGCCTGAGCAACAATGCCAGTCTCTTGTGCAGCTTTTGTGGAAATCTCCTGCTGTGTGGGTTCCCTCCATCTGCCATTGTGTTGATTTTGTAAATATGGAAACAGCCTGGAAATTAATCATAGCTTTCATGTGCCATAGTGCAGTGCAATGTCTTTCAAAGCCAGCTTTCTTTTGTACTTCCAGGCCTTTACCATGAACCAAGTAAACATGTTGGCCTTTAAAATTTTCACACATATGCAAAACCCTATTTCATGTTCTCATTGTCTTGAAAAAACATGATATGAAAAACAACCCTTATTGTTGTTTTCATTAGGGTCCAATTGTTCCAAGTACACCCAACAACATGAAATAATTCAGTATCATCTTCCTCATTTTTTTAAAATTCATTTTTTATCTGTTCATCTTGGTAAGTTATTGTTAGGAGCACTTGAAAACTCATCAGCAGTACTTTCCTTTCTCTCAAAGATGCCTTCCACCTCTACATGTCCCTCCAGGTTTCACTTAAAATTTTCAATATAATGCAATGCAATTTCATTTTTATTTAACATAATCTGGTTCCTAGCTGAATTTAAGGCATCAGACTTTTTCTTCAAGGTGCTCTTTTGCTATTTTAGTTAATCAGTCAATTAAATTCATCAGTTCATATTATTCATAATTATGGGTATATTTTGAAATAGGAACGTTATTTTGAGAAGTACAGCCATCTTGACTGAAGCAATTCTACCCATTAATGATAGTTTTAGCTTGTTCTATCTTACCAAATCCTTCTTAATTTTAGTCCATATCTTTTGATAATTATTATTGAAGAGTTCAGAATTCTTTTTCATGATGGTTATACCTATAATATTTCAGTCTGTTTTCTGCCTTGAATCCTGAAACCTTTTCTAAATCTTTCTCTTCTTTTTTCAGCATGTTCATACTTCCTTCAAACAACAGGATAAATATATTTCTAACTCATATGGGGAGGAGAAAAAAAACAGAGATGGAAGACAATTAAGGCCTTTCCCCCACTATACTGTTCTAGTGCTTTTATTCCACTTTCAACATCCTGTGGACTCCTGGGGCTTGCAATTTAGGGAGGGGGCATTAGAAAGCTCAGCCAGAGAGGTCTGTCACCTCAGTAAACTACAAACCCCAGAATTCCACAGGAGGTTGAAAGTGGAATAATAGCACTGTAACAGTGTAGGGTGGAAAGGCCCTTAGATTCATAAATTAGATTAACTGAATTCATGTTAGTATCAGTATGAAGTACTCTTTTTGTTCTCGTTTGTTTCAGGGAAATAGCAGCATCACACCAGTGCCAGGGAGGCAAGGTACCACACAGAAAAGGTCAGGGAGACTGATGGAAGTGAACCTACTCAAACACTCTAGAATGGCTAGCAGGACACACCCAATGGCTAACAGACTCAGCTGTGTGCTAATAGTGGGGGCACTCTGCCCTGGGTGCACAAAATGAGAGACTGCAATGTTGGTTCCTCACTCCCCCATCCCTCAAGAAGGTGCCAGAAAAGGGAAGCAGATATGCCGCCAGGAATGCAAACCGGGCAGGAGAAGCTCCCAAACCACATCAAGTTAACCCTGTTTCCTGCTCCTTCCCCATGGCACTTCCTTGAGTAATGCTGAAAAAGGGGAGGGGCAATTGTGGATGCCACTTCTTTTTGAAAATGAAATTGTTGGTCCTCAAAGCAGTAGCCTTGATGGTGTGTTGCTACCAAAAAAAGGGGTAGTGGAGAAAAGGAATCTAATATTCCTTTTAAGACTAATTGATTTATATTTTATCACCTTTGTAGATATCAATACACTTCCTCAGATACAATGACTGAGGAAATGGATTGATAGTCACAAAAGCTCATGCTAAAACATAAACCAGATACTCTTAAAGAGGCTGTAATTCCCCTTCTTTTTCCTTTGCATTTGTCTTCAGAATTTGAGTTATAATTTTCCTTCTTCAGTGTCTTTTCTTCTCTGTTGAATAGTGGGTGAGAAATGTTGTGGCCAGAAAAGAGATGAAGACCAGGTTTCCAGGGAAAAATCAAAAAGCCTTTTTTATTGTCAACAAACCACTTGCGCAAGGACGACAGCTATCCCAGAACTGTTGTGCCAATTAATTAAGGTAGCATCACTATATACCTTTGGTCTTCCATGTCAGCAATCAATCATTCATTTAGCCAGCCCATCACAGAAGAAAAAGATCTTTGGTTAACTTTCCATTACATCATTAACTTAGCACACACACGTGTACAGAAGAGAACAAAGAGTTAGTTAGAAAATGATACAAAATGATGCATATGGCCAAAATGAGATAGGAGGGAGTATGCCTAACTCCTCCTTAGTTCCCAGACGCCTGAGTGAGTGTTGCAAGGCCATTCTTTAAAATTGAGATAAGACAAAGACATCTGCTATTTCACTCAGAGACTCAATTCAATTCGCTTATTCTTCCTATTCAAGTAGCAATTCCTTGGATTTAACCCCTTCAAGTTCAGTCTGAAATTTTCCAGAGTTTGGGAAACAAGTTTTGAAGGCTCATATTGTAAGGTTCCCATATGACAGATTGGCCAAATTAAAGCACACCAGGATCTTGGATGCGGCAGCAGGCAAGATCAGATGGGTGGGGCGGAGGAATTGCAGTGATCTACCTTGAATCCATTCCCTTATTGAAGTATCCCATCTTACAGTCTCCAAGATTTGAGCATATACACCTGACAATAGGGCAACAGGACAGGATGGGGATTCTGTTGGTGTACCATCCATCCTGCTGCCCAGCTGTCTCCCTGCCTGAGCTGCTGGTATTACTCAAATATTACTAAATACTTTCTGGAGAAACTTGCTTGGGTTCATTTGGAACTGGACTCCACAATGAAGATCGATTTTGGGGAAGCAACTGAGCCATGTACTTGTCTGGTTTTGATGGATGAGTTTCAGTTTGTTCAACATGATGAGGTGGACAAGTTGCTTGGAGAGGTGAGGCCAACCGCTTGTCTGTTAGACCTGTGTCCATCCTGGCTAATTAAAGCTGCCAGAGGAGGACTGTCCAATTGGGTGGTGGAATTGTAAATGCTTCTTTGAATGAGGGTTATGTTCCAACTTTCTAAAAGAAGTAATTGTAAGACCTTTGTTGAAAAACCTTCACTAGACCCCACCTGCCATAGTAGCTATCAATCAGTCTCTAATCTCTTCTTTCTAACAATTGACCAGTCTCTAATCTCTTGCTTTCTAGAGGAAGTAGTAGTAATGCAACTCTAGACTTTCTCTGAATGAAATGGATTACTTGGATCCATTCCAATCTGGGTTCAGGATTGGTTATGGGACAGAAACAGACTGGTTTCCTTGGTGGATTACCTACACTGGGATTTGGACAGGGGGAGTCCTTTCTTCTTGGTCTTCCTGGCTCTCTCAGAGACAGTTGATAGCATCAACCATGGTATCTTTCTGGGTTGTTTGTCTGTTATGGGTCTTGGGGGCACTGCCTTGCAGTGGTTCTACTCTTTCTTGGCTGAATGTTCCCAAGAGGTGGTGCTGGGGATTTTTGTTTAGCTTCTAGCTATTAGCCTGTGGGGTTCCACAAATGTCTCTTCTTTTTTTAAAATGTCTTTACAAAGCTATTGGAGAAGGTCATCAACTCACAGGAAAATCCAATTGATTCAGTAGCCCTGCTCTAGCTTGAACTAATATACAGTATACAGTAATAGAAGTAGTAATGGAAGCAAGACTATATTTCTGATGTTTGGAATGGGTAAAGACCTCAATCATAGATTTATTATTGGGATAAATGGAAGATCCTCAAATCCTTTATAAACAAATTGGGCGGTCTCAGAAGACATACACCCAGAAGGAAGGAAAAGCACATCCAGAACTCTTGAAAAGCAGATATTCAGATGATGCAATGGAAATAAATACATACTGAAACATACTTAGTGGACTGCTTTTGAGTTGCTGTTTTTAAAAAAAAAACATGAAGGAAACCTCTCAGTGTTAACAATATTTATGAGTTGCTTTGAAGGCTTACTTAGTTGTAGCCATCTTCCACATTGCCCTGTTTTCCATTATATGCTGTGGCAAGCTTACTAGTCGACATCTCATTATTTCTTGACAAAAGTTGCTCTGACAGGAGCACAAACTACATGAGACTGGCTGCAGGGTTACAGAGTATACATTTTCAGACGCACAGTCAAAACAATACCTGATACTCATCCGAAACCACAATCCACAGAAACCATAAAAACCAAAGCTGGATCCAATTAATACATGTATGCTCTCCACATTCCATATTCCATAAATGTTTTGTTTTGTTTTTTTACATTTTCCTCACATTTTCTTCAACTGCAGATCTATAGCCCTGCCATTCGAATGTAGGTACAGTAGAGTCCCGGTTATCCGACATGCGGTTATCCGACCTTCCGGATTAACCGACGTTGCGGCTGCCTGGGAGCATGGTTGTAAGCATTTCCGCACCCCAGACACACCCAGACACGCCCCCAGACACGCCCCCAAAATGGCGGCCTTGGCTAATCCGACATTTCGGCCCGTTTAGGTCGGATAACCAAGATTCTACTGTAATTAATTTCTCTTCTGTGTATTTCTAGAGAGTCTTTAAACAGACTTTCGGCGATTGCATTCTTATTCTTGTTTGGACAGTTGTTTGGCTTTCTCACCACTCCATGATGTAGCCATTATAAATTTTTCTAATATTCTAATATCTAAATCTAGTGTTATACTAGCGGTCATCCACTGTGAATATAAATTGTCATAAATTTCATTCTTGCAGCCAATAATAATTGATTCTATCATTTTACTCATTGCTGTGAGCAAATTCCTAAAGGGTATACACAGTTTGGTACTAATTCTGTTTTTATCCCCAGAAAACAACATTTTCTGCACAGTAATCAGACTTCTTGCACAGAAAGAAGAATTTTCTGCATGGAAAAGTCTGCTTTCTGTGCAGGAAAGTTGGTTCTGTGCACAAAAAATACTGTTTTTATATAGGAAACCTGTTTTCTGTGATGAAAATGCCATTTTCTGTTAAATAAAAAAAATAAGTTGACATGCAGTTTTCACAGACAATCAGTCTCAAACTGCAAAGATTTTCACACATCTTAAATTTTCCTCCTCAGGATTTCCAAACACATAAGAAAACCATTTTTAAAAAAATGGTTTTCAATTATTCCTTCCATACTACCATAGACTAGCGTAAGAGGACATTCTTCCCCTCCTTTTCAAACTGCATCCTTCTGTAACAATGGAAAACCTGCTCTAGAGAGTCCCTCCCCACAAAAAAATAAAAAAGTCTTGAAAGCACACAGAGAAGGAAATAACTGCTGAAAATAGATCTGTCATGGAACAACTCTGTTACATTTTCCTTGGTCTAATTGTATTTGTTATGTTGTGGTTTTTATAGATATTCCCTGGAAAGTAATCTTAAACTTTATCTTCTAAAAGAAGCACATCGATTAGTCTGTGTGAGTGCAAGTGTGTGTTGCAAAAATCCAAAGATAAGCTATGTTTGAGATCAGCTGTACAATTTCATCTCTGAGTTTTGCAATATTTGGTACACGATCTAATAGGTCTGCATTTGGTTTTCCCCTAAAAAGATTCAGCTCCACTTAGAAAAGCTGCAAATGTAACTTGATATAGCAGCTTCATGGGCTGAAGCAAAAAGCCAACGGCAAAGAAGTTTTAGATTAATAAATCAGATGGAAATGACTTTTTCTGTAAGGATGTATTTCCCATGGGGGGAAAAAACTTTCTTCTTAGGGGAAAAGAAAGACTCTAAAAATACATTGTCACTTTTTAATATATGTGTGTGTGTGTGTGTGTGTGTGTATTTCTTGCTTTTTTCATGACTGAGCATGACACACAAGTGTGATTTTGTTGCTAAGAAGCATCTCTGAAATATTACCATTAACTACAATGTATAGAGGCACAAAAATGAGAATACTTCTGAAGGCAAAACAGTGGGAATTTCAGTAAGAATTAATGATGGCCAGATATGAAAAAAATATGAGATGTAGGGATTCTTGGGGGGGAAAACAATCAGGAAGAAACATGTGGTTCAAAAGTAGCAACTGAAAATGCTGTAATTCAGTCTGGCAAATGCTGGCAAATTAAATACACCGAGTTTGTAATGATTTAGAAGTAAAGGAAATCATATTCCTTACTTTTATATCTGGAGGAAGGGATCATTTTTGTCTTTCCTTTCAATTAGGAATCCCCATAATAATATGCCAAAATAATCATAGAGTCATCAAATTGCAGAAAGCGATATTTTTAATGACAGTATTACACATAATATAGCATTCAGATGTCAACACCTAATCTTTAGATGTTGTACAGATCAGGCACAGCCCTCTGATTCAGTGAGTGCCAGTATATAATTGTGACAATCCATTAGTCATGCCCTTGTGGTGTATGGAGATCCATCATTCCCTTTATTATGTTTGTCACCCTTGAATTACGATTGTGAAAATTAACCATTTATTGGCAGTTCTACTGACTGAGGGTGGGTAAGTATACATCTTCTCCCAACAAAGAGGGGTTACAATGTTCGTATACCAGTACCGTCAACCAAGGGTGCAAACTGAGAAACAAAATGCAAGCATATTATCAGCTAATGTTTGTAATTGATTCGCTTAACACACATTGAATATATTGAGTTTACCACCACAAGATATGAGTATGTCCATTATCTGTTTAGACAAGTGGAACCTCTGTGCTGTGTTCTTTTTCTTGTTCTTGGAATATCACCCCCTTTGGAGATATTCCATTCTATCTCTCTCCATTCCTCCTTACTAGTTCTGTTTTCCTTCCTTCCACAGTCAGCATTCCATGACTTTTGGGCATGTTCAGGTATCATTTGGCTGTCTGGGATTCCCTGCCTGGATGGGCAGGTAGATTGCTATTCTGGTAGTTACCACGAGCCTTCTGATACTTCTCTTCTATATGCATGGTCTTGTTTTAGCTCTGTAAAGACTGGCACTTGCAGATCTGAAATGAAATCGAATGAAAATGAAAGATATTAAACATATGAATACTGGATGCTCAGGACCAACAATTGAACAGATGTTTTGGACTTCAGCTTTCATGCTTTCTCACCATAAGTCATGTTAGCTGTGTCTGATGAGAGTTGCACTCCAACATTGGGACGGGGAAGCAAACACTTATGACCTTCACAAATTAGAACATATGTGTTAATAGTAGTTAAATAAAATTATGTTTTTAGAAGAGGAAAAACTAAGCCAGAACACAAACTGTGGTTTATTATTTATCTATTTGTTTATTTAATTATTAATTATATTTCTATTAGAGATAGGACGAATCCAGAATTATCCAAATCCCTGGAAGGTTCTGGGAATCCACGAATCTCACGAATCTCGAATCTTTCTAATCTTTTTTTAAAAAGGGGTTTAAAAAGCAAGGGAAAAAAGGATAATCTTGGGCAAGACACACTCTCTCAGCCTTAGCAAAAGCCTAGGCAAAGGCAAACCTCCCTCTGAAGAAATGTGGCCAGGACAATTGTCATAGTTTTGCCTCAGTATCTCCCCAGATTGCAAATGACATGAAGGCCCTTTCTATACTAGAGTACAGAGATAACCCAGGTCAAAACTGGATTTTCTTTGCATAGCTCTTTCTGGCATCCTGGGGTTTGTAGTTTGATGATGCACCAGCACACTTTGGCAGAGAAGACCGTGACACCTTGTAAAACTCCAAACTCCAAAATTGTGTCTGAAAGAGCTTTGCAGGGGAGCTATGCAAAGGAATCTTTCAGCTGTCCCTGACATCTCAAGACTGTACCTTCCAGTCAAGTGCTGAACTTAAATATTAAATGTTCAGTTTAAATATCTTAGAATACAACCACAGATGTAATTTCTGAAATTGTTAGCAAAGGCCATTATTACTCCAAAGGAAAAACTTACCTACTCACCATCTTCCCTTGTGTGTCTGGTCTCCCAGGTTTTCAGGCATCCCAGTCTCCAACAAACTATTTGGTTGGTGGATTCAAAAGATTCAGTTTGCCTATTTTGGCACAGGGATTCGGATTCACAAATCTCGAATCCTTGCCCAGGATTCAAGGATTCGAATATTCATGGATTCTGTTGGCCCATCCCTAATTTATATACTACCTTTCTCTCAGAGTAGGACTGAAGGTGGCTTCTGAAAAAACCCATAAACTAGTGAAAATTAGTTCTCTCATACAAAATTAGTGAAATTTTGAGAGAATTTCTGGGGGAGAGAAAGCAGGAGTTACAGGTGGCAAACAATGGGAATGAAGGCAAGTGAAGGAAAAGGAAACTTGTGGTGTGTTATCTCATGGTGAGAGGAGCATGCAGAAAAGGAAGGTGAGACTCTGTGGAAAATAAGAGAGGGGAAAGTGGACATGTGGTGGGTGAGGGAAATCCCTGGACATGAGATAGATGGGATGACAGGGGAAGGGGAGAGTTTACATGGCAAAAGAGCACAGGGAATCATACGAGACTAGACGTATACAGAGGAGTGGAGGAGTAACATACAAGGGGGAAAAGGCAAAACAGAGTGAACAGATACAAAGACATGCAGGGAAGTGAGAACTTCAAGAGATGTGAGAACTTCAAGAGGAGAGAGAACAGAGAGATAAAAGGGAGAAGATGCAGGATATTGGAGAAGGACATTGACAATGAGAGAGAATCAACAAGAGAATCAACATCAGTGAAGAATTTGAAGAGAAATCTAGAAGCCTTTCTCTTTTTCTTAAAAAAGATTTCTTGTGGAGTATTGTTGATGAGGAGGCATCAATGAGAATCTGGCTCATAGTTCATACTTATAGAGGAAGCTTTTATTTCCTGCATTTGCATTTTTTCTGTATATTAATTTTAACTTCATTCATTCCCTTTTCAGAGGGATGGGTGCATGAAAAAAGGGATTTTATAAAATTCATATCGGTGTTCTGTTCTTTTCCATGTTCTAAACAGGGCAGGAGGGGCAGGAGATAAATCATGGATGAAAGTTTTCATGTGCATTTTGGTAAGTTTTTTTTTTTTTAGTGTAATAATGTAATGTAAATTTAATTACCAAGTCAGAGTTAATGTAATTTTAAAAAAGATTTGAAAAGTACACATAATCCACAGGTATTTTTTAACAGAAAGTTTTAGTGAAAATGTACAATAGTGGCAGTTTACCATTAACTTTACTTTTCCTGTCTTTGGACCTTCCTGCTCTGCTTGGTATGTCTCAGAAGCCTGTGGGCAGAGCTGATGTTGGGGACTATAAGAGATGGTAGTGTACCTCATAAACAGAATAATTGGTATGTCCAAGCAGATGATGAGCAACAGCCAGTACCACATACCTACTCATATAAGACTTAGGCCATTTCTGCACTACACTCGTATAGCGCGATTATTCCACTTTCAACATCCTATGGAATCCTGGGGTTTGCAGTTTCGGGAGGGGCCGAGTGGCCCCTCCTGATACTGCAAACCCCAGGATTCCATAGGATGTTGAAAGTGGAATAATTGCACTATAAGAGTGTAGTGCGGAAATGGCCCTAGTACAGAAAAGCAGCAGGTTGGTCTTCTTTATGAAAATACAGGAAGTAGGGTTGCTTACAAATACTAAAGAGTTCATAAGATCTCATGGTGGAAGGCTCTGTAACATGGGCTCCGCAAACATGGAGGAAAGAGAAAATTGCAGGTTACAAAATGAAGGATGAAGAAAATCAGATTAAACTACAGAAAACTGATACAGAAGAAGAGGCCCTTTTCACAGCTTATCTTCTTCCAGTGGCACTCAATGGTGATCGCAGCAGTGGCTCTGCCAGGAAGGGAGTGTGATGGAAGTGCTCACCTCCACATGGGACCAGCTCCCTGCAGAAGGGAGTGCGATGAACATGCCTTCTGCATTATGCAGCATAGCTGGGTACTTTACCAGCTGCCATTGTGCTTCCTGCCCTTCTGCAAGACAGGTAAGTGTGATGGTGCATTTGCGGGACATTGACGGGGAAAACCCATCAATGATTTAACTTGCAATCATACCACCTGGGGACGGGAGAAGGATGAGATCTTGCTGATGTCATGCAGAAGCGTTGTTGCAGTCCTGTCCTTCTCCCATCACCATGGTGGGATGGGAGCGTGCTGCAAAAAGGGCCAGAGTGTGTGCCTATGACCAATAAACAGGAAATGATATGAATACACGCTATACCTAAACTCTTAGAGACAATCAAACTAGTGATTACTGGTACAGGCATGGTAAGGTTGCTACCTCTAGCAATTGGCAGATGCTTAATATGTTGCAATAAAACTAAGCTAATCTCCTTCCCTTGCCTTTCTTGTTTTCTCTTATTGAATAAGCAGCATCATGCTAAAAAGTTAGAAGCATTCATTCTGTTGTGCACAATATAAGGAGAGAAATTAACTTGAAGAGACGAGGGGAGAAATTGTGTACTTGCTTAGAGCTGCAAGAATCTGGATTTATTGAAACACCTAATGATTCACACTGTGGTTGCTCTGATTTGAAAAGCTCAAAGTGAAAGAGATTTAAAATACTGTTCTCTTAGAGGAGCAATTACTTGTGATTTAATCAGCTATACTTTTTACAAGGGGGGAAAGGGAGAAAAAGCTATTTTATGTAGGAGAGCAAAAATGACTCATAAAATGAACCTTCAGCATAAAAGGTGGGGAGGGGAGAGAGCTTGTATTACCATCAAAATGGTGAATGTGATTCAAAGAAATATGCAATAGGAGTTGACAGTGAAGATGAGCAAACTGGAGAGTCACTCGAGTTCATTTGGAACCTTTCAGCCGCCATCCTTGGACTTCATTATGTTGTCATTTTTTAAAGTATGCAGCAGTAGGTGGAGATGTGATGATCCATGAGGTCAGCAGAGGCAGGTCTTGACCTCAGTCTCTTTAGAGCTAAATATTTGGCCCTCTGAGCTATGAAATGTACACAATGTGGTTCTGATTGCCTGAATATGCAATCAATTCTTATGATGTGGGGATATTTTAAGGGAATTGTGCCTTCTTGCCCAGAAAGAAGGCAGGAGCAGTCCTACAATTAGGCAGAATGAGGTGGGGTGAGGTGGGATGAGGTGGAATGTGGGGTGTCATGAAAAGGAAGAATATTGTTAACAATTTGATTTATTACTACTACTACTATTGCTACTACTACTGATTTCTTTTTACTCTTAGATCTTCTGCTTTCTGTGCCCAAATTAGGTGCATAGCTTTGGGCAAACTGCGCCACTTGGAGTGGGCATGAGTGCCATTTTCCAGTCCACCTCTGGCAGCAAAATGTATTGGGCTTCCTCTCCTAAAAGACTATGGTGTTGGTCTGAGAGAATGACTTCTGGAGTCCATCTAGACTGCTGACTGTATTTCAGAATGTGACTGAGCTCACAGTGCCGCACTGGTGGAAATGGTTTCACATGCCTGTGCAACTTACTATAGGGCACAGGATGACTCAGAACAGGGATGTGGGCATCAGGGCCTGCATATCCCCAATGTTTCACAGATAAAAGACAGGACATATGTGGCCAAGCAACATCAGAGAGTGAACAAGATGTTAAACATAGTTAATAAGGAAGATTGCACAAGCTAGGAGAGCCTGCAGCAGTTTGCTTTTGCTTGAGTCTGCAGGGAAGGTCAAGATTTCACCCTTCCTTTCCTCTCACCCCTTTGAGTTAACTCAATGCAAACTACTGTTGTATTTTGAACTCAATTTTCAGCAAGTGTAGTAAAGTGAGGGCAAAAAGGGAAAGTGGGAAGAGGTGAGAGAAAGTGAGACATTTTAAAAGCTGTTGAAAAAGTGGGGCAACAGATGATGTACTGGGACAGCCCCTGTCAAACTGCGGCAGTTGGAATGTATGGCTTTTTGCGTCTTCCTTCCTATGCCCTAGATTTATATCGCTTTTCTATCATTTAAATTCAGACAGCTTCCAGTGCTAACAATAAAAAAGTGCAGCTATTCCATCTTTAATTAATTTATCAGGTAAGGGAGAAAAGGATGCTAGAAGCAGTAGGAAAGCACAGGAGAGTTACAAATGGATGATGACAGTGTATAGACCACCGCTCCATAAATTCTCATGGAATAAAATGCTCAGGTTGAAGTATCTACTCACTTTAATACATAAATATCAAAATCAATAAAAATCACACCAGCAAAACAAAGACAGATAAGACCAGGCTTAAGAGTTCCCTTCGCATCATGAGAAGAAATTCAGGGGCAGCAGTAGTTGGCACCAGAAAAACAGACTGAGCCATCCTACCAAGGGATCAATATGGCCAGACCACCTGCCACAGTTGGTGATGACCCAGCAGGGGCTACTCTGTCTCTCAGCTCCAGAAGGAATGAGTGAGGGGATGGCTGTGACAATGAACTCCTGTTGCCTGCTTGCTCACTGGTTCTTCGGCAAGAAAGCAAATGTCTGTACAGAAAACAGCATCAGCATCAGCATCAGCAGCTGATGGTAACAATGTTGTTGAGGAGGAAGGGGACCAACACAAATCCAGTTGGGGGTATCTTGCCCAACAGCCCTGCAAAGCCTACAGCTGGCACCAGGAAATTTTGCTGCTGGCATATGCTTCAGTGTTTGTACGTAACTTCTTTGCGTGCAAAAGCCAGAATGCTGTCTATTAATTATATAGACCTGTCTGTCCATCTACTTATGTAATTTATTCTTTGCTCTATGGCAAAGATTTTAGAATGATGTGCAATTGAAATTGAAATGATTGAATGCAGTAATTATGACCCCCTCCCCCCAAAAAAGGATATAAAAAGGTGGCTGGAACTGAACAGTCAGGAAAAGCTTGGCTCTAAAGCATATACCAAAATCAAAGAGACATATGCATAGGTCTAATGCCCATTCAAAAGAAGTTCCAATGAAAGTGGAGCTATATACTCCCATATAACAGGGACCAATACAAAAAGTCCCAGTTCCTAGCAGGCTCCAAGGAGATCTTAGAAGACTGCAGCAATTGGACAGGGTAGTGGGGAAGTTGTTTAGGATTTAGAATGGTACTAGTACAATTTTAAACTTGGATCAGTAGCAAGCCTCTTCTGTGTTCCTCAGGAGAAATAGGAGGAATCTCAGGGTGAGAGGGCTGCCTTGAAAAGTTTGTGTATGCATATTTTCCTCCTTCTTTAGATTTGGTTTTTTTAATTTGAATTGTGCACTGTTCTGTACCATTGTGCTTGATACTTAATGTATCATGCTTAATGATGTCTTCCACTTGCAACATCACCCTTGCAAAATCACCCCCCCCCCCAAGGCATCAAAAAGGGTTTTCCTACATTTCAGGTTTTTGCATTAAAATCTCAGGGCCTGGGATAGTCTAATCAGATAACTCTAGTGGAACAGAAGTTTTCCAAGCTCTGTGGTGAATTAGTGTAACCTTAACTTTAAGAAGCACAGGCTGTTGCATGTCAGGATTAGGCTCCAGACTACTATGTCAGCAGAAATTCCATCCCCCCCCCCCCGAATCCTCTACTGTTGGCTTGTTTCAGAGATCAAGTTGCTGGCCCTTGGCTATCCTGGCCAGTGAAGATTGTACTTATAGCTTCATTTTTCTTATACAACCATCTAATATTAAGATGCAGGTATGATACAGCCTCTCTATGAGCAGAAGACTTTTTCACATGTGGAAGTACATGTGCCTTACTACAGATGATGATGATAAGGACAGTGTCATTGTTGATGATGAGGATGAGGATGAAGATGGTGATCATTGTTATTGATATTGATATCAATGTTCCAGGTAGGGTAATCAGAGTTGTGTTTCATGCCTCTCAACTGAACACTGAAGGACGGGACAAAAACGCTGTGAGATTTCACAAGTTTTCTTTAATTGTCTGCTTTTATAATCACAGCAGTATTATTTCAATGTTTTATTCTTAATTTTCAACAGTTCCTGAACCTTCATGAGCGTTAAGAATAATTTAAATAATTATATCCTTTCTACGTTCTCATAAGTTCAGCTTCAAGTACTATTAGGCTACCAAGGTGTTGAGCTAGCATAGGATTGTTATTCTACTGCTTGCTGTGATTACTCAGTAGTCTAACAAATCTTTTCAGCTGGAGGCATTTTGTAAAGTAAATGGAGATTGCTATGCCTGTGTGCAATTTGTGGGTGAATCAACTTGCCACCCATTAAAAATCTAGAAAATGAATAATCTGCTTCGTGGTCTTACTGTAGGTCATTATGCATAAGAAGGATTAGTATATGGAAGGAAACCATATTAACATTTGGAATTTTAGCATTAAAAACAAAGTCCTGTTCCATAATTAGTAAAAGTCCAGTGCTATGGTCCACATCGAAAGCACAAAGTAATAGCCAAACAGTGCAGACTGTCAAACATCAGAAGAAAGGCAATTAGCCCTTCAAAATTTGAGGGGAAAAAAGTCCATAATTGACATCCAAATCTAAAATGTTTCAAAAATCCAAGTACACAAAAAAAGATATATAATCTCAAGGTAAAAGTAAATTAAAAAAAAGAAAAAAGAAAACATTGAATACTTAGCTAGAATCTCTTATAATGCCAGTAACGATGCAAAGAAAAAGAAGTACTATTTCTTTAAATCCAAAAGCAAAGAAGCTCTAATACTACAGGCAAAGTATATCTGCAGCAAGCAAAGGGCTTCTAGTCTTCTGCAAGCAAAAATATAGAAAAGTAAACAAGAGGTCCAGATGCTGAAAATACAGTGTCCATGGGGTGTGTGAAATACCTTTACCCTGCCCCCTCTGGCTCCACTGAAGCACACGATTCTTCTGTAGCCTTGGGACCCACTGTGGCTGATCTGTTGCCAAGCACATACCTTGCAGGACCCAGTCCTGGCTTGTGCGGAGTCTTCAGGCTCTCCATGGATCACGGAGCCCACTTGCTTGACAGGGGAAGTTTCCCTGTCAGGCACAGAGCTTCAGGGGTACACAATCTAGTGGAGCTCGCTAAATCATATCCTCCATTACCAGGACTGGATGCTGGAACTTTCCAAGGTCGTGCAAAGTGTTGCATTCCATTATAGTCAACAGGCATGTGTCATGGACACATGCAAGCTGCATTCATTGACCATAATGGGACACAACACTTTACGTTTTCTGTTTTATGCAGGGTTCCTGGAATGGAAGCCCGGCATATATGGCAGGTGCACTGTATAGCGTTACACCTGGCGTAGGGGCACAATGATCAAGAGAAAGTCCTTTGATGCAGACAGCTGAAGAATAGAAGAACCAAGATAACTGAGCTCCTGTGTTACATTTATGTCAAAGAAATAGTTTCTTTATATCTATGTTAATCCCCCATTCTCTATGCCAGTCCAGCCATACTGTAGGCACAGGCAAGTACAGGCAGTGTAGAATTCAAAATATGTTGTTATCTGAGTAAAATGATGCCCCATTTGAAGACTTAATATAACTAGATGGTTTACTGCTAATATCTTCCTCAAATATTTGGAATTTCAGAAATGCATTATTTTATGTAGTACAGGTTGAGCCTCTTTTATGAGGAAATCCAAAATCTGAAAACCTCCAAAACCCCAAAATTTTTGCTACCAGCCACCAACTTCTATCGCCAAAGAGGCAGCTGCAGCACTCCTGCTTGTTCATCTCTCAGATCCTCAATCTTTATCTTTTTGCCACCAGCCACCTGTTTCTGCTTTTGAGACAATGGCTGCAATGCTCCTACCTGTTTGTATCTCAGATCTGAGACGTGCTGAAGCTGCTGCCTTGAAGGGAAAAGTGGGTGGCTGGCAGCAAAAAGAGAGAAACTGAGGATCTGAGAGAAAAACAAGGCGGAGTACCACAGCTGCCTCCTCAAAGGTGGAAGAGGGCAGCTGGTGGCAAAAAGAGAGTGACTAAGGATCAGTGAAATGGCAGGAGATGGATTTGTGTTGTGCGTTATGCTTGGGTTCCTGTTCTCAATCTCTCTGCAGCCTTGCATCTCATAGGCCGGCCCCTCCCTAAGTTGAAAATCCCAGGATTCTGTAGGATGTTGAAAGTGGAATAATTGCGCTATAAAAGTGTAGTGTAGAAATGGCTATACACAACACAAGTAGAGAATGAATGAGATGTGGGGCTATTCAAAAAAAGTAACCGTGTTCCAAAATCTGAAATAATCTTAAATATGGAACACTTCTGGTCCCAAGCATTTTGGATAAGGGAGGTCAACCTGTAGTAGAAAAGAACAAACAGGGGCATCTTTTGTTTATACATAATTTGTGTGTGCATACAGGCATGTGCATAGAATTAAGTAAACAGAATTGTTAAAGATTTAACAAAGGCCATAGTACATTACATTGGCTATAGGAGCCTTTGACTGATGGAAGAACAATGGAAGAAAACAGAAGCCAACATTCCGCACTACACTGTTAAGTGCTATTATTCCACTTTCAGCATCCTATGGAATTCTGGGGTTTGTAGTTTACTGAGACCAAAGACCTCTCTGGCTGAGAATTCTAAATGCTCCTCCCTAAAACTGCAAACCCCAGGATTCCATAGGATGTTGAAAATGGAATAATAGCACTATAACAGTATAGAGCAGAAATGGCCATAGTAATCTATCTCTTCTCCATTTGGTCATCTAAGAGTATCAGGAAATAAAGTTTGCATATTGTAACCTAAACCATCAATTTCTCCCACTCTAGGGGAATAACAAAAAGCAAGAAGTAGTTTTGCAAAAATCCAAGAGAACTAGACTGGGAAATGTAAAATGTCTCTTTAGTACATGCTTTCCTTTAATTAATTAACAATTTAATTAACTCTAGAATTGAAGTGGACTTTGAACGAGGGTCAGTCTAGGTAGCCTTAAGACTCTATAAAAGTGTTAAAAGAAATCCTCCAAAAGTGTGTGGCAAGTCAGAATATTTTGCAATATGCTGCGCCAGCAAGGCTCAGCAGAGTTCCTGTCTCTAATACAAGGTTATGTCATGGTGTTCATCGTTGCCTGAGATGTTTTGTAAACTATTTTCTGAAATGTAAACGACTTGAGAGATAAGAGGAAAGTGAAAGCTACAGCAAAACCTCTGCGAAGGAGGGGCAAGGGAAGATGTCTTTGTGTGTCAGAAATGCTATAAAATCACTTTGCAAAGTGTACTTGGGGCTCTTGACACTTTCCACTCAAGCAGCCCGGCCGTTTCTTTTAATAAACTCTTTTTCCTTACCTTCATTGGTCTCACTGCCTCTGTGTCCTGCTACAGAATGAAAAAAATTACTACTTAAATCAATCACTTTGGTTAAAAAATAGGTGTAATTAAGTTGCACATTTTCACTGGAAATTTTCTAACTTAATTAATAACTTAATTGACCTTTAACTGGTTAGTTCCTATCTCTGAGTAGGTTTATTTTTTTTCTTTACTGAGTTCTCTTTTAGTAGATATTTTTTCCCCAAGAAAGCTTTGGCCTAAACCAAAAGCTTAATCCCACCTAGAATAGGTCCACTAAATCAATGGGGAAAGGAGGAAGTAATGTGCATAGCACCTTCGGCTCCTTGGAGTAAAGACATGAAAGGTAATCCTTAACTGTGCTGTACAAGTTTCTCTGAGATCTATTGATACGGTTTTGCCCTGTTTTTCACTATTTAATGGGCTGCAAGTAAATCAGCCAATTGTATATTGCAGAGATTTGTGAAATTAATGAAAAATGGTATTGGGGAATGAAAACATCAATTACCAATCAGCTTTCCTGGTTCACACCTTTGTGTTTCATCACTTGTGTCTGTCTGAAGACAGTCATCTATAATACCACTGAGACTGGCAGAACTTACTATTTAAACTTCTAGATCCTGCAATCTGATTACATCATTGAGTCAGATGCTCAGGATACCATTTTACTATAAACAAAACAACTGATTTACATAAATGCTTCAGCAAATACATGTCTAGATCTAAACAAGCTTGCAGATGCAATCTCAAAGCCTTTGTCTATAATCTTTGAGAATTCTGGGAGAACAAAGGCAGGATCCTTGCAGACCAGAGGTGGGCAAATCATGTCCCCATCTTCAAAAACAGAAAAGAAGGAGGAGGAGGAGCAGAAGGAGGACCTGAACAAATACTGACTGACTGGTCAGGTAATACTAATACCAGAAAAATTTTTAGAACACATTGTTGAACAGGTCATCTATGAGCACTTAGAAAGGAAATCAATAATTACCAGATTTCTCACAAATATGTCATGTTATGCTGATTTTACCTTTTCCTTTCCCAACAGAATTACAGCTTGGTAGATCAGGCAAACACTATGATTGTAGTATATTTTGAGATGAGTAAAGCTTTTGACATGGTCACCTACATACAAACTGTTAAGACATTGTCTATATGAATCTGCCATTAGATGGATTGTAGTGAAGTGGTGGACTGAACCAAAGAGTGATCACTAATAGTTTATTGTCTTCCTCAACAGAAATGACAAGTGGAGTTCTGTCTTGGGTGTAGTGTTGTTCAACATCATTATAAATACCTTGGATGAAAGGGCAGAGTGCATGTTCATCAGATTTTCTGATGATACCAAATTTGGAATAGCTAATACCACATATACAAAATCAGTTTTCCAGATGGCCTTAACATATGAAATGAAAATGAAATCACAGATATAAGATAGATGACACATGGCTTGTCCACAGTATATGTGAAAGAGAGCAAGAAATCTTAGTAGACCACAAGCTGAACATGAGTCAACAGTGTGAGGCAGCAGCTAATAAACCAATATGATTCTGGGCTGCATCGATAGGCTTATAGTTAAGGGAAGTGATAGTACTCTATTGTGCTTTGGCCAGATCCTACCTGGAATATTGTGCCCAGTTCTGGGCATGACAGTTCAGGAAAGTGATTGTCAAGCTGGAATATGTGCGTAGGAGGGCAACCAAACTTATAGAAGGCCTGGAAACCATGTCCTATGAGGAACAAATTAGGAAGCTGGGTATGTTTAGCCTGGAGAAGAAAGGTAAAGAGGTGACATGATGGCTACATTTAAATATTTGACGGGATGTCATATGGAGGGTGTAGAAAGCCTGTTTTCTGCTTCTCCAAAGACTGGGAAATGGAGAAATGGCTTCAAACTTCAGGAAAAGAGACATTACCGAAATCTTGGGAGAACTTCCTGATGGGAAGAGCAGTTTGGCAGTGGAATATCCTGCCTCAGAGTGTGGTAGACTCTCCTTCTTTGGTGGTTTTTAAACAGAGGCCAGATGGCCATCTGTCAACAGTGCTTTGATTGTGTATTCCTGCATTGCAGTGGGGGACGAGGAGGGGGAACTCAATGGCCCTAACAGGCTCTATGATTCTATGATTCTGTATGTCAGAATTGTGACATAATTAGCAACATGAATTGATATTTGAAAGGTACTACATTTAGGCAGGAAAAATCAGATCGACAAATATGGAATAGGTATAGAATCATAGGCCATTTCTGCATTGGTAAGTAAAACGGTGCAGTGTGTCCTCCATAGAGGACATCTGCACCTTGGAGCAGACTGGGTCTGGACTACTTACTGTAGATCCACACCTCAGTCCGCTCTGGAATGACCCCAAGTGGTCCTCCAGCATGTTTTTGAAAGACCTGATTTTCTGCTGCTTCAGAGACTAGAAAAAGGAGCAATGGATTCAAGCTGCAGGAAAGGAGATTCCACTTGAGCCTCAGGAAGAACTTCCTGACGGTCAGAGCTGTCCGGCAGTGGAATGTGCTGCCTCGGAGTGTGCTGGAGTCTCCTTCTTTGGAGATTTTTAAGCAGAGGCTGGATGGCCATCTGTTGGGAATGCTTTGATGGGTGTTCCTGCATGGCAAGGGGTTGGACTCAATGGCCCCTAGGGTCTCTTCCAACTCTGTGATTCTATGATTCTATGATTCTATGATTCCAGTCTTTCAAAATACTGGCACGCACCATTGCGTGCCTGCTCTCTGGTGCAGATTCACAGGCTCGCACCAATGTGAGTCTGTGATCTGCAGAGGGTGGGCTTTAGACTGGCGAGCTTCAGCAGTTGGTCAAGATACACGACCAACCAGAAGCTGCCATTTTGGATGCAGGAGCAGTGCGGATCTGTGACCACGCACTGCTCTGCCTCACCGTGGAACAGAACGGATCGCCAGAAGATCTGGTGAGTAGCAGCAGGGAGTGGTTCCCTCGCCGCGTGTGGAAATGGCCATAGAATCATAGAGTTGGAAGAGACCTCAGGAGCCATCGAGTCCAACCCCCTGCTATGCAGAAACACCCATCAACGCATTCCCAACAGATGGCCATCCAGCCTCTGCTTAAAAACCTCCAAAGAAAGAGACTCCACCATACTCCAAGGCAGCATATTCCACTGCCAGACAGCTCTGACTGTCAGGAAGTTCTTCCTGAGGTTCAGGTGGAATCTTCTTTCCTGCAGCTTGAATCCATTGCTCCTTGTCCTAGTCTCTGGAGCAGCAGACAACAAGCCTGCTTCCTCCTCAACATTACATCCCTTCAAATATTTAAGCATGGCTATCATGTCCCTTCTTAACCTTCTCTTCTGCAGACTAAACATACCCAGATCCCTAAGCCATTCTTCATAGGGCATGGCTTCCAGACCCTTCACCATTTTGGTCACTCTCCTCTGGACACGTTCCAGCTTGTTGACATCCTTCTTGAATTGAGGTGCCCAGAACTGAACATAGTATTCCAAATGAGGCCTAACCAATGCAGAATAGAGTGGAACCATTACCTTCCTTGATCTAGAAACCATACTCCTATTGATGCAACCAAGAATCAAATTGGCTTTCTTGGCTGCCGCATCACACTGCTGACTCATGTTCAGTTTGTGGTCCACCAAGACTCCTAGATCCTTTTCACATGTATTGTTATCCAGCCACATGTCCCCCATCCCATATTTGTGCATTCCGTTTTTTCTGCCTAAGTGCAGGGCCTTACATTTCTCTCTGTTGAAATTCATTTTGTTAGCTTTGGTCCAGCTCTCCAATCTATCAAGGTCATTTTGAAATTTGATCCTGTCCTCTTGTGTATTAGCAACCCCTGCCAATTTGGTATCATGTGCAAATTTGATCAGCATGCCCTCCGCTCCTTCATCCAAGTCAGATGAAGATGTTGAATAGCACTGGGCCCAGGACAGAACCCTGTGGCACCCCACTAGTCACTTCTCTCCAGGATGAAAGCAGCCGTTGGTGATCACCCTTTGGGTTCAGTCGGTCAACCAATTATAAATCCAACTAACAGTAGCCCTACCCAGCCCACATTTTACTAGAATGTCATGAGGAACTTTGTCAAAGGCCTTACTAAGGTCAAGACATGCTATGTCTACAGCATTCCCTTCATCTATCAAGCCTGTAATCCTATCATAAAAAGAGATAAGATTAGTCTGGTATGACTTATTTCTGAGAAATCCATGCTAGCTTTTAGTGATTATGGCATTGCTTTCTAAGTCATCACAAACTGACTGTTTAATGATCTGCTCTAGGATCTTTCCTGGAATTGATGTCAGGCTGACCAGGCGATAATTATTAGGGTCCTACTTTTTCCCCTTCTTGAAGATGGGGATGACATTTGCCCCCCTCCTGTCTGCTGGGACTTCTCCTGTTCTCCAAGAGTTCTCAAAGATTATTGTGAGTGGTTCAGAAATGACTTCTGCCAGCTTTTTTAATATCCTTGGATGTAATTCATCTGGCCTTGGGGACTTGAATTCATCTAGTTTAGCCAGATATTCCTATACTACTTCTCTACTTATTCTGGGCTGCATTTTCCCCCTTCCTCACCTGCTCCCCATCCCCCAGGTTGAGTACTTCTATCCTTTCAGAGAAAACTGAGTCAAAGAAGGTATTGAGTAGATCTGCCTTTTCCCTTCCCCCCGTTATTAATTGGTCACCTTCTCCACCTAGTGATCCTATCATTTCCTTGTTTTTCCTTTTGCTGTGGACATGTCTAAAAAAAGCCTTTTTATTGTTTTTGATGTCTCTGGCAAGCCTGAGTTCATTCTGCGCTTTAGCTTTTCTGACCTTCTCCTTACATATCCTGGCTATTTGCTTGAATTCCTCTTTGGTGGTTTCACCATTTTTCCATTTCCTGTACATGTTTCTTTTAACACTTAGCTCAGCTGAGAGTTCTTTCGTCAACCATTCCGGTTTCTTTAGACACCTGCCATTTTTGCTCCTTATTGGCACAGTTTTCAATTGTGTCTTCAGTATCTCAGTATCTTTTAAGAAACTCTCATCCGTCATGAACTCCTTTCTCTTTCAGTATTCTTGACCGCGGGATTTCAGCAAGTAACTCCTTAAAGTTTACAGAAATCAGCTTTTTTAAAATCTAGGATGTGTGTCTGGCTACTCTTGTCTTCTCCTTCCTACTAAATGACAAACTCCAAAAGAGCATGGTCAATCCCCCTAAGGACCCGACCAGCTCCACCCCATCCACAAGGTTATCCCTTATCAGAATCAGATCTAAAATAGTCGACCCCTTTGTCACCTTTTCCACCTTCTGGACCATAAAACTGTCTGCAAGGCAAGCAAGGACCTTGCAATGTTGGACCTTGTGCACAGTTTGACTGCCAACAAATATCAGGACAGTTGAAATCTCCCATTACCACAGCATCTCTCCTTTTTGAATGTGTGGACATCTGCTCCAGGAAGGCATCATCCAAATCCCCAGGCTGGCTTGGAGGTCTGTAGCAAACCCCCACAATCACATCCCTATTTTTTTGCACTCCCTTAATTCTTACCCAGATGCTTTCAACTTGGCTTCTTGGATTGAAGTCACAGACTCTTCACAGGTGAAAACATCTTTGACATATAAGGCTACTCATCCTCCTTTCTTGTTTGATCTATTTCTGCAAAATAGCTTATACTCCACTATTCCTACATTCTAATCATGAGACTCATCCCACCAGGTTTCAATGATGCCTATTATATTTATTTTGTCGTATTAAGAGTTGGGGTTCATCTTGCTTATTTCCCATGCTCTGTGCATTAGTGCAGAGACACTTAAAACCATGTGCCCTTCCTGGAAGTCCTATATTAAAGTTATTTTTCTTCCCCTTGTTGGTCTCTAGTACTATTTGGCCTGCTCTATCTATATCATTTGGGCTATTTATCCCAGCACTTACTGAATCCTTGCCCTGAATAATACTGTCTCCCTCCCCAGTTGAACTGAGTTTAAAGAGCTCCTGATCCATTTTTGCGAGACTGTTAGCAAAAACGTTCTGGCCGATGGTTGTGAGGTACAGGCCATCCCTTGCCAGAAGACCATCTTCGTGGAAATGGAGACCGTGATCCAAAAACCCAAATCACTCCTGGCAGCACATTGTCCTTATGTTTTCATTATAGGAACTAGATTTCAAGGAGAAAGATAACCTAGAGTAACTGCTCCCCTAAGATCTCTTTGGAATTTTTTTAAAAAATGTATGGAAGAGTATTTAGTTACTCCTCCCTGTTGAACACAATAAACCCCTAGATGCCTTACATTGCTGAGAGGGAGACTTTTGGATGTGGTAGGGAAAAGATTATTTCTCCCCTTTGTAAAGGTGTTATAACATTTCCTTTCCCTAGAAAAGCAGAGGATTTATCTGTTTCAGCCTTTATCTCATTATTACATGGCTCTAGGGTATAATAGCCTCACTTATAAGCAATTCCAGGTCTTAGAAGGTCTTTCCTCTCTTTCAGAAGCAGACAAATGCACTGGAGTCTTAATAGAAGAGCAAGTTAATGTACAGAATTCCAACATAGTTTACAATGTGCATGAATGAGTCAAACATACACAAAATCAGTTTTAGGAAGGAAAGGAAGTAGGCTTCTCCCCATGTCCAAAAGAGTTTTCAGTTTTTTTATACTGTTTGTCTACCACAACATGAAAAGGAAAAATGGAGGAAAGAAGGATTCCAGCTGCACCTTTAAAAGAAGGATTTCTGAAAGATCTTTGTATACATCACAGCAGCACTCTGATCCAAGGCTTGCAGACACAAAGCAAAATTCTGTCTTTCCAGTTACATATTTTTAACTTTATGTATCATGACAGTAACAAAACAAAGTTTTTATGCATTTCTTACATATACTGATGAGTGCCATTTTTCCTCCTTATTGGCACAGTTTTCAATTGTGCTTTCAGTATCTCACTTTTAAGAAACTCTCCTCCGTCATGAACTCCTTTCTCTTTTACTATTCTTGACCACAGCATTTCAGCAAGTAACTCCCTAAGTTTAGAGAAATCAGCTGTCTTAAATTTTAGGATGTATGTCTGGCTACACTTGGTTTCTCCTTCCCACTGAATGACAAACTCCAAAAGAGCACGGTCACTCCCCTCTAAGGATCCCACCACCTTCACCTCATCAACTAGGTCATCCCTGTTGGTCAGAATCAGATCTAGAATAGCCAGTCCCCTTGCTGCCTCTTCAACCTTCTGGACCATGAAATTGTCTGCAAGGCAAGCGAGGAACCTGTTGGACCTTTCGGTCTTTGCAGAATTTGACTGCCAACAAATATCAGGATAATTGAAATCTCCCATTAACACTGCATCTCTCCTTTTTGAATGTGTGGTCATCTGCTCCAGGAAGGCCTCATCCATGTCCTTGGCTGGCCTGGAGTCCTGTAGCAAACCCCCATAATCACATCCCTATTGTTTCTCTCTCCCTTAATTCTTACCCAGATGCTCTTGACTTGGCTTCCCGGATTTAAGTCCTGGATTTCTTCACAAGTGAAAACATCCTTGATATATAAGGCTACTCCTTCTCCTTTCTTGTTTGGTCTGTTTCTGCGAAATAGGTTATACCCCCCTATTCCTACATTCCAATCATGAGATTCATCCCACCAGGTTTCAGTGATGCCTATTAAATGATATTTATTTTGTTGTACTAAGAGTTGGAGTTCATCTTGCTTATTTTCCATGCTCTGTGCATTAGCGTAGAGACACTTGAGACGATGTGATCTTTGTGGAATTCCTGTACTAAAGTTACTTTCCCTCTCCCTGTTGGTCTCTGGTTCTACTTGGTCTGCCCGATCTATATCATTTGGGCTATTTTTCACAGTACTCCCTGAATCCTTTCCAAGAATAATACTGTCCCCCTCCCCAGTCAAATTCAGTTTAAAGACTTCCTGATCCGTTTTGCGAGACTGTTAGCAAAAACATTCCGGGTGACAGTTGTCAGATGCAGGCCATCCCTTGCCAGAAGACCATCTTCATGGAAATGGAGGCCATGATCCAAAAATCTGAATTGCTCCCGGTGGTACCATCTTTGGAGCCAGCTGTTGATCTTCACTATTCTTCTTTCCCTTCATGGGCCATGCCCTTCCACCAGGAGAAGAGATGAAATGACAACCTGCGCAGGAAGGTCCTTCAGCTTCCTACCCATAAACTCATAATACTTCATGATGCAGTGAAAGCTGCACCTCGCTGTGTCATTGGTTCCGACGTGAACCAAAAGGAGGGGTTTATGGTCAGTGGGCTTGACCAGTCTGGTTAGCCTCTCCGTTATGTCATTGATTTTGGCCCCAGGGAGACAGCACACCTCACGATTGATTCTATCCGGGTTGCAAATGATCTGTTCCATTCCTTTCAGCAAAGAGCCCCCAACCACTAGAACTCGTCTCCTCTGAGGCTTGTCCGGGGTTAGTCAATGAGCAGATTCCCTCACGGCCACCTGAACTTTCTGTTTGTGCTGAGAGTGTTGGTGCTGATGCTGTTGGATGCTGTTCTGCTGGTGTTTGGGTTCCTCTTGTTGATGTTGGATTTCCTCTGGATGACATTCCATGACCTCTTCCTGCTGTTCCACTTTGTCATTAATAAAGTCAAGAACTTGGAAGCGATTCTGTAGCTCGAGAGTCTCCGTATGACACCTTGGCTTTCTACTCTTGCGTATCACATTCCTCCAAGCATCCGTCTCCCTGTTTCGTAAACTGGCTTCTTTGTCCACTAGCTCCTCCATACATTCCATCTTCAAAAAGGTCCTCTCAGCCCTATCCAAGAACTCCTCTCCCTGCCTAATAATGCAAAGATTTGAAACGTGTACCTCCAGCTGTTGAACCTTCTCCTCTAAGAGAGCGACCAGCTTGCACCAAAGGACGTCTTGCGGCAGGAAAAGAAACATGCCACAGCTGTGGCAGGTGACTGCAGCAGCTCCCTCCCCCTCTATACCTGATAGTTTAGATAGTTAAATTGAAAAAGATAACAACTTAGTAGGTCACAAACTAAACGTGAGTCACTGTGATGCACTGACCGAAACAAAAAACCAATGCTCTAGTGATCAAGGAAAGTAATCACTGTGTTTTGCATTATTCAATTCTCATCTTCTGGAATATACTATCAAGTTTTTAGCAGTATACGAGGGATATCCACAAATTTGATGTGGTGCAAATCAGTCCTATGCATCAAGTCCTGTTGTACAGTGGCTCTAATGTACAATGGTCACTTTGCTGGTTCCCCTATGAAGTAATGTAACTGCAGACCCTTGTTGAATATGGACATTGCAAAAACCACTCAACCCTTTTTCCTGAAGATGCAAATCTACTTGCAAAGATATAAGTCTCCAGGTAAGTTCTGACCACTGTTTTGAGGTGATAGATAGTTGAAATATGGACAGGACTGTAAAATGCTACCCTATTTCTTGTGTGGGTAACAACAGCATACTTAATAATATTTCAGAAGTAAAACACTTTCTGCTTTCAGCTGCTCTGCCATGTGTTCAAAGAGATCCATCTAAATGCTGTTCTGAGAAATTGTCACACCTGCCTAATGGAATGAATTGACAGAAAATTGCTGCTGGATATTGCATTTCAGTGTCACTAAATTGTACTGCTTGCCCAACGAGTTTTAATGACGTACTTGGTGGAGAAATGAATCCCTTTCAACCTGACTTCTGTCAGATTCTTCACAGCAAACAGGTGTTCTTTAGCATCAGTTTTTCACTGGAGTGCTCCTTCATTTCTCCCTATAATTGCACACATTTTCTTTTGCCTAGTGGTGACTTTAATGCACCCCAATGGAATATTTTGTAATGTTATGTTCTTAGGCAGTCATGCTGACACATAACAACAATGAACTCAGTATTAGCATGAATGCCTACTTAGAAAATAACTCAATATGCTCAGTTCACTGACACATATTTGTGTCTGAGAAGATGTTGTCAATTAAGAGGACTCTGCTGTAACAACTACATTTTCTAATAGTAGCCATACGGTTTTGTGTGGTGATGCCTCTGACTTATGGCAACCCTAAGGTGACTCTACCACAGGGTTTTCTGGGGTTGAGAGTGTGTGACATATGTAAGGTCACCCAGTGGGTTTCCATGGCTGAGTGGGGGGATCAAACCCTGGTCTCATGGTCCTAGTCCAAGAGTTCAAAGCACTACACCACACTGGCTCTCATTTTTAATTGGCCTCAAACTTTATCATTAGTTAGTTTTATCCTTTTCATTTCCTCTGTTGCTCATTACAAAGGAAAACAAGATCTCCACCCACCCATCCCTCCCTCCCTCCTTCTACTCCTCTCTCTCTCTCTCTCTCTCTGTCTCTCTCCCTCTTTTACCTTGTTCTTCCTCACAGGAGCTCAGTGTGGAACTTACATAAAATATACAGTTAAAACTACACATTCCAAATACTTATAATCTCAGATCTAAAATCACAAATTACATATACTTAAAGTTACAGAGATCTAAAATCATTAATTACAAAATAACTGCTGAAACAATGAATCTTGAGCCCATCTGACATGGTGGACCAGCAATATTTTCTTTGCTCCTCACCACTTTGAGGAACACTTTGCAAAAATACAATTATAGCAGTGAAACAAACATCAAAGACCAATTAAACACTTGCTTCTTCCACAAAGTCTTTTAGAAATAATTGGTTTTAACTGGCAACTGAAAGATAAAAGTTTTTGAGAAAACAAATAGATCTCTCATTGGAAGGTGTCACCACATACAAAGCCATTCCAATTGTTGGTAGCTACAAGCAGAGTTTCCCTGGCTGATCTTGAATCTCATGTAGGTTGGTACTGAATTAGGTGGTCTTCTAAGTACCTGTTATGATCACTTCCACTTGGGATTCCTGCTCCTTCTACCTTGTTGACCCTTTGGTATGGATCAGGTCCAAGATAGTCAGTCATATATAGTGATATCTATTAGTATGAGTTTGGTCTTCATTTTACTACAGCATGCATTAACAAGCTTCAGGATGAAGGCTTTAACATATTTATGAGGCCAGGTGATCAACTTATAGGCTTGGATATATTGTTGGACTGCAAGTCCCATGTCTCCTGACCAATGTAGCTGATGATAAATAATGATGGAAACTATAGTCCAGCAACATCTGCTGGGCCACACTTTCCCCCATTGTATATAAGATACTTTTATACTGTCTTTTATATGAACTGTTTCTACACCTAGATTATTTAACATCATTGCTCAAGAAGATGTCTGTCTAGTTTCTTATCCATGATGAGGAATAATGATTTCTCATGGCAAATCCACAAGTGAAACAAATGAGCTTTAAAGAAATCAGAATTCCAGTTTTATGAATATGTCCATTAAAGCTAGCACAAAACATAACATTTCTGGAAGTCTGGTGTACAAACTGTTACCAAAGTAGACCACATTTCAGTGCTATCAAAAAAGCATCAGCAGCCTATTTTGTACTCTTGATTTCTAGTCTCATAAAGTAGCTTGTTAAGAAACACACATCATCTAGAGTCTTTTATTTGTCGTGATCATACTGCACCTCAGGGGAGATTTTGGAATAAGAAGTATGTGAGATTTTGTGTTAACATAATTGCTTTGGTAGTATAATCCATAGAGAAATTGTCCAGAACCACTTCACAGTAGCTAATAAGGAACAGACATAGCTTTTAGAAAAACAGTTATTGAAACCCAAGACTCCTTTGCTTGACATCTGAACTCCTTCCAGATGTTCAAAATCAATGTCTATGAAATGCATGGAAACAATGCCCGCATGCATTAATGCATACGGATTTCAAGTGTTTGAAAAGTGCCTTTGAGACAACTGCATTTTATGAGAACAGGCTAAAGATGGTGCTTCAAGACATCATTATATAATTACTCAGGATCCTCATTCTCCTTTTAAGGAAGTGACATCACCAGGATGTTTTTTTTTTATCTTCTAAGAAACCTGTAACTTCATTTATTAAAGGCAGTTTCTGGTAATCATGCCTTTTGTATTTGAACAAGAAAGCAGCAGAACTTAAAAACATGGAAAAGCAAAGCAAGCTAGCATTTTCCTTTCAATTTTCTTCCATAAATCCATGTGGCTTAGTATGATAAACATTACAGAATTTCAATCTGCAATCTTACCAGATGAGGGATATCACGATGTGGCAAGGTTTCTTCTAGTTTCATGACAAAATTAGGGTTGGTGGAGAAATTCAGTTGGTTCAATTTAATGCAAAGCTACCAGTTCACAATTCCAAAAGCAACAGAACAACCAAACACACAATTATCTTTTGCATTTGTTTGGATTTTGCAATGCAAAGGGGACATTGACAAGCAGATATTAGGCAAAACTGCATTAAAAATGTGTATATTGGAACAAAGATGCATTATAATGATAATTTCATCTGATCTTTTTTTTTTAATCACACTGATAAATGAGTTGGAACAAACTGATAAATGAGAAAATGAGAAACCAAGACAAACCAGATTTGACAAATTCATCAATCAAAACAATATGACCAATGGACTGCAAAGACTGCAAAATAAATTCTTTTTTTATTTTTTTCTTAATAAATTCCAAGCAATAAATGTCTTTTGTTCACTAGACTAAGATTCAGCTGGTCCTGTTTTCACTTCTATTTCTTCAAATTTCAATATAAATTGCTTGAGCAAGGTGATTGTAACCCAATCTTTATTTCAGGAGCTTTAACATCATTAAAAATCTTATTTAACTGTAATTTCTACCATAAACTGTTTTTTTTAATTGTTTAGTAAATGTATTATTATTTTTAATTTGGACTATATCAATGAATTTAAGACTTAAAAGATTTATAAAAAGATATTATAGGTATCCTCTATTGTTTGTTTCACTTAAAGACCCCTATTTATGCATTTCCTTAAGTTCAGATATAATATGGTCAACTCTTTTGGGGGCTTATTAATGCTTACCTATGTATATTTATCTCTAGGCTACAATTTTTTCATGGATGTTGTAGTTTCAAAGCTACCTAAGCATCCGTTTACTTAAGTTTTGTGTGGAGTTGGAGCTCATGAAGAACTTGGTGGCTATGCTGTTGACTGGCATAAACATTTGCTAACTTTGCTGAGAGCTTCGTCCTGGCTGCCAATTTGCCTCAGACTCCAGTTTATAGTTTTGGTACTGGCCTACCAAATCTTCGTTGTGGGACCAGAGACTGCGTGCTCCCATACAACAGTGAACAATCTAGTCATTTTCAGAAACCTTCCTGTTTGTACCCAGTCTACCAAATGTTGTTCCGACACTGAGGAGCTTTCTCTCTAGTAATATTCACATTCTAGAATAGTCTTCCTCAGCTGATTGTTTGAATACTAGTAGTTCTGTTCTAAATTGTTCTTAATCTCTACCTAGTGATTAATAAGTTTGGCATGAGCCAATATGGCTTAGTGCTTTGAGCGCTGGAAACCTGCTGGGTGACCTTGGGTGAGTCACACTCTCTCAGCCTTACAGGAGGGCAATGACAAACCTCTTCTGAATAAATCTTGCCAAGAAAATCCTAGGGGAGGGTTGCCATAAGTCAGAGTTGACTTAAAGGCACATAACAAAACCAATTATGTGGCATACTCTTCAAAATCATAGAGGATTTTGATATATTTATTTGAATTTTGCATATAAGATTCATAAATATGGAAACTGCAGTGTTCAATTAACTGTCTCTCATTCTGTGAAGTTTGATCTCAGCTATATTCATAAGTATCAGGCAAAGAAAAGAACGCTGTGCAACATATCTGCACAGTGTTTGTGGTTTGGGGCAGGAGGAAAAGCAGCAGGGGCAATCCGTGAAGAACCCTGAGTAGCTAGAAAAATTTGCTCATTGGGAGCTTTTCAACTTGCACAACAGCACTTGATAAAGGCTACCATGCTTCTGATTTGGCAAAGGGGGATCACATAGGAGTGGGCAGGTGGCGTTCAGGGTTTCCCCTATTCCTTTTTCACATTTCTGTAGGAGGCTGGCCACTGGGATACTGGGACTATAGCACAACTCCCAGGAGTATTCATCCTTAGCAGTTTTCTTAGCCTTCCCATTTTTCTATTGGCATGCCTCTTCCCCTCTCTGAGGGAGGATTAGTGTGGGTTTAATAACTGGAGGCTGGTGGGTGCTTGTAGTGTGCTTTTTCTCTCTTGTTCAGGTAGTGGGAGCAGTGTCACCCAAGAAGGTTCAAACAACACAACAGCAGTCATTGTCCAGGACTCGGGGATAGGCTGGTCAAGTGCAGAAATCCTGGACAGATTTGGCACCAGTGAAGAGACAGAAGAAGGGGACCAATAGCATTGACCAACAGCAAGGCAATGCTAGCAGGTATGTTGCAGACAGTGGAAAAGCTGGTGGAGAAGCCGAGCCGCTGGAATCCCAGGTAACATTGGCAGTCAGTTCACCAGCAGAGGTTTCAGGGGCAGTGGTACGGGGCCTTAGCAGGGAGAAGACATGGGGATGGTGCAGACTACATTCACCATCCAGCAGAAGCAGCAATGGCAGCATTCCATATTCAGAAAAGAAGCCAACATGGAAGGAGAGGACAAGTAAATGAAAAAGAAGAGGTAGGACCAAGAGGCTCAGGAAGTCCAGTCCTAATGAGGAGTCAGACAGCATAGGATCCTCAGGTGAGTCTTCAAAAGGTAAATGCCAAGTGAGAAAGGATTATCGGAGAGCTGCCACACACATTATGGGGCTTTCTTCATGGGCGATTAGGTGAAAGAAACAAGAGAGCTGACAGCCAATAGTCCTATGAGGGCAAAGGAAAAGGAAGGAAGATGTGAGGATGGTGAGATCTTATTCCATCTTCAGTGATCATGAGGATCATGCAGGCATCCATTTATCCATTAAAATGTGGGAAAGGATTCTGAATGTGCACTATGTTGATGTTTTGTTGCTAAAAATGTATGGTGAGGAAATGCACATGCCCAAGTCTGATGAGAAGAATAGGAAGGAGGAGAAATGGGAGAAAGTAGAACATTCATTCAATAATTGGCTGGCGGAGTGCATGGTCTTCATAGATATGGAGCAGTCAGCCTCCCCAGAGCATGTTTGGCATCTCTTGAACCACCTGGGTAACATGCTCAAGGTGAGTGCCCTGGCAGGGGATGCAGCAGCTATAGAATACAATACTGCCTTCAGTAGAAGAACATCCCAAAGTGAGACATCTAGATGGGACCCTATTAATGACAAAATATATCTAGTGTTGGTTGCCTCCCACATCAAGAGACAAGGGTGAAAGCTCTAAGACTATGTTTCGGTGAGTAAGGAGGATTGCTGGATGTGAGTTTGCTGGGAATATAAGCAAGGAAAGTGCCAGTGGCTGTGGTGTAAATTTGAATGTGAGATCTGTCTCAGGCCTCACCCTAGATTGTTATGCTCCCACCAAACTAGTGGTCAGCAGCCTTTTCAGGGATGTCCCAACATAGTCAAGAACAAAAAAAAGGAAGAGGGAAGCAATCCAGGGAGCTCAGTGGGGTAGAGGGTACCAAACAGTGAACAGTGGTGGCAGGAATAAAGTGTTAGCCCACGCTCCAATGCATTTAGGTGCTTTGCTTCCCCTGCTTGTACAATGCCCTAATAGGAGAGACACTCATTTGGCATTTAGGCTCCTCTTGGTTCTTCTGAAGGATTTCTGCTTGCTTGGCTTTAAGTTTTGGGGACAGTGGTAAGATCATGCCTATGGGGTGCTATGTCAGTTGCGGTGCTTTCAAGGCTTAAAGCACATATATTGAGTGGCAGTCAAGGCCACGGCTGGCTCATCTTAGGTTATCTATTGCCTGGATGACTTTTTGATGATGGGAGGAGCTGGGAAGTAGGATTGTGGCAATTTTCTCAGTGTATTTCAAGTGCTGGCCAGGGAATTAGGTGCTACACTGGCACAGAAGAAGACTGAGGGGTCCACCAATACTCTGGTGTAGTTGGGAATCTTGTTAGACTCTTTTGGAGGCAGTGGGGCAACGACTCATCTGCCGAAGGAAAAGTTGGATGCAAGAAGCTGCTTAGGGCTTTGTTGTGTTGCAAAAAAGCTACCCTCAAAGAGGTGTAAGCATTGTTAATTTTGCCTGCAAGGTGGTGCCTCCTGGCAGGGCCTTCTGCACATGGCTGGCAAGAATCATGGCTGGGGTCACAGTTCCACACCATCATATCTAGCTTACCCAGGGTGTAAAGGAGGGTTTGGAGGTGTGGTTGAGGTTCCATAAAAACTATCATGGGTTATCTCTGTGGAACAAGGTATGGGAGCCAGGTGTTGACTTGCAGGTATGCTTGGATATATCAGGAAGCATTAGGTTAGGGGTATATTTTCAGGGGCACTGGTTTGCACTGTGGTGGCCTAAGAGTTGGCTGAAAAGCAGTATAGCCCGTTAACATTACTTTCCTTGAGTTCTTCCCAGTACTGGTAGCTGTCTCCCTTTGGACAGATAGTTTCAGAAACAAGAGGGTATGCTTCTGGTGTAACAACTAGTCAGAAGTTAATGTCATCAGTAGGCAGGGTCAGGGAAGGTTATGAAGCTAGTGAAGAGATTTGTGTTGGTATGTTTGTCTTCTAACATAATATTCTCAGCCTGTTCTGTTCCAGTACTAGAAAATGGAATTTCAGGTTCATTAGCTCAATTTCAGGAGGGCAGGTTTTGCTTATTGATGCCAAAAGCAGACTAGCAACCCATGGCATTCCTGGATGACCTCTGTAACCTTGGGAATGCAGCATGATAGAGGGAAAACTTAGTTTGGTGACCCTGGCAACTTTGCATTCCTACAGCAGGGATGTGGGGAGGTTCAGAGATCTATCTAGCACATTCTTGGTAAGGAAAACAGTGGAAGAATAGAAGTGGTCAGAGCCATGAAAAGCTGATGGCAGGATGCCCTTCACATTTCAGCTGCTTAAGAAGTTGATTGGGCAGGCGCTGGATATTTTCCATTCTGAATTTGACATGGAACTATTAAAAGTATACTATATTATTCAAGGAACTATTCAAGGCACACACAGGACACATTAGGCTGGAAATGTGTGCTGACAAATGTTAAGAGCTTCTTGTTGTAGTTGCAGAACAGTGTCATGAATCTAAGGCCAGTGCCAGGAAAAGAAATCACTGTGGTGGGAAGATATTTAGGGCAAGGAACCGGTGGAGATGGTCCTTGGATACCATGGGCTACAGCAGACGTAGGGAACTGAGGATATGTTGCTGTGGAAGAGATGCAGCTGAAGAGGGGCCTCCTGCCCAGGGAAGGTGGATGTGGTACACCAGAAAGCAGCATGGACTTTTAGAGAACTTGGTTATAGTCGAGTTATTTCTCTCAGGTGGTTGTGGGCCTGTTGAGTTGGGAGGAATTGTACTAGGCACTGAGACCTTCACAATACATTGGTTGCAGCTTCAGTAGGCTGGTAGAAGGTGGGCTCAGGGGTGGTAGTTACATATTTTCCTTTCACCTGCCTTTTGTGGAGGTTGGCATGGGTCCTGGATCCAGGACATCAATTCCTGGTTCTGTGGGCATTGGTAGGAATGGGAGTCTCCTTAAGGGCCTTGGGGGATGTGGAGTGGAAATGGCCAGGCCCAGACAGGAGTGGATGCCTTTTCCTGTACACCCTGATGGCAGGGGGGCATATCAGGGTGTCTGCTCAGGTGGATCCCATACCTGTCATCTCTTTCGTTCTGGCAGTGGGCTGGATGGTCAGGTTTATCAGCCAACAGGTGTATTGGTCAAGTCCTGGTTACATACATACCCATACATATGCCAATCCTATCAACAGCTGTAACCAATAAAAGTTGTGGCATACTTCTTCCATTCAATTTGGTGACTTTTTTTTTTAAGCAGAGTGGTTCTCACATCTGGATCTGCAAATGTGGTTTTTGGAAAATTAGAGTTTTGTATGGATTCTTAGTACATCATTAATTTGTTTAATATACCTGCATAATTCTGTGAATACAGGATTTAAAATGTAACAGACAATTTTTAAGTCTATGTACATTCAAATGACAAGATTCTAGGGTTTCTGTATCTTGGGCTTTGTGTAACTTGTCTGGTTTCTGGTGCGAGGGAGAGAAATCTCAGGCAAAAGCACTGCCATGAGACATGGTTTCCTCATGTTCTAGATTTTTTAAAAATGAATAATGTACTCTGTGTAGCTGTAATTTATGCTTATGGCATCATGCTAAATGACATGACCAGAAGTTGTCATCCTTTTAATTTCCCCACAGCTCACCTCCTGTGATATCACAAGGGGTTGTCCCTAGGTCTCAAATTTGGGCTCTGAAATCTCACAGGTTGGGATAGCCCTGATCTGGCAACCCTAGTGACCATCTGTTTTACATTTGAATTTCTGATAGGGAAAATACAAAAGGGAAGAGCTGTTAGACTGCAGTGTTATACACACTTAGCTAGGACCAAGCTTCATTGAATTCAGTGGGGCTTGCTTCTGAATAGACATGCAGAGGGTGATTGGATAACTCTCCAACTGGTGATTGTGCTATTAACGTAATGTACGATTATGCCTTGCTGAGACCTAAATCAATCTGACTGAAACCAATCCATATCTTTATCTAAACCTCCACATGCAACCCTATTCAAAAAATTATAATATCACAGTTCCTGCTAAGTGACATCAACATAAATATATTTCATGGTTTTTTTTCCCAGATGCACTCCAAAAGCAGTCTGATGCTTTTAAAAATAGTGTGCACATGCATGCATACAAAGACATGTGGCTTTCATAAGTAATTCACAACAAGATCAGACAACACTGGAAATGCTTCAGCCTCAACAAAGCTTGTTGTGATAAAACTCTGTGGCTCAGACACCCAAGCAGAAAACAGCTATGTGCTCAGAGTTAAAAACACACATTTAATGATGTCTCAAACTGGCTTTACACAATAATGAAAACATAAACATGGCTAAATTGGCTGCATTTTCTTAAAAACACTACTAAACATGTTAAATATCCAAGAATCTGTGGGGTACTTTTTAGAATATGTGGTGATGCCCAAGCAACCACTCATGATTATTGTATCTTAAACATATTTGCCTGAGATTTTTCTCCCTCTTTGGCACTTCGCTCTTTAAAATGCCTTATTATTAAGTTCCTTTTCCCATTGGTGTCTTGTGTCCTCTCACCCAGTGCTTCTCAGGCTGTTTGATGTGTGGGACTTGATTGGTCTATGAACTACCACTTTGAGTAGCACCGATTGAATTTACACATGTCCCCTCTCACAGAGTCTGACCAAGACATTTTGCTACTTGAGGCAAATTAGCAAATAGCCCACTCATCCCAAGTCAAGCTATATTCTAGTCCCCAAGGCCAACTAAGTTATTCTTACTCACAAGTACCTTTCCTCATCCTGGATGGAAAATAGCAAATTAAATAACTGAGAATCTTCTGCCCTTTCATGATGCTTCAGATTTGCTGTGCCAAACAATTGTCTCGCTCTTTCTAGTGGTAAGGCTAACACCGACCTGCCATTCTGGTCTGACTGGCCAGCAAGATACGCTGCCTTCCATTTTGGGAAACAAGCAGAGGAACCAAATAGGAAGAAGAGCGTGTTGGAGCATAGACAGAAAGGTGAAAGGGAGGTCAAATAAATGATTCCTTCATCTGGATGAAGAACAAAGTAACCCTGTATTGGCTGGTGGTGTTTGGACAAGAGGCTACTGTTGTGTGTGTTGCAGGAAGCAGTGAGACAGACCATTCCAAAATCACTTGTTTCACTAGCCAGTTGCATATGGATGATGATGGTAGTAGCCTTCGGCCACAATTGGAGACTTCCTCCAGTAGAGGAGGAGGAGGAGCCATTCTGCTTCAGTTCATTTGCCTGGACAGCTGCTCATGGGTGCTCACAGCGGGGAGTGAGGCCCTTTCCGCACCGGGCTATTAAAATGGTGCAGAGCGACCTCCGACGGAGGTCTTCTGCACCGTGGAGTGGACTGGGGCGGACTACTTTTCGTAGTTCCACACCTCAATCCAGTTCGGAGCAACCAGAACTGATCGCGCAGTGTGCTTTTTAAAAACCTCTTTTAAGAGGTTTTTAAAAAGCATGGAGCACGCGACTCCGTGTCACTCTGTCACCGTGCTCAGGTGCAGATTTGCAGGCACACACTAGTGTGTGCCTGCAGATCTGCCGGGGGCAGGCTTTAGGCTGGTGAGCTTCTCAGGTTGGTGGAGAGCCTCCACCAACCAGAAGCTGCCATTTTGGATGCCGGAGCAGTGTGGAGCGATGAGCTTGCACTGCTCCTCGTCCTGACGGACTCAACCGGACGCCGAAGAAATCCAGTGAGTCCCATTTTCACGCAGTTCCTTCCCCATGTGCAGAAAGGACCTGAGAGGCATGCAGCCAGGGCAGGGGGCATTTCTATGATTTCTGAAGACTCCTACCTTGTCAAACAAGGTTGGGGGGAAACTGCACTGCTCCCTTCTCCATATATATCAGCAAGGCTGAGGATCTCCTTCCTCCACCTTTTATTCTCCCCTGTCTTCTTATCTGCATTATCCTGCCTTTTCTATGGTAGCTTTCAAAGCTACGTCGTCTTCACCACCACTTATTTGGCTTAATATCTTTTTGTTTACACAACTTATCTTCTGTTGTACAAACAAACATTATTCATGGCATACATATTTATGGATTTTTATGACTTCTGGAAGGGAATCTTTCCCCTAGAACCAACGTATGCTAACCTTTTGATCTGCAAATGTGATTTCTGCAATTTGAGGATGGTTTGTAAAAATCATACTGATACAAGAGGAGGTATGGTGGAACATCTCAGTCTTTATGGATAGCTGGATGTCTTCCTGGAGTCTAGATTTTCACTATAGATATGAATGACATTTAGAGCAGAAAAGTGACTTTCCTTTTGCACATTGGTCTGTTATTCCTTAGTTTCAAACATTTTATGGCCCTTTTTCCTTCTCCTTTAAATGTGACAGTGATGTTGTGAATAGAAATAACCCTGTGATAGTTATTTTGTGATTAGTCTCAGACTTTGTGGAAACCACGTTACAGTGGTGCCCATAATACTTCATGAAATTCCAGATGCATGCATAGGCCTGCAAATGTTGTACACGATGTTGCTGTTTGATGCTTATCATTGGCTGCAATTCATTAAGGCAGTTATGTATGTGTAACCTAGTGTTCTGCATTTGTGACTGATTTGCATTCATGATCTGTATGTGTTCACTAGTTTAGGGAATACGTAGGGACTATGAAAATCCTTAAATCCTCATTTACCAGGCAATAGCCACAGTGAGTGGTGGGTCCATTCCACTGGCAATCAGGAAGCAACTGAGAAGCGATCTCCAGTGCAAGGGGGAGTTGCAACAAGGACCCTGCTCCTGGCTGTCACACTGGAGATCACTCACAGGAGGGGTGGAAAAGGCACTCACCAGCTTCCTGAATGACAGAGGAACAGACCCCCATCAACTGCAGTGGCTCCTGCCTGGTAACTGCAGATGGGTGGGGTCAAGCTGAGGGTCACTACTTTGCTACATAACTAAGAAGGCTGCATAGCTAAGTATGTGGCACTGAATCATGGCCATCATTTTGTTTTTCATCTCCATGGTTAAAAATAGTCAGTTGCCCAACATGCACTACTTTAATAATTCTATTTCTTTCTATGGTGCATAATTTAGATCTCTGTGTTAACCCACACTCCAAAATTATAGCACTATTACTCTACTTTAACTACTATGGTCTCATTCTGTGGTATCCTGGCACTGAATGTTTAGGGAGGGGCATTTAGAATTCTCCATCTAAGATCTCCTCTGGTGCCTCTGACCAAACTACAAATCCCAAGACTCCATGGAAGTAAAAGTAGAATAGTAGCACTATGACTCTGCAATGTAAATGGGCCTCTTCTGCATTAGCCTCTCATATCTCTGCATCCTCTGACATCATTCAGACTCACCATTCTCTGGGGCCTATGTGAACTACAGCCATCCCCTTATTATTTCAAATTCCTGTCTAGGTTTATTATTCTCCTGACAACTATAGGTCAGCACAGAAATTAACAACAGATATTAGGAAAATTAGACATTTAAATGAATATTCAGGGATTTTTTTTAAGCTATAAAAGCATGCACACAAAAGTAAGAAAAATTACGTCAATACAAACTTTTTACACATCATAAAACTGAAAAGAGTAACCAGGTAAGCAGAGAAGGCACCAGGTTAGCTTCTAGCCAGTGGCAAACCCAAAAGGAAGTAGGGATGTGCTCTGCCCCCATGTTCACAAGATAAGAGGGTTCAATTATGACTCTCCCCACTTCACAGAGGGTGCCACAGAAGAGAAAAAGGAATGGGTTGCAAGGAAGATGAATTGAGCAGCAGACAGTCACAACCAGCCTCAAATGAAGCAGATTTCCTCTCTTCCCTCTTTCCCTCCATCCCTTGGAATTTCCTTGAGTAAGAGCCAGAGTGGTATAGTGGTTTGAACATTGGATTATGACCCTGGAGAAGAGGGTACAACTCCCTACTTAGTCATAGAATTCGTCTCCCTCCGCCCGCGTGATCATGCATGGTGGAGGGGGAGCCTTTGCTGGCCTCCCATGAGAGGAGACCATGGAATCAACGCATGACAAGGGTCGCGTGGTGGGAAGGAAAGGGGGCGGGGTCTGCAGACTCCTTTTAGGGCCATGCCACCCCTTCCTCAGCCTCTTTGTTTGCTGGCAAGGCTGACGGAGGGGGCTGCTGCTACTAGCCCTGAAAGCCAGCCACGTGGTGGGGTCTGGACAGGCCTTAGTTCACAGCAGCGCAAGGAGGCAGCTGGCAGTTGCATTGGCGGCTGCCCAGGTTCAGGATTTTTTTGTTTTGTTTTCTTTTTCTCTCTCTTTCTTTTCCCTTTCCTTTCTTTTTCCCTCTTCCACACCTCTTCCCCCTCCCTGGGCTGATCCTCGTCAGTGGGGGGGGGGTTGCTGTGGGCCCCCTGGCCCTGAGGAGGGTCGCTGTTGTGGCAGCAGCGGCAGAAGGTTTTTTTTTTCTTCCTCTTTCTTCCTTGCTCTTCCGTACCTCTTCCCCCTCCCTGGGCAGATCTTTGGCAGTGGAAGGGTTGCTGTGGGCCCCCTAGGTTCTGAGGAGAACCGCTGGTTTGGCATTGGCAGCAGAAGGCTTATTTGTTTGTTTTTATTTTTGGAGCATCAGAGAGGACCACTAGGCTTCGGTAGCCTGGTTAGGGGCAGCAGCCCATTGGGGAGACCCTTATGTGTTTGGGAGTCTATTTGGGGAGGGCAGTTGTTGTGGCTCTCCCTCCCCTGAGACGCTTTATATATATACATATTTTTTCTTTCTTTCTCTTTTTCTCTTTCCCTTTTCCCCTTCTTGCTCCTCCCCCTCTCTCTTCAGGGGTGTGTACTTGCCCTTAGGGTTTGTTTAGTTGCCCCTGGGCTGTGAGAGTGTGCCTTTCCCCCTCCTTCTCCTTTCCCCCGTCTCTCTTTTCTCTCTCTTTCGCACCTCTCTTCTGAGGGGAGTGGGTTTGCTCTTTTGCGTGGTGTTATTGCCGTTGCCATCCCGCTTTTGGAAATAGCGTTAGATATCATTTTGATATCAGTAATTTGGCTTTCTTCCACCACCCCTCCCCATGTGTCTGCGAGGCCACCAGACAAGCTCGCAAGACAGGCAAGGCTGATAATTGCTGTAATATTCCACACAATACAAGCTGGCCAGAAATAGCCGTCCCGACGCTTCGGGAGACCTCAAGGGCAAGTGCGCAATTATGTATGCACACCACTCACAAAAGAACTCCCTGCCCCGAGCAGGCAGCTTGATTAGAAGTGTCCTCACCTGTCAAGCACTCTACGTTTGCATACTGTCCATTCCATTGTCAATTTGGACTTAATTCAATCATGCTAAATTCTGAACTTTTTGAGGCTTTGCTCTAGTCCGAAGCTCATTGTTTTTCCCAAATGCGAAATGGCTTGTGGTCACATTTCTCCCTATAAAAACCCCTGACTTGGTGAGGTTCTTCGGATCGCTCCCGATTTTCCATCCTGCCTTGCTGCCGCTGTGCCTGGCGAGCCTTCTCCTCAGTCCCACGTACTGAGACTACGTATCCTCGAACTCTCGCAGTGATCTACCCGGGCTTCAGGACAGGTGTAGTATCACCCAAATCAACAATCCCTCTTAAAATTCCCTCTGTCCCACTCAAACCTTTATTTTTCTATAGTTCTCTGTGTGATTGCATTGCATACACGGTTTGTTTGTAGTTTAATAAAGATCACAATTATTCTTATAACCTGGTGTGCTTCTTGGCTTGGCCTGACCCCGTAGATATTGGGTAAAAGATTCTACTGCGTTGCCCTGCCTCTCGTATTGCTAGCTTGTGCTCTTGGCTAATTTCCCCCAACTTGTATAATTGAGAGTGCATTTAGGTGTCCCTCCCAGGACCCCCAGAAAATGGGGTAATAGTGGTTTTGCCGCATCTGGGCTGTGGCAGTGTGTCCAGTTTGCCTTGGCGGGCTGAGAGAGTGTGATCATTTTGTTTGTTCATTTTGTTATGTTTTGTTTTGTTTTGCTAAGGGAGTTTTAGGATCTATTGCATTTGGGTCAGGAGGGGGACATTGTTCCAGGTTTCCTCGTTTTGGGCTGAGAGAGTGTGAAAGGACTTACTCATTTACATGTTTCCTGGCCTCAGAACTGACAGAGTGTGATGAGTTGTGCTGACTGAGTTGAGAGAGTGTTGAGGTACCCTCTCAGTGGCATGATTCCCTGCTGGTGGGTTGGAGGAGTGTAACTTGTTGTGCTACAGGCTGAAGGGGTGGGTTTTGGCCTGGTCGGTCCATAGCGGATGGTATGCCTGGATTCATTGTGCGGTGGCTGGATTTTCAATTGAGGTTGGGACAGAGTAATTCATTCTCTCCTTGGGGTTTTGGCTGGAAGTTTGGCCTGATTTGCCAGTGGTGCTGATGGCTTCCAAACGAGTTTCACCAGCATCAAAGGGTAAGCAGCCTGCCAAGAAGGCCATGCCAGCCAAAAAGGCCACACCAGCCAAGTCCTTAGCCTCTCCAATGTCAGTGACCTCATCTTCGGATGAGGATAGGGAAGCAAATGTGGCGGCTGCCATTTTTGCTAAGCTGGGCCATTGAGAGTGGCTGGTGGCCTGCAGGGCAGAACAGAGGGTCTCCATGCCTGCAAGTGTTATTAACCAGATTTTGGCATGGCTAGATGCTATTGAGAAGGACGGATCGGGTGAGAAGCGGAGCGAATCACCTTCAGAGAGGTGGGAACAAGCGTCCTCATTACAGCATGACAGTTTGGAGGCCAGACCCTCGGGAGAGTCAGAGGCAGTGGGAGCGGCGCCGGGTGAGTCTATTGGTCATGAGGAGGGTACTGTGTCCGTAGCATGGCCCTGGAGCTTCCTTACCTCCTCAAGGAATATGATATGGGCCCTGCCAGCAGGTTTCCCAGAGCTATCGTTTTTTTCTTCACCTTCCTCCCCTAGGGAGCAAATGTCACCCTCTCAGCTGCCATCAGGGGTGACACTGCATTCTCAGGATGTTCCTGGACCCGCTCAGGGTGGGGCTCTGGGATCACGGGAGTCAAGCAAGGATCCAGGCCTTGAGGAGAAGGCAGGTGAGCAGTCAGACATATTGGATGATCACCTGACCTCAGCCACTATTGAAAGGATTCTGAAAGGAGAATACGTAGACCTACTCTCCCTTTTGTTTCGAGAGCTTGATAAGAAAGAGAAGGAGGATTTGGAGGCGGGTGAGAGAGAGAAATTGAAAAAACACAGGATCAACAAGAACCGGACTAGTTGGTGTTGTAAATAAAAAAGGAATTCAGAAGACAAATTAAGAAAGAGATATAGTCTTTTATATATTCTAGTTAAAAATAAGCATAACATATAAATTCTTAATATACAAAAGTTAAAAGAGAACTTGAGCAGGTTTGGCAAGTTAAAATACAAAATATATCAAAATACAATACCACAATGTACATCCATGTAACTTTGAGCTTTTGAGATTCGCCTTTGAGGGCAAATTCTATGTTGATCACTTCCTCCCCATGGGATGTTCTGTGTCTTGCTCTGTCTTTGAGACATTCAGTACCTTTTTAGAATGGGTCATCAAATATAAATTAGGCCTTAAGGGCATTGTGCATTATTTGGATGATTTCTTATTCGTGGGATGCTGTGGTTCTGAGCAGTGCACATTTCTCTTGGCAGAATTCACATCGCTCATGAGGGAGTTGGGCGTCTCCTTGGCACCTGAGAAAACTGAGGGCCCCACACAGCAGCTTACATTTCTGGGCATTGATTTGGATACAGTCAACCAAGCTTGTAAACTACCGCCAGCAAAGGTTCAGGATCTTAGGTCAAGTGTGGCTTCTTTCATGGGTAGGCACAAGGCTATCCTTAAGGAATTTCAGGAGCTGGTGGGGTACCTGAATTTTGCTTGCAGGGTGGTTGCGCCTGGCAAGGCATTCCTTTGGCACCTGTGCAACACCATGAAGGACATCACCAAGCCGCATCACAGAATTAGGATCACCAGAGGGATTAAATTGGACTTAGGGATGTGGCAGGAGTTCCTGGCTGACTTCAACAGTGTCTCTTTTTTGGCACGATGAAATCAAGGTCAGAGATGCACTGAAAATATCATCTAATGCAGCAGGATCCATCGGTTTTGGTGTCTTTTTCAGGGGCAAGTGGTGTGCACAGAGATGGCCGAGAGTTGGGCAGAGGCAGGCCTCACAGCCGACCTTACATTTTTGGAATTTTTTCCAATATTAATGGCAGTTCACATCTGGGCATGCGAGTTAGAAAATGCCTCAGTCCACTTTTGGTGTGACAACTTGGCCACGGTCAGGGTGATTAACTCTCTCTCCTCTAGGTCGCAGCGCGTCATGAGCTTGGTGCGGGCTTTCATGCTTAAATGTCTCTATTTTAACATAGTCCTCACAGCGGTACACCTTGCTAGTGTGGATAATTCCCTGGCTGATGCTCTTTCCCACATGCAGATGGAATGTTTCAGGGAGCTGGCACCAGACTCTGCCGTCCTTCCGGAACTGAAGCCCTTCGATCTGTGGAAGCTTGGCAGGGTGAGGTAGCACAGATCATCAGTATGTCAATTGCACCCAGCACCAGAAAGAGCTACAATAAGGCTGCTAGGGATTTCACTAACTTTAGAAAATCTAAAGGGTTACAGGATACATGGCCACCCCCTGTGGACCACATTTTGCAGTTCTGCTTGTCCCTTAAGGAAGCAGGCCTCTCCCCTCAATCCATTAGATCCTGCATGTTCGCCCTGGCCTTTTGGTCCAAGGCACGAGGCTTCCCTGATCCCACCAGCGATTTTAGGATACACAAATTTATTGAAGGGTGGGTCAGGCGGAAACGGATGGCCTGAGATGACAGGCAACCACTTTCCCCTGGCATTTTGAAGGGTTTGGGCGACACATGGGAAGTCTTTTGCTCTTCTGTGTACGAGGCTCTCTTGTTTCACTTAGTGGCTTTCACTGCATTTTTCGGCACATTGAGGGTAAGTGAGTTGGTTGTTCAGAGCAAGGGAGACAGGTCTGGCAGGGCTATAGAGTTTAGGGACTTGGCCTGGGATGAGCGGCATTTATGCCTTTGCACAAGGGGATCAAAAACTGATCAGGCCAGGCAGGGCACTGTGGTCACATTGCAGGAATGTTCTGATGCTGCTTTATGCCCTGTCAGGGTGCTGAGGGCTTACATAGCCAGCCGGGGGTCACATTCAGGGCCTCTTTTTTGTCAGGCTGACATTACCCCGCTTACTAGGTACCAATTCTGGGCCATCACAAAAAAGGCTTTGACCTTCTAGGCTTACAAGGCACTAAATTTGGCACACATTCATTTTGCATAGGTGCAGCTTCCACTGCAGCTCTGATGGGCATGGCCGTTGAAGGCATCCAGAGGATTGGGAGATGGAAGTCCATGGCGTACCATATCTATGTCAGGCTGATTCACCTGTTATAATGTTTCTGGTTTTGTTTCAGATCGTCTTGTCCTGACTGGGAGGAGGCAAGTGCTGATCTGTGGTCACAGTGTCATCTTTTGGGCAGAGCAGCAGGCTCGTGATGGCCATTTTGGCCCGCGTTGGGATTGGGTGACTGAGCCTCGCTCCAATGGCTTTGCAAGAGAGACCTTCGCTGGCATGGCTTGTTGCCTGTGCTGTTTGGGGAGTGCCGTGGGTCTCCGCCTGATGTGTTGGTCATTCACCTGGGTGGTAATGACCTTGGACTTTTAAAAGGAAAGGCCTTGATCATACAGGCCATTCATGACATGCGGCTCATTCTCAATACTTGGCCTGGCGTTTGCGTTGCTTGGTCTGCGATGATTCAAAGAAAAGTGTGGTGTGGAGAGGGGATCCTCGACCCTTGGAGTTCACTCGTAGGTGAGCGAACAGGGAAATTCGCAGTGCTTTGAGACAGGGCTTGGGTCACTATATTCCTCACCGTGACATTGTCTTTGATAAACCTGAGCTGTATAGGCCTGACAGGGTACACTTGTCATTCGAAGGCAATGAAATCTTTCTGCAGGATTTGCTTCAGGGGCTTGAAGCTATCCTGAGTGGGGGGTTGGGGGATAAGGACTAAGCAGACACTTGCCCTTATCTATGGCTGGTGGGGGGGGGGTCTGAGGGTTTTGGTGAGTACCTGTGGCACCCTTTGGTGTGGGATAAATGCTGTCCTTGGAGTGGGCCTGGGACTTGCCCCTACCATGGCATCAGGAGACAGAGGAGTTGCAGTTTGGAGGTTCCCAGAAAAGGGCCGGCTGAAGTTTTAACCCAGCCTCATGGGTTGGCTTCGGGCCCCAGTACCTTACCCAAGGAGGGCTGGGGAAGAGGGCTGGAGGTGACCTTGCCTTAGCCTACCCATGCTGTTGATCCCCCCTTCTGAGGTCATAAGTTCAAATTCAAGTTCAAGATCAAGTTTAAATTCAAGCCCAAGGTCAAGTTCACTACTAGCTTTATGTTAATTGGGCGTACATTAATAAATTGCCCTAGTTCAACCCAAGCCCTGTGTGCGGTCTCTTCATTTCATGAGTTGGGCAGCAACCTTTGGAATTTCCTTGAGTAAGAGCCAGAGTGGTGTAGTGGTTTGAACACTGGCTTATGACCCTGGAGAAGAGGGTGCAACTCTCTACTTGGTCATAGGAAACCACTGGGTCACCTTGGGTGCATCACACACTCTCTGCCTCAGAAAGGATGTCATAAGTCTGAGAGGATTTAAGGTTACACAACAACAACAGCAGCAAAGGCACAAAAGGATGGAAGAGACCAGGGTGGAAGGATAGTAGCTGCAGCTTCCTTTTGAAAATGAAACCATTCTCACTCACAGAAGTAGCCCTGCTGCTCTGTGCGGTAAAAGGGAAAAGGGAGAGGGAGTTGAAAAAAAGGAATCTAGTAGCTCCTTTGAGGCTGTTTTATATTTTAGCATGAGCATTTGTGGATATGATGGAGAAAGTGGATTAATATCCACAAAAACTCATGCTATTGGTCTTAAAGGGTCTGTAGATTTCTATCTCCTGCCCCTCTTTTTTCCTTTTCATTCATCCTCTAATGCGAGTTATGGTTTTCCTTCTTCAGAAGGAAATCTTTTCTTTACAGTAGAATGGTAAGTCTAGTGGTGAATTCCAAGAGTTGGGAGGACAATATCCAAAGTTCATGTTGTAGGGTTCCCACGTGACCAGTCTGACAAGATTAAATCCAGATTCTAAGCGTTCTGCCTGGTACCTGTTAGGACTGCTAGCAGGCCCAGATTCTATGATTTCATTCATTTCATTTTTTTTAAAAGTCTCTAGCCCACCTAGAAGCAGAGATAGACTGTAGAAAAGGACAGTATAGTTTTGGGAGAAGAGAACTTGCTTTTACTATTCCAGTGTTCTGGGTAAAAGTTATCAAAAGTTGCCACGTGGACATTACTAGGGTGGATAAACCTGGTCTCTGGAGGGAACAGAGACGTTTCAGATATCCTCTGAAGATGCCAGCCACAGATGCAGGTGAAACATCAGGAGAAAATAGTAATAGAACATAGCCTCAAAGCCTGGAAAACCCACAACAACCTATTGAGGTGTTTCTTGTTTTTTGTTTGTCTTTGTTTGTTTTACAGAGCTGTCAATATACCAGCATAGAATGCAAAGACATGGCAATAATTACAGGGTTTGCAGAAGAATCTCAGTTCTATTTTATTTTCCTTAGTTTCTCGAGAACTTAACTGTATCCTCCCAGATAAAGAGCCAATAGATGAATAGCTAGATCAGTGGTTCTCAACCTGTGGGTCCCCAGATGTTTGTGGACTTCAGCTCCCAGAAGCCCCAGCCACTATGGTCAATGCTCAGGGCTTCTGGGAGCTGAAGTCCAAAAACATCTGGGGACCCACAGGTTGAGAACCACTGAGCTAGATAGATAAGATCTCATTGAGGAAAGGCAGATGTTCTATAAAACAGAATTTTCACTGTCTGTGTTTCCTGTCTGGCCATTATTAGTATTATTCCTTTTGCTTCATGATTGTTACTGATAATAATTTTCTCATAGAGTGAAGGGGGTGTTAAAAAATGATCCATGCTGGGAGTCAAAAATAGCAGGTGCACCACTGCCTACAGCCTCTCCCCTCCCCTAGTGGTTTTATATTTTCTTGTCTGTGTCTAGGAGATGCAAGCATAAATTGGTTTTCAGGCTGGCAGTGGTGAACCTTTCTGAAATGATTGTGGTCACTGAAATTAGGGAAACAATTAGTAAGGTTAAAAATAGTGCAAGAAAATTCAATAACTGGCATTTTAAAATAAAATAAATTGTGCCTTCTTGGTTTGCCTTGGGCACTTAAATAAACAACAACATGTGATTTAACCTTGTCTCTAAACATAACTGAAAGACCCAGAAGCTACAAACTGCAGATATTCAAAGAAATTATCAACTAGCAAATTCACTGTGAAGTGTCTGACTTTTCTGGTTAGAGAAGGTATTCAGAATTACTGAATTCCTCTTGGATTCAAAGAGAAAAAGATAAACTGGCAAATTCATTGTGAAGCATCTGGATTTAAGAAAAGTAAACATTTTGGGGGGGGAGTAAGCGGGGAAGTCTTTTCACATTGACCCTAATTTTCCCAAATGGTGGGAAGCTATCATAATTTCATTTCTGTAAGAAGCAGGTCACTAGAGACTTTTGTTGAATTGTAATATTTGAATTTCTTTACAAAGGCTGAAAACGGTAAAATCCAGCGACAAATACCTGTACCCTCTAGGTTCTTACAGACCCTCTTCCAACCCTCAGCTGTCTCTGGCTGTGTCTCCCCCTCAAATTGTAGTCTCTGTTCTTGTTACATAGATACCTTGTCTGCATCATCCAGAGTGAGAGGTGAGAGGGGAGGTGTGCCCCAATGCCAGCAGTGGGCAGACTTCAGGCTTGTAGGTTCTATTTCGCTTTGGAACCTCGGGATTCACCAAGGTGAGTCTGGTGCAAAAAGGCATCAACACAGAATCTGCAGAATTCTGATTCACCCAAAATTGTCGTGAGTATTAGAACTGAATGGAGCACACTGTCTTTCTGCTCCCTCAGTTACCAATGTTTTCTGCATTTTTACAGTATGTCATACTGGGAGTTATTTGGTTGCTGTTATGGTTAAACAACAGAGAATCAGAAATCCTCACTGATCTGTTGCAAATTGCACAGAGATGATCAGTAGATTCAGATCTACCTTCTCCCCAGCTCTGCCCTTTTCTTCCATCCTTACTCATTGTTTTTATTCAAAATATCCCAGAGTAGTTCTGTATCAAGCAACCTTTCATGGACACACTTCTTTTTCATATCAAAGATTCTGTCCATCTATTTCCTTGAAGCAAATCCACAGGGATAAACCTACTTGTAGAAATCTGGCAGCAAAACCTATGATGCTATTTTATCAGTATATTTGGGTGGAACCTCCCTGCCCCCCCGCTTTTTTTGAAAAAAGCCAAATTTTAAAATGGATAATGAAATAAACACATGAGGGCTGGGAAATCCATTTTGGAAAAAAAAAACCTATTATATCCCTGGATTTATTTTTTAATTGTTGTAAGAGAAGAGAAATGATTTTTACGTTTGGATGGGCTCCCATCCCATACTATGGCCTCTTGCTCAAGAACATTCTTCAGCAACCCTTCCTGCCTTTCCTAACAGACTGTGAAAGATTTAGTCCAGACTTCTCTTCTTATCATGTCATGTCTATTTGCTGCTGCCTCATGTGAGGATAGCCAGAGAAAGACAGATGCTTCAATCTTCCAGCCACTTGTCACTTTGCATAATCATCACGTCCTGGAACTGCACCTCTTTCTTTTATAGTGACCAATAGAAAAGAGAGATGTGGTACCCCAGACATGGGTGGAACAAGAAACAGTGGATCATCTGGGCTGCTTGACTTTTTAAAAAAATAATTAATTAAATTAATTCATTTTTTAAAAATCCATTTGAATTTTTTTAACACATCAAAAAATTCACCAGTTTCATAGTAACGGGAAACCTAAAGAAAAAAAAAGGGAAAAAAACCTTGATAATGTGAAACAAAGCACTATCCACACTATCATAATCAATTATCTACACCTAATATGTTTGTATTCATTAAAAAAATATGGATCATACATGATTTTATCTCCATAGCATGCACTCAGTTGCACCAAAAATCAATCAAAGAGAATAGGGTCTGTATAAATTTTTTATACTTCTGCCTGCCTTCTTTTACACATATATAACTTCTGAGTTTTGCCATAATGGCATTTTCATACACTTTTTTTTACTTCTGTAATAGTCTGATTGCTCATGGGAAATCTGAGGCATTTGAGAGGCATTCAAATAAAGTATATGCATATTCTGTGCTTTGCAACATGTCTGAGAAGTCATGCTTCCTTCCTCCAGCCTGGGGGCTCTGGTTAAAATGAGAAGAAGCTTCATTTTTGAAATTAACTTTCTGCTCCATTAGTATGTAGTTATAAGCCCCTCCCCTTCTATAGCTAATGAATTTTCTGTTTTCTAAGCATAAAAAAGTCCGTTTATCCCAACCTGGCTCTTAGACACCTCAGTTCTGTATTGTTTCTTGCTCATCTCTATAGTTTCATAGACTTTATTTCAGAGCCAACACTGGCATTAAGCAGAGTGAGCCTGACTTGGGCTGAGATGAAAGGGCAGAAAATAGTTATTTTATTTGTAATTATGGTATGTTAACTGCTACTGATTGGGAAAGGTACGTGAAGGACATTGAAGGTACAACAAACAAACAAGGAAATAATGCCATCTACTTGGTTATGGGCTAAAGCCAATTATTTGTCCCAACTAGGGTGGGCATTTTGGATCAATGAAAAGCTGAAATGACAATGTACAAATTCCGTTGATTCACTGAATATAGAATAATTGGACATAACCCTTCTTACCTCGATGAGCACCATTTGCTACCCTTCTCAAGCAGCAATATGTCTTGGGCTGACCCTGCATGTGGGAAACTATTCGAAGTATTGCCTGGAATATTTTCTTAGCAGTCTAATATTCTTAGGCTTTTGACTGGTCCTGTTAGACCATCTTGGAAGGGATATAAACAGCTTCTACTTTGGTTGAGAAGCACAGTCTCCCTGCCCTTAGGAACTCCTTAGAAATAACTCCTGCCTTGGTTTTTCAGATCAGATCTTGCTTCCTGCATCCTAGATCCTGGCTCACTTTGGAGATCTTCCTATGGCTTAGTTCTGACAGAGGCTGCATGCATAACAGCTTGTCTAATGCAACATATGACACTCATGTGTCAGATTGGATTTGAACTCTGGATTTCTTGCAGTGGTTTTTGTGCTACAAAAGAAGAGTAGCAGATACATAAGCATATGAAAATGTTCATCCACCTGTGATTAAACACTGAATCTCTCAAGGCTGCGTTAACTGATCATGACTAGGACTGGTGGCAGTTCTACATATTCTGTTCAATTTTATGCATATATACTCAGAAATGCATCCATCTGAATTTAGTGTTACTTGCTGTTAAATAACTTATATGGTTAATGATTTTGGTAATATACATGTAGATGGAATTATAAATCCTCTAAACATATTAAAAGCATATATATATATAGTGGAATACTTTTTATCACTGTTTGTTAGTTTTTAATGTAGATAACACATTCTCTGTCCCAGAAAACCCCGTGAAAGGTTCATTTTAGAGTTTCTGTACCCCAGAAACGACTTGAAAACACACAACAACAACAATTAGGGGCCGAACACTTGCTGTTCAGTTGTACTCAGTTCTGAGGTCTGTTATGTTCATGATAGACTCTTTTGAGAACAGGATAGCAATGCATGTTGATTCTCAGTCATTTATGTGCTCTGTACATTTTTATAACTGTCAGGACTCTTCTGTATCTGGACTCTGAAACTGAGAAGATCTGCTCAGAGAAGAAGCAGGAGTGTGGTATTCATTGCCTTGAGACCAAGGGTGTCTGCCACCATCCCTCCACCACAGAGGAAGCAATGCCTGAAAAGGTTAATGTACTGAGACGCCTAAAACCCTATGCCTGGAACTTAAGCCAAGCTCTTATTAGACTCACTGTATAGGTCTTTGCCAAAGCCCAGAATTGAAGGTGAAATCTACATTGGGCAGCCCACGGCCTCCCCGTGACCCTGTTAAAGAAGAGATGGCAAGCATTAATACATGCTCTGAATCTTACCAAACTTCAAGGACTGGGCAATAAAGTGGTTAAATTGTTCAGTCACTGCCTCAGTGTTGCTAATGTACTATTTCCTCAAGGGTAGCTCCTAGGCTTGGCTCTAAGATTCAGCTTCTGCTGTTTGAGTCTTGCTGGACAGCTCCCTGTGAGATTCAGGCCTCTATCTTTTTCCAGCATGTATTCTACTGGACCACAAAGGATGGTGAAAAACAGGGCAACAATTTTACTAAATAGAATAGGCATTAAATTAAAAGAATGTACCATTTATTGTCAACCCAAAAGCTGTATAGTACTGGAAAATAATGCTTGTTTAAGAAAAGATGTCATATTTTTGCATCTATAAGTCAAGCTGGAAGTACAGCAGGCATGCTGGAACACACATGCACACACACATACACACTGGTTTCCCTGGCAGCAGCAATACCCTAAGAGCAAGAGAACTGAAGAACTCCTTAGGGTTCTGCAACAAATAGAAACATTAACATGCCTAGTTCTAAAAATAGATGCATTTGGGTACTGCTCATCAAGTTTCTACTTAGCTGCTCCTATTTTCTATGTGGAGTGTATTCAGCTATCAAGACGCAAGGGTGCTTTCAATATTTTACACGGTGTTTTTCTTTAAAAAAAAATAATTATAAAAAGTGCATTGTTGTACAAGGTTCCATAGTTCTGGCACCTTAATTGTTTGTATGTTGGACATATTGTAGAATGTACCTGGAAGTGCTGAAAGCACATTTTCACATTCAATCGGATCAGAGGGTGTTATGTTGTTAATGCAAGTTAACAGCTTTGAGACTGTACAGGAACTAAAAGGAAAGGAATTAATAAGAGGCGCCAGGTACAAAGAAGGTCAGAGACAAAGGACACTTAAAGCATTGGGAGGCATCTGCTGATTTTCCTAGTGGAACCCAAAGATTTGGGTGAGTGTTCACACCTTCAAGGAGCAAGCAAAAGAAAAATACCATTTGATCTTAATGTGACACTTCCCCCTCATTTTCAACCAATTAATGAACGGAGGGGGGTAAGCAGTGGTAGAAAAGGTTAGATATGGATATACTTGAAGATATGCCTGAATTGGGCTCAGATTCCATGTTGTGTCTGCAGAAGAAAAGTGTCAACCACTTTTCCAGTCATGCATACACAAAATGTAGGAGGGATTGATAAAACTTGATCTAGTTACAAGCTTTGGTGAAAGAGACCCTAAAAAGTATCAAATGTTTAAGAGCCTTGTCAGCTTGGTAATATGAAATTTCAACCCTAAATTGGCCATAGCCACATGTATTGAGAGTATAGATCACAAATGCTCTGTAGAATATCTGAAATGTGAGACTACTATCCATCTTGAATTTGATGAATCCCCTTTTATAGCCATCCTGTATGCACTTACCTGGGATTAAACCTCATTGAACTCAGTGCAGCTTACTCCTGAGAAGGTATGGCCAAGACTGTACTCAAGCCAATGGTCATCAGCACATCAAATTTCACTTATTAATTATACATTTTAGTAGAAGGCTTGCTTTTGTCTGTTGTGAATATATTGCTGCTGAATGTCACATAGTGACCTCATGTTTTTGAGGGTAATAGGAGAGGGAGAAAAATACAGTGAAGAGAAAAACTGTTTGGGAAGGCGGACATATGATATGAAAAGTGGCATTTGTCCTGTGCTGGCAGCCAGCCAAGGCTTACAGCTGTCTAATTGGAGCCCATTATCAGTAGCTGGCAAACAAAGTTTGTCTTGGTTTGCTAGCAAATGACTGGTTGTCATTTTGGAGTCCCAGTTCACAGTAAATCCAAAGAGACAGTCCAGTGGCAAAATCCATAGACAAGGTAAAGGCCAAGGGCTCTAGAAGCGTGTGCAAGGAATCTAAATGTAAGCCAGACTGCTTCCACCAATAGGAATGATTGGCTGCAACAGCTTCCTCTCATTCTGGTCCCTTTTTATATAAGCTCAGAGTCTTCCACAGCTGTTTGCCTAATTAATGACACTCCAAGACACTCCAAGACTCCTGGGCTCTCTCCCTTTTCCACCTATGCTGGCTGCCATAGGTATTGTCCCTCTCATGTCTCTGTGTTGTGGCTGTTGGGAAGGATCCTGTCTGGGGGCCTTTCCACACTGGTCTGTTGTAGTGCTATTATTCCACTTTCAACACCCTGTGGAATCCTGGGGTTTGTAGTTTAGGGAGGGGCCTTTAGGATTCTCAGCCAGAGAGCTCTTGGGCATCAGGAAACTACAAACCCCAGGATTCCACAGGATGTTGAAAGTGGAATAATAGCACTGTAACAGGGTAGAGTGGAAATGCCCTTGGTCTTTGGACAGGGGTATGACACTTACGGGAAGAGAGTTCATCAGCAGAGTTGGAAAAATAGGCATACCTCAGTTGATAGGCCTCCAGCAAAGAAGCTCCTTTTCACAAAGTCTTTTTATGGAGTCTAGTCCAGCTCAGTGCCCCTCCCCTTTTTCCAGAGGAACCCTATTTCTTCTTAGATTTTTATTTCAAGGGTAAATGTCCCATTCTTTCTGCTTTAACTCACTCACCTAAAGTATTGCAATGTTTATAGGTTGCATTTCTTGTTTTACAATATCTAGCTTCCCCACTTTTCACCTTCCCCGTTCCTATTATACGCACTGCAGCTTCAGACTTTCCTTTCACCTCTGAGCATATCAGCAGCTGGATGTTTTTTCAGCTTCAGTACAGCTGCATAAATTAAACCAAGTGCTACTCCTCTGCTCTTCCCCAGTAACTTATTGAGTGCCTTGAAATCTCATCTTCCAGTGCTCTCTCTTTTTCATTTTGGATTGTCTTGTCACAGAATTTTCAGGGTAAAAGGTATTTAAGAGTGGTTTCCCACTGCTTTCTTCTGCTCAGTACTAACTCCTTCAGAGTTAGCCAAAGTATCTGTGTTGCAATCTCCCAGAGATCCTCCACTGCTGCCTCCCCCAACACATTATTGCTGAGGGCCAGTAGCACCTTAGCAAAAGCCTTTCTGATGTGGGAAACCCTACCAGTGGGAATGCCTCACAGGAGCACATAATCTCATCCTCACAGAAAGTTAGTGCCATGGTAGGAATTTGGCCTAATATCAAGAAATAAAGTGGGAGAGTGACTTAACACATTTTGTGAGGCCAATAGTTTATTCATTGCAAACACATTCTTCAGGAAACCACAGTGACAACTATATAAGTAGAGGTCACCTTATAGCCAAAACAGAAATCAAATAGACTATATATATTTGGAAGAAGAAAAGAGAGAAAAGATCCATTCTGCCCGCAAAAACAAGACTAAGAGCAGATTGTGGCACAGACCATCAAAATTTAGAGCAAAGGTAAAGAAGTATAGTAAATTAATCATTGTGCTGAAATACAATTTGAACAACATTCCTGTAGAATTTGAAGGCCATGTAAAGAATAGCTTTATTAAGGCTAATAGACTGGGACCCAAAAGAACTCTAGAACAAAACCAAAGACATTGTCAAGAAATAATGCAAAAAGATGTTATCTTTAGCCAAAAAGGAAGAAAAATCTCATTGGACGACAGGTGAAACTCTTCAAAGTAAAGGGTGACAGAAATAGGATCAGAATTACAACTGTTCAGCAATCTGTGCATAGGAACAAAGATAACTATTAGAATAATCAATGTAAAGAAATAGAGGAAGACAACAAAAAATGTAGAACAAAAGACCTCTTCCACAAGATCTGAGAAATCAAAGGGAAATTCAAAGCAAGAATGGGAGTGCTATATGATCAACAGGAGATTACACTTTATGATAAAGAAAAGATAAAAAGATGATGAAAGCAATACACTGAAGAACTCTATAAAAGAGATGACAAGAGATGATGCCAGGGCCTCAACCAAAGCTTTTCCAAGGCACTGAAATTGGGTTGCTGGTAAATGATGTCTGCTGTGCTCTCCAGATTACAAGAAGCCTTAATAAAAGCAGCTGTGGCAGAAGCCCAGAGTGTCTCCTGAGCTGCCTATTCTTGAAGCATGTTGCAACTAGGAGAGTGCTCCAGACATCATTTCCCAGCACCCCAATCAGTAGCACCTCAGAAGGGCTTCGGTCAGGGCACTGACAAGTTGACAAGGTAGGTTTTTAGGGAGCAACATCATCAGCTGTAAGTAGGATGATCGAGCTATGCCACTGCAGTTATGTTGATAATGCAGGATCTAGGCTAGTGTCTTGGTACGTTGAGTCATCCTACTGAGAAAATTGTGAATCTCTATGACATTTCTTTGAAAAAAAAAGGAAGAATGAGCAGGGTTGCACAAAATATCATTTTTGCCCTATAACAGTGTATTTTGCACTGCTCTGAAACAAGTGTGTGTGTGTGCGCGCATACAATTTTAAGGGGAGAAAAAAAGTGATTTGTGACAGTGAATCTGACAAGAGGTGGGTGGAAACATCAGTCTGTTGCAACCCTATTGACAGGAGAACAGACCTCTGATGCTTATAGTAGCTGCTGCTTGGTGAGGCAGGAAGGGAGGGAGGGTCAGGCTAGAAGACGTGACTTAGCTGTGTATACCTAATTTAGTAGCTGATCTAGAAAGTCAGCCCTAGTAGTGTGAAAGGTCCCCAGATCTATACAGCTGGCCTTCAGTTTGTCTGACCTCTGCCGATCTTTCTACCATACTTGTCCTTGTGTGTCTTGTGGTACATGTGTTGAATCGACACATGAGACCCCTGAAAAAACTTTGAAGCATCTTCACTATTGGTCTTAAAGAAAGGTTTCAACTGCATGAGAATGTTGTCTAGATTATATTTAATTGCCAGGTGTATGCAGATCAAAACTGTCAATATTTTCTTGTTATTTAAAGCAGCTATCTTCTGATAAAGTAAATAAAGTTTAATTTTTTTAATCTCCCTGTTTAGGGAGAAATTCATAAACATAATAATAGGCTTTAGTTTGTGGATTTATCTCTCATACTGTGTGTAATTATTTGGGTCATTTGAGTTAATTGCTCATTATGTACTGATTGTAAAATATTAATTCATGCTGGTTTCCATTATCAATAAACTTTATGAAGAACATTTTATTTAATAAAGTCACCCAGAGCAGTGCCAATATTCTTGTCTATCTGTCCCCAGGTGGAAATTCTATATTATGTGTGTTTACACCTCCTCTAATCTTGCTGCTAAGTGAATGAGGCTGCAACCTTACACAGACTTACATGAGAGTAGATTGGATTTAATTCAGTATGGTTTACTACTGAGTAGAAGGAGAACACCAAATTCAAGGAAATGTAAAACTGAGCAATACTTGCCCTTGCAGCCATATAGAGCTATTCTGTTACATGAAGCAGTAAAAAAAGAAAGCAAGATCTATACAGCATTAAAATCATAATACTAGAACCAAGTTTATACATTGAAGCCCAACAGGGCAAGATTCAGGACAGATGAATAGAAGTTATTCCATTCTGATTCCATATGACAGCCTGGGGACAATGTGTTGAAATGGTGCTCCTATGTCCAAGTATACCCCATGGCAAGTCACAAAAGTATATATTATTACATTGTTAAAATTTCATATATCTCCCTAAGCAACTCCAGATTGACTTTAATATTGATATCTACTAACCACATTGAAGTCTTTCAAGTAACATCTAATCCCATTGTTACCTCACTGGTAAACCCTGTCCCTGGGTCTACAATTTTGATATTAAAATATGATTCAATGTGCCTGAGAGGTTGTTACCCTGTTTACTGGGGCTCCCGTGAGGGACTCCAAACGTGCTCAAATATTAAGTGGGGAAAATTAGCTCAGAGCACAAGCTAGCAAAACGAGAGGCAGGGCAACGCAGCGGAATCTTTAATACAATGTCTACGGGGTCAGGCCAAGTCAAGAAGCACACCAAATATGAAAGAATAACAGTGATTTTATTAAATACAGGCAAACAGTGTATGCAACACAATCACACAAGTTACTATAGAAAATAAAGGTGTTAGTGGTATAGAGGAGTTTGAGGGTTTGTTGAATTCGGTGATACTACACCTGTCTGATGCCTGGGGTGGATCACAGCAGAGGTCCGTAATTACGCAGTCTCGGACAGAGACTGAGGGGAAAGCTTGGTGGACAAAGCGGCAGCACGGCGGGATGGAAGTTCAGAGCAATCCGAGGAAGTTCCCGGAATGGGGGTTTTTATAGGGAAAATATGACCTTGGGCTAGTCTGCACTTGGGAGAGAACAATGAGGTTTGGGTGTGAGACAATGTCTCCGAAATTTAGCATGATTGTATTAAGTCCAAATCGACAATGGAATGGCCAGTATGCAGATACAGCGCGTTTGACGGTTAAGCGTCTAGCTCATCAAGTTACCTGCTCGGGGCAGGGGGCTCTGTATTAGCGTGCATTCTTAATGAGGTGTTTGTCTGGGGAGGTCTCCTAAAGCAAGATCTGGCTGAGTGTGGCTTGCCTGGGTGGAGAAAGGAATGTTCAGCAATTAATGGCCATGCCTAGCTCTGTGCTTGTTCAGGGGCCTCACAAACACTTGGCCGAGGGTGGCAAAATGGGGCCGAATTGTGATACCAAAATGATATCTAATATCTTCTGAAGCCAGGCCAGTTCATGGTGATAACAAGGTCACCCGGATGAGCATGTAGGCAGCAACGGTTGAATGATCGAAAACCAGGTCAGACCAGTACAATCTCCCTTCACGTAGCCCCAGGAGACCTCAAGCTGTGAAAGTCCACAGTAGACAAAGGGTCCTCAGCCACTAAGGAGCCAACTCGAGGGGATTAGCATCTTTTTCTCAAGTTGAGCACGGATAGCAATAAAATCCTATCAGGAAAGGACCATCTACATAAATTTACACCACAACCCAATGCAACTGAAGATCCTGAAACTTTGGCAACACCTTGTGATCTCATCACACAAAAGGAGTTACCATCATGGAGCTTCTTTTCCATTGCAACACCCATTGTTCTCCCCAGGAAAGGATTAGCCCTCCAGGTACCTTTTCCCCTACAAATAGTCCCAATTTTTGAGAGTTTCTTTGGATCACCATACCAGCAGACCGTTTCTCCATCAGTCGAGTAATCCCCTCAGCCCTCTCCATGTTGAGCTCTACTTTTTTGCTGTTTTTCCTAGACCAAGGACTTCAGGAAAAGGTGCAGTATTACCTCAGCTACAATCCCTTCAATATTTCCCCTATCAAGTTTCCTCTCTTTTGCTTCTTTGCTTGAGTGAGTGTGTAAGTGATTGCATTGGTACGTGAGACTTTCATTCAATAAAATCATTTTATTGGACATCTTCGTTTGGTTTTTGGCTTGGCCTGACCCCGTAAAAACTGGGTAAAAAGACCCCACTAGGTTACCCTGCCTCTTGCATTGCTATTGCTCGTGCTCTGGTTAGTTTTAATTCCCTATCACATGGAGCACATTAAGGCGTCCCCCAAGGGACCCCAGAAATCAAGGTAACACCATTCCCAGATCTCCTATACAAGTTTGAGTTCAGAGGTGCTCCCCTTCTAATGCGCTTTAAAGCCTATTGTTCCTATAGCTCCCCATATTAGAACATATATTTGCATATATTCAGTATAATTTCAGCTATCTGCTTAATATGGGATATAGTGAGAGGGAAGAGGTTGTTGATAAGATTATTTCCAAAGGTCCTTTCTTACAGCACTGAACCCAACTGGTCATCTTGTTTACTGGGAATTTACAGACTATGAAACAGAGAAGATAATGATTAGAATGCAAGTCTCTTAATGTCTAAAAAAAAATCATAAATGATTGCAGATTATTGAACATCCTTTGTAACAACAGTGCTGATAAAGAAGTAAATGCACTACTCACCCTTCATGGCCTTCCTGGGCAGCTGTCCATCAGAAATGTTGTAAGTGATAAAAATGTTGAAATGAGATCAAAGTCCTTAAATAAATGAATAAAGATTTTTCCAAGTTTTTCCACTTTTTTTTTAAAGCAGGTTTGTTCAATGAGAAATAGGCAGAGCCAGCTTTTCAAGAATCAATGGTTTGGCTCTAAACTTTGTGAAAGACTAGGGCTGGCTTTATATTTAGCCTTATGATATTGTAAGATGACATTGTAATTGCTTTGCATTTATACTTATGGTTATAAACAATTAAGTGTGACATCAAAAACCTCCCTTCACAACTAGATGCAACTCCAAAAACCATAGCCTGAGAGCCCACCCCCCACCCCAGCACTTCAAAAGTGTTTTGACAGTGCTGGAGATCAAGATGCTGCGAAATGATGTCTACAGGGTGCTTGCTGTCATCAGGGTGCCTTGGGAAACAGTTATTGTAAGACCCCAAAGTATCTCTCTCGCTGCTGGTTCTTAAGGCATACTATGACTGGGAGTGTGCTGCAGATATCATTTCCCAGTGTCTCAGGCCATTTCTGCACAATATCGCTATAGTGCAAGAGCAGCAGGTTGTTTCCAGCCCAGGAGCCTTGCTACCATATAACGTCATTGCTATCCAGCTGCTATCTTACCCCCGAGCATCACCAAACTGCATTGTTCTATTTCCAGAAAAAATCCATTAAGCACCCCCTTTAGTGCTTCAGTCTCATCAGCTGTCTCAGTGCAGTACTGTCATAGTACTTGATAGCCCTTCCTGTCATTGCAGATCCAGGAGTGGGCAGGGTGTGGGTGTTCCCAGGTCGTCCCTCCCTCAGCTACTCTCATGGCATGGTAACTTCAAAATCTATCACTTTTCCATGTTTATTTTAAATTTATCTTTTGAGTTAAAACTTTTTCTTTTTTAAAAATACATTTTTAAGTATGATAGTGCAAAAGTGTTGTAGTGTACTGGGGTATCATGCCTTTACAACATTGCTGTGCTAGTATGGTTTCCCCCTCCCCAAGAACAACCATCACGCAGTCAGGGGCAATGGGGTGGGGTAAAGGCAGGGCAAGGGAGTGACCAAGGACACTGTAGTACAGAAGGAACACTGGTGGAAATACCACTACTCATCCACTTAAGGTGAAGGGTGCAGAAAAGAGCAATCCTAAGCCAACGCCATTGCTTGAATGGCAATGCTGGGATTGTAACCCTACAACACACTAATGGCATCTAGTGTGAAAATGGCCTCAGCCTCCAGTGCTTTTGGAAACACTTCAGTTGAGGCACTGCCAGGCTGTGAACATTTATTGGTGGGGCGGAGCATTGTCAGTTATAACTCTGATGAAAAAACTCCATCATTGTAATTATGATAATGATGCAAGATTTTAGTCTGTGCCAGCCTGCAGACATCCTGAAATCTTCAGAGGATGGTTTTGTCTACTCCTCCCGATAACAAAAGCAAGAAAGAAGAGGGTGTAAATAGGCTTGGATGACAGAGCTCAGAAACAGTTCTTGAATCCAGGCCTTCTTATCTTAGTTTGATAAATGCTACAGCAGCTTATGGATCATGGGCTCACTAATGAATAAGGTTTACATTGGCCTTCTTACGTTACATGAGCCGTACCATATTTCTTGTGGGATGTGCACTGTAGAAAGGAATAGCTTACTGAATATTTTGCTTGCCTTCTATTAAACTTTGGAGCAGGGAAAATATTCCCTGCGTTTTTAATGTTATAACTCTCTTTTAAATATCTCCTGGCAAATCCTTATTTTTGTTAAGCAGCTTATGAAGCCTCATCACAATTGGCAAAGGGGGCTTAAAGAAGATAAATCAGTGACATCTTATCAGATTAAAACTGCCATATCTGATATCTGAGCCTTTCCTCTGTGAATAATCCCTTATTTTATCTCATTTCTGAGCAATAGGGATTCATAAATCACTTATTTCTGTTACAAAAGTTCCCTCATGGGCTTCATTAACTTAGCATAATCTTGGCTGCCTCTGCTTTCAGTCTCCTGCCAGATAAAAACCTCTTTAACCCTATTTGTCAATGCTTTGTTGCTATAAATACAGGCAACACTTTTCTTTTCCTCATTTGTATTTCCCTTTTTCCAGTGGGTACTAGTGTGACTGACTGGTTCTCAGGGTTTGTCATCTAGAATTTTACCATTTGGTGGTGAATTTCCACTGTGAGGAGTCATTGATATTCCTCCTAAACTTTAATATGCCCAGTGGTGCTATTTAAGGTGGCCACAAGGACATTTTACCCTCTGCTTCCTCTGTGTTTCAGATCTTATGTAATTACTCCCCAGGAGCTCCTTTCTCTGGTTATTATCAGATGTCAAAACATTCACACAAATGGTTTTCAATCTCTGGTGCTCCAGATGTTTTGAGCTTCAGCTCCCAGAAGCCTCTGCTAGAATAATCAATGGTCAGAGATTCTGGGAAGTGAAGTCCAAAACAGACGGAAGACCAAAGGTTGGGAATCACTGATATTCCTGTTGTTGTTGTTGTTTTTTGGGGGGGGGGTTGTGTGTGATGTACTTATGAATGAATATATACAAACACAGTCTTTGTATCCTACTAAACAGTCTCTCTCTCTCACACACACACACAAAGAAGTTTAGTTTCTTGTCCTAGGGGACAAGGTATTTTTTCCCCTCAGCATTGCTGCTGCCTCCTCACTGTTTTTTGCCACTGCATGTTTGTTCACCCGGCTGTTCCCTCTGGGGTAGAACAGGCACATGAATGAGGAAGCAGCAGTGACTGTGTCAGTGAAAAGATGTAATGGTTTGAGTTTTGGACTAGGACTCCAGGAGACCAAGGTTTGAATCCCTACTCCGCCATGGAAACCCCTGGGGGCCCTTAGGAAACCCACATTCTCTCAGCCTTAATGGAAGGCAAGCTAAACCTCCTCTGAAAAATTCTTGCTGAGAAGTCTTAAAAGAGGGTCACCATACATTGGAAATGACGTGAAGGCACATAATAAAAACAAGGCAATGGCTGTGGATTCTCCTCCTTCTCTTCCTTCACACAATCTCTGTGACTTCCTTTTTATGGTGCCAGAAAATGCAAAGAAAGGTCAACAACACCTTTACTTGCCTCACTCTTTCTCCTTTGGCGATAGTGGGGACTGAGGACCAAAATGCAAGCTTGTCCTCAGAGGTCACAAATCTGAGGGTAAAATAAGAGAACAAAACAGTTCCAGTATTTTGGTGCTTGAGGTAACAAATAAAGTAATAGGTATTGCCCGTTCTATCCACAAAAGCTGACTGGACTGATGGAAGAGTCTTTCCTCAGCAGAAGGGATGGGCCAGTATACCCCACTGCTCCTCACAAAAGCAGCAGGTTAACTTAGTGGGCACAGGGCCAACAGCATGGAACATAGCTGCTCCCTCCAAATCTTGCTGCCACTGCCCAGCCTCTCTCACCTGAGGAAACCACCTCATTCTGCCTAATGGTAGGGCCAGCTTGGTGTGAAGGGAAAGATAGCTTCATGCATACCCTTCAACATTTCACTGTTGAAAATTGGAACATGAGTGTCCAAGCCACATCGGATTAAGGTCAAGATAGCAAACATTATTAATGAGGAAGAACACACAATCTAGGAGAAGCTACAGCTCTTTGCTTTTGCCTGAGTCTAATGGGGAGGGCAAAATTATGCCCCCACCTCCCCACCCACTACTTTTTCACTCTGAACTGAGTTTGCAGCAATTGAAATAAGCTGAGTGGAAAAAAGGGGGACAGTTGAAGGAGAAGAAAAAATGGGACATTTTAAAAGCAGCTGGAAAAGTAGGATGGCAAAGCATTAATTGGGGTGATCCCTGCCAAATCAGGACAGTTGGAATATATGCTCACAAGGCCACTTACATTGTGAGTAAGACACACTGGGACCTTCAGGACAGAATTCGGGGCAACAGCCCAGAAGCCCACTCAATGGAATGAACCAGATGCCACCCACAAAACAAAACTAGGCCCTCTTGCCAAATTTTGAAGCAAGTAAAGTAAGTGTCTACTACCATCTAAAGGGGACCATATTTCTCCTCCTTCCCCTGGAAAGATTAATAAATCCAGAGTCTAAACTGACCTAACAGCACCACAGGTAATGCATAGCCGTCCCCAAACTATATGAACTTAATTGCTAGAACAAAATATGTGTCACGCAAGCCATGCACAGCTATTCTCTTCCCCTTTTCAACAAGAAGCCAGTTAAATGGAGAATATGTGGGTAAATATTGGATGCAAGCCATGTCATACATGCCATTTAACTCAAAGGCACTGGGGAAATGTGAAAGGAAATGAGGACTGGAGAAAACCATTGATCTGCTCTGTAGTTAGTTCTGAGTAGTGTGAGAAAACCATGATAAAAGTCTTGTGAACAAGCAAACGAGCGAGCAAGCAAACTGAAAATGGAATGCTGCCAGTCCTGAACAGTTTGCAAACAACGGATGATAACATTCTCTATGTGACATTGCATGGACTGAACTGAGAGTCCTGCAATCTTTTATACCCTCCTTAAACTATTAACTACTTTTTGTCTCAGGGAAGATGACAGAAACAGCAACATGACAGAGAAAATACATTTCAATTATGGAATAGGTTCATTTGGACTTTTGCCCTTGGGAGTTATGTCATTGAATATCTCCTTTATTTTTACTTACTGATTTGTTTGTTTATTTATTTTTTAAAAAAACCTTCTACACTTTCTTACTTTAGGAGTCTTTGTTGATGTTGTCACAGAACTCAGAGAAACCCTGGGGCAAGTCTGTTGTAAAATAACGGAAGAACCCGGGGGAGCATCCTGTCTCTTATTAGCTCAATTGATCATTTTTCCTTTGATTGTGATGAAGCAAAACAAACAAACTGCACACTGAGGTTTCTTTATATTTAGAGCTGGGTAAGAAGAAGGGATGGGAAATTTCATGAACCAATCCACTCCTCCTGCCACACACAACCAAATCTGAATATAGATAAATTTCCTCCAAGCCCCATGCAATAATACCTCTAGGACTGAACCTCCATGCAATAATACCTCTATAAGGGGATACAGTTCACTGTGAAACCCAGTCAGTACAAATCCTTAGGGATGGAAAGAAAAAAACCACATCACCCTCTCAACAAATAAATATTTTCTTTTTATACATGAAACATACAACAATTTATCATTATAAAGATAAACTCACAAACCTGACTGCAGAGCAGAGTCCAAATTCCTACACTTTACATGTTTTATTATATAGGGTAGGAGTGGGGAGAGTGTAATCGCTGAGCTCCATGTAGCCCCTGAAGCCCCCCACCAGTCTCCCAAACATCCAAAAACATTGAAAAAAATGTTTGGCATGATTCTCAGGATACCTTTACTCTAAAACCACACAGAAAGCCACCCAAACATATGAAAACACACTGCTTCCTCCCCCTAACAGCCCCCTCCCCAGAACCAGATCCCTGGTAAAGGCCTCTGTTTTCCTTGGATCTCCTCTCAAAATGGCAATAAGACATGACATGATGTCAGTTCCAGTCACCGAAAGGCACTGAGGGAAAAAGGAGGTATTTTAGCATGCGGGGAGGGATGGTGTGGGTGAACTCCTCGCACCAGCAATGGCTCGCTCTTGATATAGCACACTGTGGCCCTCTATGTTGTTTTGGACCAAAACTCATATCAGCCCTAACCATCATAGCCAGTGAAGTGGGACTATGGGAATTGTATGCCAAAGCACTTGGAACATCACCATTGTCATATCTTTGGTAGGGCAGGGGGATCTTATTACATATCTGCTTAGAAGGAAGCCACACAGAGTTTCAGTGTGCAGTTGTGTCAGAAAGCTGTGTCAGAAGGAACACACTCTTAGAAGGCAGCTCTCCAAGCCATGGTGGTGGTGGTGGGAAGGAGACTGACATGCAGATAGCAGGGTGAGGAAAGTGTTATCTCTGGGCTGCATACAATCCCAAGGCCACTTTCTGCCCCCCAGGGCTTGCAAGACCTTTCAACAGATATTTTTTTCAAATGGAAAATATGAAAAGAAAATGCTCTCCTGTGCCCTCCAGAGGACACAGGGGTAGTTTTATCATGCTTTGGCCCTACTAGGAATAAGACAACCCAGAATGGAGCCAAAAACATGATGAAATTGCCCCTCATACACTCTGAGGGAGGACTGGGGGCATTTGGAGGCCCAGGGTCCTCTGCTGGGGGGATGGGACCCTCTAAGCCCTGACAGTTGTCCAGGTGCAATCACACAGCAACTGTCAGACTTGCCCTGCTAAGGCAAAAGGATGAAAAAATGGCATTTGTCATTATTGTGCATCGTTTTGCTGCTCTGTCCTCACACCCATCTCCCTCACAGGACACCCCCCTTTTGCCCCAACAATAACAGAGCTCCAAAGTTAGCAAGGCAAGGGCTGTTCATATTTCTGTGACAGCTAGAGGGGTTTCACATCTCCCAGTTTGAGATTGGACTTCTTTCTCTCCAGCCCCATTGAGGAAGACTGCATGTCCTATGGTTCTTGAGACACCTCTCAAGACATACGATCCTAAATCCTACTTTTAGTCCCAACTGGAGCAGAATTATTGGTCTTGATTCTGTTGGCTAGTTCCATCTAAAGAGTACCCACTGAATCCTCTGTTGGATGGTAAGTCAGTACATAAATAAATCTTGTTGATGTAACATGTCTCTTCTAGGTGGGACTAGCAATAGGATTCCAGACCATTGAATCAATGGTAGCACTGTTGCATTGATTCAATTGGTCTCAGCACTATTTCATTGATTCAATTGGTCTCCTCTGATTGAGACTGACAACAGGAGTCAGACCATGACATCAGCCTTAGGTCTCTGTTATTTGCCTATTTATCTAATATATAAAAGTCACAGTTTGTCTGTTTGTTGTATCAGGCAAAGACCTCACATGATTGGCTGCCTAAGAAGATTCTATGGAATCCTGGAGTTTGCAGTTTAGGGAGGGGCCTTTAGAATTCTCAGCCATAGAGCTCTTGGGCTGGCCAGTTGGAGATGGAGATGAGGCCTAGCAGCAAGGAGAAGGCCAGTGTATTCCCTCAGAAATCAAACCTCTGTATGTTAACAACTCTGAATACAGATTGGATTGGGGAATATGGGGAAAAGTTACAGGTACTGGACAAGACAGTTTGGGGAATTACAGGCACAAGATCTCAAATCTTTCTAGCAAGTATTTCTAACAAGTATTACCTATGAGAAAATAAAATCCCAGACAGCACCAGGTATATGAGCTAGTAGTCAATGAAAGCTAAATGTATCTTTTTAAAAGGTATTCCCCTACCCACCTAAATACATAGACCAAGATCCTGTTCAGTGCTGAGGGAGCATAACTTCCACCAGAATATTTATGTGAACAGTGACAACTTTCTGGTAAGCCGTTCCAGGCCGTTTGGTTTGCTGTTCAGGGTTATGGAGAGGTGGAGTTGTACCTCCCTACGTAAGCATGTAACCATTACCATCATCAGTGTAACCAACAGAATTCTATCCACATGTATTCAGTAAGCTAATATAATATTAATAAAAAAAAGTTTGCTTATGGCATAGCTTATTGCAAGCATACTACATAATGACTACTAGACTCCTCTCTCTCTCTCTCTCTGTGTGTGTGTGTGTGAGAGAGAGAGAGAGAGAGAGAGATGCCTCTTCTAATTTGGACAGCAGGCTCCTAAACCTGCTTGCAGAAACAGTTCAACAAAGCAGACTGTGAACAATCCTACTCAGAACTCTTCCAGATTTGTGTACAGGCATAATGTCAACAGAATTCTGGTAATGCATTTTTCTTGAAGATGGAGAAACAAAAGTTATGAATTTAATTCAACTTATTATTTGAACTTATTATTTGAACTTACTGTACTTCCCCAGAATTCTTTTGTTGTTATTTCATCTGAAGCACTGGGAAAAATACTCGTCTCTTTTTATACCTGTGAACTGGCTGCAGTTGTTCAGAAATACTGATAATTCTTAAAAAGGAAAGTTTTTCATCATTATTTGAGCTGTTTCTTGCTTTGAAGTTTTCTTTCTGAAGCATCATCAGAAAGCTGAAAACAACAGTATGCATTTAAGACCCTCATTAAAGCCTCTGATTTACCAGATTTTTAAGCTACAGGTTCTAGAACATCTCTCTTTTGAGGCCAAGTCTTACATCTAGCTTATTATCAAGAGGATAAATTTTCAACTGCATGTCTTAACTTATGAACAGTATTTAACCAAAGGGGTTTCTGATCTTTTATTCTGTTTATTATTGAAATAATCACTTATCTGAATCCTCAGTGGCCCTTGAACTTGACCCACACCAATTAACTTGACATGGGCTTATATGGACAGGAAAAAAGTCCTGGAAGTATAAAGACTTGCCAGTTCTTTTTTGCTTTGATTTTACATGGTTTTGCACTCCAAACTCTTTCTTGAAATTGCCTTTCACCAGTTTCCACTGAATTCTTTTTAATTATTATTCAGGAGTTGTAGTCAAAGTGTTTTAGTAGTACTACTGGTTAAACATTGGGATCATTTTCTTTTATTGCTAGCATTCCTCTTTCCCTCACCTGACCTCTGCTGAATCTGCTGTCCTGGGAACAGTTGCTGTGTTTTCTAGTAGTGGCCATTTTAGCTAGATCTGGGATAACAGAAACATTGTGATGCCATTGGCTTATCTGATACGCCTAGCACATTGCACAATTATGGCCAGTACCTCTCAGAAAGGCAGGAGGAGTTTTGTGGTGAACAGAAGAGAAGGATGGGTGAAATATTAACTAATTGAGAGGACAGCTACGTTAGTGTTGTTCCCCCGCCCCATATATTCAGAGAGAAAAAAATTGTGTAAGGAAATAATATCACAGAAATAATTTTAGCAATGAACATACAAGCTAGTGACAATATTCCTTAAATTTGTTTGCTGAATGACTGTGGAGTGGTGGGACAGGTGAAGGAGTTGGATGTCAGTTTTCCAAATGCTTCGAGTTAGGACTCTGTGTAACATCTTGACTGTGGCATGTTCAGGGCTTGTTTGTATACTATATGTTATTACCGTGCCAAGACTTGTGTATAGAACTACTTATCTTGAGATAAAACACACAGATGCTGAAGATTATAATTCCATCATGGTCTAGGCAGCGGATCATAAATTCACATCTTAATTATGCTTGAAAAACATTGTATGTCAACATTCAGATAATTTAATATCTACTGAAGTGAGCCAGAATGCCCTAAATCTGATGAATTTTCAGACTTCATATTCTTTGTTTTGTTTTCAAAAGTTAATGTCAAACTTTCATATTTTGGAAGTGAAATTTGACATTGAATATGAAATTGTTCTCCTCCCCACCACCCACCCAAACCTTTTCAAATGGATGTTTCTTGACATGCAATCTTCTTCATGTATTTTCAGTCATAAGTTCTGTTGAGTTTCATGCGGTTTACTGCTTGGGAAATATGTGTGGGATTGCAGCTGCATGAATAACATTAGTGCCAAATTTAATGAGTGCTATTGCAAGTCTACTGCCTGAAACGATCAAATTACTATAAACATGCACAAAATGTGGACAGCTACTAGAATATCATTAGATTCAACTGAAATGCAGATACTGAGCAAATGCATTCAACATTCATATTATTTGTGATCAAAATTCCAAGAGAATTTAAGGGGAGACAAATCTATTTCAATTTTCCTTTTAAACCTCAGTCTAAAATATATACAACTGCTGTGTGTGCCACAGGAACAGCTTATTTTTGCTTCTGTAAACATGAACAAGTCCAAAAAACCTATTCTATGTGTGACAATAATAGAGTAGTTGATGCTCCGAGACAGGATTGGAACAGAAACTAAAACCCAATATTGTTACATAAGTATTTCCATAACCGTTGCTATATGGAGAGAGAGTCAGATCAAAACTTTCCATCAAATGTGCAGTAAAGCTGAGCTCTTCCAGAGGACTGTCTGTGCTGGGCAAGGAACTTGCTTCCTACAAGCAATTGCCGAGTATGTATTCTGTAATTTGTGTCTCCTCCTACAGCAAATACAACTAGATGTGTTCAGTGAGCAGGAACTATGAGAATGCATAAAGTATCCTAGCAAAAGCAAAACGCATGTATCATGGATATAATGGTCTAAATTCAATGTACTGTTCTCAGGGAAAAACAGTGTGCTAGTGGTGTTCCACTGGATTTTCTATTTCTCCAAATAGTTGTGCATGCGTGGACTACACTGGACTACACTGGGAGACTGGAAAAGATGGCAGTTTACATCCACTGTTTGCATAGCCTGCATTGTCCCTACATCCCTACACAGTCGGGGCATTCCTTTATCATAACTGAGTACAACACTAGAATTCCCAATACAGAAAAATAAGCATCTCACCAGATTACAAATCCCAGGATTCCATAGAATGGAGCCATGGCATTTGAAATGGTATCAAGCTGCTGTAATTGTGTAGTGCCAATAGACTTAGAGTAGCCTGGAAGATATTACTTTCACTCACTATATTCTGCTGCAGATGCTGCAGAATGCTGATATTTGCTGAGAAGATATCAGAAAACTAGATTGGCTGCTTAGTTAAGGAGAAGCAAGTACTATGTCCTAGCTCAACTCCACCCCCGCTGCCAACCATCCAACTTAAGGACCAGCCACTGGATTGGGTGAAGGAGCTCCATTCGCTGGAGACCAGGGCAGAAGCAGGATGACATTTCCACCATCTCCTCCTACCAGTGAGTGGGCCTTCAACAGGGGTCCTGATTGCAGCAGGGGTCCTGCTTCTGAATGTAACTGCTTCTGAGTGTGTGTGTATAAATATTGTCTTCTGTGCAATCACAACCTGAATAAGACTGTTTTGCCTGATCCTGAAGATGGTTCTTAAGGTGCAATGGAGTGGCATTTACATAGATTAAATAGTTTTACTGAATACAAAATTGTCAAGTCTAGGCTACAAATTTGTAACTATAATACTGAATACCAGCCAATGTTTAGAAATGGTCATGTTGTTGTTGTTATAGGTTATCGTCCTCCTCCTCCTCCTCCTTGTATAACTCCATCAATGTGCTTGTGCTGAATAAAAATAAAACAATAAAAGCATATATCCCTGCCAAAAGGGTCTAAATACTCTAAAGGGACCAAATCCTGTCTGATCTTGGAAGCTCAGCAGGGTCATCCTTGGATAGTATTTGGATGGGAGATCACCAATGAACACCACGTATTGTAAGATATATTTCAAAGAAAGGAATAAACAAACCACCCCTCAGTGTTCTTTCCCTAGGACAACTCTATGAAACCATGTCTTATGAGGAGCTGCTTAGAGCAGTGAGTATGTTTAGCCTGGAGAAGAGAAAGTTGAGAAGTGGCATGATGGCTATGTTTGAATCTTTGGAGGGACATCATATGGAAGATGGAGCACGCTTGTTTTCTGCTGCTTCAGAGATTACGACACAAAGCAATGGCTTCAAACTTCAGGAAAAGAGATTCCATCTAAACATTAGGAAGAACTTCCTGGCAGTGAGCATATTTCAATAGTGGAATACACTGTTTTGGAGTGTGGTGGAATCTCCTTCTTTGGAGGTATTTAAACAGAGGGTTCTGACCATCTGTTTAAATACCTTGATTGTGTATTCCTGCATGGCAGGGAGCTGGATTAGATGGCTGTTGTGGTCTCTTTCAACTCTATGATTCTATGAAATTTATGGGGGCTTCATAAGTTAACAGGCAACTTCAAGGCACATATATACACACACTGTCAAAAGCATACAGTCTAAAGGGAACTTGGGGGAAAGGAATGGACTAATTATAATAAATAAAAAAATTAAATATTTATGAGAGAAAGTAAATTTTTAAAAAATATTGTTTAAATGTGAATTTTGCTTAGTTTTTTTTTAAAGAAAAATTAAGAGAAGTGCACAACATGTATACAACTGACTCATGAGTGAACATGTGGGAAAGAGACAGAGCCTGGAAACAAAGTGATTTATCCATCCCTTTGTTTACCAATCCAAAAAAGACATTTAAAAAAGAAATCAAAGAATCAGCAATGGTAGACTACACTGTTATCACTGGCAGAGAGCATACTAATGTCAAGACTGGGAAAGTCAGACTGATATGGTACTTGAGTCCTCTCTAGGCATTCAAAAGTCTAATTGTTGAAGGATCATAGGGATGTGCATTCTAACTTCATCTTCTTCACATCCTCACCTCCCCCCACCCCCAATGTTTCTGTGTTGAATTAGAAAATCAAAACAGAGATTGTAATCCTATCTGGCTGGATGCAGTTACAATTCTCCACGTGAGAAAGAGTCTGCCTGAGCAGGCTTGCTGCTTACATAGAATCCCATAACTGGATTCTGCTGAAGTCAGTAACAGTCTCTATTCAGCCTTCCACATCAACACTGGAAGATCAGGAGCGGATGGACTTTGTGATCTCCAAGGACAGAATTGGGTATGTAAAAGGATTATCAAGCCATGGTTGCATGAATAAATGAAAATAATGAAGTTCATTTTTAAACAGCTCATTACCTGCAATGTGTTCATGGCAACAGAGTTCAGATTTGTATCTGGAACTGATGGCTGAAAGGCCCATAGAGCCATAAGTAGAGACAGCCATTTAACAATGTCCGGGGAAAGGATGGAATATGTTGTAAAGACAGCGACTGCACCAAAAAAAAAAAAAAAAAAAAGATCAATATGGTGTTCATATGGGGAAACCACAGGTTACTTTCTTTGTATACCACAAACTTTTAAAATGCTTGCAGCATACCTCAACACAACAGGAATGTCCACCCCCACCCCCGTATGCTGCACAATCTGTTGTCACACTTAAACAGACTCTTAAGTCAGGAACAATTTGCTCTAAGAAAAAAAAAGTGATGTAGGTTTGAAAACTATTTTAAATTCAATGTTTGGAACACTTTCTTCTGTTGCCTTAGACATTTTTTTGGTTTCTTAAACCATGGAGGAATATTCCAGAATTCTGTCACTTTCATGTACTTGTTGTTAATACAAGTTTCCTGTTTGTGGTATTTTGATGGTCTTTGACATATAATGGCCCCTCCACATTCATGAGGGTTGAGGGCGCAGAACCCGTGGGAAAGTGAAGACCACTATGAATAACTCCCTCCCTTGCGATCCCTCTCCCATTCCCCTCTGGAGTTCTTCCCTCGCATTCCCTTACCTCTGGTGCCAGCACTCCTGGGGGGAAGACAAGGTAAAGCGCTTACTAGTACTTGCCCCTCAGCTGGAGAAGAGCAGAACATTGAGTTGTGGCATTCTAGATACTTCCAGTTGCCATCTTGAGAAAGGAGATTCCTCCCTGAGGGAAGGGGTAGGAGCAAAGAGAGCACCTGACCAATCAGCAGCCATTACACTGCAGAATGTGCAGCAATGTGGCAGAGAGGATATGCGTCACTCAAAAAAAACACATCCATTTTAAACACAAGGAATGCAAGGGAATGGGAGGAGGAGAATGGGGAAGGAGAAGGCAAGCATGTGCCTTGTGAGTAATCAAATTCATGAAGGTCAAACCTGTGAATGTGTAGGGAGGACTGTATTTGGATCATCTCTTTAATATACTTTTACACCCTCCCTGGAGCAATAAGACTCTTTAATATAATTGTTGACAATGCAAAATTACATTGTCTGGTATTTTTCAATAAATATACGTGGATGGTAATGAAAGCATATAAAACCTTTTCTGTAGGGCTATAATTCCCAGTGGATTCCTAGACCCAAAACTTGTTGTTAGTCCCAAGTAGAGCGGATACACTCAATCAGTGGAAATTATCTTTATGTTGTGTCACAGTTCAGTGACTGATTCAGTATATCTACTCTAAGGCAACTTTGTTTTCTGTTTCTCTAGGAAACACAGTCAAGTGAAACTATGTTTGGCTGGCTTGCTCTTTTCTTACAAAGCACTTGAACCCGCAGTCTGAAGATGGATGCATGTACAGGCTGTGTGCAGACAGTTGTCTCTTTTAACCCTGAGATGAGCACTAATTCTTTGGATGCACTTTCTGATGGTTCAGAAAATCAGAAGAGCTTTTAACAGAGAAAATGCATAAAGCATTTCTCTGAAGCAAAGAAAAGGAGCAATTTCTAAACTCAGAACAATACACTGGAAGCCAACACATATCCATTCAGCCATCACTTAAAGTGCCTACATCCATAGTGCTGATGTTTGGATCGCCACTGGAACAGTACTGGCCAGACTGGAGACGGCTTTGGGAACCAACTCCTACTGCTTCTGTCTTGCTTTCTATTTAAGCTCTCTCTAAGGAGTGTTTTGAACTGATGACAGCTTTTTCCTTCTTTCCCTCAAATAACAGTTGAAGATGTTATGAGTTTTGCTTGGTAAATATTAGTTGCAAGTAGACTTTGATGCATCAGAAAGAGAGTTTTCTCTTGCCATAGCTTGCATACTTTCAGAGTAGGGTTGCCTGCACATCATGTCCATCTTGGAGAAGTCAGGCCTCTTTAAAAATAAAAGCTGGAACTTTCCCACCAAAAACCCCCTCCTTCCTGCTTATAAGGAAATGTCTCCTTGATGTGCTTCAGAGAACAATCTGTACTTTGTGACTTGTTCACTTCCAATGAATGGAAGCCCTGCAAAACTGTTTCAGATTGGTATAATTTCCATTGTAAGGTAATGTGCATTGTCCAGAGATGTTGGGAAATCCCACTCTGATTTGGAAGAGAGCAAGTTGCTCTGTCAGACTGGCTTTGCCCTATATGTATGGAATACATTGTTTGTATTTCCTCAGACTACTTAAGAGTCATTACCAGTACCCAGAGGGTAATGAGCAGAGATCACATTGAAACCTAAACTTTTGAACCTCAAGAGTATAACATTAAGGTTGTGTTAGCTCCTCCCAGAAGACATCCCCTTGAATCCAGCTGATAGCCACAAGTTAGGAAAGGGTTAATACAGACATACATAGATTAGAGAGGCGGCTGCTTCCCCTAAGAGAAAAAAGGAGCCTGCATGCAGACACAGACTTGCAGACCTACATCCCATATAAAAAAAGGTTGAAAAGAAGGAGTCTGGAAGAATGCCAGAGGAGAGATGTCATGGAAACATAACATAAAGTGCCTGGAAGAATCACAGAATCCCCCAGGAGAAGATGCTGCCTTGATCTTCAGCTGTCCAGCCATTTGGACTCTTCTTCCCACTGGAGGGTGAGAGTAATTATGTGTGTGTCTTAGACCCTTTCTGCAACTCACCCATTTTAGGTGCTGGCGTGCAGTGCTTGCGTGAGCAGCCTCCAGAGAGAGGCTCTCACTTCCCTGCTTCTTCGGCTCCACACGAGCTTCCTGCTTGCGCGAGAGCCCTGCCTCTTCCTTTCGCAGTGCAACCTGGGACCAGCCTGCACTGGACAGGAAGCGTGACTGGCCCAGCTCCTGAGGCTCCGCACGCAAGGTAAGTACGTGCAGGGCCCCGGAGTGATGTGTGACCATGCAGCATTTTCAGCTTCAAGCCGAAAATGAAAAAATGTGTGCACAGTCCGTGTGAGGCCCTGGAGTGTTGCGCAAATGTGAGTGCGTCGTGTGGATTGCTCCTCACATTTGCTTGATGCTCAAGGGGCCCTTTTGCCATTCGAAAAGGGCCTTAGTCTGCAGTCCCTTAAGCTTAGCTGCACACCTTTAGCCCCTTAGCTTAGTCAGGAGTAGAGTTTTTAGCACCTATGCCATTTCCCTCATCTTTTGAGAAACAGTTTGTATTGAACACAGATTGTTCTATTGGGTTCTGCTGCTATATTTTTCTTTCTTTTAAAAACAAATAATTGTTTGTGTTTCAAAATGAGCTTGTCCTCAACCTGATTTTTCCCCCTTGTTTTGGAGTTAATTGTCGATTTTTAAAACCTATAGCCAGTTAAATTATCTCAAATATACAAAAAAGGAGAAAGGATAAAGAAAAAAGAGAAACCTTTTTCCATATGTAGTGGTCATACTCAGAAGCTAGCTAGCTAGCTAGCTAGCTAGCTAGCTAGCTAGCTAGATAGATAGATAGATAGATAAATTGATCTCTCTCTCTCTCTCTCTCTCTCTCTCTCTCTCCACAACTCTTGGTATTCAATTTGAACTGAAGCCAGAGTTATATTTGTTAAATATGATTGATTATCACTCAGTGATAAAAAAAGAATTCAAAACTGGTACTATATCTAGTAGGTTCAGCAAGACTAAGGCCATTTCCACACAACAACATCCTGACATCTCATCCCATGGCAGTCCTGACAAGGAATGGAGCGCAACAGGAACGCTCCCCTCTGCATTTCACTAGCGTGCTGCAGAAGGGGATGTGATGACCCACCTCTTCCTTCCACAGCACTGTAGGGCACTTTCCTATACTGTGCTACAGAAGGAGGTGTTGCCATCATGTGTCTGATAGATAATGATGCTGTGATTGAGGAGCGACTGATTGTGGCAGGGGGCCAAGCCAGTGAGTGAGCAAGTCAACCTGCAAACATCCCCTGCACTGGAAGGTCAAACAGAAACTGAGTTGCCCATGCCAGCTCTTGATGGAGAGGGTACCAGCAGTGATGCAGAGGAGTTGCAGCCAGCTGTGTCCATCAGCCCTCAATCATGCAGAAGGCCGAAATGGGCTGCTGAGAGGGAGGCTGCTTGGACTAGGCTGAGGAAACAATAACGAGCAGCACCGGCTCACAGGGGTTATTTAAGTCTGCTGGCATGGCTGCTCCTTGCTTGCAGCAAATTACTAGCAAGCCCTCACAACCTTTGTCTCTCCTACTTCCTGAAACCCTCTGGACGGATCTCTGCCTCCTGAACCTTTGGACTGGACCTTGACTTGGCTCGTCTTGTGTTTTCCTGGTGTTTGGTATATTTGGACTCCCCAAGTGTTCCTGACCTCTCTCCTCCCTTGCTGGCTGCGGCGGGGCAGGGAGAGATTCCTGACATTCCACATGCTGGTAAGTGCAAGACTGCGGTGCAATCACCAGTGCAAAACAGATTTTTTCTGTTTTTAGAATACTGTGTGAGTACAACATTAAGGGGCAGGATGATGTCGTACGGAATCATGAGCAGCTGACTGCTGTCATCCAGTCCCAAAAGCGGCACAGCCCCATCATGTGAAAAGGGCCTAAATTATGTGCAAAAATGGAAAACTGAAGAGAAACTTTCTATAAATGATTGGCTGTTAAAAGTAATGGACGTGATGAAGATGGAAAAGTTGGCAATACTGATAAAAGAGAAATCAATACAGCAATTTGAGAGGAAATGAAAGCTAATTTTGGACTATATTAAAAAGGAAGGAAATAAAAATGAAGCTATTAGAAAAAAAATTTTCAAAAGACATCTAAAATATTTTAAGATTTGTAGCAATACAAATCCCAAATAATTGAAAATTGGTGAGAATAATTGAATTATATAGAAACAAATAATATTAAATTAAGCTGTAAACCCAAGTGAGAAGCAATAAAATGGAAGACAGGTGGGAGAGAGAGAGAGGGAAAACTATTTATATATTATTTGTTAAAAAGAAATGAAATATATACATGTTAATATCATTTGCATATATTTTAATAATAAAAATATTATACAACCTATAGCCTGTAAGGTTTTGCAGAGAAAAGAGAGAGAGAGTTAGTGCCTGGGAGAGCTTTTCCCCAAAGCAGTAAACCCAGTGCACAGTTCCCATCACAAAGAAGAAAAACTGATGTGAAGTGCAATTCCAATTCAAAGCCTTCTTATCCATCACCTCTGTATTCACTGCAAGTGGTTTAGAGAAGAATACAAACCTGAAATGTCTTTCACATTGATAGAATAGCACTGTTCACATTCTGAACTCTCTTTCTGGTTAGGGCATGATGCCACAGTCCTATCTCTGTCAGGTTCTCATATTATTGGGAAGAACACAATGTAGAGGGTTTCTTGCATCTTAAATCATGTCTTCATAAGGATGTATAAGGGAAAGACATACAGTTTCACCTTTGGGCCTTTGAATACTGTTATAAAACATCTATTGATTTTCCCTCTTGCTCACTTGCACTCATCAAGTGACATTGTATTTCATTTCTCCCTCTCTTTCTCTTTTTCTTCTTCTGAGCTTGAAATGTACCATTACTTCAAGTCTTGCTGTCAAATGTTTTCTAAGAAAAATAATGGCTGAGCAGTGAAATTAGAATTACAGCCGTGTTTAAGGGGGACATGAGCAAAATGTTTTCAGAGTCAGGTCCCTAGGGATGGTGCATCCCTGCTGCCCTGTAGGCCTTCTCATCTTCTTTCTTATGTGAGACTCATTCTCAGGGGTGCATTTCTCAGAGAGGAATAGCAAATGCGTCAGGCAATGGGCTTGAGAAAGAAGGATCCTTCCTTTTAAAGCTTTTGAATCTTCAGTAATGGGGAGTAAGATAGGATCCTATTCCCCACTTCCAAAGCTGCAGATGGCAAAATTGCAAATGTGGAGAGCTGACTCTGCTTAAATGGTTAAAACTGAATTTATTTCACTCTATCCATTAATTCTGAAATTTGGGTTGGTGTATAAAGTTGGCTTCCAGACTTGAGACTTGACTTGAAAGTATCTTCAAGGACTTGAGACTTGACTTGAGACTCGGAGGTAGAGACTTGAGAATTGACTTGAGACTTGGAGTAAAAGACTTAAATACATCACTGCTGTTACCCAAGTAACATGAATAGTAAGTGTAGCAGTTCTGTAATGCCACTGGGTGCTCCCTTCTTTTTCCCAAGAGCCTGGTTTCTCAAGTGTCTGGGGAAAGGCACAAACAGCCTGCCAATCAGGACCAAGACTGATCAGCCAGCCAGGGGTGGGACAAAGCAGGCTAACCTGGCTGTTGAAGTTTTCAATCAGACTTCCTGCTGTGCATATATGTGGCATCTGAAAGCCAGCTCCTTCATTTGGTTGCAGAATGGTTTCCCCACCCACCCTTTTTGGGTTGTTAAATCTGGTTTCTGATTGCAGTATCACTGTGTCATAAATTTGATTGGTTGGGCATGGGACTGGATAAAAGTGGGGAGCACTGGCAAGAGGACATGTTATCCATGATTAATGTGGATCTCCTTCAGAGATCTTGGGGGCTGAGGCAAATAGGGCATACCAAAATGAGAAGTATGGTCTGACCTCAGTCCCAGGTGAAAAGAGAATCATACAGTGGCTTACACCCATGTGGGATCCTGCTCTATCACTCCTGATTTCTTTCCAACAATCAGGCTAGCAGGGTGGTGGTTTGATCGGATGACAATTAGGTCACCTGATCTTGGTTTCTGTGTCCCATGCCAAACCTGTCTCAGTTGTAATCAATAATTGTTGTGGCCTGCTTACTCCAGGTTAATGTGTGGTGATTTCATTAATGTACTCAGCTCTCCCTCACCAATGAGAGCTGCAATGCTGGGGGTTGTAGTTTGGTCAGAGGCACCAAGGTTGCTTTCTGGCTAAGAATTCTAAAAAACCCTTTCTAAACTGCAAAACTGTTCCCATGGCATTTAAAGTGGAACCATGGCACTTCCCAGCCCCCTCTGGCAAGTGAGGCTGCAACAATCAGAAAAAGAACCCTTGTCACAATTCTTCCTTGCAGCCTCACTTACTGGTGAAAGGAGATTGGAAACATCACCCAACTTGTACCCTGATCAGCCGCTAAACAGTCCTCCTTTGCCTAATGAAGTCGCTGCCTATTCAGGTGGGCCTGGTGGGGGTGGGTGGGCCAAAGGACTTTACTTAGGCCATTTCCGTCCTACATTGTTACAGTGCTATTATTCCACTTTCAACATCCTATGGAATTCTGGAGTTTGTAGTTTCCTGAGGCCAAAGAGCTCCCTGGCTGAGAATTCTAAATGCTCCTCCCTAAAACTGCAAACCCCAGGATTCCATAAGATGTTGAAAGTGGAATAATAGTACTACAACAGGGTAGTGAGGAAATGGCCCTTGTCTCCATAGAATCATAGAGTTGGAAGAAACCCCAGGGGCCATCCAGTCCAACCCCCTGCCATGTAGGAACACCCATCAAAGCATTCCCAACAGATTGCCATCCAGCCTCTGCTTAAAAACCTCCAAAGAAGGAGACTCCATCATACTCCAAGGCAGCATATTCCACTGCTGGACAGCTCTGATGGTCAGGAAGTTCTTCCTGAGATTCAGGTGGAATCTCCTTTCCTGCAGCTTGAATGGATTACTCCTGGTCCTAGTCTCTGGAGCATCAGAAAACAAACCTGCTCCCTCCTCAACAACAACGAATATAGAATAGAATATTGGTTGTTGTTGTTGTTCTGTGTCTTCAAATCAGCTTCAATGTATGAGGACCCTATCATGAATTTTCTTACCAAGAGTTATTAGAAGGAGGTTTGTCACTGCCTTCCTTTTAAGAGGCTGAAAAAGTATGACTTTCCCAAGTTCACCCATTGGGTTTCCATGGCTCAGTAGACATTTGAACCCTGATCGCCCAGAGTCCTAGTCTAACATGCAAACTACTACATTACATTGGCTCACATTGAGAAATACCAGCCTTCAGTCAATTCAATATCCTTATAAAGAAAGAATATCCTTATAAAGAAATTATAGGGATAATATATATTTGTAAAAGGTTGATAGTTTAAATCAGCCAATCACATCCCATGATAGGTCTGGGAACAGAGAAATGACTTAGGCTGGTATTAAAAAGCTGAAAATGTTGGAACAAGGCAGGCCTCCGTAGCAAGAACGTTCAATAAACATCCTGCTCTCTCCCTTGTTACCACCTAGTAATTCCAGGCTGGCTAGGCATTCAGGGCTCTTTATGGGTCACTCAGCACTGCATAGGACTCTTTTCTGTATCGTTAAGGCAAAGGTGGGTGTACTCCAGGGTCCAGAGGACCATACTGCCCCATTTTTGGCTCCTCCATAGCTCTGAATGCTTGCAGTCTACCATCATGGTTGCCAGTTTTGGGTGGCCAGAAGTGATATTTGTTAGTCTTGGATGTCTGTGGAGGTTGCCTATTTAGGAATGCAAGACACCCTGAAACAACATTTGAAAGCCCTTCAACTGCTTTTTTTGAAATAGTTGGGCAACTTTTCCTGTTAGCTAAAAAACTGAGCTTTGGCTTAAAAAAAGGGGAGGGGTGGCATCCTGTTCAGTAGTAATGAGACCATAAGCTGAGCTTATGTAACCGCTGGGAATTCACATCTACATTCATAAATAACCAAATGTGACCCCCCAGCCTACTTTTTCAGCTAGCAGTGTCCCAAGCAAAGGGTTTCCATGGCACTGCAAATCAGAGCACTGGGAAATGACATGTGCAGTGCTCTACGAGAGGCAGGCTGGATTGAGACAAGCACTTGTGACAGGACGCAGGTGGGTAGGTGGGTGGGACTCTCAGGTTGCCTTTTCCTGACATGCCCTTTGACCAGAAGAGTGATGTATATGTCATTTTTCAGTGCCCTAATCTGCAAAACCTTGGTTGGGATGCAGCAAGTCTGACAAGATAAGTCTTTTGCAAGTGGCTTCATCAGATGATGGGGTTCCACTGTTGTAGTTACATCTGATGACACAGGATCTTGGCTAGAGGTTTTCCACTCAAAATATTTGGGGGGTGCTGGTGCTGGGGAGGTGTCCTTCAGCAGTGCTATCTGCCTACAGGCCACAGAGATCCGACCTAAATTGAGAGAAAGATTCACATATTTCCCCTTTGGGATGTTACACTGGAAGAGTTAAAAAGAAGAGCATTCATGAGTCTGTGCCTGCAGAGGCCACCTAATGGAGGGGCTCTCTCTTTGCTGCTCTGTCTGGAATCCTCTTACGGAAGATTACTATGAAATATAAAAGGACAGTGCTAATGTATCTGGCCCCTGTAGTGGCCGAAATACCTTCAAGATGATTTATTTATAACATTTCTTGCTTGCCTTTGTTATCACTCTTATGAGGTGGGATACACTGTGAACACACGCGCACACACAAAAATACAACAAACATAAATAGAACACAAAGCCAAAACATATTCTTTCTGATTCAGCCTCTTCATGCTTTGGTCTTTTCAACTTTGAGTTCCATCAATAATAATGATGGAACTGTGTTGTAACTGCTGGGCACCAGCCCCCATGGTGGTTTATGCTACGATTATCCCAATTCAACAGTCACAGTATGTCCTGCCAAACACTTTTTAGCAACCGAGGATGCACAGATCAAGATTCAGGGATTTGTAGAAGATCCTGTTACAAATATAACCTTGGTTAGATAGTCTGACCCCATACTACTCTTATGTTCTTAACATTTTGCTTGTAGTTTATATCATGTATTTGAGAATAAAAGAAAAGGCTTACTTCTTCACTCAACTCATAAACACACACTGAGCCTAGATCTTCCCTCTTGTTCACTCTCTGGAAAAGAAAATCCAAACGAAATAAAATCCTATGGCTGTTTGAGGATGCTCTACCAGGGGCCAGGAAATTACAGCCTCAAGTTTCCCCATCCCTTCCTCCCTCCTTTGAAGGCTATGTATTCTCTCTTTCCTACTTATATTCCCCATTGCTTTTGTATTTCATTTAGTGAGCAGACTTCCACAGGAACAAAGCTATGTCCTCCCTCAACCATCACAGTAACATAGGATGCATTCTCTTTCTGCTGGTCTGGAAGTACATGCACTCCTATGTCATATACAATGCAATGCAATACAGTACAATATAATATAAAGCGCTTATAATATAAAGCCTTCAGTCATTGCTCATATAAGAAAACTGATGCTTTCTTCCCACTTTTGAAAAATGTTTTTTAGCCTCTAAAGCTGCCTTGTCAAAGCATAGAGTAAAGGAGGCCTTTCCATTTCAATCATCAGAGGAAACAGAGCTCATCTTTTTCTTTTTTTTTATGTAAAATGCCTCCCTGGTAGTTCTTTCATTTCTGTACATTTCTAGCTGTTCTGTATCCTCAGAACAGAAATTATTTTAAGGAGTACTGTAGAAATTATAGAACATTGCAAATTATTTTTTTTTCTTAATAACTCCTCAAAATGGCAAAAGTAACATGTGAAAGAACTGGGAGCAGTTTGGAGTTTGCAAAGTAAAACAGCATTTAAGCACTGAAAGAAAAACTATTTTAAATATCCCAAATTTAATCATAATTGGTTGTACAAAAGGGTCTTTTGATGGAGGTTGCTATATTTTTTATTTTTTTAAAAAAATGATGTTATACTTTTTAAATTAATGGTGTTTTATTGTGATGGGTTATTTAAGTGGTGTTTTAACTTTCTTATCATCAGATTCTTGTCTCTATTGTGTTTTAATCCAAAAAGAAACTTGAGTCTTATGTCAGGAGAATGATGGGATAGAAGTTAAATAATAAATAAATAATAACAATTGTGATCTTCTGCACTAAGCTACCTTCAGTGCCTAGCTCACAGACACATGAAAGGGTAAGACCAAATCAGGTAACTGCATTTTCAACTGACTTGGGACACATCAGCTTCAGTATCTCTGTGTGTGTATATGTTTTTTCAAGTCTCCTATTGACATCTGACAATTGACTCAGGTATAAAAAGTTGTATATTACCTGATTGGTTTTCAGGATGTCTGTGAAGAATGACAGTAAAAGAGCAGCCACTTTCAACATGTAAACTAATAACTGAAGACTGGCATCCTGTATCATAGTTACAGAGTCGTCAGGTAGAGTTATGAATCTGCACCAGTTATAGTACATATGCACAGTTATGGCACCATTGCCACAATCGTAAATGTTCCCCAGATTCCATCTTAAACTCCAGAGAGCTGCATCAAGTTCTGTGGGCAATGGGGGTACAACAAGATGGCGTTTCCTGCCACCTCCCACCAGCAAGCTACGTTGTAATGATCAAAAGCAGGGCCCTGTTACAATTCCTTGTTGCATCAAAGACTGGTGGCAAGAGCAGACTGGAAGTATTATTCTACGGAGCCCCAGTTACTAGCAAAACAGACCTCCATCCTTCAATGTGGCTGCTGCCTGTTAAGATATATGGGGGGCGGGTAGGAGGAACGGGCTATTAAATGATGCTTAGTCACAGTGACACTTAGTTATACATTTATAACTAAGTTATAACATTTATAACTAAGTTGATGATGTAGGATCTCAACTGCTATTGCTTGGAAATAAATATTAGAATTCTTAATATGCTGGAGCCCTACACTGAATGCAAATATCATGATCAGGCACTGGGGACAAAATCCATAAAGGAAGCTGCCTTCTGGATAGAAAGGATGTAATTATGCAGCTAGGGGACCGCTGCTGGCCTTTTTGGCCTTTAAAGCTTAAATTTCCTATGCATCATAACATCAGAACAACTTATTCTTCTCGTAACAAAACATGACACTGAGAATCTGTCTTGATAAAGGTATGAATTTCTATTGTTGCAAGTTTTCAAGTTTTCAGTTTTAATAGAAATGCATAGGGTTACAACCTTTGGCCCCATTAGCAAACATGAGTCTATCCAATATAATGACTAGCTACATAAAAATAATGGTCAGCATCCCACTGGGGGCATACATTAGCACAACCTTCCTTTACATCAGTGGCCCTTTCTCATGCATCATCCCATTACAATCCTGGGAGCAGCTCTGCCGGAATGCAAGTGTCCCCGCAACGCTCCCCTCCAGACGTGACCAGCTGTCTGTGGAAGGGAGTGTGAGGTGTGGGCCCCTTCCTTCCACACTGCAGCTGGCCTTCTTCCCGTGCTGCAGTGGGAAAGGAAGTGCATGACTGCACTTCTGTCCCTTCTGCATGGTTGGCTGTGATGAAAGCTCATACAATCCGAGGTCATTGATGGAATTTCTCTGTCAATGATATACCCCATGATCACACTGGCTGATGATGTGAAAGGGTCAACGACATGATCCAGAATGTGGTCCCGCTCCTCTCACGTCCCCATGCTGGGACACTCCTGTCCTGCAGAAAGGGCCAGTATGTGTACTTGTAATGTTGCTGATGAAACCCTCCAGTATCTCTTTATGCAAAACCCCCTCCTCTTTGTAACTTTAGCTAATGTAAAAGTACTTACACACACACACAAACACACACACACATATATATGCATATCAACATACATAAATATATTTGTTTGGATTCTCTGCTATGGGTTGCATTATAGTAAGTAATGGGATGGACTCCTAATCAACACAAAATTATAAATCCCATGTACATATTTACGTTGGTGTAAGATCCATCTAACTCAGTAGAACCTATGTTGGAATAAATGGTTCAAAGAGCTACACCATGTAACCAAAGCACAGGCTTGATTCTTCTGAAAGCACCTAATTTTTTTTTATTATTTGAACTCACATACAAGAAATCTAAAATTCACAGCCAATATTTATGTACCATAACAAACTTCTGTCTGTGCTCCCAATTCCTCCTTCCCTCCTGGTAACAACCAGCTCAGCTCCCAAGAAACCTTGGGAAATTAAAATGGAACTTGCCTGTTTTTTTCTGGAAATCCATTAAGATAAATAATATTACCATGTCAAGCCTGTTGAAGCAAAAACCACACAGTCTATAACATCTTAAATATTAATAATTTTGTTATGTCATTTCACCCTGCTTTACCTTGCTACTTTGTTCTGTTTCATTTCCTCCTTCATTCCTATGACTTGGCCCTGTTATTTTCTATGTCCTATTTGCTGGTAATTCAGAGCTTAGCTTCCTGCAAACAGACTAGGCTCCCCGTTCCCCAAATTCATTTGAGAACTTAGAGGAGTCGCTTTAAATCTCAGTGAAGCTATGAGTTTCTACTCAATATGTAAAGGCAGTAGCAAGGCACTTGTCTCAAAACAATGTCTGGAAACCTGTTAGTGATAAATGCCAATTGTAACAGTGGGGTGTCCTTTTCATTGTTACAGAGAAAGCAACTGGTTACCTCCTCATACTTGCAACCCCCTCTACCTGTTTCATGCTGATCATTTTGACCATTTATTAGTTAGTGGAGAGCAGGGAAGATGAGAAAAGTATCCCACTGTGTGCCTATTATTGGATACACAATGAGAAAGTCATCTTCTGACCTGAGCTCCATCTCTCTGTTCAAAATCTTTGCCCTTGTCTTCTGCCTCAACTTACAGAAGAGCTATAAGGCTCACTTTAAAGTTGCAGGACGGGGGAACCTTGGAATCTGGGCCAGCTAATGGTCCAAATGAGTATCAGGTAGACATCTAGTAAAACCCAACTAACTGGGAATCTGGTAAAATACAGCTACCTGGGCAATCCTAGTAGGGTGGCAGGATCCCGGGCATAATTCAGCTACAATTTGAAAGCCAGGAAAAGGAAGAGAGTAGCCTTTCCAGTGTGGTGGCTGGAGGTCTGGGGGAATGATGGCTCTTCTTTACTCTTACTTCTAAAATTGCAGCTCGATCATGCCCAGGATCCCCACTGTGTTTGGCTGTGAGGTTGTACTCCAGAACCAGCCCTGATAGATTGTGAGGATGTGGTCCAACACCGTCATCTGAGGTCGTATGCAGAAATGGAAGGGGAAGCCTTTTGGAAGAACACTGAGATTTACACTCTACCTGAGATCATCCAGGATCTTGGTAACAGTTTCAGTCATCAGATGAACACTGTCATCTTTATGAAAAGACTCTAAACTGTTTTGTTGCCCATTCATTCATTCATTCATTCATTCATTCATTCATTCTTTTCTATCCTATATTTATCCCATCAAAGGACTCAAGGCAGCTTACAAGAGTGACTTTGGGGTCAATAAAATTGCAAAATGTACAAGATATATACTTTAATTGTTAGAATCATAGAATCATAGAAATGTAGAGTTGGAAGAGACCACACAGGCCATCCAGTCCAACCCCCTGCTATGCAGGAACACCCTCAAAGCATTCCCGACAGATGGTCATCTAGCCTCCGCTTAAAAACCTCCAAGGAAGGAGACTCCACTACACTCCAAGGCAGCATGTTCCACTGCTGGACAGTCCTGACCATCAGGAAGTTTTTCCTGAGGTTCAGGTGGAATCCCCTTTCCTGCAGCTTGCATCCATTGCTCCTTGTCTTGGTCTCTGGAGCAGCAGAAAACAAGCCCTCTCCTTCCTCTACATGGCATCCCTTCAAATATTTAAACATGGCTATCATGTCCCCTCTTAACCTTCTCTTCTGCAGACTAAACATACCCAGCTCTCTAAGTCTATCCTCATAGGGCATGGCTTCCAGGCCCCTCGCCATTTTGGTTGCCCTCCTCTGGACTTGCTCCAGCTTGACCATGTCCTTCTTGAATTGGGGTGCCCAGAACTGGACACAGTATTCAAGATGAGGTCTAACCAAAGCAGAGTAGAGTGGTACCAGTACCTCCCTCGATCTAGACACCATACTCCTATTGATGCAGCTGAGAATTGCATTGGCTCTCTTGGCTGCCGCATCACACTGCTGACTCATGTTCAGCTTGTGGTCTATTAAGGCTCCTAGATCCCTTTCACACGTACTGCTATCCAGCCACGTGTCCCCCATCCTATATTTCTGTATTCCATTTTTTCTACCTAAGTGTAGGACCTTACACTTTTCTCTGTTGAATTTCATTTTGTTAGCCTTGACCCAGCTCTCCAATCTATCCAGGTCATTTTGAATGTTGATCCTGTCCTCTGGCGTATTAGCAACCCCTCCCAATTTGGTGTCATCTGCGAATTTGATGAGCGTGCCCTCTATTCCTTCATCCAAGTCGTTGATAAAAATATTGAACAGCACTGGGCCCAGGACAAAACCCTGTGGCACCCCGCTAGTCACTTCTCTCCAGGATGAGAAGCAGCCATTCGTGATCACCCTTTGGACTTGGTCGTCAACCGATTACAAATCCAACTAACAGTAGCCCTGTCCAGCCCGCATTTTACTAGTTTCTTTGCAAGAATGTTATGGGGAACTTTGTCAAAGGCCTTACTGAAATCGAGGTATGCTACATCCACAGCATTCCCTTCATCTATCCAGCTAGTAACTCTATCATAAAAAGAGATAAGATTAGTCTGGCGTGACTTATTTTTGAGAAATCCATGTTGACTTCTCATGATTATCGCCTTGCTTTCTAAGTGATTAGAAACTGACTGCTTAACGATCTGCTCCAGGATCTTTCCAGGTACCTCTGGGTAATTGTTACCTACCTTGAGCATTTATGCATGGTGCAAAGTTATAATTTCTCCTTGTAAGCCAGCATGGTGTAGTGGTTTGAGCATTGGACTATGACCCTGGAAACCAGAGTTCGATTCTCCAGCTGAGAATCCTAAATGTCTCTGCCTAAACTACAAACTCCAGGATTCCATAGGATGTTGAAAGTGGAATATTAGCACTATAACAGTGTGGTGTGGAAATGGCCTGAGTTTGGAGTGTTTTACTTTTAAAAATTCTTGAATCTCTACGTACTCAGAGGAACGGAAGGAATATTCAAAACTATTTGAAAAATGGTAAAAAAATTGGGGGTTTTTATGCATTGAGCAATACTAATGAGAAGAATCCTGGACTGACAAGAATTTTCATAGTTCAGCATTTATTCTGCACTATATATATAGTGCAGCCTTTCTGCACAGGAAACTGGATTTTCTGTACAGAAAACAATACTTCAGTGCAAAAAAAAATGTCTTCTCCTATGCAGAAAATATTATAATTAAGGAAATACTCAGTGCAAAAGTCATATATGGTTGTTTTGCACAGAAAGCAGTATTTTCTACATAGAAAACAGCTTCCTCTACACAGAAGATGGTATTTCTGCATAGCAGTGTTAAACTTATGCAAAGAAAATGCTTTTCCATGTGTAGAAAAGGCTGTTTTTTTGCACAGAACAAACATATGTGAATTTTGTGCAGAATAAGTGCCAAAGTGGGAATTTTCAAAACTCTGGGTTTTGAAAACTATCTTGCAGCAGGAAGAAAACTGCTGAAATTACTTGTTCCTTCCTTTGAGTGAAGAATGTGTTGTTGCTGTGTGCCTTCATGTTGTTTTTGACTTATGGTGACACTAAGGTTAATCAATCATGGGGTTTTCTGGGGCTGAGAGTATGTGATGAACACAAGATTATCTAGTGGGAACCACGGTTTACATGGCTGTAGTCCAATGCTCAAACCACTACATCATACTGTCTCTCACTGAAGAATTACATGCCTAATATTCATCCATATAAGCACTGAACTAGATTTCCCACCTCTTTCCCCGTGCCCCTGAGAGGGTCCTCATCTTCAGTATGTGTGACAGGCAAGCATGATTCTTTTTATGCAAGAAATAGCTACCTTCTGAATTTGGCTAGTGCATCCAAGGGAGAATGTCATTTCAGTTGATTTTTGAAGAATTTAACAACATTCACAAATATTTTTGTGGTAGAAAGAATGTGAGACTGAAAAAAAAAATGAAGGGGGATAAAAGAATTAAGTGACAGAATTTTCCAGTTCTACTCCAATCAGAAATCTGAAAGTATGCAAGGAAGTAGTAAGTGCCTGTTAGAAAAACTGAAAGAACTGAGAAAGCACACAATAATCAAGCTCTAAGTAGGAATGGGCAACAAAGGCCTGTTACTGCAGTTTAGACCTACCTGGCGATAGCGCCCAATATCTCTTTGATATCAATAATTTGGCCTTATGCTACCACCTCTCTCCATGTGTTTGTGAGGCCCCCGGATAAGCACAGAACTAGGCTTGGCCATCAAATGCTGCAATATCCCAAGACAATACAGGCAGGCCAGAAATAGCCAGATCACTGCTTTGCACCTCTCTGCAAACACCCTCATTATGTATGCATGCTGTTTACAAAGGATTCTGGCAAGCTAGAAGCTTAAATGCCAAGCACTGAGCGTTTGCGTACAGTCTACCTCTTTGTCAATTCGGACTTAACTCAATAATGCTCAATTGTGACCTTTCGGAGACATTGTCTTACACCCAAAACTCATTGTTGTCCCCGAGTAAAGCATAGCCTGCAGTCACACTTCTCCCTATAAAACCCTTGATTCCGAGACCTTCCTCGGGTTGCTCCTGAGTTCCAACCACCTTGCTGCCACATTGCTTGGCGAACTTCCCCTCAGCTCCACGTGCTGAGTCACACCAAACCCCAGCATCGCTCTCTATCTTCTTCCAGGCTTCAGGAATAGGTGTCATATCACCCGAACCAACTATCCCTCCGAAAATCCCGCTATCTTACTCACACCTTTATTTTCCTTAGTTATCTGTGTGCTTGTGTTGCTTATATTGTGTGCCTGTATTTAATAAAGATCATTCATTATTTTCAAACTTGGTGTGCTCCTTGGCTTGGCCTGACCCCATAAACACTGGGTTACAAGATCCTGCTAAGTTACCCTGCCTCTCATAACGCTAAAGCAGTGCTCTGAGCTAATTTTCCCCACCTATAGTTGAGCCAATTTAGGTGTCCCTCCCGGGACCCCCAGTAAACAGGGTAACAGGCCCTCCAGCTTGTGTTGGACAGCAACTCCCATAATGCCTCACTATTGGCCATGTTGGCAAAAACTAAGGGGAGATGGATTGCAACAACTTTGGACTTTGCCCACTTCTGCTATAGGTATTCATGGGCAATCTCCCTTTCCAATAGGCATGTGGATTGGCTGAATATTTTTGCCTGTTATCATAATGCTGGGATCTCCAACATGGTACCAGTGAATACAAGAGCATTCTTTGAGAGCTCCTACTACAGCTGCATGGCTTGTCACTCCTTTCCAGCCTACATTTCCCTTTGCACTCTCTCTTTCTCTCCCCCTCCAGTGGTTGTGCATTCTAGTTTCCTTTGCTGCAGTTCAGTTGCCTTGGTCTTTCTCTCCCTCCCATCCTTTACCCTGGTCTTTTTTCCCCTACACTTTTTAGCTATTAAATATTTCTAATCGCTTGTTATCTATTCCTGGTCTTGCTCTTTCAATTTCATTGAACATCTGCTGAAAACAGACTCCTCTCAACTAGCTTGTGCGAATGCATACAGAGAATGACATTCTCTTCTCTGTGATCAAGGTGGCAATTATGTATGCAGCTAATACAAAGGCACTGCCATCATTGAACCAGTTTTATGGGGTGGGGAAAGTAAAGCCAAGCTACCATTCTTCCATGGACTGATTTCCCTCTGTAACATACTCTTGAAACATATCCTTTCAGTGTAAGAAAATTGCTGTTGACACTCCTAATTTGGAAGACTGGTACACTGAGGTGAAAGGGAGGAAACACTGTCATGTCCCCTAAAAGTGTAATTTTTCTTAGAGTTTCAAATCCCTTTCTGAGTGCTTCTGTAATATTTCAAGGTGAACTCTTACTGCATATACAAGCCTTTTCAGCATAGAAGACAAACCTCCATTAAGATTGTTACTTGTGCAGTTTTCCTTCACAGGGGCATATTAAACTGAGTTGGCACAGTGTTCAGCAAAGACGGTTTCTTCATTTATTCATTTATTTACTTATTTATTTAAAAATATGCTGCTTTTCTCCCAGTGTGAGATAGATCCAAGGTGGCTTACAACAAATTAACACAAAGTATAGCTAAAATCTTATTATACAAAAGTTCAGAAAGCAATTAAATGTACAATTCAGGTAAAAGTACAGGGTTAAAAAACAATTTAAAAGACATTTAAAATATAACATAAAAAAGCACAGAGTACCACACTAAAACACCTTTCTGCCAGATGAGTTACGAGCCAAAAGCTTCCCTAAATAAAAGGGTCTTTGTCTGCTAGTGGAAAAGACCAAAGCAGGGGCCAAGTGGACCTCACATGGAAGGGAGTTCAACGGGAGCAGCCACAAGGGTCTCTCCTGTGTGCTCACTAAATGTACCTCTGATGGTGGCTGGATTAAGAGAAAGCCCTTCCTTGAAGATCTTAAAACGCAGGCAGGCTCATACAGTAAGATACAATCTTGGCAGAGGTACCATATTTCACAATGAACAAATGGCAGTCATGCCTGGATAGGTTGCATATGGAGATCCTTAACATATAGATCAACATTCTCCAACCTGATAACTTCCAGATGTTTTAGACTACAACTCCCACAATGCCCAACTACTGGATATACTTCCCAGGACTTATGGGAACTGCTCCAAAACATCCAGAAGGTACCAAGTTGAGGGATGCTGTTGTAAATCTATGAGAAATGCACTCTGTAACTGGCATTACTCAAGTAAATTTAAAAGACGTTTAAGAAATATAAGCAAATAGATGTAACTATGGGCGATTTAATTAAGAATGTGTAAAAGTTGATGAAACTGATAGAAAAGGAGTAAGGTGTAGCTCTGGACATACTTGTGACACTCCAAGTTGTCTGTCTGCTTGTGTTGTCCCTTATGCCTCCAGACTCCCTCAAACTGTCCTTTTTCTGACCAAAAAAGGGTGAATTGCCTCTTCTAGAAACCACCAGGAGCAGTAATTTATCTTTTGAATACATTTCAGGGTTGTTCTGTACTGTTTATCGTTTTAAAAAAAAGTTCTTCAAAAGTGGATGTGAACTCCCAACCAATTTCATTGCATCATCACAACCACCCACATTTTTTGGCAGTCCATGCACCAGGGACAGAAATTTGATTCAGATCTGATACAGTTGTTCACCTTTGAGGCAAAAGATGAGACCTTTCTACCCAAAGACAGAAAGTAAAATATTTCAAATATTGTTAGCAAGAAATGAATGCCTATTCAAAAGTATGACCAGCTGTGTTCAATGACACTGTACAGAATTTCAGCCTGAAACATAGATCCAAAGAGTATCTCTATCTGGACATTTAATGGGGACAGTGTTGCTTCATTCTTCCCTGTGGGGTAAGAACACAAAACTTGGAATTGAAGCAAGGACTCGGGGCACGGCGCCCAATGGGAGGGTGGCTTGTCAACCCGTGTAAAGCAGTGCTGCATCTTATGTGGCCTCTCTGGACTTAGTGCAGCAACACACATACCAGTATGGCAGTATGGAATCAGCCCGTAGCTTGTAGTGTTGGTGGTAGCAGGGGTTATATCCTCACTTTCAGACTACAGAGTCTTTCCAAGCTGGTTTGCAAATACAGTCAACTCTCCACATTTGCAGGTTTCACTTTTGCAGATTTGATTATTCACAGATTATTTGCTGTTATCTCTGCTGCCTCCCTATGCCATTTTTAATAGGGACTGCAAGCCTCATGAGACTAAGAAACTGTGAACGAGGCTTGTAAGTCCCTATTAAAAATGGTGTGGGGCAACAGTAAGCCCCACCAGCCACCCACTTCTGCCTCATGAAGGAACCCTGATGCCTCAAAGGAATCCATATTGGGTTGAATATGGTGATTACAATTTTTTGTATGTTAAATGTGGTTTGGTGCAGCCTAGAGTTATTCACAGTTTTTTCACTTTCATGAGGGCTCTGGCCCCTAACCGCAGCAGCGAAATAATAATAATAATAATAATAATAATAATAATAATAATAATAATACGACATTCATAACATCACAAGAAATCAACTGCAGTACATAACTGTCTACATGGACAAAGTGAGAACTTTTGGGGGTGTTTTCACATTGTGCCAAGAAAACTTCCCTGCCTCTCACTTTTTTTTAACCATTCTGCACTCTAGAAGCAAGCAGGCATGTAGTTTTGATTCATTGAACAGACTGTGCATTAAAATTACTTTTATTGGTCAAAATGGCAGATGGAGAGAGGTTAAAATAGGAGAAGGCATGTTGAAGGTTTAGGTGGTCTACGGAGAGGGATATAGGACAGGTGGCAGCTGGTGATTCCAGTCTCAGTGGGGTGGTAAATCTGCTCTGTGTTTGAAACTGATCTTTAAAGAAGCTATGCAAGATACCGTTATTAGGAAGAAACAATTATGCACCTTGGATAACTTAGTTAAAGTTCAGACTACCTCTGGAGTGCATTCACTGTCTTCCTTATTTTGGAGCCACCAGATGCTGCTGCGTGGGGAGCGAGCAGTCTTAGAGCCCAGAAACTTAATTCTATCAAATGGTGGTCAATGGGATTGGATATGGTGAATGGAAAAGTCAGGTTCCACCTCAGCTCACCTTTAAGGTAAGCCAGTAAGGCAAGGCTTGATCAGCTGAGTAAATGATCTGGAACAGGATGTCAGCCTGCTATTGTCCAAATGCAGGGATAAGAGATGGTTCTCCTAGCTTTTTCCTTAAATCAATATGCTCACAGGAAGTTGAGAAAGTTCACTATTGAGCATTTGAAATTTTGATAAATGAAATGAAAGCTGAGGTTCTTTGGTGCCAGTTATTGCCTTCTGTCTTTATTCTAAAACAAGAGAAAAAGGAAAAAAAAGCTTTATTAGAACAAAATAGGAATTATTCTAACAGTGGTATGTTTATAAAAGGGCTAACAGAGATGCAGAAAGAATGAAAGAGGAATTAGAATTTTACAAGAAGCAATGAATGGAGATACATGAAAATATGAGTAGAATCTGTAAAGCAGTTATATTTGTGACAGAAGCAGAAAATATACCTGAGATGGATCATGTTCAGGTGAAAGAGGAACAAGCATGAATAAGTTGTGGTGTATATAATACCTCTGGGGGAAAAGACAAAACATGGTTCAAACCTTTAACATAATGTTCCTTGTGAAATGCGGTCAAGGGACTGTCTGAAGTTATTCTTACAAGAATTTAGGGTGAAATCTATAGTTTAGCCATGCATTTAGAGCATTCCTTACTTTAATTCTAGTAAAGCATTTCATGCAGTAATGTAATGTAGATTTAAACCATTTAAAATTGGAACAATTGTTAGAAAGCTTCCAACATAATTGAATTAAATTACTTTTAAAGCATGTTAAGAATTAACCTATTAACCAGTTAATACCTTGCAACTATCTCTCCCATCTCTAAGAAAAAGTCTCACCATCAGCTGCAGAAGTGCTTCTCCTTGGAAGATCTATACTGTGGGTAGACATTTCATTTCCTATCATTGATTGTTCCACCTGTCTGATATCTTGGGCTTTTTTTAAAATTGAAATAGCATGCTATATTGTTGCTTTTTATAGGTTACAGCAGGGCTTTCCAAACAGTGTGCCACGACGTTAGTGTGTCATCTGAAGCGTGTAGGTGTGTCACCTATAAACTTGGAAATGTATGCTATTATTTATAAATCATCTATTTTTAAAAATATATGAAAGGTTTTCATGAGATATACTGTGTCCCCACACATTTTGTTATTACAATTTATGTATGTGTCTGTATGTATATAAGGGGTAGTTTAATCTCTGGTTTGCTAGTAAAACTGAATTCCTGTGTCGTGAAATGATGCATGTCTAAAAAGTGTGTCACCAACATGAAAAGTTTGGAAAGTTCTGGGTTACAGAGTTGTTGTTTTTAAGTAAATAGTTCCTACAATGTTTAACTTATAAACTGCTTTGGACTGTAGCAGATAATAAACTTATAGGGAAAGACACATATATACCTACACACATACATAATGTGCAGCTGAATTGTGATCTAATTCTATTGGCAGGCATTGGGTTCAGATAGGCATTGGTGATACGACATCTTTCTCACCGCAGTGGGAAACAAGAGAAATAAATAATATGGAAAGTTTGTGTTGTTAGATTCACCAGAGCAGTTTAGTTCAAGTTTGCACATATTCATCAACGTCATCATCTATATTTCATAAAGGGGAGTGACCACAGGTCTCATTTCTCATTGTGCACTTATGATCACCATCTGTGCAAAGGTCATGATTTATGATTTGTATATGTCACTTATGCATGGTTGAATTAGAATGTCAGAGCTCCTTTAATTAAGAAGATTCCAAGTTTGCTCTTTTATATTAGCCAAGTAGTCTATACTTGGACTTAAATTTAATGCCCATGACGTACTTGGATCTGTACAATCGACATCTGAAAATTTATTCTGAATATGAGCCAGCTTCCAGTCAGACCACCTAGACCTCATTAATAAGTCAGTGTAGACAATGATATACACGCTACCATCCAGTGTGGACCTGTGAGACATCAATTACAAATGAGAACAAGCAGTACTCCCTTCAGGGCATTAACTCACATCTCTTTGTTTGGAATCCAATCATTTGATGCTAGGTTTACTTGTTACTGTTTTGTTAGTTTGCTGTCCTATTTAAAAATATGAGTTAAATCCAATGTCATACTAGAAGACTTCTAGTCGCTATAGAACTTTCTCCTCTCTCCTTCTCACAACAACCCTCTTTAGCACCCAAAAGTATGCTTTGGGAGTTTCCTAGCCCTCCGAGGCTGATTGTGAGGGCACACAGTGAAAGAATCAGCCCCTTTCAGTTCTGCTGATGGATATGGTTCTGCCAGTGGAATGACACAATTAGATCAAACTCTCTGTGAGAAATATTTCTATTTGAAGGGTATTTCATACTCCACACTTGCTGCAGACAATAACTTACCACATTCTTTAGACTTCATTCCCCTCTAAGTTTACATCTGAACCTGTGGAACAATGGCCATTTCCGCACTAGGCTATTTAGTGCTATTATTCCACTTTCAACACCCTATGGAATGCTAGGGTTTGCAGTTTAGGAAGGGGCCTCAGCGCCAAATCTCAGGATTCCATAGCATGTTGAAAGTGGAATAATAGCACTTTAACAGTCTAGTATGGAAATGGCCAAATCACACACAGAAGGAACTTGGAATGAACTGAACAATTCATATAGCCCTATTCTCAAAATGCAGTATTGGTTAATCTGTAAAAAGAAAATATGAATCTGCTTTCTTCATGATTAGATTGTTATTGTTTAGTAAACATTTTTCTAAGTCAGTGTCTATGCTAGAAGGAATACTTCTATGTGTTAATGGATTAAAAACTTATCCATAACAAGTTTCTTCTTCATCCAGATCCAAAATGACCATTGCAATAGTATGATAAACAACTAAGACCACATTATTGAGTACAAAGAAGTAGGGAATAGTCTGATTCATTGTATATCCCAATCCAGAGACAAGAATATTCTTTTTTCTTGGATTTCAAGCTACCAGATTTAGCTGCAACAGGGGAATCCTAAACAAGAGAGAATCAGAAAACTGGGCCTTAACTTTTTAAGATTTTCTATCTCCAACAAAGGTAAAATTCTTTCATTGGACTGCAGTTTGGGACTACAGTTTGGCAAGATTTACCTAAATGTCCTTCCAGATGTAGGGATGGGACGAATCCAGAATTTTCCGAATCTGAATCTGGATCCAAATCCCTAGAAGGTTCTGGGAATCCACAAATCTCAAGAATCTCAAATCTTTCGAATCCTTTTTTAAAAAAGGGTTTAAAAAGCAACTTTTTAAAAAATAAACTTTTTAAAACTTTTTTTTAAATAGAACTTCTTTTAAAAAAACCTATTTTTTGGTTGGTGGATTTGAAAGATTTGGTTTGCCTATTTTTGCATGGGGATTCAGATTCACAAATCTCAAATACTTACTGAGGATTCGAGGATTTGAGATGTAATATTAAAGAGACTCCTTGAGAAATTCAGTGTTCTCTACCTAAGAAAAGAGCAGTTAGCTTTGGACAGAAATATCTGGATCTTGCTAATGGAGTTGAAATTTTATTACCTATATTTTATTGCTTTTTGTCTCTAGCTCTCACATGGCCAATAAGGGGAGTAGCCTCTGCCAAATCTCTCAATACTGTCTTAACTGAAACATCTCAGACAGAATATAGGTCTGTGACTCCAACATCATCACCATTTTTCTCCTGTGTGATTTGCCTGATGGAGAAGCCAGTTCAGCTTCAGAAGCTTGCACAACATGTTCTATGGAGTTGGCCCAATTAAGGCATTGCTGCTTGTGGATTTTGGTTCACACCAATATGTAGGGCTTTCATGTGATTTTTCTTCAGTTGATGGTAGACAGCTAGAAGTGTGAACTGACTCCACTGAAATATCTTGTGTTATGAGATAATCTGATATTCTGTTTCTAACTTTAATGGCTCTCATGAGTTCTCTAATGAGTTCTTTAATGGCTCTCATGAGTTTCTAACTTTAATGGCTCTCATGAGTTCATGTTGTCACCTAATGGCTTCTGATCTTTCACTATTTTGAGTTGCATGGAAAGTCCCCACATACACAGGAGGCTTTCTCTTCAGAAAATCATTTTCCTTATGCAGAGAGTGATGGAAATTCACAAGGAGGGGTAGGACTAGCATGCTCCCCATTCCTGTCTACCTAGTTCCTGAATGCCCAAGTAGGACATTTATTGCTTTAGATTTGGACTGCTAATTTTAGCAGAGTGATGGTAGTCATCTGAAACTGCCTTTAACAACAGATACTCAAAGGCACTGTTTCATTTTGTGATTGTGAACTCATTACAACAATCCGATACAAAAAATGTGTTGCTCCTCAAAACTTCAGCACCTACACGATATATGACAAAAAATAATTATTATTGGTATATAGTTACATTTCCCCACATATATAATGTTGTACTCTTGTCATCCTTTGCGTGGGCACACAGTACAGATGTGAGGCAGCTTCCCCTGAGGCATCAAAGTTTCTAAACAGTATTTGCATAAAATAACCCTCACTCTTTGCAAAAGGTTTAGCTGCTGTTGTATTTATTATACTAGCTGCTGTGTGAGTTTACACAGCCCAGTCTTATTCCACAGTTAATATTTATTCATGTTATGCATTCCTAGCACTGCTACAAACCTGCCAGTTAAGCTGTATGCATCTCTGAAGTGTATTGTCTGGAATGAAACAAGCAATTATTGCTTCAGGTTTTGTGGCATAATATCCTAGGAAACCAGCAATTATGGAATCAGAGAGGCATCAAATTGTGTAGAAAGGCGTTAGCCTGCATTATTTCTTAAGTAGCAGTTACATGAACTCATAATCAATGGGTATTATTAAACAGTAAATGTTTCAAAAGTAACATTTAATAATGCAGTTCTGCAAACAGTGCAGGCAAAAGTTGCTATCACTCTTTCACATAACTATGGTTCTTTGGCAAGAGAGGAATTTTTGGATTTGGTTGTAGGCAGTGGAGACAAATGCATCACAAACAGAATCAAAGAATCATAGAGCTGGAAGAGACCTCAAGGGCCATCCAGTCCAACCCCTTATCATGCAGGAATATACAATCAAAGCATTCCCAACAGATGGTCATCATGCCTCTGTTTAAAAACCTCCAAAGGAGGAGACTCCACCACATTCAGAGGCAGTGTATTTCACTGTTGAACAGCTCTTGCTATTAAGAAGTTCTCCTTTTAGGTGGAATCTCTTTTTCCTGTAGTTTGAAGCCATTGTTCCATGTCCTGTTCTCTGCAGCAACAGAAAACAAACTTACTTCATCTACCATATAACATCCCTTTAAATATTTAAATATGGGTATCGTGTCACCTCTTAACTTTTTCTTCTTCGGGCTAAACATACCTAGCTCTGTAAGACACTCCTCATAGGGCATGGTTTCCTGTCCTTTTACCATTTTGGTCACCCTCCTCTGGACATATTCCAGTTTGTCAATATTCTTCTTGAATTGTGGTGTCTAGAACTGGACATAGTATTACAGGTGAGATCTGACTAAAGCAGAATAAAGTGGTCTATACAGTATAGTCATATTGATCTATACAGATCAATCTATACAATATAGTCATATTGATGCAGCCTAGAATTACATTGGATTTTTTAGCTCGTGCCTCACACTGTTGACTCATGTTCAGCTTGTGGTCGTTTAAGACTCCTAGACCCCTTTTTCATGTACTGTGGTCAACCCAGGTGTCGCCTGTCCTATATCTCTGCATTTCATTTTTTTCTTTCTAAGTGTAGTACCTTACATTTCTCCCTGTTGAAATACATTTTGTTAGCTTTGGCCCAGTTTTAATCTGTTAAGGTCATTTTGAATTCTGATCCTACCCCTTCTAATTTGGTTTCATTTTAAAATTTGATAAGTTTGCCCTCAATTCCATCATCCAAGTCATTGATAAAGATATTGTATAGAACTGGGCCCCTGTGGCACCCCACCAGTCACTTCTCTCCAGTATGAAGAGCAGCCATTGGTGAGCACCTTTTAGGTTCAGTCAGTAAACCAATTCCAAATACACCTAAGAGTAGCACTGTGTCTAACCCACATATTATTAGCCTATTTGTAAGAGTATCATGAGGGATCTTGTCAAAGGCCTTATGGAAATCAAAATATACTATACCCACAGCACTCCTTGAATCTACCTAACTTATAACTTGAGACAGAGAGAAAAAGAGAGAGAAAAGATTTGTTTGGCACAGCTTGCTTTTGAGAAACCTGTGTTGACTTCTAGTGATCACAGCACTCCTTTCTACGGGCTCACAGACTGTCTGTTTAATGATCCGCTCTAGAGTCTTCCCTGGTACTGATGTCAGGCTGACTGAATGGCAGTTGTCTGCATCCTCCTTTTTCCCTTTATAAAAATGGGAACATTTGCCCTTCTCTAGTCTACTGGGACTTTTGCACTCTAGACATTCCAGTTTATTGCCGGTGGTTGTGAAATTATGTCTTTTCATACCCCTGGATGTAGTTCATCTGGCCCTGCAGACATGAATTCATTTAGAGAAGCCAAGTATTCCTGTACTACCTCTTTATCTATGCTGTGCTGCATTTCCTCTACTGCATCATCTGCTCCATTTTACCCTGATTGGGCACTGTTTTGCTTTTGGGGAGAAGACCAAGGCCATTTCTGCACTAGACTGTTATAGTGCTATTATTCGACTTTCAACATCCTATGGAATCTTGGGGTTTGCAGGACGGCCCCTCCTGAAACTGCAAAACCCCAAGATCCCATAGGCTGTTGAAAGTGGAATAATAGCACTATAATAGTCTAGTGCGGAAATGGCCCAAGACAAAGAAGGTGCTGAATAATTCTAGTTTTTTCTCTGTTATCATTCTACCAACCTCTCCACATAGTGCCCCCATTACTTTTTTTTTTTTTTTGCACTATGGCATAACCCCCCATTCCCTCAAAAGCCTTTTTTATTGTTCTTAACCTCTCTAGCAAGCCTGAGCTTATTCTGTGCATTAGCTTTCCCCTAACACATGCTGGCTATTTGTGTCTATTTTTCTGTGATTTCCCCCGTCTCCATTTCTTGTACATGTCCCTTTTTAAATCTTAGCTCAATTAAAAGTTCTTTAAAAACCCATCCCAGTATCTTTAAACACCTCCTGTTTTTCCTTTTCACTGCAACTGTTTGAAATAACATACGAAGAAGTGAAAAAAATCCACACTCTCAAGGCTTATGAGAGCCCCAGGTTTTAAAAAAAACTTTGCTATTTTACTCATCAGTTAAAATTTAACTTGTTCCAAGTGGAAATATGCATTTCACCACTGAGGTTGCATAACTTGACTGTTGTGCCCTCACAAGGCACTCTAAGATTCTGGTCTTGGGAATGGGAAGTAACATTTTACTTAGAATAGGAATGGAATATAATATGTGTGTTTATAAGCACAACTATTTCCTAATCACCTAAACTTACTTGCTCTGGTGTTTATATTTCATATGGGATCAATTTGGGATAGACGTTAGCCTCACTTCCTACTGAATGACCAAAATTTCTGGAGTAGTGTAAAAATGTAGGTGAAATGCCAGACTGGCAGAAGTTCAGGAGGTTCAGAGGCTGCATGCCATCTAGGCATGCAAAAACTGAAGAAACAGCTGCTTTATAAATCATATAATCATGGAGCTAGAAAGGACCTTAGGGGATACTGAATCCAAGCCCCTGCTCAATACAGGATCTCTTGCTAAAGCAGTGGTTCTCAACCTGTGGGTCCCCAGATGTTTGTGGACTTCAGCTCCCAGAAGCCCCAGACACTATGGTCAATGCTCAGGGCTTCTGGGAGCTGAAGTCCAAAAACATCTAGGGACCCACAGGTTGAGAACCACTGTGCTAAAGCATACCCAGCAGGTAGCTCTCCAGCCTCATTTTGAAGATGTCCAGAGAAGGAGACCCCACCACCAATCTAGGCAATTGGTTCCACTGCCGAAGCACTCTTAAGAGGTCTCTGGCTGAGAATTCCAAATGCTCTTCCCTCAACTGCAAGCCCCAGGATTCCACAGGATGTTCAATGTGGAATAATGGCACTATAACAGTGAAGTGTGGAAAGATCCTTACTTTCAAAAAGTTCCTTCAAGTGTTCAGTCAAAATTTACCCTAGATTATTGAGTAATGTGAATGTCAGAACAAGTATGGTAGCAAACATCTTGAGGCTTTCTAACTCTTAAGCATGGCAAATATGTTATTACAGACATATCAGATTTCTGAGTTGGGAGAAGGGCCACATTCCTACTTGTCTCCTTTTGAGCCAAAGGATTTACAATTAACCAGTTTCTGATTTGTATTGACAGAGATCCAGGGAAGGATCTGACAGTCCATATGTTCAAATCCAAAGGAAGGATCTGACAGTCCATATGTTCAAATTGCATCATTTCCTAGAGAAGATGACAGCATTTTCTTGAAGAAAAGGGATTACCAAACCCACATTCTTTCTTAACCATCCAGGGCAGATTTATAGGGGTCACAAGGGATTCAGGAGGCAGGGAAGAAACAGTGCAATCTACTTCATGTACCCTATTGGTTCCTGGCTGTGCACGCGCGCGCGCACACACACACACACACAAGGGGGAGGGAGGATGATATGTGTTCTATAGTGAGTGCTTAAAAATACCAGAGGCCCCTTCACAAGGCAAACTTGCAGCACTGTTATTCCAGTTTAACTGGCATTACTGCATCCTATGGAATGCTGGGATAGATAGTAAATTCTGCTATAGTGACTGGCAGATTGCAAAAGTTGGTCAGTGCCCAGGATCTGTAGATGGACAGATTTTCCCCATTCCTTTCCTTGATTGTTCCATTTGCAGTGAATCACACTTCCAGGATCCAACAGCATCTGGGGAAAGCATATTATTTTTATATTTTTCTTCAATTTTAAAACAATAACAAATACAGTAGTTATATATTCATTGTTTACGAAAAGCTTTTGGTCTGTGGAACCTGGATGTATTAGAACAAAGTAAGCAGTTGTGCCAGGGGCCAATATTCACCCACATTTGATTTTCATTGGTATTTTGCTGGCAACCTGGATGTTATGCTGTATGACTTCTGTTTTGGATTATTTTTAGCCCTTTTGTGAGGCTTGGGGATTGAATAAATGAGGCATATGGTCAAATTTTCAGTTGGCTTTAAGGTGTCATTTTGTTTTGGGTGGGGTTTGTGAGAGAGATTTCCAGTTACCCTGATACCTGAAAAAATAAATGTGGTGATCTGATAGATTTGGGGTGTCCTGGGGCACTTGAAAACCATGAATACCATACCATGTAGTTTGCCTCCCATATACATATAATGCACTGCATCTATTTTGTCATCACAAGAGAGGCAACTGCCTGAATCATATCTATGTATTTTGCCTGGTGTCATCTTCTTTGCATTCTCATGGCAGGTTCTTCTCCAACCATGCTATAAAAAATGATGTCTGTGATTCTTCTTGCCTCATCTGATAATAAATTCATTTTCTAGGCTGGTTTGATTTCTTCTTTTATGCTATCTAATGTGACCTCCACCATTACTTTCTCATCACTTTCTGTACAATCTCTTCTTTTTCCAAGTAAATTGGCAGCAGTTTGTTCTGAAACGGCAACTGTTTTTGATGGATTGAAAGGCAGGACCTGTCCAAACTATTGGAGAAGGAAAAGTGACATCTCTTACAACAGAAAACCCTCATTTATTACTGTTTGGGAGTTCTTGGAAAAGTGTTTTCAATCCAAATAGACCTTTCTAGCCAGCAGAGGGGGAGGATGGATGAAGGAATCTGGGTAGGCCAATAAACATTCAGATTTCGTAATGCTATAAACAATTGGCCAAGGATAGATCTCTTCTGTGTTTTTGCCCACTATTGGTTCTGGAGATCTGGAGAGACATCCCTTTTTTATTCCAAAAAACATACAATATTCCAAAAATTCAAAACTGTAAGGCCTTGTGCTCCTCCTTGCATCCAGTGAAGAGCCCTTTATTTAAAACTAGAGAACTACACATTCTTTTTTTTGCCTGCGATGCATCCTGGAGTAGTAGTGGTGGTGGTGATGGTGGTGGTGATGATGATAGCCTCTGACTATGAATAACATGTATCTCTTTGTGCTGGGAATTGCCCTCTGGATGTTCCATTGAAAAGGAAATGTTGTGTGGACAGTTTAAAAAGCCCCGGAGAATTTCAGCAACTGACAGAGCAACCAACAGGAATATTTCCTCTGTTTGTATTTCCCCTTAGCATTTTCCTTAGTTTCTGACTTTTAAACTAATCAGTCCCTCATAAGTTCCTTCAAGACACTCAAACCCTATAACATGGGACTGACTACTTTCTCAGGCTTTCAAGAAATGTAAAACCCTTTTCTCCTTCCCTTTTATCTCATAGGACGAATTGATGTTGTTATGCTTATGGGTACTGTTTTGGAGAACTAAAAAGCAAGAGGGGCTTGCCACTCGACTGGGATTGTTTAAGCACACATATAAGCACATTTCTGTGATTATAAAAGTTATTTATATACAGACACACAAGGTGAGCATCATAAGCTTCTGCACCCGAGGTTAGCTGAGCGTTGCCCTCCAGGTGTTGTTGGTCTTCAACCCACACTGTCCCCAGTTAACATAGGCAATGGTGAGGAAGTCTGAAAATAGCACTCCAAGAATTCTTAGAGCGCTATACTCTTAGACTGCTATAAAGGCTAGGAACTGTACCAGCCCTTTGAGCAGACTCTTGCTCCCTGTCTGACATCTTGGGGAACCCAGAATATTCCCTCCAAACAGTAAAGTCAGATGTCCACCTCATTTTCAAGTCCAGTTTCAGCTTAGAATGTCTTCAAACACACACATGCATACATATGCATGTACACATATACAGATACCTTGCTGCATATACAGAAACTTCATAACTTAATTAGCATCTTCCTTGGGAGGGGAGAAAAAGGTTAGTCATCTCCAACTTTGACCGTCTTGGACCATTCTAGTCCCACCAAAGGTCATCATCAGAATGCTAATTTCCAGTGGCTATCTACTGTTGTGTCTCTGAGAAGCTTGTCTCACTCATAGCTCTAGTTCTGTAAATCTTAGAACCTAGAATTGTAGACATGAATGTAATCTGGGATCCCTTTACTAACAAGAGACAGGGCTACTCCTAGTGCTATTATTCCACTTTCAACATCCTATGGAATCCTGGGGTTTGCAATTTAGGGAGGAGCATTTAGAATTCTCAGCCAAAGAGCTCTTTGGCCTCAGTAAACTATAAACTTCAGAATTCCAGAGGATATATAAGTGGAATAACAGCACTATAACAGTGTTGTGTGGAAAGGCCTACAGTGAGCTATAATGAACCAGTCTCTCTTTTTTTAAAACCAGATTAACCACTAATACATCACACTATTATAATATTAAGAAACAGCTCTTGTACCTACAATGACTTACAGTGCTTAAACGGAGTCCTTATATTCCAAGTTCTTGGTGAGTTACTTAAGGCTGCTATCTTGTGAAGTGGTTATTGGGAGGAAGATCCACTGACCACAACAGGACTTAGTGCTGTGTATAGGACTGCAAAGTTAGCCTTTCAGTAATACAAAGGTTACCTTTTCAGCTAATGTGGCAAACGACATTACAGACTCAAAAGAAAAAAAAAGACATAAAAATATTTCTAATTTTGATTGAGGTGTTCCACAGACCACACCATTTTAGATTTCAAATGAGGATGCATTTAAGTAACTCATGGTATAGAATTAGAAATAGTCTGCAGTCCTACGTGTACGTGTCTGTAAGCCCCATGGAATACAATTAGGTTTACTCCTAAGTAGACATAGGCCATTTCCACATGGGGTATTTGAAACAGTGCAGTCTGTCCAGGGAGGACGTCTGCGCCTGGGAGCAGACTGGGTACGGACTATTTAACGTAGATCCACACCTCAGCCCACTCCGGAACAACCCCAAGTGGTTGTGCAGCGTGCTTTTGAAAAACCTGTTTCTTTCGGTTTTTCAAAAGCATGGAGCACACCAATGCGAGCCTGCTCCCTTGTGCAGATTTGCAGGCTCGCACCAATGTCAGCCTGAGATCTGCGGGGGGCGGGCTTTAGGCTGGCGAGCTTCAGCGGTTGGTTGAGACCCTCGACCAACCGGAAGCCGCCATTTTCGATGCCGGAGCAGTGCGGAGCGACGAGCACGCACTGCTCCAGAGCAGCCTGGACCGGACCAGGGAGCTATAAGATCCGGTAAGTAGCGGCACAGGGCGATTCCCTCGCCCCATGCAGAAATGGCCATAGTTACAATAGTACTAACAGTCTTGAAGAATGATGATACATGTAAGAATCCAAATAGCACCTCTTGGGCTGCTGGGGAAAGATCCCAGGGCTTCTACTTAGACACTTATACCTTAATGTTTCTTCCTTGACATGTCATTCAGACTGACATTTTCTGCAGATGATCATTTGGCCAACTTGGGAAAGAAGTTCCATTGAAAATGACTGATGTTTCTTGCCCTGAAAAGCATAAGTCAACAGGCTTCCCTTTTGCTGGTATATGCTTGAAAAACTTCTGCTGCAGGCAATCTTGCTTTTAGCAGCCTGAAACTCACCTATGATACAAGTCAAATATAGGCCACAACAGGAATATTTAGCTGAATAAGTATTTAAGAGAAGTGCAAGAAAACCTTGAAAATAAGCAATTCCTTCTGTTCTAAGTCTAAAGGGGGCTTGCATCTTTCACACTAGGTGTAATGCTAGGAAAGCCCAGGTATTTGGAGACAAACATGAAATCTATAATCTCTCTCACTTTCAATTACTCTGATGCCAGGGTAAGCCACTCTTAATCTTAAAAAATGAAAAATCTCAGTAGTTTTCCAGCTGCTGTCCAGTTGTGCTAACCCCTAAATCCAAAACACATGTTTTCTTTACTTATATCTCAATTATATTATTTATTTTTATTATTGAAATAGTGTCATCCATGCATGCAGCAAAAAACAAAACAAAAACAGAAGACCATAAAGCAGGGCTTTTCAAACACTGTGTCATGACACAGTAGTGTGTCACCTGTAGTGTGTTGATGTGTTGCCTCCCCAGCCAAGAAAGACCCCTCCCCCAAGCCTGGTCCACTGCCTTCACTCTCGCTGAGGCCCTGCCCTGGCAAGAACAATGGCAGCAGGCAAGGACCAGATGGGAGAGAGCTGTCTTTCCCCTGTCGTCACTCTTGCTGGGGCCTTTCCCTGGCAAGAATGATGGCAGTGGGTAAAGACCGAGTGGGAGGAGGTTGCCCTTCCCCGGCGCCCCCGCTCTCACTGGGGTCTTTCCTGGCGAGGGTGACAGCAGTGGGCCAGGATCAGAGGGGGCTGCCTTTCCCCACCCTAGATATGGCTCTGGGGACCTCTGGTTTGCTAGTAAAATTGAATTACTGTGCCGCAAAATGATGCATGGCAAAGAAGTGTGTCACCAACATGAAAAGTTTGGAAATCTCTGGCATAAAGCAAAGATGAGTGCCTGTCACATTTAAGGCTGGACATGCTGGGAATCAAGAAAGGAAGTGCACAATGAGCGAGAGATAAAAGGAGATGAAGATGCTCAGATACACTTCCATGTACTTAATTTTCATTCTGGTTGAAGACAGAGATTAAGAAATTAAGCTAAAAGTTTCTTGAAAGAGCTAGGTTGAAATGTGACATAAAGGGCAATGAAGAAGAATGGATAGAATCATTTGAGAGAAGAGGAGACCTTCAGCTGGCCAAAGATGGTCACTTTTTAAATCTTTTATACTGTTACCTTTTATCTCTGAGAGCGCTAGAAGATTATCCCTTTTTAAAAAAAGGCAAGGCAGGTTGTAAAACACTGCCCAGTTCTGCTGTTAATTTCATTTTAAAAAACAGGATGCATTAGAGTTAGCATTCCAAGGCCCCCAAAAGTACTTACCAGTTATATTCTTAAAAACAGTTGTCGACTTTCCTCTTTCTGAGGCCCTTATCCCATGAAGTTGTTATACTGCCAGAGCAACGTATTGTTCCCGGTCCAGGACCTGTGCTATCACATGACATCACCAGTAATCAGCTGCTATTGCATTGCCATGCACTGGAAATCCGCCCTTTTTCAATGCTGGAAAAAATCTGGTAATGGCCCCATTTCCTTCCACAATCCCATCAGCTCTGTGAGTGCGGTTCTTCAATAGCACTTGGTTGCACTTTCTATCATCGCCAATCCATGAGTGGGTGTGGTGTGGGCGTTCCCAAGTTGTCCCTCCCTCTGCCATTCCCAGGGTATGGTAAGTTCAAGATCTATCACTTCTCTGTGTTTATTTTAAATTTTTCCTTTGAGTTAATTTTTTAAAAAAAATTAATACATTTTTAAGTGTTATAGCACAAAAATGCAATTGCATATGGGCATGTCATGACGTTACAACATTGCTGCGCTAGTATGACTTATCAAAAAAACCCAAAAAAACAAAAACCTTGACCAATCATGAGCTGTGGGGAAGGGAAAAGGGCCCACCAATGACACTGTAATGCAGTGGGAACACTGGTGGCAATAACGTTACTCATCCACTTAAGTTGAAAGGATATGGTAAAGAGCATTCATAACCCAGTACCATCAAAGAAATGGCAATGCTGGGATTCAAATGGAACATCGTGCTATTGGGGTATGGTGTGGGAACGGCCTAAGTCTCTAGGATAGGTACTTTTCCAAGTTACTTTACAAAAAGAAAGAAAACAGAGTTGAATTATGCAAGGAATTCTTTTGTGGTACAAAATCTACTCTGTCCTCATCTGACAACACCAACAAGAGAGCACTGACAAGACAGCAGCAGGAGGCACAGAAAAACCAGCACTTAAACCTTATGACTTTTCTCCTCCACCATTCCTGTTAACTATAACAGGAACTAAAAGGTTACAGTTACAGACAAAGTGAGTGAAGTTATCCCTCATAGAATCATAACTGGATTAAGTCATATTGCAGTTTTTACATTAGTTATTGGAGGGAAAACACTAATTACAAGTAACTTATTATTTGTTGCTAGTGTCTTCTGTGCTCTGGCAAAAGGAATCACTTGACTCAGGCAGCTGGACCTTCCAAATCTTGGCAGGGTGAAGCCCTTGTCTACCAGTAGCACTGACAGGTTGCAGCCACTGGAAATAACAAAATAAATGGATGCAGAATCGATTTAGTGCAATGCAGCAGGCATTGCAACATAAAATAAACATCTACCAAGATGAGCCCTTCTGTCTCTATCTCCCTCTATGTTCCCAGCACTACTAAACCAGTAGCTTCCTCTTGCTGCTGTCTCAGGGAACAAGCTATGGTTGTCTGAGGGAGGGTTAATAATTAAGAAAAATGAAGAAGGGGAAAATATTTGAGGAGTTATAGCTGAATTAAATAACTGATTATATTATGGAACATATTAATATATTAGGGGACTTATTACTATTATAGTAATGTTACAATATTATTACAACATTATTGAAAAAGTTGTAACTGGTGTTTTAACTTTTAAAAACTTTTTTAAAAAGGTACAGTTGCTGGGATCTGTCAGAGTGAAGCCTTTTGGGAGGTCCAAAGCAGAAACATCAGGCCAAGACACATTGCCTCTTCATCTGCTATGGCCTCTCCTGAGTGCTGAGTATCTCTATAATGAGAAACACAGTTTAAGGGCAGATGTCCAGAAACCTGTTCTTCCTTTTCCCTCCTTTATCAGACTTCAGGGGCATCAGTGGCTCCTAGTTTCCACTGTGTCCTAGTTACATAGCCTTGCAGCTGCCATGAAAACAGTTTGACATTGACACTAGCGGAACTGAAGACAAAGCTCAGCTCATTGATCCCTCTTTGCCTTGAAGCATGTAGAAGTGCATACACAGTGCAGAATTAACAGCACTTTTACTCCCATGGCTCCATCCTATGGAATTCTGAAATTTGCAGTCTGCAAGATACTTAGAATTCTCTGTCATAGAGCTCTGATGCAGCATATTTCACTAGAGAATTCTAAGAAATTTACAAAATTAAAAGTCCTAGGATTTCATTGGAGGCAGTCAAGGCAGTTAAAGTAGCATCAAACCTTTATAATTGTGCATCGTGGATATAGCCTAGGTGCAGTGGCTGGTTTCCCTCAAAGGACCAGAACCAGCGCTATCCCAGCTACAGACCAATCACAAAATGATTGATGTCAACAATTATTTAGCTGAATATCAAGCTTAGGAGCACAGGTTCTATAACTTTGAGAGAGACTTTGCCAAACTGTTCTCAGATTAGGCCAGGGTATTCTTTGGTTATTTAGTGGAATAGTTTTTGTGCTTTCTCTAGGAAAACTGATCTGCTACCAAAATGAAAGAAAAAAGTATGCCCTGAAAGTTTCCCACACATTTTAAATAGGGCTTCTTTCATTTATCCATTATCTCTGTGTCCAACACTTCTATACAATTTGTGGGCCTGAAGTGAGCATATATTGACTTTTCTTTTTAAAGGTTCTTTCAAATATTTGTTTCCCAATCATATTCTTGTCTCTGAAACGATGAGATCTGCTAATCTCATTCTTTGCTTGGGGAATATCAGCAATTATTTTTAATAGAGCGCTATGAGATTTCATATAGTGGGGAATGTGATTAATATGAATTTATAGAACAAAGGGTAGAAAAACATCAGAGGGAGATATGCTGAGATGGAATTTAGGCTGTTGGAAACTATGCAGCACTTTACTGATAAAAATGATCACAGACATCCTGATCCAACGTCAAACATACATCACATTACGATAGACAAAGCATACCCTCCAACTGTCCCTGTTTGGCAAGGAAAACTCCAGTTAATGTTCTGCTGTCCCATTTCCTCAGCTGCTCTAAAAATGTCCCAGTTCCTCTCTCCAATTCCTCCATTTTTGCTTGGCCATATATGTTCCAGTTTTCATCTCTTTAAAAAAAAAAAAGGGGGGTGTACCCATATGTGCACTGAACTTACCCACACTGCATTGCTTTCAGTGGAGTGCTGCTCTGCACGTATAAATCAAAGGGCAGATATGTCAGTATGTAGGAGCACATAACAAACCAATAAGTCAGCACCAAAGACAAGGACACAGTCATATAGATATGGGAAGTCCTTGGAAAAAAGGCAGTGGGAAAGAACAACAAAAACTTTTCAGTCAGCCCTTCCCTTTTTATTTTCTCCTCCCAGCCTTCATCTATAGAGTCTAGGGCCTTCAGGCATTTGACTGTAAAAGCTGTGCTCCACCAATTTAGAGGTTCACCATCCATCAGCTCCTGATGATGAATGTGACATTGTTTCTGGCCCTGCTACCATTCACAGGTGGCCAGCTAAGTAGAGCAAGCTTGAAGCTTTGCTGTTGTTTAGGTTCAGGCAATATGGGGGCAATTTCTCTCTAACTGGCTGGTCACGCTGTAGAGAAGCATAGATCCCTTACTGCTAGGCATTCAGTCCAGCTAAGCATTGTTCTTTACATGATCTAACACCAATCATGCAAAACACTTTTTTTTAGCAGACGTGTCATTAGCAATGCATTCAGCTCTGATTATATAATACCATAACATTTTTTTTCTGATTGCTATTCTTATAGACGTTATGATATAGCATTTGTAAAAGCATTAAAAAAAAAAAAGAAACTAGATAAAAAAGGCCATTGTTGGAGAAATTACTGAAGGGAGCATTCTATCCATTCCTGTAATTTTTAAAAGTAGCAATACTTCCACTTTTATTCTTTAAAAAATCCCATTCCATATTACACCAATCCTTAAATCAAGCAGATTGCATAATGTCCACTGCAGTGGAAATTCACAAAGCTGTCAGCATATATGCTCATTACAGCCGCTCACAGTAACACAAAAATTATCTTTGTTAACTAATTCTACTAATTTCCCATATGGCAGACCATTTCTGCTGAGAACATTTACAGGGTAATTACATTTGATTAGCCTCACTGTTCACAGAGGCAAAAGTTATTCTCCACAGGTCTGTTAAGGTAAAAGTAGAATGTGTTCACTTCCTGAAACTGAAGGAAGCCTACATTAGATTCAAAGATGAATAGCTAAGTGCTTATCCTACATTTTTAAAAAACAAACAAACACTAAAATAGGCAAGCATTTAATTGTCATAGTTTGTATACTTAATAATGCATATTTGTATATTTGGTTGAGATTCTCAGATGACAATTTTTTTTCTGTTTGTCCCGAGCACATATGTGGAGAAGTTATATTATCAGTATATAATAAATAGTACAAATGGTTTAGCCCTGGAAAAGGAAATAGTTATTTTGGAACTGAGCAACCATATATTTCATGCTCTATTTAACGGCAAGGCAACACATTTCATGAATTACTTCAATGAATGCTGAACCAATAATCTGCCTTTGGTTTCATCCTAGATACAGTCCAGAAATGTCCTCACACAACCATCTCCAAACAGAAAACATTTCCTAATGAGTCCTAAGTAGAACATGCGTATTATAATGACATTATCTAAGAAAGACATTTCTTTCAATTTACTTTCCACCTCTCCATTTGTCATGCTTGCTTCAGGGCAGTACTGTAGCCTCCTTCAAAGAACTCCTCATGAGAAGATTAGGATTCCTTAAGGTTTTGGTGGCCACTTCACATATCTCTGGGATTGCTATAGATTAGCTGTGGGAGAAGGAAAGCCACCATTGCCCCCTCATAGACATAAGTGGGCTCAAGAGCAGAAGGGTCAGAATGATGGAACAGAATTTTATTTTTTTTATTTTTTTATTCTTGTGGGAGGGGGCATTTATTGGGCAATCATAAGATTGATTTCCCTGAGACAAGATATGCAATTTCAACCACTCCTTCCTGACTGTGCATTTCTGTAGTAATTTTATGTGGCCAAAAACACTGTTACACATTACCCAATATTACTCTAGTAACTGAAAGTGACATCACTAGTCCCTATAGCATTAATTATTTAGTCCTTGACTATACAGAGTGCTTCAAAGTTTTCGTCTTTGGCCAGAAGAAGATACTATTATTTGTATTTTGTATGAGCAGGTCCGGTGAGGGTTGGATAGTGATTTATGAAGGTTGCTGGTGATTCTACAGCTACTACAAAATTTGAATTAGGCCTTTTTCTTCAAAATCCAAGTGTATCCCCCTCCCTGAGCCCATTAAATACTATCAATCTATCAGCTGGATCTTAAGAGCCTTGGGAGTCAATATAGTATATATTGATTTTATAAGACTGCTCTCAGTTCCACGGAGGGAATTATACCAAAAACAAGTCCTGTGGTATTATGGTGCCCACCTACCCCCAATTAAACCATGATTGGCATGGTTTAATTGGCAAATATTATTTAATTGGCACTATTAATTGGGACTGATATAAATACCTGAGGTAACTGGAAGTCACATTGGAAGAGGCATATTACTGACTGTAAACGTGAGATTGCAAGGCAGGTCAGCCACACCTACCCTCTTAGGCAGGAACCAAGTCATTTTCAGGCTAATAGTGCAAACCCTCTCGAGATAATAGGCTTAAAGGATAATGAGTGGAATATCTCAGAGCTGAAAGGGGAAATAGCCACCAACTTGTGATTGTCTTAACTCTGATCCCAAAAACCTGGACATTTCCCTATTGTTTCCCCACTTCTCCACAACACTGACCTATTACAACAGCCATTATCCTTTGGTCACCTAAACACTGAGATTATTAGCTCTGTCTGGATTTCATTGTTTGTATTGCAACTTCCATTATCCGCTTGGCTGGGAGGGTGATTCACATTCACACCTGCAGGATATTTCTTGGGTATAAGAACCCATGATTTCAGGCCGTCCAGTGTAGTCTCTCACCTTTCTGAACACCATGCTGTCTGTTTGATTCCCAAATGAGAATTGTCCTTAGGTGCCTACCTAAGCCTCATCACTGCTCTCCTCACTGCTCTCCAGACCAGTAATTATTGCCTCATCCCTGAAAGTCCTCTATTACACTTTCCTTCCTTTTCTTCGGCTAGTCGTTGCGTGCTTGTGCCAGTGCTTGGATATTTTTGTGTGCTTATGAGACTTTCTTTCAGTAAAATGTATTTTTAGTTCATGATTTAAACTCTCTGGCTGGTTCTTTTTTGCAAGAACCTCATAAACATAGGTGGTAGATCTTGTCAAGTCCCCCCCTCTTTGCCTCCTGACTTTGAGCTAAGTATTCCCCATTTTTGAACAAAGATACTGACATCACTGGTGGGTCCTTGTGGCACCCATGTTTTCTGATAACAGTGCCATTTTAAAGACTAAGATATTACAGTCTCAGTTTTTGTGGAGTAAGTGGGCTATAATTTGTTAGTCTTTGAGGCACCACAGAACTTGTTGTTTTTGCTGCAACAGATTAACCAGAACTTGAAAAGTTGTTTTTTAAAAGTTATACTTCCAGGACCCTCAAAGTAGTAAGTTATCCTTATCGTTTCAATTTTTAAAGTAATTATTTGCTCCCCTTTTTTCTCAACAGTAACTAAAATTCTTGCTTTTTTTTTTATTCTTTAAAAAAGCTCTCAGTTCTACAACATTGCTGGCCTGTTCTACAAAACAGAACATGAGACAGCTGTGAAGCAAAAAATGAGACAGCCATTTTTACCATGGACTTTTCCTCCTGCTCCTCCAGTTACTGAGACCACCAACCTCATTACTATAAATGTCACATAAAAATTAGAGTTGTACAACAAAAGGGATTACATTACCCCTTGTTAATCTACCACTGTGATATATCTCATATATATATATATATATATTTACTGAGAAAACAATTGATTAAAAGGAACTGATTATAACTATTGTTTCCAACCTCTGATACTAATAATGGCAACCTCTGTATAAAATTTTACAACAGGCTATGCATAGTATAGCTTCATGAAAAATCCATCTTAAATGCCACAGCATTCCATTACATGCCAATACAATAGATTCTAGTTTAATGGTCTGACCACAAATGAGACTTCAAGAAAGCACCTTCCATACCCTCCAACTGTCCCAATTTGGCAGGGACAGTCCCAATTAATCCTCTATCATGCCACTTTTGCATTTGCTTCTAAAATGTTCCTGTCTCCTCTTCCTTCGACTTTCCCCCTTTATGCTCAGCTTACTTCAATTGATGTAAACTGATTTCAAAGTACAAAAGTAGTTCTCAATTAATTCTGGTGGGGCAGAATCTTGCCCTTCTCAGTAGGCTCAGGCAAAACTACTGCAGCCTCTCCTACTTTGTGTGTTCTTCCTCATTAATAACTTTGCAATCTTGACTATACTCCAAAGTCGCTTGGCCACATGTCTTCCAATTTTCACCTATGAAATGTTGGAAGGTATGGAGTTGGTATATATGCCATTCTTTGGATTACAAAATGGATCCGGTGCTCAGACAGCAAAAGGACCTCCTACCTCCAGCTGCAAAAGTGTCCACTGCAATGAAAATAGGCAAGTTCCTAGTCCGGCCTACCACTAGATGGTGAGTGGAGACAGCCAGTAAAGTAAACCAAATCCTATCTCTTCACTCAGAAGAGGCACATAAATCTATTTGAAAAGAAACAAGTTTGAGGAATAAATGATTTGATGAATAATTGATATAATCAATTTCAAAGAGCAAAAGTATTTTTCAGTTATATAACTCAGTGGGGGAAGGGGGCAGCCTCATTCCCTCCCCAGTAGGCTCAGCAAATGGAAACTCCTACAGCCCCTCTTAGCTTGTGTTTTCCTCATTAATAATTTTAGTCACTTTGACCACAATCTGATGTTGCTTGTATACAGATGTTTCACTTTTTATATGTGAAATGCTGGAGAATCTGAGCTTCTCCAGCCAACAAAGAACCAAGCTGAAAGGAAAGATGCCTTTTGGCATAGTTTTTGTACTACCAGTTATACCGAGTTATCGCTGTATCATTGTTGCACTGACCTCCTGGTCCTTCAGAACCTGCAACAGAGAGCACGTAGAGATCCCCACAGTCTATCCACTTTCACCCTACTTGACATTAGCAGCCACTGCCATCTGGAATAAGGCTAACCCAAGATATTCTGTTGTCTTAGGCAAAGGAGAAGATATGCCCTATACAGGAGTTGACTGAACTGGCAGTTCATTCTCACTTCTACCCTGGCAAGGAGACAGTGTGCTTTACTGCATCTCAGGGCAGCAGACTATCTTAGGGGGTGCAGAGCATGACACATGGCACACCCAGCTTCCATCCTCCAATCTTGTTGATGTGGCACAGAACCTGCTGCCTGAAGCAGTAACGTCAATTCCGCTGGCACGCGTGTCAAACGCGAGGCCCGCGGGCTGAATCCAGTCCACCAGGCCATTTCTTGCGGCCTTTACACCTCTCCTGCAGCTGCGGCACTCCCCCCAACTGGACAGCTTGATCCCTACATTGCAGGCACAGACAGGGTCTGGGGAGCAGAAAGTGGCACACTTTGGGTATACTGACCAACTCTATGTCACTTTACAGAGGCATAGGGACCATAAACTATGATCAAATAGCCCCAAAATGTCCAAGAAAAGAAAAGTTGATGCAGAGGGAAAGCAATTTAAAAAACAGTAATCATCAAATGCAGAGGCAATTATTTAATATGATAAAAGAGTAGATACATTTATATAGTCTTACAAATACAACCAGCCCTTTGAGGGCAACCATAATGCTGATGCAGCCCAAGATGAAATTGAGTTTGACATCCCTGCACTGGCAGCTGGCATGCATGCCAGCTAGTTGTATGCATGTCAGTGAATTTTCTTAGGGTGTTAGTATGAACTTGAAAGGTGTTATTCAGGTTGCTTAACCCTATCCCCAAATATATTCAGCACTGTTGACAGCTCCCTTAAAGTTCCAAATAAATCCCGAGTTGACTGCTCCACTGACATGGAAGCCACTGGGGCCTTCCTCTTTATAATGGCAGGACTATTGTTCGTCTGGAAACATTCTCAGTTAAGCATATTCTCCGGAATGTGGCATCCACCAACATTTCACAATAAAATTATAAATCTTCATCTATATTTCTAGACCTTCCTTTGTATTACTGGCAGTGTTTCACTGCAGCATGAATTTCTCCCCTACGATGCTTCTCCTTTCACTGTTAGTCATGCTACACTGAAACAATAAAACTAATTGTGATATATGATGGATATTTTCTAAAGTCCCCTTTGTCCTTGAGTTATTTAATTTTATTTCCCATGAACAAGCTGAAAAAGTCATTGCTGTTGATTAGTCAAACAGTAAAGATTCTATCAGTGCCGCTAAACTAAATGGTGCTGTGTTTTTAGTTATTAAGCTAAAAAACCCCAATTGACATATTCTGGCATTTCACACATACTAACCTAAAATATGCAGCAGCTTGATAAATTAGACTGGTATGAAAAGTATGAAAATACGACATAAAAAAAAAGCAGACATCAATGGCCCGAATCAAACTCTGAGTTTGCGATGCCATTGCTGTGGCAGAGGTACTGTAGTTTGGCTGGATCAACCTTCTAAATAAAGGCTAATCTCTATCTCATCCTAAGGCAGGGATGAGAATAGTGTGATCCTCTGAATGTTGTTGGACTGCAATTCTCAGCAGCCCCAGCCAACCTAAAGAGTGATGAGGAATAATGGGAATTTCCATTTGTCATCTTCTGGAGAGTTGCATGAGTCCCACCTCTACCCTAAAGCAGTCATTAACAGACTGGATCTCCTAAAATATGTGTGATTCTTCTCTTTTTATTGGGAACAGCTTTGTTTCAGTGAAATGATCGTTCTTCTCAGTTCCCTGAGGGGATTACAGAGGGAAACCTTTAAACATAGGCCCTTTCTGCACCAGGCAATTAGAATGGGGCAGTGCGTCCTCACACGGAGGTCATCTGCACCTTGGAGAAAACTAGGAGTGGACTACTTACCGGATTTCTGCACTTCAGTCCGCTCCAAAACAACTCCAAGTGGTCTTCCAGCGTGTTTTTGAAAGACCGGAAAAAACAAGTCTTTATTTTCCTGGAACGCACCATTGCATTCCTGTTCCCTTGTGCAGATTTGCAGGCTCGCACCAATGCAAGCCTGCGATCTGCAGAGGGTGGGCTTTAAGTGTGGCAAGCTTCAGCAGTTGGTCGGGACCCACAACCAACCGGAAGCTGCCATTTTGGAAGCCAGAAGCTGCCATTTTGGAAGCCAGAGCAGTGCAGATCTACAGACCTTGCACTGCTCCGATTCGCCCTGGACCAAGCAGGAGGCCTGCAGAAGGGCTTCAGGGACAGTCCACGTTGCTTCGGACCCCAGAAGAAGCGGTAGGTAACGGCGCAGAGCGATTCCCTCGCCTCGTGCAGAAAAAGCCATACTGTGATGAAGTTGCTTTGGGCAACTTGATGGCGGGCTGCTGGGTAACAGCAACAGCACCTCAAGAATGAAACTCAGCACAGCGGTGTGCATGTGAGGGGTTTATGGATGAGAGAATTCTATATAAGGCAAAGTTTCTGTGTGTCTTAAGCCTTCAGTGAGATCTTGGCCAGACAGAGTGGCTGAGTTGTGTTTAAGCAGCTGTGGGAAAGACTCAGAAAACTGGTGTCTAAGGCTGAGAGTTATTGTAAAAGTGTAACAGAAATTTGAACAGTTTAATGTATCAACATGTATCAACTACACATGAACTTTAACAAGATACTATATTTGCAATGTTATTATAATAAATGTTACAATTTGTTTATAACTATTGAGTCGGCCTAAGCTATCTAAAGTCACTGATCATAAAGAGAACACAATACCTTAAATATATTGTTTAGTTCTGAGTGAATACTTGGACCCTAGCCCTGTTACACAATGGTTTTCATAAAAGAGTGGAGTCCAGGCTAAGTGATAGTGACAAGGCACCTTATTAGAGTGGAACTACCAAACCAATCTGAGGAGAAATAAAGGCCTATCATACATACGTACTGCTGAGATGAAGCCTGCTAGGCTGTACAATTGTATGCTTAGGAGTGAGGCACCTCAATGTGTAAGTGGAAAGGTACACTGGCTTGTAGCTAAAAGGCATTCTGTATTTGCTTCTGCTGCTGCTGTGTAGTCTAGGGTTAAACAATGCACATAGTTTTGCTGAAGATTTTCAATAAATCCTCTGCATTCACTTTGGGCATATGGGGATCATACAGCAAACTTATTGCAAGGTTTTCTTGACAAGATTTATTCATTGATTGCATGGCCTTCCTCTAAGGCTGAAGATGTGTGACTTGCCCACTGTCACCCACTGGGTTTCCATGGTCAAATGGAGTTTGAATCCTAGTGTCTCCTAAAATCCCAGTCCAACACTGGCTGTCTAGTAAGTGTGTATGATTCTAATTTATAACTCTAAACACACTGTCCTAGGAGTAAGCTCCACTGATTTCATTGGAACTTGCTTCCAAGTAAAAATGCATAGGCTTGCTTGCAACCACAGACAGTATGTTTCTTCAACCCCACCACTTTAGAGGGTGATGAAATCTGGTAGAAGTTTTTTGCCATTCACTGTGTTGCAATTGGAGCTGTTGAGGCAGGAAAAAGAACCAGTGTCAGAGCTTGGAGTGCAGGAGGGGGTGGGGCTGCAGTGCATGGGGGCGTGGCCAGTGCATGCAGGGACAGGGCTGTGGTATGTGTGGGTGTGGCCAGGGCATATGGGGGTGTGGCTATGAACTGGGACACCCCCAAAACATTGCCGTCCCAGGGCGAAGCACCTGCTCACACACACCCCATTCCTACGCCACTGAAAAGAACTCTCTAGCCAGCAAAGCTTCTGAGCTTGCTTACTGGCAAGAAGAAAGACACAGACAAGCAAGAAAGCAGATAGAAAAAGCGCACTCATGTTTTTCCAAGGTGGAAGGTCTCTCCTTTTTCTTGCTCATTGCTGGTGCTGGGTGTTTCACAGACTATGTAACATTGGTCTTAATACCTCTGGATTCCACAAATTGTCATTGCTTTTCTATTTATAAAATAGAAGAGTGCAGATGACTGCAGTTTAAATCCACTATAGATGAGTAAGAGTAAGAAGCAATCAAGATGTCACCTGAACGTCTTATCTCTCCACATTGTCTAAAATGAGATGAAATAGAATAGAAGAATAAAGCCTCCTAAAACTGAGTCTTACCTTGGGATTAGAGTGCTTTAAAAAAAATTAAGTTATTCGTGATCAGGAATTAACATCTGAATTGCTCAGAGATAAATATTTCTGACAAATTGTGTACCTCTTTAGAATATCAATTAGGAAAGAATCTTTTTGTGCTATGAAACCTCCTTGTAGTATCTAATCCTTGAAAATTCTGTCCTGGCAACTTTCTTCACTTTTTACCGTTCTGAAAATGGCTTAGAGCGAAACAGTGAAATATGACTCTCCAGTTAATTCAGAATGTCTCTGCCAAATGTAACAGGTCTTGTGACCCCTCAACAGCTGAGAAGCTTTATTTGGCATCAGGTTTTGTCGACTGTAGCTGCCTTAATCAGAAGACCCTGAAGTCCACTAAACCTTAATCTAAATAAAACATATTAATTTTTAAATCTCCAAGAAGACATGGGCTGCCATCCTACATTGCAATTACAGTTTCATAATTGCTCTGTATTTAGCTGTGCTCCATGACCATGGTCATGGCAAATGTCTCCTGCCAACCTGCCTTAACAGCCCACATTCACATTGAGTGATGGAAGTCTGCTGGGGATCTGGGTGCAGCAGGATAATATCCTGATCACTAGCAGAACAGACCTCTACCACTCAATGCAGCTGCTGGCTTTTAAGGTAGATTTAGGGCATCAAACAATGAGATGCAGTTTGTAACTACATCTTTGATGCAGGATCTCAGAGAAGGTTCTTTCCTGCACATATCATTAAAGTCCTTAACATTGATTTCCACATAAAAGTCAACCTCCCAGCCCATATTTTTATTCTAAATATTAGTTAGAAAATTCTTTGGAAAGGATGCAGTAAGAAGTAGAAAAACAAGATCGTGCTCAGTCAGTATTCTGTGAAACATGAACAATGATGAAATGCAATGACAGATTTGTTGCACAGGTAATATTAAGAAAATCTGCATGTTTTTAGCAACATTGTAATCTTGCCTGAGGTACGTTAGTGGGTCCAGCCCTACCACTGGAAACAGTGAAGTGGATGCCTTAAGCAGCAGGTTTTGGATGTCTGTAGATAATAAGTAGCTTTATTTTAGGATATCATGGTGAATTTTGTTTTATATGTTCTTTCAATATTGAATTAATTTGGATTCATGGAGATATAATTTTTAATATTTTCTTTATAATTAATTATATCACTGAAGACTTTTATTGAAACATGTTTCATTTTGTCCCATTTCTAGGGTATTAGACAATTAAGGTACGTTGAGCCCTCCTCTCATGCAACCTCTGCATGCATGAATGCGAGGTCATGTGAAGCATCACATCCCATTATAGTCAACAGACACAATGGGCACATGCCTGTGCTGCCACGGGCGCACGAACATTGTGTCCATTTACTATAATGGGATGCAATACTTTGTGCTTTTTGTTTTATGCAGGGGTTTCTGGAATGGAACCCCCACATATAAGGCAGGTGCACCGTATTAGGTTTTAGAAGAGATTGGGCTGTATTTCTTTTCTATTGGATTTTTACAAAACTAAATTCCTGTACATTTTTGTACAGAGATGCATGCCTTTTTAGAAATCAGCCCAGAATCCCCAGTTAGAATTGTGAGGAAAGACTGTCTTTTGTTTTCTTTTGAATATTTGGATAATAGAAAAGTGCTAATGTGATGCTTTTTTCTTTGGAAATACGTAGCTTCCTTGTGGCCCCTTTCACAATCTTTGCAACACATGCTATTCAAATTGTGGAAACTGGTCCTAGGAAGCTTCAGCTAGAAAGGGCATGGTTCACATGGCTGAATCCTCAAACACAGTAGGGACACACTACTAAAGAGTCCTTTGCTGAAGTGTAAGCTGCCTCTTTTCTTCAATATAAAATCCCACAGGCCTAATATTTTAAAATTGTATATTAATAATGCATATGATCCATGAACAATATTTGCATTTCATGAAAACATGCCTGGGAAATAAATTCCACTAAATAAAGGTTTTTAGGTTCATAATAGTCACATACAGAAAGATAATCAAAGAAGGAGAACTTAGAGGAGAGAGTGATAGATACCACACTTATATAAAGTGTGTTCTTAACAACGCCAGCCTTAATCTGGCTATGGAAGCAAAGCTTTCCATATATACCTATGGCTGTGCAAAGTTTAATGAAGAATTCATTTCCACAGTTGATTTTTTAACCCATTATTTTTCCTTGTAATAACTCTAATAATGAAGAGACACTAATAGGAATTGTGATTTACTATATTCTGTGCTTCTGTGATGTATAAAACTGAGTGGGGGGGGGAAGACATTCAGTTTTATTAAGAGCCCCAACTATTTAATAATTCAGAATTATAGATGGGTTAAAGTATATTATTTTAAATAGGAAAATCCATATCCTAGAAATTTCTCAGAGAAATGGAGGGGGAGCTTTATATTAACCAGGGAGAAACAATGTTGTAGCCAATTAAATGTATCAACAACAACAACAACAAAGGAACTACACCTGTACATTTCTTTGAAATATCTTTTGCAGAAATTCCAGATCTTGAAAGGCAAGCCACTTTTTAAAAAACTGAACAAAGGCTTGCCTCTGATGATGATGAACATGGCTATGAGGTTATCCTTACACAACCTGGATCTGGATTTGGGATGTTTTAAAAAAATCACTCAAAATCAATTTGGTAGTACAGTGGGAAGGAAATATGGCACCAATGCATTATTTTTCCCACTAATAGCAAGTTTCTTTATTCTGCTGTTAAGGAACATATAGATTTGTGAATGATTTGCTGACTTGATTTTTTTTTCCCCCTGTTTGATGGGCTAGCGGTGATGGTATTGCAGAGGAATAGAGACCCAAATATGTGATACACAGAACCAGCTTTGGAGTTGATATGGCTATAAGTTCACTGGTGCAGCTGTTAGAGCCTTGGTATAGCAGTTAATGACTTTCCTGTTGGCCTATGAAATTCTTGAGTCCAACCCACCTGCTGGGTGGTAGGTAGGATACACATGGAGGGAAGCCACTGGTCATGTTTTCCCACCATCTGGACAAACTGAACCAGTCCTGGAACAACACCTCAGCCCACCACCCAGGATCTCTTAACTGGCTATGAGGTTATGATTCTTTGTACTGAAGACATTACCATGCCAAATTTGAGAGTTATAAGCCACTTAGATCCAGTCCAATGCCAAAATCAGCACCAACCGAAGTTATGATGGAATAGCAAAGCCACTAGACTGAAAATTTTCTCATAATCAAACAGAATTCAACCCAAGTTGTACCTACATTACTAATACCAGGGGATAGTAGGGGGAAAGATCACCAAAGACAGGCATACTCACGCAGGAAACCTCTACTGACCACCTCCATGTTGGGAAGTCTTATTCCCAGCCAGCCATACCAGAACTATGTTATCAAAATGGAACATTACAGCTACCCTCCACCTCTGCCCCCTGCAGTCAGCAAATGGTGAGTCCAGTGAGTCTGGAGGCCATGCTTCTTTCCTGCCTCAATGATCAACTTCCAGTATATATTTCTTTATGCAAATGATGAGTATAATCCTGTAAATTTGAGGAGTTCATGATATTGTAGTAGTAGTAGTAGTTTTCCATTTTTCTTATTTATTTAATCTTTTAAAGAGAAATATTCAAATAAACAGCAGCAATACACATAGTTCCTTTATGTACTAATCATGTTTTTGTATTGCAAACCCTGGAATGAAGATTACAGGTAAAATTCCTGCATTTTTTCTCATGAAACAGACACTCTGAAAATGTGTTATCTCTGTTTTAAGAGATCCATAAAATGTAGAAATTATCAAACACGTTCAGCAATGCTTGCTCCTAGATACCTGGAGGGATGCACAGAGTTTGGGCACTTGTGGAAACCACCCCAAGTGCAAATACAGTTTGCAGTTAGATGTCTGGGAAAATTAAAATTGTGGGATTAGCTCAGGATATAACTGGATTATTTTAAATGCATAAGTCCATAGATGAGGAAAAAGTGGCACTGAATAATTGCTACTAATATAGTGAGAGATGTTAATCGGGAATATTGCGTTAAATCCAGGGTTGTGCTAGTAAACCTCTGCTTAGCACAGTAGCATTTTCTGCTTCTATCTCCCTCCCACAGCAGTCTGCTTTGCCCCAATATCTTCTGTGGTGAGTTTCTCAGACCACCAAAGCAGATTTTGAGAATGTTTGGTGGGAGGAAAATCCCCTCTCCCCTATTCAACTCACAAGAACTGCTTCCATCAGCAGAATGACACTTGTGGATCCTGCCTACTGAACAACTAGGTATATGAATTCTGGCAAACAACAAGTTGAGATATTTTGGGTCTGAGGTTGAACAGTTTGAGGGAAAAAATTGAAAAGTTTTAAAATTAATTGGAAGCAAATTTGAACTTAGAATTTCAGAGAAAAAGTGGAAATGCAGAATTTAAATGCAATTTCTTCATATAAATGTGTTGTACTGTTGCTGGAATTATGTTGGTGTCTGAAATATATTTGTTAACTGAAACCATTCCTGTACCAACATCATGAATCTATTTTTATTTATGATAGGTTTGGCAGTGGGAGGAGAGAGATAGAGAGCTATTGACTGATCTCTGAGTGATTTGCACTAAATCAACAAAGATTTTTAGGCCCTTTCCACACGGGGGCAAAAAAATGTGGTAGTGTGACCTCTGACGGAGGTCTTCCATCCTTTTGGAGTGCGCCGCGTCGTCTTTAATTTTTCAGTTCCACACCTAATGCGCAGAGACTTCTCCAACTGTCGTAGCACGCACTTTTTAAAAACTGGGAAAAATGTGGTTTTTTTTTTTCCCGGCCGTGCTATCGTGTACATGCTCACTTGTGTAGAAGTGCAGATCCGCGCTGATTCGCCCATGAGATCAACGGAGGGTGGGCCGTGCGCGTGGACAGTTTTCAGCAGTTGGCCCGCCCCACAAAGAACAGGACGGCACCATTTTTTGTTCCTTGGAAAGCAGTTAGGAGCTACAACAAGAAAAAAGAAAAAGGATTCCCAAGTAGTTTGGTTTTTTTCTTTTTTTTTCACTTTAAAAACGTACTGCATGTGTGCGTGGGGCTGTTGGCGGCTCAGGAGGCTGGGGATATGGGGTTTGGGGGGGGCACATGGCTCGGGGGGGCGCCTTGGGAAAGTCTGGGAAAGTCTCCTCCTGAGTAATCTCACCATTAAAACCCGGGAGGGCCACTGGATGTGGGAGCAAGCCAAGGGGGCCATGCCGGGGCAAGGGGGGCCCTTGGCTCCCAGCCTTGAGGGCACAGGACAGAAAGGGCAGCGTGGGGGCTGGCCAGGGGCCCCGTGGGAAGCCTCGTCATTAAATTATTAATTTACCGCCGTTTTCGCTTGGGAAAAGCACTGTGGAGCTCTCATGCCTCTCGCCCTGAAATGCCCAGATCATGGGGGTAAAGGGGGCCCAGGGGGGCCTTTGCGGCAGGGGGCGGGAAGTGTGGGGGGGAGGGGGAGAGGGAACGGGGTAAATTTTTTAAAAAGGGGGTCAGCCTGGCTTTGTGCTGCAGCTGTCCTTCCCTCCACCCCAATTTGCTGGGGGAGGGAATGGGAGGGAGGGGGATGAGCAATTAACGCTGCCCTCTCTCCACAGGCACACAATGGGACGTGTAGTCCTCCCTGTGATGACACTTTTCCTGAACTTTGGTGAGATTGAAACACTCCCTCGCCCCTGCTGTGGTAGGAAACCTGCTGCAACTAGCCTCAAATATCACAATGGCTGTGGATAAACCTTGGGTTTTGGGGAGGAATGCGTGGGAATGCCATGTGATGCTGCCCTCTCTCCACAGGCGCACAATGGGACGTGTGGTCCCTCCTTCTGGTGACACCTTTCCTGAACTTTGATGAGATTGAAACGCTCCCTCACCCCTGCTTTTGGCGGGAAAACCTTTGCAACCATTCCCAAATATCAAACTGGCTGTGGATAAATCTTGGGATTGGGGAGGAATGCGTAAATGCCATGTGACTCTGCCCTCTCTCCACAGGTGCACAATGGGATGTGTAGTCCTCTTTTGGTAACCCCTTTTCCTGAAACTTTGGTGAAATTCAAAGGCTTCTTTCCCCTGTGGATATGGCCATAGGATGTTCAATGTGGAGTCATATAGTGCGATAACAGTCTAGTGCGGAAATGGGCAATGGTAGGGACCAGTAATGTTCAGCACGGGGAGGCCAGTGCAAGGAAAAATGAACACCAGTAACTTTGTTTTTTTTTTTTTTATTAAAAGGTGCTTTAGGAACTTTTGGAAAATATAACATTCAGTAAGGGAAAGGGGGTTGCTACATACAAAATCCAGGGTTTGGTGGGGTAAACATAAAAGTGAGGAGAAATAAAACTGGGAACATTATTAACATTTTTTTACCCCAGGCGGCCACTCTCTTGTATTGATTGCCGCAGGAATTTCATATCCCAGAGTATCCCCGCACAAAACTCGTCGAACGCTAGAACATGGCGCCCCAGGCTGCTGTGCATGGCTTCATCTGTTGGGGAGAAAAAAAGCAGGTTCAAGTAGTGTGTGCGAACAACGGCCAATAGCCCTTGCATTCCCCTTTCTTCCCCAATTATGGTCAACAAGCACTTACAGAGATTTTCTGTGTTTCTCTCTATGTCCTTTATCCGGGCCAGCATCCCTGTTCGCGGGTCAGCCGCTGCTGATGGGATGGACCTGCAGCACATTACGGACAAGAACATTGGCTCCTGTTGATACACGTTGCGGGTTGACTGATGGTGCTAAAAGTTACAATGACAGTACAATACACGTGAACTTACCTGCTATGGGTGGTCCAGGAATGTCCTCACCCATTTCCTCTCGCTCTTGGCTCTCCCTTATGGCGACACCTGTTATGGAAAAAAATGGTGTGCCATTCTGTTGTCCTGACCATAAGTGACTTTGCATGGCCCCGGTCCCAGTGCTAACAATGGCTCACCTCCCACATCTGCCGCCACTTCCTCTGCTACATCAATTTCCACCCTTCCGGGGCTGGACACAGTGGAAGAGTGGACAGTTGTTTCTGCTCCTGCAGCTGTAGAAAAAAAAACCCCAAAAAATGTTCAGGTAAAACATGGCGTTTGTATGCTATTAACAATTAAGTAAGTGAGGCTATGCTTTCACGCATTGGTTTGGATATATGTTACCTTCATCCTTGGCAGTACCTGTTGGGTCTGTCTCCTCGCCAGTCGCCGAGTTTTTCCTATAGTATGGCTTCTGGCGCTGAATAAAGGGGAGAAGGGGAAATTTCAACACAAGTTATGATAGTGCCACAACATGGCCCCCCCCCCATCCTTCAGTAAAGCAAAGTGAACACTGACCCCCCAGGTTTTGACAATACAGAGGAAGTAGAGACCAAAAGTAGAAGTCATCTGCTGTCAACCAAACAAACTTATCAATAAACTTGTTCCTAATTTCCCTCTCCGGTGAACTGCCCACATGTGGATCTCCACGTCCCCCTGTCTCATGCTGTCTTGCACCTGTGAAAGTGGGACATGGTGTTAAGGGTGTTTGGAGATTGTGGGGGGAAGGGGGGGCCTCCTTGTATGGAAGGCATAGAACAACTTTAAAGTAGTGCTTCAGTTCAACAGGGATGGGAGAAAACATTTTTTATGTCCTCCTCTGCGGCGACCCAGCCAGGAAGGGCGACCAGCACTCTTCCACATTCCGAGAAGGATGGAAAAGTAGGGTGGTCTTGCAGCGTGGGGAGGGTGGCCGTTAAATCTTTCCATAGTGTCGTAGAAGGCCCCCTTAAGGCTCTTGAACTTGAGTTCACCTGAGCCGCTGTCCTCTGAAACCCTGGCGTGTCAACCTTCATGCCAAGGATTCATAATATTCCCTTTGGGGGTGCTTGTGCTGCGGAACATAATGTGCAAGCCTCCACACCATCTGACCAGGGACAGCATTTCCCTTTGGGGGAAGTTACTCCAGAGACCCCCCTCATGCTCTTTTCACCACACCACAATCACCCATAAAACCACAATCACCCACACAACCGCAATCACTCACACAACCACAATCACACACACAAGGGGCACCCAATCTCCACCAAACAGTGAAAATAAAATAGTGAAAAGAAACAGTGAAAAGAATTCCACAGAAACAGAAAGTGAAGAAGTGCAAAACTGATAAAGGGTTTAGAGAAAACAGGGAAAGAAATAGCAGGAAAATAAGTACAGGGGGGGGATAGAAAAATAAAAAAGTAAACTTTAGAGTGGAAGACAGAGTAATAGCAGGGAATAGGAATGAATGAAAGCTAAAACCCCGGCCTGGCCTCGAACACACACACCCTCCACTCCTGACTCTCCAAACCCCAATGCATGCAGTTCCTATGCCATCCTATGGGGGTTTCTGGGTCCTGCGTTACCACGCATGCGCAAGGACACAACAAAAAGAAGCTGCGCAGGTCCGTGCTGGAAACAGCAATTTTGAGGCAGAGGAACGTGGACGCGGGGGAAGTGAGGTTTGTGAAGGACGACGGGTTTTTCGGAAAGAGAGAGATGGAGGAAAGGCAGGAAAGGGAAGAATCCCCCCAGGGCAATGTTGCCAGCCCTGGAGAGGGAGGTTTTAGTGTCGGGAAAAGGGAAAAAAAGGGAGGGGTTTTGCATGGCGGCCAGCAGAGATCAAGGACCTGCTGGACATTTGGGGCAAGCAGCACTTCCAAGCGGCCCTGCAGGACAGCTACCACAATATCAAATTTTGGGGAAACATAGCCAAAGAAATGGCTAGGAGGGGACACCAAAGAACTTCAGAAGAATGCAGAATGAAAACAAAGAAGCTGCATTTGGTTGCAGCTAACAAGAGGACAGGATCCAAAAGAGTCACCTGCCCATTTTTTGAAGAGCTGGCAAGAATACTGGGGGGAAAAAGAGTGCCCACCCCCCCCAGGGTGGTGGCCAGCCTACAGGTAGAAGAGGGTAGAGACCACGCAGTGGACAACCCTGGCATGGCAGAAGGCATAATCAATACCGTAAAACTTTTCTGTATTGGGCCCAAAGTTCACCCCCAAAGCCACTTCCATGTCTCCTTTGTTTTATAGTGCAAGAGCAGGCGCTGAGTGAGGAACTTTTAAAAGGAAAAACCCCCATAATTCCTTTGATGCAGAGACATCCGGTAAGCCTTTGTGGATGTGTGACCAGAGAAAAAGTAGATATTGGTTTTGCTCCACCCAGTAAAGATTTGTGCATGCTCAGAGTAATGAAACCAATTTTTGGGAAGCTACAGGCATGCCAGCAGCCTCAACCTGTATGCATGGGCCATGTGTAATCACAGAATAACTCGCTATTTGACATCTTGTAGAGTACTGCTAAAAGAAAACAGTTTTGCTGTTGCATTGGTAACCAATAAAAGGTTCCCAGCACAGGAAAGAAATGCTTTGTGTTTCTTTGGAATGCTCAAACCCCTGCTCTGTGCACTGGAAAGAAAATGGGATGCATAATGCTTAAGAAATGGCACGAATAATGCTCCTTGGCTATGAGTACTATATTTTTGAATATCAAGGCAACATATGGGGCTAAAAATAGTTTTGCTCTTTTGAAAATGCTGCTTTTTTTCTACTCCTCAGAAAACTACACAAGGAAACAGTTGTATATGCACACATACACACTCACAAACACACACAAACACACACACACAGATATATGGCTGAATGCCGTTTGCCATCTATATCTGTGGTTTTCCCGAGGTGGGGGAGTGGGGGTTCCCATTTCATATTCTTCCTGTTTGGAATGCATTATGATCATCATGCCAATTGGTGCCCCGGAAGTGCACACTGACAACAGGGTGTGCCCTTACACACAACGCAGAAGGGCACATGCAAAACCTCCAAAGATCCCCGGCTCTCAGTAGTATGATGGTGGCATTAGCGAGATAATGCTCAAGATTAATTAAAAAGCATGTTAAACAGAGATTTGGTCCCCAGAGGCAGATGTGGGGTGGGGATCGTTTGGAGCAATCCATGATGGTATAGTGAGTGTTGTCCAATGTGTCAGCCCTGCTTTTAGAGCAGTCCTCATGACTTATTTTTTCATACAAGGGGTGAGGAAAGGTCTGCCACGCCATTTGAGGTCGGCATCTCTACAACGGAGAATGGTAGCACCACGGGCCCACCTGAGAGTTATCAAGCAACCTTATCCACAGGTAGAATTCCTGCATTCTGTCTTACTGCAGGGAGAACTTCTAATCACTGTGGTTTATTTGCGATGGATAGTTACTGCATTCCAAGCAATGGCCAGACATTTTAACATATTTTCAAAAATGTGAGAGCGTTGAAGTAAGAGGGCACATTAGCAAGGTATTTCAGGTTTTTTAGGAGCTTTTTTATTTTGGGAGTAGGGAACAGAACATTTGACCTTAGCCGTCTAATGTGAACAATACAAAAACCCATATGTTATTCCACCCCGAATAAATCTTTCGGTAAGGTACCCACTCCTGGCAATGTATTTGCTTTTGCATATTTTTTCAATGGTTAATCCCATGGTAACGGCAAAACAGCGATTACCTTGTAATCACAGATCTCAAGTGCTGTAACTGTCTGTGTATTTGAAATCCCCCTAGATGATGCCACCACTGGAACCCCAGGTGTCCCCTGGCACGTTCCCACAGCAGGCTCTCCCCCCGATTGAGGATCTGGATGTTTGGTACAGAGACAGGATTGGGGGCCAAGAACTTTTTCTGCGGCGATTGTGACCATGTTTAACGTGAGCAACAGGAACTTAACAGGCAGCAGCATGCCAGGGAGTACAGTGGGATGGAGCAGCACTTCCAAACAGGAGATAGCCGCAGTGGCAGAGGACCGTAAAAGATCATCTCCCTCCTCCCGGGTTGCGCTTTCGGCTATGGACAGGATCGCAACAGTAGTGGAAAGAATTGGAGGAGTTCAACCAAGGAGTGATGGCCCTGTGGGTCCGAACCAACAGTGCCGGAGAGTAATAGAGCCTTGCTCTGCCAAGCACCTCGGTATCTTGCCAGCAGCAAGCAACAAGTGGAAAGGTTTTGTGGGTGAAGAAACCCCAAAACTGTTACAGCCCCTAAGAAAGGTCGCCAACCGGTTCAGGGCCTGCCCAAACAGCTTGTTTTGCTTGTGCATTACAAAAGTTCAGTGCCTGCTGTAAAGTTGTCCTTTAAAGCCCCAAACCCTTTCTACACTGTTTATGTTGTTCTTAACCCTTTATTATAAAAGAAAATTAAAAAATTTTTCAGAAGCCATCAAAGTTTGAACAATTTATTTGCAAAAAAGATATAGCCAAAGAAATAAGGGATTATTAACATCATTACCACAAAGCTCAACTTTCCAATCAAACTATGAACAAATGGTCTTAAAGAACTGTTTCCCGGCCCATTCCGTCCCCCCCCGTCGTTCCCAGTGTTGGAAGCACACAGCTGCAGCTATTCACTGTCTCCAACAATGAGGCCTGCTATGGCATTCCTCACACATTCCCCCTTTCCCGGAGCCTCCTTCCAGAGGCATAGGGACGATAGTCCCCTGAGCTAGGTGGAAGACTTAGTGGGGGTAGGGGCCCGCTCTGGGTGGAGGATGTGGCCCTTCGGAAATCACAAATATTATGGAGGACCACGCAAGCCGTAATTACTGGGAGGTAGTTCTGCTCAGACACAGTCAAAGGAGCAGAAAGACAGCCCCCCGTGTGCCTTTGAGCCTTCCAAAGACCCGCTCCACGACATTCCTGCAGCGGTTGAACACCCTGTTGTTGGGCCCCCTTTCGTGGTCTAGTGGTCCTCCATATAGCTTCATTAGCCAGCGGGAAAGGGGGTATGCAGCATCACCCAGGATAACAGGACCAATGGCAACACCCCCCATGGTGATGGTTGGGTTCCCCGGGAAAGCCTTTTCCCGCCTCCATGGCATGCCACAGTGAGGAGTCCTGGAAAACGAATGTATCATGTTTCTCCCCGTGTATCCCAGCACAATATCCACAAATTTCCTGGCATGATCCACCATACCCTGTAGGAGTACGGAAAAGGAGCTCTTTCTGTTGATGAACTCCTCTCCTTTTCCTTTGGGGGGCCGCACCCGGGAAAGTGTGTTCCATCCCCCTCCCCCCAAAGCATTGCAAGAAACCCATCTGTTGGAATCCATCCATGAAACTGCAAGTGGTGGGATCAGAAGAAAAAAAAAATTAATTTACAGAGGAATTGAACACAAACAGCTATACAAGTTTGGGGACAGTGTGGGGCCACAAGGGACTGAATGTCCTGTGTTTCCTTGGTGGGGGGCAGGGTTTGCATGTGTGTTCGTGTGTGTCTTTGTCTTGTGCGACAAGTGCTGAATGCTGACCCTTGAAATTTTTTATTTTTGGCTGGGAGAGTGTTTCCCTAGGCTGAGAGAGTGTTAGACAATGGGGACCGAGGGAGGGATGGAGAGAGAGGAAGAGAGCAGGGTTTGTGCGTGTGCGTGTGACTTGTGTGTGAAACTTCCTGGAGTGCTGATTGTTTGGGTGAGGGCCCGGGGAAGCGCTGCCTCTGGTCAGAGGGATGGATGGTGTGGCCAGGAAAGACTCCACGTGCCATTTTTCCCAGGGGGCAGAGGCTGGTTTCTAATGTTCTCCCCCTGCCAGTTCCCCCCCTGGAACCCTAATATTTTCCTGGGGAAAACAGGGCAAACCCCTTTTTTGCTGCTGCTGAGAATAGGATGAGGAGAAATGGGTGCATGGTTTAGGGAAAAGGGGGCTGGCCAGGAAAGACTGCACATCTGGGGGAAGAGGACAGGGATTGTTTTGGGGAAAAGGGCAAACCAAAAAGGCCTCCATAGTGCTCTTGTGTTACCACAGGAGTGAGTGCTGGCTATGAGTTGTGGTGGAGATTGGGTTTTAGAGTACTCACCCTCCTATTTGCCCAGGCAAACAGTGGATGTCAGCAGCACATGCTCTATCGCAGGGCCCCCTCTCTCCAAAAGCAGCCACTGTGGAGATCCCAGGCCGAAAGTGTTGGCCATCTTCCAGTAAACAATGGGCTTGTCAGCCACCATACAGTGATGGCCACTCTCTCCTCCACAGGGATAGGTTGGCTCTCTCTTTGGTTTTTTTTCTTAGGTGGGGATGCAGATGGTCTGCTATCTCAAACAGGGTGGCTTTGGTCATCCTGAAGTGGTAGAGCCACTGGTCATCATCCCACTTGGCCAGAACCTCTTTGGTCCACCACGTCCTGTGCATCCTCTCCCAAACCCACCATCTTCTGGGCCGTGGCACACGGCATAAGGGGGACTTTTCCCGCAGGGGCACAAAACAGCTGAAGTCCCCCCCATCATTGTCATGGTTCCCATAAAGCCTGTACCTGTACCTCCTCGCTGAATTTTCGCCCACTGCCTTTGTATTGTTTCCCTAACAATCACCAGGGAAACCCTAATAAACGGCCCCAAAGGGGCCCCGTAAACAGTCGCCATCCCCTCTTCTTCCATAGCCAAATCAGCCGGAAAAAAAAAGGGGCAGTACCGCGAAGAAAGAATCAAACTAAGCTCTCTCCACGAGGCTTCAAGGAAGAGGGGGCAGAGGGAGGAGGAAGTTTGGGAGGAGCAGGGGGTTTCCTTGGTATGTGTCACGTGTGCACTTACGGAATGACGCAATGATAAAAGGAAACCCTTTTACAAAAAAACAAACACACACAGCCAATCACAGGCAAGGGGGGGAGCTAAGGGGACTACTGGGAGTGGCCATAGAAAATAGTGTGGATCTTTAAGCACATGCTAGCACACACTAGCCCGGTTCATGCTACAGCCATATAGAACTTCTTAAATTAAAGTCCGCGGTAGCGCAGCTAAGGAAAAAAATGGCCCCAAGCTTTGCAGCGCAATTTCATCACCTCGTGTGGAAAGGGCTAGTTTCTGATTGTCTGACAACAGCAACAGCAAGTCATTGCATTTTTTGCCTGGTCTATGGGCAAACTGCATTTCTGAGTTCCCCCAAAGGGCCCTTTATCCTTACTAGCCATGATGTAACTTGCTGTTTTTTATTTTGAAAAGTAGAATTCAAAGACATATGCGGGTTAGTCTGGATCAGTATGCAAAGCGATCTTGCAGCACCTTTTAGACTGAGAGAAAGAAGCTGGTAGTTTGTTTTTACATACTTAAGTCTATTTCATCCAATGCAAAAATGATTTTGAAAAATCTCTGCCAGTGCAGAACTAGTGCGAACTATAACCCAAATCTGTAAAATGCTAATTTTAATTCATTTCTTTTGGATCTATCCACATCTTTGCTGACTAGTATGAATTTTTGTCTCTCTGCCTGCAAAGGTTACTTTTGGGGCACAGCTCCCAGAATCCTCCATGCTGCATGGTTAGTAGTCATGTTAGCTGAGGGCATTTTTGGAGTTGTAGAAATAACTCATGAAGTGCTTATACCTTCAGCCATTATTTTTAATTTTCTGGTGGATCTCCCAGTTCTAATTAAAAAGAAAAAGATAGATCCCACAGGCCTGAATTCTGCCTACTTCTAATATATAGCATGTATAATAAGATAGAAACAATTAATTTGGTTTTATGACTTGTCTCATAAATAAGCTACCACCATCATGGGTCAACAGATCTGTTTTATCTTTGAAATCTGAATAGGTAAATGCTCAAATATGACTGTAAAACACATCTGTTTGTTTGTTTCTTTAAATCTTTAATATTATTACTGCAGCAATTCAGACAAAATTAACACTTCCATGCCTGGGTGCATCCACTGTGGTATAAATAATAAGAGACATGGATGGACACACACACACACACACACACACAGAGTGATTTAGTCACTGTATTTTTTAAGTTTCCTAATACCTCTGCTTATGAAAGCCTTTTATTCACCAAGGACATCATTATTCATTTGAGAAAAGAACAACATATTTTCAGACCTCTTAGTGTCTTTTTTTAAAAAAAAAAAAAATGCATGGATTAGTGTACTGCTTTAATGAACACAAAAGGCTTAGAGAGAAACTGCAACCACAGCAACCACCCTCCAAAAGGTGGGGGAAAGCTAATGTGCTATTGTTTGACATGTATGATTATTTACAATTCACTCTGACCACCTAGAGGAGTACAGTTTTGTGTTCATCTATCATTGCTGTTCTTGTTTTGTCCCTTCAAGTCCTTTCTGACTTCTGACAACCCTATCACGGGGTTTTCTTAGCAAGGTTTGTTCACAAGGAGTTTGCCTTTGCAAACTCTGAGGCTAAGAGAATGTGATTTGCCCAAGGTCACCCAGTGTATTTCCATGGCAAGTAGGGCATCTTTTTATGAGAAACAAGCCCATTCCTGCCTTTGATTATGTTTAGTCAATGAAAAAAGTCTCATACTTTATCTTTTACTTTTGTGATCCATCCTTTCTCAACTTACAGTTTCTAGTTCCATGAGTCCAAAGTTCCAAATTTGCAGGGAAGTCCAGCTTTTGGAAGTCTAGATGAAATCTGTTTTGTACAACTCCTTAGAAAGATTGCAGTGGAGCTACTAGAGCAAAGAAGAAAAGATTCAAGAAAGCAGGGTAAAAACTACAATACAATGATTAGTATTTCAGTTTTCATGGCATCTACTGTTGTTTCATTACTTGCTTCATGTAAAATTTTTTAGACATCAAGAAATAAAATCAAGTTCCATTTTATGATGGCAGACAGGATTCTCTTACTGTCTGATATGGGAGAAGCAGAACTGTTCCTCATATTGCCACCTTCTCTCCATCCCATCCTACCTTCTCTGGCCACTGTACTCCTGCTACCATCTCTCCCCACCTTATCTTACTACCATCTCCCCCTGCTCCTAGAATCATAGAATCATAGAAATGTAGAGTTGGAAGAGACCACAGGGGCCTTCCAGTCCAACCCCCTGTCATGCAGGAACACCCTCAAAGCACTCCTGACAGATGGCCATCTAGCCTCTGCTTAAAAACCTCCAAAGAAGGAGATTCCACCACACTCCCGAGGAAGCATATTCCACTGCCGGACAGCCCTGACCATCAGGAAGTTCTACCTGAGGTTCAGGTGGAATCTCCTTTCTTGCAGCTTGAATCCATTGCTCCTTGTCCTGGTCTTTGGAGCAGTGGTAAACAAGTCCTCTCCCTCCTCTATATGGCATCCCTTCAGATATTTAAACATGGCTCTCATGTCCCCTCTTAACCTTCTCTTCTGCAGACTAAACATACCCAGCTCTCTAAGTCTATCCTCATAGGGCATGGCTTCCAGGCCTCTCACCACTTTGGTCACCCTCCTCTGGACTTGCTCCAGCTTGACCATGTCCTTCTTGAATTGGGGTGCCCAGAACTGGACACAGTATTCAAGATGAGGTCTAACAAAAGTAGAGTAGAGTGGTACCAGTACCTCCCTTGATCTAGACACCATACTCCTATTGATGCAGCCGAGAATTGCATTGGCTTTCTTGGCTGCCGCATCACACTGCTGACTCACGTTCAGCTTGTGATCTATTAAGACTCCTAGATCCCTTTCACATATACTGCTATCCAGCCACGTGTCCCCCATCCTATATTTCTGTATTCTATTTTTTCTACTTAAGTGTAGGACCTTACACTTCTCTCTGTTGAATTTCATTTTGTTAGCCATGGTCCAGCTCTCCAATGTGTCCAGGTCATTTTGAATTTTGATCCTGTCCTCTGGCGTATTAGCAACTCCTTCCAATTTGGTGTCATCTGCAAATTTGATGAGTATGCCCTCTATTCCTTCATCCAAGTTGTTGATGAAGACATTGAACAGCACTGGGCCCAGGACAGAACCCTGTGGCACTCCGCTAGTCACTTCTCTCCAGGATGAAAAGCAGCCATTCGTGATCACCCTTTGGGTTCGGTCGCTCAACCAATTGCAAATCCAACTAACAGTAGCCCTGTCCAGCCCGCATTTTACCAGCTTCATTGCAAGGATGTCATGGGGAACTTTGTCAAAGGCCTTACTGAAACTGAGATATGCTACATCCACAGCATTCCCTTCATCTATCAAGCTAGTAACTCTATCATAAAAAGAGATAAGATTAGTCTGGCATGACTTATTTTTGAGAAATCCATGTTGACTTCTCGTGATTACCTCATTGCTTTCTAAGTGATTAGAAACTGACTGATTAATGATCTGCTCCAGGATCTTCCCGGGTACTGATGTCAGGCTGACTGGGCAATAGTTATTTGGGTCCTCTTTTTTTCCCTTCTTGAAGATGGGGACAACATTTGCCCTCCTCCAGTCTGCTGGAACTTCTCCTGTCCTCCAAGATTTCTCAAAGATTATAGCAAGCGGTTCCGAAATGACCTCTGTCAGTTCTTTTAATATCCTAGGATGCAATTCATTTGGCCCCGGAGACTTGAATTCATCCAGTGTGGCCAGGTATTCCTGTACCACCTCTCTACCTATTATGTGCCTCATTTCCCCTGCTTCCTCACCTGCTCCCCAACCGCCAGATTGAGTTCTTGTATCCTTCTGGGAAAAAACTGAGACAAAGAAGGTGTTAAGTAGTTCTGCCTCTTCTCTTCCCTCTGTTAGTAATTCGCCATCTTCTCTACACAGCAACCCTATCATCTCCTTCTTTTTCCTTTTGCACCAGACATATTTTAAAAAGCCCTTTTTATTGTTTTTAATGTCTCTGGCCAGCCTAAGTTCGTTCTGTGCTTTAGCCTTTCTGACCTCCTCCCTACATGTCCTGGCTACTTGCTTAAATTCTTCTTTGGTGGTTCCCCCTTCTTCCATTTCCTGTACATGTTTCTCTTAACACTGAGCTCAGCTGAGAGTTCTTTAGTCAACCATTCTGGTTTCTTCAGATGCCTTCCATTTTCCCTCCTTTTTGGCACAGTTTTAGAATGTGTCTTCAGTATCTCCCTTTTAAGGAACTCCCATGCCTCCTGAACTCCTTTCCCTTTCACCATTCTTGACCACAGAATTCCAGCCAGCCTGCTCTTTATCTTGCAGTAGCAGTGGTACCATTGCTTCCACCCTGAAGCAAGATGTAGGGGAAATTTTAAAAAATGGGTTGAAGGTGCAACTGAGGCTGCAGAGAAGGGAGGCATGACACAGGGGTGAGGTGAAGAAAACTGAGGAGAAGGGAGGGAGGTTAGGAGGTGCAACAGGTAGATGCAAGATGCAAGACGCAAGAGAAGGGAGATATGGTAGTACAAGCATGGGGGAAAAAGGAGGAGAAGGAGAGAGGGGAGTGTGAGATGTCTAAATGGTCAAATACAAGAAGCATGGGCAGGAACCATGGCAAAGATGTGAGGTGAGGGAAAGGAGGGATGGATGGATGAGAACACAAGGAGAAGAGAGGTAGACATAAGGCAACAGAAGATGGAAGCAACAGAGAAGTATGGCAAATGTGTGGCAAGGAGGGGATTTCCATCATCCCCCAATCACTGATACATCTAAACCTAAGATGCAACTTTTTCAACCTCTGGGGAGGGATATCATTTTTGGGTACTAGTTTTTCATTACAATTAGAATTCCCTAGCCTTAATCCCGCATGTGTATACCAGAAAAAGGACATTTTCCAGCAAGACACATTAATAGAGCGTATCTAATCATGCCTACTCAAAAATAAATCCAATTAACCAGTTTTCCCAAGTTTAGTTGGAACATTTGAAGCCTTTGACACTCCTACCACACACACATTTTGTGGACTTTGTGTAATAATCAGACTTAGACTGTTTGTTACAGTACATAGAGCTGACACTACAACAATTTTTTTCCTGTTCTGTTCTCTCTCTTTGTCTGTCTGTCTTTCTATATGCAAGTTACCATGGTTTCATTGCTTATATCTTTTATTATCAAGATTCTATTCCAGAGTTTAAAAAGCTTAATATTACACCACCGACTGTCTAATTGTAAAATCATCAGTCTGATCTGAGTAAATGTTGAAGTTGGCAGTTGGCACTGTGACCAAATAAAGGATAGGGGAAAACTCTAAAATTAATTAGTATTTGCATCCAGTTCCTAAGTGCATTATTTGGAAATAGAGTTGCAATCCTAGTGTGTGTCTTTTCATGGGGGTGAAACTGACCAAATATGGTGGAATTTGCTTCCAGGGCAGTATGCACAGTCTTGTGCTGCTTGTTCCATTCATTCAAGATGTGGCCTTACATAGTTTGTTTGCAAGTATCAACTATTATGTGGTGTGGAAAGAAAGAGAAATGTGGATCTGTATCAGGAACACCTGTACCTTTCTACATGTGGGCACACTATCTTTCTCAAAGATTTGTAAAAAAAAAAGAAAAAAAAGAAGGGGAATAATAAGCATGCACCTGGGCTTCACACTGTGTATGGATAAATTTTTGAACACCGAACTAAGCACACCCTGTACTTCCAATTGAGAGCCAACATTGGTAAATTCTTTTAAAGGTCTGCGATTAATTGGATAGTCTTGCAAGCTGTGATTTATCTGCTGACTGTAGCTCTTTACACCTCCTTAAATCAAATGTCCTCCCTGTCAGTTGTCCACAATAAATTTGTTAGGGCCAACTGGACAATCAGCCTAGTTGAGCTGAATGATAGATCATGATGTTTAGGGTGCCTCTTTATGCTTCCTAAGTAAATGAATCTTTCAAGCACCATAGATTGCAATCCATGGTTGATTTATATCAAAGTAGTCCCAGAGACTTCAAATAACATCCTATCAGAATTCACTGGAGGAAATACCTTAAGAGCTATCTGAGTAGCTCATTAAGTCTGTGGGAAAGAAGCCATTCCAAATGAAATCAAAGATCTCTAAAGCATTAAGGCTTTTAAAATCTGCCTCTTTGGTTTATGGTTGTTTTGTTTGATTGTGGTAGCTGTAGGTAACACAGCAAGCACCTGCAATCTTCTATATAACATCCAGTGCTATGAAATCCAAAGTTCCACTGGCAGAACTTTCCATCTCTTCTTCCCAGGAGCCCTCTGAATGACCAATATCTGGCACTGCAGGGTGTGAACAATATCTTTATTATATGCTTGCAAACAAGCAGATAAAATGTTGGCTAGGCAATGCTAATGTCTGATGGATTGTAGCTGAGTAATGGACCAAACCATAATCTTATAATTCTTCTTCTTGACCATGCAAAGAAGTGACTAGAGGACTGCTGGGCCCAGTGTTGTTTGGCATCTTTAGAAATAAAGCAGCCTCACCAGATTTGCAGATGACACCGAACTGCAAGGAGAAGTAAACACCTCTGAAGACAGAAGCAGTATTCAGGATGACATTGAACTATAGAGCAAAAATTAGCAAAATGAATTTCCACATGCATAAATGTAAGATTCTAAATTTAGGCAGGAAATATTAGGTGCACAAATTACAGTTTCAGTGATACCTGGTTAGACATAAGCAAATGTGTAAAAAATCTAGAGGCTTTAACATACTGGAGAGTAATTACCAGTCAACAGTGTGATTTGCTCGTGTATGCCTTCAAGTCATTTGTGACTTACAGCAATCCTAAGATGACCCTATTTTCTTGGCAAAATTTGTTCAGAGGGGGAGTTGCCTTTGCCTCCCTCTGAGGCTGAGAGAATGATCACCTAGTGGGTTTCCATGGCTGAGTGGGAATTCAAACCCTGGTCTCCAGAGTTACAGTCTAACACTCAAATGACTACACTACGCTGGCTGTCAGGGCTATATCACACCAGCCTGTTGCGCCGCAGCAATAGTGTTGCATAAGGAAATGAAAACATATGAAAACAAATGAAAACAGCCATTTTCACACCTCTCTGAAATAGTGCTAGGCTGCCAGTTTGGTGATACACACTGGTGTAATCAATCTTCTGTACCACCCCAACTACTCTCACCTCTTCTCCTCTTTCGGGGCTACCAAGTGCATGCACTATTTTTTCTTTCTTTTTTTTTTTTTGTCTTGTATTGTCAAAACTGTACAATTGAGCACTTCTTCTCTTATTTCAGCATTGTTTATAATATGGAGCCATCATTTCCTACATTGCTCTCTTCCAGAATCACAGCTTCCTGTGGTGCTACCATTCCGGCATTCCAGCATTACAACATTACATTTTAATGTTCTGGCACTGCAGCATTTCAGTGTTTCACCCATCTAAGATCCTTCTTCTCTGTCCTGCCAAGCATTTCTTTGCTTCTCTGAATCACTGCACTTGATCATTTTGCTCTTTTGGCATTGCAATTTTCATTTACTGCTAGCATTTCGATGTTCAGTGAGCTCAGCTTACTTGGGGATAGGGCAGAGAAAGGGAAGAACAATACCTACTGATACCACATGACTGCTGCAATATCAGAACTGCAGTGGAATGACACCATGGTACCAATAAACAAGAAAGGAAATGAGTGTTATTGGAGCCATTCACAGGTATTTCCCATGACTGAAAAGAAATGACCCAATAACGCTGGGAATGCAATACAACAAAGGGAGAGTGACTATGTAATGTGCTGAGCAGAGATCAAAAACAGAACTAATCCAGTGCAATCACACAATAAACCAGCATGTGCTATCAGTGTGATACCATGGCAAAAAGGTCATTTTCTGAGAGCCTTTTTTGTGGTGGCACTCCAGTTGTAGAATTCTCTCCTTCCGGAGGCTCTATTGGCATCCATATTAGAATCATTCTGGTGCCAAGTTAAAACTTGGCTTTTTAAAAAATACTTTAGACCAAACTGATTTTATCTAGACTTTATAGCTATAAAACATAAAACTTATGTTTTATAGCTATATTATTCAGGTTTACCTTAACTGGTTTTAAAAAGTCTGTTCTTAAATTTAAAACTATTTAATATATTTTTAATCTTTTAAATTTTTATAATTATTTATTGGTTTAAGTTGATTGTATTCTAAGCTACCATGAGGTCTTCAAGAGAAGGGCAGGATATAAATATTTTAATAAATAAAACCAAACAAATATAGAACTAATGAACTAGTCTTCATTGAGAGAAAGACTGAGTCCAGGTTAAGGGAAGCAGTAGTCTATTCTGCTTTGGCCACATCTTACCTGGAATCATGTAACCAGTAAAGGATATCACATTTTAAGAATATTGGCAAGTTGAGACATGTCCAGGAAAGGATGATCCAATTTGTAAAGGATTCAGAAACTGAGCCTTATGATGAAGAGTTCAGCAACTCGTGTTTGTTTAGTCTGAAGAAAAAAACCTATGATGGCCATCTTCAAATTCTCAAGGGTTGTAATGTAGAACCTGAACCTAAACTAGGAGATTCAAATTACAAGAATGGAGACCTAGACTAAACATAGGAAAAACATCTTGATGTCCAACAGTGGAATGAAGGTTGTGGGCTTTCCTTCATATGAGATTTATAAAGAAAGGCTTGATGGCCGCCTGTCCAGGCTGCCAGGGGTAAGAGTAGATAACCCTTGGGGATCTTTTCTGGATGTACAGTGCTGGGATTCCTTGATCCCACCAATCTTATTGAAAGGCAACTCACAGTGGCTAACAATAGGTATGTTATAATAGCTGTCACTGTGTCTTATTTCTGATTTTGTTATGCTCTGGAAGGGAGAATAAACAGGGTTGGATCTCAGTCCCTACAGCATGAACACATTATGGTTTTTGTTATTATCATGTGCCTTCAAGTTTATGTCAATGAATGGCAACCCGTTCCCAGGGTTTTCTTGGCAAGATTTATTCAGAAGCACTTTGCCATGACTTCCTCTCAGGCTGAGAGAGTATGACCTGCCCAAAGTCACACAGTGGGTTTCTATGGCTGAGTGGAGGTTCAAACCCTGGTCTCCCATAGTCCTAGTCCAATAGTCATACCACTATACCACGCTGTCTCATACAAAAAACAACTGGAAAATTTTCATATTCAATGATGGCTGGTATCCCATTTGTAAATTATGATGGTATAAGTCAGATATGATGGTGAGATGTTACATGTCAGACTTGAAAGCCAACACTGTGGAGAGCCATCATGGTTTTTAGAGGCTTGAGTGTTAGACTACAACTCTGGAGGCCAAGGAAACCCAATGGGTGATCTTGGGCAAATCACACTCTCTCAGCCTCAGGGAAAGGCAAATAATAAATCTTGCCAAGAAAACCTCATGATAGATTCACCTCTGAGTTACAGTAAATCAGAAATGACCTGATGACACACAACAACAATAGAAGTCAGACATAGGCCATTTCCACACGGGGTTTTTTAAATGGGGCAGAGCGTCCTCCAGGGAGGACGTCTGCACCTGGGACCAGACTGGGTTGGACCTACTGAATGTAGATCCGCAGTCCAGCCCGCTTCCGAACGACCCCAAGTGGTCATCCAGCGTGCTTTTGAAAGACAGCTAAAAACAGGTCTTTCAAAAGCACGGAGCGCACCACTGTGAGCCTGCTCCCTTATGCAGATTCGCAGGCTCACATTGGTGCGAGTCTGCAATCTGCCGGGGGTGGGCTTTAGGCTGGCGAGCTTCAGCGGTTGGTCGAGACCCTCGACCAACCAGAAGCCACCATTTTTGTTCCCGGAGCAGTGCGGAGCAGCAGCCATGGACCGTTCCGGAGAAGCATGGAGCGGACCAGGGAGCCCAAAAATCTGGGGAGTAGTGTCACGGGGCGATTCCCTCTTCCCGTGTGGAAAATGGCCTTAAACTACTGCAACATACTTTTTTTGATCACTGCAGAGATCATAATTCTCTACCAAATATGCAACAACTAAAAAAAAAATCCAACCCACTAGAGGCCTTATCATACTACACTGTTATAGCGCTATTATTCCACTTTAACTCCCATGGCAATATTGCATGGAATCATGGCATTTCCAGTTTAGGGAGAGGCATTTAGAATTCTCAGCCAGAAAGCTCCAGTAGCTCACCAAACTACAAACCCCAGAATTCCACAGAGTGCAAGCAGGGCAGGTAAAGTGGAATAATAGCGCTATAACAGTGTAGTGTGATAGGGACCTAACCCGAGGAATTTGAGATTAAAAAAAGTGGGGTTGGGGGGAAGTTGGACAGCAGACTATCACAGCTATGTCTCATAGGTACATCACGGAATGCAAGATCAGGGTTGATGTTTTGGAGACAGTTACACAAAGGCAGTGGAAAATCTACACATGTATTTTACATTCTAATATCCTTTCTATGTTTCCAGTTATATTGCAAGAATATATTGTGAGAATATTGGATGCTTAGTTGCAGAAGCTTGACTCTTAAAGAAATTTATCAAAGGCATGGTTGACTTGTGATGACTGCCACAAATGTTGGATGCAACTTTCCAAGAACAGAATTGCAAAATTCAACTCATTTTTTCTAAGATGACAGATTTTTGCCATATGCTCCATTAACAATGGTAAAATTTAATATATTAAAGACTGCCTTCATTATTGAATCATTAATGTCACTTTTAAGGTTATAAATTGCTAAGTCTAGTTTCCCTAGGTTTCAAAGTTTTGCTCTTTTTAGTATTTCTTTTAATAAAACAAGGGCTAAAGAGGTAAAAATAAAATAATCTGATTTCTTCGGTGTTGGAAAATTATCTCTCTCCACTCAATTGGCTTCTGACAGTATAAGGATTTCCTGTGGGTTTCCACTGATACATACTGTCTCTCTAGAACTTTCCCCATTTGTTCAATCAACAGTTGTAATGCATGGTTATCAATGTGTCTATGCATCTAAGGTCCTCTCCGCACACCACCCCCAACCTGCAATGGCCATGGGATCATAATGACAGTTCTGCATGATGTTGCCATGATCTCATTGCGATCCCATGGCCACTCATGGCACTAATGAATTAAATCATTGACAGGTTTCTCCCGTCAACAACATGTGATTGTACAGTTCTCCTGCCTCCCTCCTACACTTACCTGTCATGCAGAAAGGCAGGAAGTGCAATGGCTGTGCTTTCTTCCCCAGTGCAGCACGGGAAACTGCCGGGCTGCACTGTGGAGGGGAGGAGTGGAGCCATCATGCTTCCTCCCATTCAACAAGGGAGCACAACAGAAGCACTCCCCTCCCAGGAAAGGCTTTGCCTGGGAGGCCTTCAGAAACAGGTAAGATGTGGAAAGGGCATAAGTAACCAGACTATCTGAGCATAGAAGCTTCCAGGTATTTGTGACAACATAAAAGACTCCTCCCTCTCCTCCTCCTTCTCTTTCTTTCTCCTTCTGCCTTCAAGATCAAGAATGCCAGTTCTGCTGAGCTTCTTCTCTACTTGAAATTCTCCCTTAGTTGCTCAGGGCTTAGGCAATCTATGTATAAATGTTTTCAATATGTTTCTCAAAGTAACTAGCAAAGTTTTCAGTTATGAAACTTGAATACTGTCTTTTTGCCTTACTTTGCTGAGGTTAGTCTCAAGGAGACTCCAGAAATTCAGCACTTTCCCTTGTGGAAGGCATCTGACTCCAAATGGAACCAAGTTTTCTTGTTTCCCCAAAGGGGGCTAACACGCTGGGACTCTACCCCAGTCCAATGTTTAGCATAGCTGTTCATAAAGCTTATGCGCCTTGCTATTTCTGGCAGTCTATTGATATTCTTTGCTGGCTTCTCTATTGCATCATTCAATAGACAACATCCTGTGCAAAATCTAATCTAATGCCCACTAGGCATTTTCCATTTATCGATGTTATAGATCAGAGTTTCCTGCTGGATGTGTGTTTTGTCCTTCCTTAACCAATGGCAAATGGAATGGAAAGAATACAGCTTGCTTCCTCCAGATCTTAGGCTGGAGAATGTGGGGCTGTTGCTGACAATTCAGCACTGAGAGTATATCTACTCTTTACGTTTTTAGCCGCTTGATCTAATTTTAACTGCCTATTGCTTTGTTTGTTTAAATTATATCCTGCCCTTCTCCCAGTATGGGATCCAAGGAGGGTCACCATTTCAGTTAAAATAAAGTACAAATAAAACAGTGCCATGGCTCCCTCTCATGAAATCCTGGGGTCTGTAGCTTTGTGAGGAACACAATATTCTCTGTTACAGAGTTTTTATGTTGTAGTTTGAAGGGAGTTCAATAGAGTTTTCTAGCAAAGAAGAGTTCTAAGTGCCTCATCAAACTACTCATTCCAGGCTTCTATAGAATACAGCCATGACAGTTAAGGTGACATCAGGCTGGCCACAGATGTGTAGTGTAGATACACTCTGAATCTCTTTCTGCCTTCTTTTTAGAACTCCATAAAAACAAAAGCCTACATTTAAATTAGAACAGAAACACCGAGGCAGTTTATGTAATTGCAGATGTACTGTTGGATAAGTCAACACTTACTATGTATGTGTTTTAAGTGTTGGCATACCATTTAACAGATCTCACTGGTTCTGCTCCATCTGGGACTATCAGTCTGATTTGCACCCAAATATGTGATGTTATGTGATTACATGTAGCTACATTTGAGCTTCCTCACCTGGGGAAACCAGGAGACTGTGGCCCTTTCTGCAGCTTGTTGCCGAATCCATTCCATGGAGATCCTGGGGTTGGCTCTTCTGGGAGGGGAGCCCAACAGAAGTGCTCCCCTCTGCACTGGCTGCCTGCTGGAAGGGAGGAAGCACGATGGCCCCGCCCCTCCCTTCCACAGTGCAGTCCAGTATTTTCCCAGGCTGAGCTGGGGAAGGAACCATTGCACTTCCTGACCCTCTGCACAACAGGTTAGTACAGGAGGGAATTGAGAGGACTGCACAATCATGGTTCTTTGACAGGAAAAACACTTCAACGCTTTATTCTGCGATTGTGACAGGTGGCGATGGGGTCATGACAACATTATGCAGAACTATTGTTACGGTCCCATCACTATCCGTCACCATTGTGGGTTGGGAGCGGAGTGTGGAAAGGGCCTGTGATTCTGCATTGCCTCTTTAGTACCATTTTCAGAAAATAAAACTTTGCTTAATACACAACTATGCATTGTCATCTTTCTCTCTTCCCCCCACCACCATCCCTACACTTACACATATATTCTCTTATTTTACACCAAGCAGACATCTTGGGAGGAGAATCAGGGAACCCAAGCATTGGCATAAATCACAGAGCTGAAAGGGGCCCTAGGATCCATCAGATCCAACCCCCTGCTTAGTGCAGGATCTATAGCTAAAGCATCCCCACAAAGTAGCAGTCCAGCCTCTTTTTGAAGACATCCAGAGAAGAAGACCCCACTACCTCTCTAGATATTTGACTCCACTGCTGAACCACTCTCACTGTCAAGACGTTCCATCTAACTGAAACCTATCCTCCTGCAACTTAAAACAATTAGACCTAGTTCTACCCCAGAGGCAACAGAGAACAAGCCTGCCCCCTCCTCTTTGTGGCAACCCTTGAGGTATCTAAAGAGTGTGATCATCTCACCCCTCAGTTTTCTCTTCACCAAGCTGAACATACCTAGACCCTTCAACATCTCCTTGATTGTTTTGTTCTCCATACCCCTTATCACCCTCATTGCCCTCCTCTGGATTCACTCCAACTTTTCTATATCCTTCTTAAAATGAGGCACCCTGAACTGAACACAATACTCCAGAAGAGGCCTGGCCAGTGCGCAATATAATGGGACTGTTACTTCCTTTGACTTGGAAACTATGCTTCTATTAATGTAGGCAAAGACGGTATTTGCCTTCTTCTGGTTCATGTTCACGTTATGACCTAAAACAATCCCAAGGCCCTTTTCTCATGTAGTACTGCTGAACCAGGTATCCCCCATCCTGCAGATGTGAAATTGTTTTTGTGGCCTAATTGTAAAGGTTTTTGTTTTTTTGTCTCTGTGGACATTTGTTGTATTAATTTTACCCTAACCAATTATGGATCCATCTGATGGTGTTTCCATCTATTTCATATTGAGTCAGTTTGCTAATGAAAATATTATGGGGGACCTCATCAAATGCTTTGCTGAAATCCAGATAAATCACATGCACAGCATTCCTACTATCTACTGAACTTCTTACCTGATCAAATGCTGGTCCTCCCATCTCCTTCTTGGACCCATCAGATTCAATCTAAATTATTTTCTTAGCTATACTGAAAAACATTTATTAGTGGGGAGAGCCAATGCTAGAGAAATTTAACCCTTTGCCACATTCCATGTGAAATCTCTCTATGTCAGCTTTAAAAAATGCTTTAAGGCTGCAGGAACTAAGGGCTGTAAAAACAGCCTTGGGGGAAACACTCCTGAGGCCTCATTTTTCCTAGTCCCTGGTGTAAAAATAACACAATATGTTTTTCTTTTTTACATTAATCCAATAGTGTTGTTGTTGTTTGTTTGCTGTTGTTGGAAACTGCTGCTCATTCAAGGATTCCCTTTATACCTTTCTCCTATTTTCTATTAAAGCAGTAGGGACATCAGGTAGTACAGGCTTTCCTGCATGCTTCTGCCCTAGTCACATTGTCTTTTTCCCTATTTGCTCAATCTCTAATTGTAATAGCCATCAACAATCCATGTATCTAAATAAATTATTTTTAGTTACATAACCTGAATACAGGCTGTTTGTCCTACTTCGCTGAAGCTGGTCTCAGAGGGTTATGCAGGAGCTTCAGCACATTCCCCTGCGAACTCTGCTCACAGAGATAGCCTCTTAATTGAACCAGTCTTCATGTTTCCCAAATAAAGGGATGAACATCCTGGGAATCTACCACTAATCCAAAGGTTGTGTACTTTGAAGTCACACTTAAGGCAAGCCTAAAGTGACCCTATCATGAGCTTTTCTTGGCAACATTTGTTCTGAGGTTTGCCATTGCCTTCTCTGAGGTTAAGAGAAGGTGACGCTGAAGGTCATCTAGAAGGTGATGCTGAAGGTCATCTAGCTGACTGGGGATTTGAACTCTCATCTTCCAGAGTCCAGTACTCAACACATTACACTGCACTGGCTCTCATTAATCCCACAGAGAATGGTAAATCTAAATGTGTCCTCACTGTCTTGGAACTTTGCCATATGGAGGAGTCTTCTTGAAAATAAAGCTGATTACACAATGCTGTAAAATGCAAGAGTGTGTCAGCTAAGGGAGAACACTGAAATGGTCTAAAAAAAGCAAAGCTAAATCCTCTTGTTGCATCAAAATGCAATTGCATCAAAAAATGATGAGAATGCAAACCCAATTCATAACAGTCATTTGAAAACAGACTTACACATATTTTTGAATATTGGGATATTGACAAAAAAAATGCATCATGACCTTTTATTATTCTATTACACTAGAAACAGAGCCTCTCCTTTAGCAGTTCTCCTACATGCCTGGGAAATGAGATCTAAAATTGGTACTTTTCTAGCAAAGAATGCAAACACCTATGGGATCATAATCAACATACAGAAGAATTCACAGCAAGTTCAATGGTACAACTGCTTTCAAGCAAATGATTTAGCATGGCAGCCTAACGAGCTGACTTACACTTTACTTTCTGACATAATGAAGTTGCTATAATGTGATTTCATTTTGTCTGTCTTCTGAGGTATATCCTTCTTTGGGATGTGATCCCATGCAATGATGAATGAAGTTTGTTGCACCATGGGGAAAGCTCAGGAAGACTCATGGTAAATGCTGGCGATTGTCACTTGAGGGCAGGCTGCAGCTAGAGAGCAGGCTGCAACTCAGAGCCAAATTCCAGGTCTCTGCAACCAGGGCCAAAGTCCAGAGTACACCTGGGTCCCAATGGGATCGAAACACAGTCATCATATAGCACCATTTCTTTTTAACTTTTTAAAAGCTGCCTGTTTATAGACTTCTGTTTTTCTTTTGAAATGTGTTCTCCAGGAAAAATGTGTTTAGCATCAAGGCAGCAGAAGCAAGTTCTATTTTATTCCTTCACTAGCGTATTTATCCAGTGTTGCCTGGGATTTTACTTTCCTCTTAAGAACTCAGCAAACTGTCTTCTCCAATTTCTGTAACTTTTCCCCATATTTCCCAATGCAATATGTATTTAGAGTTATTTACATATACATTTTGGGGTCCTGAGGGAATAAACCATCTTCCTCCTTGCTGCTAGGCCTTGTCTCCATAGCAACGGGCCTATTGCAGTACCTGTAACTGTTCCCCATATTCCCCAATCCAATCTGTATTCAGAGTTGTTAACATACAGAGGTTGGGTTCCTGAGGGAATATACTTCCACCTCCTTGGTGTTAGGCCTTGTCTCCATAGTAACCGGCCTATTCCAGCACCTGTAAGTTATCTCCATGTTCCCCAATCCAACCTGTATTCAGAGTTGTTAACATAACAGAGGTTTGGTTTCTGAGGGAATATGCTGCCTTTGTTCTTGTTCTGATGGGCCTCGTCTCCATAGCAACTGGCCTGAGTTACCTGGCTGAGAATTCTAAAGGCCCCTCTCTGATCTGCCAACCTTAGGATTCCATGGAACCTTCACAGCCAGCCAATCATATGAGGTCTTCTCGCCTCACACAACCAATCATATGAGGTCTTCATCTTCCTGATGCAGACAAACAGACAAACTCACAGACAAACTTTGACTTTTATATAGTAGATGATGGTTCTAGGGTTTGTATTAAGTTCAAAATGTGAACTGTATGCTCCTTTTTTTAAAAAAAAATAATCATTATTGACAAACAGTTTTGTGTATTATTTCTTAGGTTTTGCTAAGGAGCAGGCAAAACGCTGCCTTCCAGATATGATCCAGCTCCCATCAGCCCTGGCCAGCACAGCCAATAATGAGGCATTCTGAGAGTTGCAATCCAGCAATATTTTGAAGACCACAGTTTCCTGCCCTGATCTAATGAACCAGGAGCACAGCAGCAGTTGAATGCCATGGAATAGCACTAGAGTGGCGGTACGGAGTATAGAAGCAGAGAAATGTTGACTTGTGTGCTCCACAACCAAAATTAATATGTCCCTCTAAAACAGTAGATCCAAAACTTTGGTCCTCCATATGTTTTGGACTTCAGCTCCCAGAATTCCTGACTTGGTCAGGTTGGCTGGAGCTTCTGAGAGTTGAAGTCCAAAACATCTGGAGGGCCAAAGTTTGCGAACCTCCAATCTAAAATGAGCATAGCAGAACTCAGAAAGTTACTTTTGGACCAAAATTCTTAGAATCCCCCAGCAAACACAGCCAGTTTTGCTAGTTATCAAAGCAGAAAAATAAGCTTTTCCAAGCTCTAGTCTGGAAAACCATCAAGTCCGGGCTGTCACATTACCTAGCTTTCACCACTGCCTGAGGGTGTAGTCTGCTCTAAGAACTAGTCACCATCTCAAACTGACAAGATAAAGTACCTCTGTCTTTCAAAGGTTAACATGTGACTCATCTCTAAACCTGTGTTACTTAATGACATTTTACAGATAGTTCCCGAAACACAAGCAGCCACTGGGGAGCCAAAATGGTTCATTTCCAGATAAAAAACCTTCCACTTTGCACTATTCAAGGTTTAAGCAAAACCTTGTCATTTAATTTCAGCATTTCCCTTGAACTCGGCAGCATGGCTTTTCTTTCAGATGTAAAACTTAGGAGTGGTGGCAGAGGGGAAAAATGGAAGCTACTAACAAGCCACTCTTTGCAGTTTAGTGCAAAAAACAACATTATCTCAGATCACATCTTTCAGTATATGACCACTGGGTACTGGGAAACATCAGCTTCACTATGCAACATTTTAATGACTCTATTCAGGAAAGCCTTAGGGAAATACTAATACATAAACTCGCTGCATGGCAGTCTCACTGTTTTTTTAAAAGACAGTTAGAAATATTGATGGAAGAACTATGAGTCTAACATGTGGAGACGACACTTATTGCCCCTTCATTCACTTCTTTAACAGTGCCCTTGCTATGACTTACCTATTTTCAAAATGCTAACAGTTTTAAAATTGAATCACCTAATTACATGTTCTATACTGAAGTTGCAGCAGCAAAGCTCTAACAGGAAAGCAGCTCAACTGATGTTGTGCCATGGTAAGCTCACCAACATTTCAACTTTCCCGAGAACTAAGCTTTCAGACCCTCTGAAGATGCCAGCCACAGATGCAGGCGAAACGTCAGGAGAAAATACTAAGAAAACATGGCCTCAAAGCCTGGAAAACCCACAACAACCTATGGATTCCGGCTGCGAATGCTCTCAACTTTACATTAAAGCTTTCAGGATGTTTGCAGGTCAGCTTCTCCGAGAAAAGGAAAGTTGTTTCTGACCAAAATTAAATCTCACACATGACACAAGGACAGAAACCACTTCGGAGGGTAGGACAAGGTATAAACATAGGGGCTGATTGCCCAAAAGAAGATTAAATTGGGGGATGGGGAAAAACAGATAGTAAATAATTCCAAAGCAGCAAATGAAGCAGTGGGCCTCCATACAAAACCCACTAATAGCTGTATTAAAAAAAAAAGAAAGATTTTACTTCACTTCTTTTCTTCTTTTGCCTCCTTGTATTTATGTCTGTGCTTATTTATTCCCTCTCATTCTGCTTTCCAGTCTCAAAGCTGAGCAGATTAATTATAAACCATATTGGCTCCTGCCTCATTGCTACTACCTATGTGATGGCTGTAGCACCTGCTCTACAGTGGTGAGCAACTGTGGAAATGGAAAGAATACAGGCACCTTTGGTAAGTAATGTTGCCTTCTAACAACATAACCCTGGACTAAGAGCTGTAAGGGTCTTTAAAATTAAAGTGGACAATGTAAGGGTAGCATCCAATTACAGATACATTTGTTTTATTTTTTAAAAAACTACAACCTATATTTTCCAACGAATAGGGAAATAAGTGCTAAAAAAAATCGTTCCATTGACACAATAGTGTGTGGAATCTCATCTTCTGTCTCTGAAGTTAGTTTTCAAAAACCAACTGGTAAAGGTTAACCCTATCTGTACACAGTGTTCCCTACCTCGATTGGGGCAATGCGTGTTTACTTACAAATGAAAAAAAAAAGATATATCACAGCTAGATACTATTCTTTCAACCTAGGATATATCCACAATGCACAATTATAGAAATTTCATACCACATTAAGGGCAATTCCATCCTATAGAATCCTGGAATGTATAGTATAGGGAGGTATTTAGAACTCTCTAGTTCTTTGGTTCTAGAGTGCTCTTGCAAAGAATTCTGAATACTTCCCAACCACAAATCCTAGGAGTCCATAGGATTGAGCCATGGTCTACTTAGTTTTGAAATTCATTCTTCACTGTTTGAAATTGTATACATTCAGTCACCTTTAAATTGTGGTACCAATACTGTTGAGTTGACAGCACAGGTGGTACTGGACTGAGTAGACAATGGTTTGCATCCATGACTAGGACATCTGGTAATATTGTGGAGGGTTGGAGCTGCTCAGTCTTTTTCTCTTCTTCCTTTCTTTCTTTCTTTCTTTCTTTCTTTCTTTCTTTCTTTCTTTCTCTTTCTCATCATCACTCCCCACTCCTCAGATAACAAAGAAGCAAGAGGAAGGATGAAACAGCTCCACAGAATCAGTTTCCAGGCAGAATTCAAAGTGCTGGTTATGTCCTTTAAAGCCCTACATGGCTTGGGTCCAGACTATTTGAAAAACTGTATCTCCTCATATAAGCCTGGTCAGTCACTAAGATCTGCAGAGGAAGACTTCTCTTGGCCCCATCAAAATCACAAGCATATATGACGAGGACGCAGGAGAGACCCTTTTCTGTGGCTGCTCTGAAGGAACTCCCTCTGGAGGTCTGGTTGGCCCCCTCCCCACTGCCTTTCTGCTGGCAGGTACAGACCATTTTAATTATAGATGCTTTTGGGTTTTAACATGCTGTAACGGGGGGGCAGG